>CP136880.1:1047500-1780000 GCA_033000465.1 Sciaenops ocellatus | reverse complement strand
AATGTGTTGCTGATCTCAGACTTCCCCCTGAATAATGCACACAGAGGCAGACACACTGAGTTTCACCTCAGAAGGATTTTAAAATATTGACCGTCTCGTAGAAAGAACTGCAGACTACAGCGCCGACCACGGCGAGCGTTGACTGAAGTCATCACGGCTGTAATCGGGGGGATTAAGATCCCACACTGTTTCCTGAAGTGGAAATGGTTGCAGTCTGGTTGAAGTGTGCCATTTCGCCTTTAAAGGGACAGTTCAGGTCCACGTTTTACCCACTGACAGTATAAAGAATGGATGGCGTATCCGTGACGTCAACCACAGGTTTCTGAAGAGCTGTTTTAAAGCTCCAACAATGTGGTCACCGCCATCTAGGCGGGCTGAATGACGCCTGGTTGCTCAAACAAGCCATCTGTAATGACACCCACCTGTCAATCAAAGCGTCCACGCTCTTAATCCTGCATAACTTTAAGCCTTAATATAATCTGAACAGGTGAGTTGTATAAAAATTCACCCTCAGTACAGTTGTCATGAACGGGGAAATTAGCTATAGAGACCAAAACTGTTTTTTGTACCAGGCTGTAAACATGTTTATTTCTGCTGTGAAGTTGGACATTTTAACATGGGGACTTATGGAGACTGACTCACTTCTGGAGCCAGCCTCAAGTGGACAAGAAGAGAAACTGCAGTTTTTGGTACTTCACTTCACAGCCATGGAGGTTGCCGCTTGGATAAAACTTAGCTTTCAGCTAATTTTGCTACATTTGGACAGAGCCAGGCTAGCTGTTTCCCCCTTTGTTTCCAGTCTTTATGCTAAGCTAAGCTAACTGACTGCTGGCTGTAGCTTCATATTTAACGCACAGACATGAGAGAGGTGTCATCAAACTCGCATCATGAAAGCTGTTTTTTTGTACCAGGTTGTAAACATGTTTATTTCTGCTGTGAAGTTGGACATTTTAACATAGGGTCCTATAAAACATGGAAGTCTGGAACAAAGCTTTATGTAAATGTTGTCTGTGTTTGTGAAAATGAGCTGAGAAAAGAAGAAGTTTAAACAAATGAAGAACAAATGTAGTGATAATATCACTCTGTTGTGGCTGAATAAAAGTGTTCAGACCAGTTTAGATTCAGTCGGTTTCATCTTTAGTAAACCGTAACGTCAGCGGTGAACCAAAAACAAGTTTTTGGATAAATGTCAGAGGATTCTCTGACTCCATCTTGGCTGACGAATTTTACTTTGAAGAAGTTATCAACCTCCACGATGAGTTAACGCTGTCTTATTTGTGAGTTTGACCCGTAACATGGGGACTTATGGAGACTTCTGGAGCCGGCCTCAAGTGGACGTTTGAGAAACTGCAAGTTTTGGCACTTCCAGTGATTTGGCTAATGTACTGCTGTGGATGGGAGCAGCAACAAAATGTATTTAGCCACATAAAAAAGGTCTAAATCAGTCGAAGTGTACGCTGTATTTACAGTATTTTAACCACTTTTCCGTGCCATCTTTAATGGGAAACTATAGCAGCTATATCACTCTACCTAAAGCCACCAGACTCCATTGATAAAAATGGAACTTTACCTTGAAGATGGGAGTTGTTAGTCCACATCTGCCTCAATCCAAAGCAACCAAAGTCACACAATGACGCACACAAACTAACCGATTAAGGCAGCAATGGACTCGATCGACTGTTTTTGTCAATGCAGTCTGGTGGCTTTGACCAGAGTATAAATCGATATGAACGCTTCAGTTTCCTGTTGGAAAGAGCCGTCTGACATCAAGGTAAAGAGATGAAAATATTCTAAATATAGTGTACACTTGGACTGATACTGATTTTTTAAGGTTTGCCTTCTTTTAGGTATCTAAATTACATTTTGTTGCTGCTCCCGTACATCCATTATACTCTTGTCAAAGCCACCACACTTCATTGACAAAAACAACAATTTTACCTCACAGAGCACGGGAGTTGTTGGTGCACGATCCAAAGCAATCAAAGTCACACAATTACACCAACAAACTAAGTGATTAAGGCAGCAATGGACTAACAACTCCTGTGCTGTGCTGGGTAAAATTCCTGTTTTTGTCAATGCAGTCTGGTGGCTTTGGCAAGCGCATAGATCGCTATGAACGCTTCAGTTTCCCGCCAATAAAGGCCGTCTGACAACAAGGTAAAGAGGAGAAAATACTCTAAATATAATGTACGCTTATATATTGGTTTCTTTTAGATTAGCTTGTTTTTAAATGTCTAAAAAAACCTTCAGTTGCTGCCCCCATACATCCATTATACTCTTTTCAAAGCCACCAGACTTCATTGACAAAAACAGCAATTTTACCTCACAGAACGCGGGAGTTGTTGGTCCACGATGCAAAGCAATCGAAGTCACCCAATTACACCAACAAACTAAGTGATCAAGACAACTGTTGACCAGCAAGTGTTTTGTCAATGAAGTCTGGCAGCTTTGACGAGCGCATGGATCGATATAAACGCTTCAGTTTCCCGTTGGAAAGAGCCGTCTGACAGTAAGGTGAAGACATGTAAATATTCTAAATATAGTGTACACTTGGACTGATATTGATTTTTTAAAGTGGCTGAAATACATTTAGTTGCATCCCCCATCCACAGCAGTACATTAGCTTAGCTAGAGCCTCATACAACCACACAAACTACCACTTCAACACTATTAACCGACCCGCAAAGTGACAGTGAGACAAACACAGTCAAAGATTGCGACAATATCACAACATAGACGATATCGTTAAAGATAAAAGTAAATGTTTTAATTCAGTTCAATAGCACAAAGAGAAGTGACTAACAACAGGTTTCCTAGGAAATATCTGCTACGCTACACAGTGCTCTTTATTCCCATAAACCACACCACCATAAACTATAACTGTGTCACATCTTTTACAAGGCTGTACATGTATTTAGTGATGTTATATACAGCAACGCGGGCAACGTCCCCTTAACTGCCACTTTTATTTTGCTTTATGGCACTTGATAAATGGTTATTGTATGGCAGAATACACTGGAGCGCAGACCTCGGCAGACAGCATGAAATGTATGCCGAGGTTTTGAGTTTAAAAAGATCATTACGCCGTGCGTGGTGACTTTAGGTAATAAGAAATACATTAAGATGATGTTAGTACGTCGTCTGAATGAAACGCCTCGAGTCACATTTAATGTTTTTTCCTTCGGTTATGCAGTAACACATCACAGTTCACAATCTCTTAATATTTTCATCAATACTAATAACATAAAACAGCTAAACTGAAAAGAACATGAGCCCCGGTGGTGGAAAACAAACCCTGGACGTCTCATTTTAAATGTGATTTCTGAGCAGATCCCAGAGCTTTGGAAAGAAAAACATGTATGTCGGATTAAACGCTGTCTCTTCATGTGTTTGTGCCCACAGCACACGGGGGAATGAACTTTCCAAAAGTGCTTATGTAAAGTGCCTTCAGTCACACAACAGTACTTAAACTTGTCCAACCTTTGTACCAGCATTTTTGTTATCTACTTCCTCTTACATGTGATTCATGTTGAATCGAGGGCACGGCGCCAAGCTGTCTTCAGTCGACTCCCTCCGGACCGCTGTTGTGAGGTTTGTAACTTTGTAAATGTCAACCTTGCTTTTGGACGCAACGAAGCAAGAAAAGCTTCACGGGATGACACAATGAGGGCGGAAGAGGCCCTCTGCTAGTTTCTTTGTCTTTGACTGAAAAAGCTTGGGTTTAAGTATTGATGCTGATAGATCCATTGCTCAAGATCGA
The DNA here is from genome assembly GCA_033000465.1 of Sciaenops ocellatus. Lineage (NCBI taxonomy): Eukaryota > Metazoa > Chordata > Actinopteri > Sciaenidae > Sciaenops > Sciaenops ocellatus. Next base: position 1,776,240 of record CP136880.1, on the reverse strand, counting down.
CCCCTTGGTGACCTCGGTGCTGACGGTGGAGAGCGGGACGCTCTCGTACCTCTCCGCCACCCCCCAGCAGCGACAACGCAACAGCGTGGACTTGAGCTGTTTCTGGAAGTTGCTGTTGAGGAAGCCGTAGATGATGGGGTTGACGCAGGCGGACGCCATGGCCGTGAGGTGGCAGAAGGAGAAGATGATGTCGTGGCCGCAGGACGGGATGGCCTCGTGGTTCCAGTCAAACACGGTGTTGAAGACGTTGAGGGGGAGCCAGGAGAGGGCGAACGCCACCACTATGGAGATCAACATGGCGTTGATCCTCGTGGAGCCCTTGTTTTTCTTTTGAGTGGAGTTCCTGCCGCGCTCCACCATGTCCTTCCTCCTCCGGAGGCGGAGGAAGACGTGCAGGTAGCACACCATGATGAGGGCGAGAGGAAGGAAGTACTGGAAGATGAGCAGGGAGGTGGTGTAAGCTCGCCGCTCTTGAACCGACGGCCACCATTCCATGCAAACGAACTGGTCGTTGACCTGGAAGGGGAAGGGGACGCTCATGTTCTGGAAAGGCGAGGTGAGCACGCTGTACGAGAGGAAAGGCACCGACATTAGGCAGGCCACGATCCAGGTCACGGCCACGGCCAAGTAGGACTGACCCACCACCGGCTTCCATCCAGTCGGGTGGACAATGAGCTGGTAGCGCTCCATGGCGATGAGGACGAGGGAGAAGATGGAGACAGTGACCGATATGCACTGGATGAAAGGCGTGAGCTTACAGAGGGCTTCTCCGAGGATCCAGCGGTCCATCAGGGTGTAGATAATCGTGACCGGCAGGCATACAATGCACATGAGGATGTCGGAGCAGGACAGGTTGGCGATGAAGATGTTGGTGACGTTGCGCATCTCCTTGTGCCGCATGATGACAAACACGAGGCAAGAGTTCCCAATGAGGCCGACTGCCATCACCGTACTGTAGGCGATGATGAGAAAAGTCGTGCCGCTCACGGAGAGCGAGCAGTCCTCCGTGAAATCCCACGGTATCTCTTTCCACAAGGCGTGGTTGTAGTTGGTGTTGTGCTGCGGATCCATGGTGGTGTTTTTTTCCTGGATTCACGGGGACTAATTAAACTAATTTGTTGTGCCACACGTGCTTTAATTACTTCATGAATAATATTCAGAGCTTTCCCCACATCCTTAATCTCTGCCGAGCTTTACAGGAGTATCCACTCGCTGCCTGAAAGGAAAAAAAGAAGGAATGAGTCATGAAAAGTTGACTTATTCTTTTTAAAGGTGCAGTGTGTTGGATTTAGTGGCATCTAGTGGTGAAGTTCCAGATTGCAAACACAACAAACTGTTGTTACAGTAAAAAACTGTCAGCTATGGTTGCTGGAATTTTACCATAATAAATACAGAATAACCTTTTCTAAAATTACGGTAAAATGTTGTTAGTACTGTTGATTTCATGTTTAAGGTTGGTGTTTTATTCCATTTTTAAATGTCTGTAGATTTTATAGTAAAAAACTGCCAAAACATGACAGTAAAAGACGCTATTAAATATTACGGTGTTTTACTGTAAATTAACGATCTCTAATATAAAATATTACTAAAATAGTAATAGTCAATAGTTGTTTGTTTGGATCAATGTTTCTCAAACTTTTTACAGTAAAAGACTGTAATATATTCCATTTAAATATTACGGTGTTTTACTGTAAACAGTCTCTAATATAAAATGCTACTTTATTCTGTATAAATTCCCTGAAAATTGCGTATACATAAAGGTTTTGAAGTATGACATACTTCATGCCACATTTTACGGTTTTTTACTGCAAAAGGTTTGAGAAACATTGATCTAAACAGACAACTATTTACTATTACTATTTTATTAGTATTTTGTATTAGAGATTATTAATTGTACAGTAAAATACCGTAATATTTAATGGCATATTTTACAGTCTTTTACTGTCATGGTTTGGCAGTTTTTCACAGTAAAATCTACAGACATTTTAAAATATGGAATAAAACACCAACCCTAAAAGTGAAATCAACAGTACTAACATTCTTTTACCGTAATATTAGAAAAGTTATACTGTAATTACTACGGTAATTTCTGCCAACCACAACTGACAGTTTTTTACCGTAGAAACAACATTTTTTGTTCTTTTTACAGATTATTGTTGACTGTTGTTGAATCCTGAACCACTAAGTTAACGTCCCATCTTAGCTCATAACTAACCACAGATGTATGCGGAGCTCTGCTCTACCTGCATGAAAGTGACTACGTATCAGGCTGATGTTGAAACAAAATGAAAAACTAGCATTTTGATGGTATTATATGTTTTTATGTTAATTTATTTCAGCAAATGATGAGGTCGCGTACACACTGGACCTTTAAATTTAGGTGATATTAAATGAAATGTAGCCGCAGCGTGATGAAAAACGGACATGCTGAGATGTAATAATAGTCCAGTTTGTCCTTTCCACACTTTGAATTCAGTGTATTACATAAAAACAGATTTATGAGGGGAATAATTAATGTTAGTATGCAGATATGATGAGGCTGCTGCTGGCAGATCTATCTCCTCGAGGACCGGCTATAAGAAATAAATGACGCGCTGATGGCACCATCATCAAGAAAGAGAAACAGCACAGATCCAGACTTTGGTGGCATCGCTATAATGGCATGCTGATTTAAATTTCCATCACAATAACGGCGATAATGACTGCTCCTTCAGAGACAATCGTCCCCTCTCACTGTTTTCTCTCCGTCTTTTGACAGCAGGAATTGATTCTGTTTCTGTCCACAGAGGAACAGACACCTCTCTCATTGTCGTGAGCGTTCACAATAGCTTCCTCGGGTCCTTTTACAACCTCCAACAAATTAATGTACTGGAAAGAAAAAACACAACAACACAAGACAGAAATACAATTTGGTAACATCTGAGCAACGTGTGCATGCATGCATATTTGAGTGTGTGGCACTGATTAACTGAGAGCTCAATTCTCCACAGAAATTAGTTTTGCACCACAGAGTAAAATCTACAGGATTTAAAAGGATTTATCATTTTTTAATTGAGCTCCTCAACGATGATAAACGTTGACACGTTAATTACCGGTGGCTGTCTCTCTATTATGAGCAGAAAATTCAGATTATAATGTGCCGTCTCATCGAACAAAGCTCATAATAAAAGTAAACACTTGTATATACTGGAGCTAAGTACTGTAATACCTCTTGGATTCTTTTGTAGCACACACACACACACACACACACACTGACTGAACCTGATTGAATTTGTGGATATCTGCAGCAGCCTTGATGCTGATTATTTATGGCAGACTTTGGACACTTAAAATGATGCACTGCTTTGTTGTGTTGTGCAGGTAGACGGTAAAGGAAACAAGGGTGAATTATACAGCACCGAGTGTGCACATGAAATATCTTGCAGGGAAGATGAATAATAAATGCGAGGAAGTGTGAAGTCCCTGCAGACAGAGCTCATGCAAACATAAATAAATGAGAATTACGCACCGGTGGATGAAAAACACATGAAGGGGGATGAAGAGAAGCAGCTGTCCTGGATCCACGGACTGCGTGTCCGTCTGCAGCCGTGCGTCAGGCGGACTTTCTCCGGACAGGTGCTGCTGGTGATGGTGGAGACCCACTCTCGTCTCCTCCCTTCTGCGTGCGCTCAATCCTGTTGGAGATCCATCACACATGTCCACCTTTAAGACTCTTTCAACACTTTAAGCACAGTCTAAAGTCAGAATCTAAGTGTTAGATCTATTAAAGGTTGTTAAAACTCGCTGTACGCGCGTTAAACTGCGTTAAAAATGGAAATATTCGAGCTTTACGCGTCAGGAAAACGTGATTTCTGACTCTCAGGTGAACCTCCTGAACCAAACACAGAGTTATATGCGTGCATATATTTGATTGTATATTAATTAGCTGTTGTTTCTTACCGATATATTCCTCCTTGTTGGAGTCCGGAGCTCCGTTTTGCATCAGGTGAGACAGCAGCGGAGTTTTTGGTCGAGCAGCGGACGGGGAGGTGGAGGAGGAGGTGGTGGAGGAGGAGGTGTCCTGCCTGGATCACTGATAGCAGCTCAGATATCTCTTAAAGCGACCTTATGCCTTCAGACTCAGGGCTGGGGATGTGATTGGGAACATGTTACATAATAATTTATCACGCACACACACACACACACACGCGGGCATGCATGCATGCACGCCTGTACGCGCGCGCTCAGGCACGCTCCCACACAAAAGGGGGCCAACGGGGAGTCATCTGAAATTTACGCATCCAAATGTATTAAAATGATTCAGGCTCTTTGTATGAAGGAGCATGCTGAGCCTTCACATAATGAGGCACGTTTCAGTGAAGAATCACTGTAATATCACTGCAGTATAATCTGTGTTATAATATCTGTGGAGCTCTTCTTCACACAGAGGTGCAATAATCTCAGATTTAACTCCTGTTGATCTGCACTGACCTGTAATCAGGTGAATGGTGTCTCTGTCATCCGTACGTCTGTTCTCACACTATGTAACTTTGGACTCCGGGTCGGAAGAAGTACGAAGTAACTGTGATTTACAGAGTTTCCTGATGGACAGTGAAGTAAACTGCTGCCAACTGTAGCTGCTGTTAGCTCATGTTAGCTCAGCAGCTTCTATGGACATAATGGCAGAGGAGAAGAGAGCGAAGAGGACGTTGACGGAGGAAGCTAAGAAGAGAGAAAAAAAAAAGTCAGAGATGAAGAAGCCGCCGCAAAGTAACGTAAACTTCCTCAAACTGTAGCTGCTGTTAGCAGACATTAGTTAGCATAGTTAGCTGTAACGTTACTCTCTGGACTGGAAGCTCAGAGCGGTGTCTGTGTTTACAAGGGTAGTCCAGGAGTTTTCAATGTGGCGTGTCGTGCCAGAACAGGAGCTGGACAATACATAAGTTAGCATCATGGATCACGCTAGCTGCTGAACTCATTCGGTAAGCTACAAATAACTTATCCACTCATAGTGTTTTGCTAGCGACAGCGTTAACAAGCCAACCAGGAGTCTGGATGAATTAGCTGACGTTAGCCACCCAAGACATGATGTTGATACGTTAGCTAGCTAGCAATTTGCGTTAGCAAGCAAGCTAACGTTAGCCAGCCAAATCCCACAATAAAACAATATATTTCACATGCTTAGCAGTAATGTTAGCTTTGTTTCTCCATGTTACTATAATGTTACGCTGTCCATTAGCAAATGAGATTTGGACCGGAGCCGGACAAGCGGGCTCAGCAGCGTCTACAGACATTGCTAATGGCAGAGGAGATGAGAGCGAAGAGGACGGTGGCAGAGGAAGCTAAGAAGGTTAAAAAAAAAATGTGACAGATGAAGAGTGTTAGCAGAGTAATGTTGGTGTTTACACGGGGAAGTACTGGAGCTTTAAATGTGGCGGTGTCGTGCCAGAACAGGAGCTGGGCTGACTGCTGTTGGACTATTAGCTGGCTGCTATGTCTGCTGTTGGTGACCTTGTAGATGTTTGGCAAAGTTGTCGCAAATATTTGATGATAAGTAATGTAATCAGAACAAATACTCGAGTACAGCTGAACATACTTATCACAGTGAGGGCGATGAATCACAACAAACACTGATTTTTACATTTAAATGAAGTTTTTTCTTTGCAGCTGTCGCCGAATGATGAATATTGATGAATGTGGGCTGATACGTGCATAACCCGACTTCTCTGTGTGTTACAAAGATCATTAAACTCGTCAATAAAATGTCTCGGATTGATCAATAACCTCCTGAAAATAGCCCAGTCGGGATGGCGCGTTCTCAGCACGTGCACGTCTCCATAATCTCGCTCCTTACCCAGACCCCTCCGCAGATAACACCTCGGACTATTTTAAACTCGTGTTTTTGCACCTCCTCTTGCTTGTGCAACAGATTGTTAGCTGCTTCTTCACACTGTCCCCACACACTCCTGCTTCTTCTTCTGTGTGAGAGAACAGTAAATAGCTGTTTGTCTGTCTGAGAGGCTCGTCACCAACAACAACAGCTCTGTGGGTGTTTACTTGACACAGATACACGAGTGTCAAGTCACTCAAGACAGATAATCTATGTGCATATTTCCTCAGATGCTGTCAAAAGGCTGCACGACGACGACGACGAAGAGGAGCATGTTTGTAGCTCTAATGAGCAACTGTTCAATATATTGAGGCATGACACGGCTGTTGTACCTCTCTCCTCTTGTGCAATCTTCACCGCCGTCACTCACATTTTGATCTTTCTTTTGTCTCGATGGCAGAAGAGAGGAAAACGTCTCCTTAAAACGCTGACATGAAATTGGACGGCGTGTCCAGCCTTTTTATTTGTGATTGATAAGTGACAAGTTGAAGGCGGCGGCGGCGGCGGCGGCGGACCACACAATGAAAATGTGTGCACAAAATTGTGCAACCCTGTCATGGTAGAATAAATAAAAAAAGGGGAACAGAGAGGAACACGAACGTGCACAAACAAACACAAAGCAGAAGAGTTTTGTTCCTGTCTCAGGTGATAAGGACAGATAACGTGTTCCAAACATTTCCTCAACATTATCTCGCTGTCATGTGAAATATTTGATCACTCTTTGAGCGACCGCGTCCATTTACACAAAACATAACTTGATTCAGACGCAGGTCCATATTTGGCTTCAGAGTACAGTACAGTGAGCGGTTCTTGTGGGAAAATACTGAATACTTTTATGTGTCACTGCCAGTGTAAATCAATACAGTACTGTGCCCCATTAACGAGGAATCGTTCCCCATATCCTCCGGTCCTAACAGAGTGTTTGAGGAGGGTTTTTAAGAGCAGAGCGACTTTCTGTGATTTATTTGTGTTGATGAAAAAAAAAAAAAAAACCTCTCACTTTAACAGACTTTTAATGTCCTCGGCTGTGCAGCAAGGCTTCAAAATAGATTTTAAGAGCAGCCAGCCAAATAAAAAGAAAGAAAGAAAGAAACTCTGGTGACTGTGTGTTCACTCGGGTTTTACAGAAAGCTACAGAGAGAAAAAGACGAGCTGGTGACACATTCTGCAACAAGACTGTTATAACGATGTAAAAACACGTGTACGTTATTAAAGCTGGTTATGTTGTGCTTAAAAACAACAAAATCATTGTTATAATGCGTCGTTTCACCCTCATACCGGTCAGTAAATGTTCAGTAATGTTGTGCAGAAGAGGCGACAACAAAAGGTCGACGATGAAAACAGGAAATTCAATCACCGTGTTTGATTTCCTCTTTATCACAAGTCAAAACCAAACAGCAAACTATGCGGAAGTGCCAAAAACTGCAGTTCCTCAAACGTCCACTTGAAGCTGGCTCCAGAAGTGAGTCAGTCTCCATAAGTCCCCATGTTAAAATGTCCAACTTCACAGCAGAAATAAACATGTTTACAGCCTGGTACAAAAAACAGTTTTGGTCTCTATAGCTAATTTCCCCGTTCATGACAACTGTACTGAGGGTGAATTTTTATACAACTCACCTGTTCAGATTATATTAAGGCTTAAAGTTATGCAGGATTAAAAGCGTGGACGCTTTGACTGACAGGTGGGTGTCGTTACAGGTGGATTGTTTGAGCAACCGGGCGTCATTCAGCCCGCCTCAGGTCCACTGATGATCCACGACGGAGCTTCAAAACGGCTCTTCAGAAACCTGTTGGTGACGTCGCACCAATTCTTTGCACTGTCAGTGGTTGCAGCTCATGCCACTTGAAGCCTTTTAGCTTTTATTTGAGAGAAGAACTTTTACAGTTTCATAAAGTCTGAAGTCCATTTACCACCTATTTTGGACCTGACTGTCTGCAAACAATAATGTCAGGGTTTAGTGCGCTGGTGTAAGGGCAGGCGATGTTTTATTGGCCATACATCGAGTCTGTGTATTCCTGAAGATGTTTCATGACCTGTCAAATAAAGAAGAAAGTCTGAGGTGGTGCTGGTGGTGGTGCTGGTGGTGGTGGTGGTGCATGCAGCCATGCATACATACGTTAACCTCGCACAGAAAACAAAAGGACAGCACACACACCTCGTTACAAAATGTACAAACAGTCGTACAGCGTGTGCAGCTCTTGATTAATTAGTTCCTACATTCGATATGCACATGTATGCATAAAGGTCCTTATCAGCGCCTGACATATGGGATTTATGCGGACTATTATATGACCAGTGCTATAAAAACACAGAGTAACATCCCTGTGGCATAAATGTTCAGATCAGTCACTGTAAATCTTTTTATCGTGACGCCGTCGTCGAGCTGTAAACAGTACTCCCCGAACACGCAGACCTGACCTCGTTTTCACACAAACACGTGAAATTTACATACAAACGTGTCGGGCTGTGTTATAACTCACCTTACGGCTCGCCGTAATAATAATATTCTATCCAATTTACATTAATTATTGTTACGTAACTCCTCCTGGACATCTTTTATCTCTCATAACAGAACAGAGGAATACAGACGGACACGTGGCAGCGGAGAGGAGATGAATTTATTCAGCCTCTAATTTAAATTTCATGTTTCGGGTTCACACACGTCATGACCGTCTTAATGAACAATAAATAATAATTAAACTAATCCTGTTATTGATTCTGCCATCACTTCGTCTAGTCTGTGCTACTCACAGTAAATGTTTAATATTGTATCAGACCAGGAGCTATTTAATGAACTAACACTGATTATATTCATCAGATAAAATGAATTTAAGTGTCATTGACAGACTGTCTAAAACCTGGACGTAGTCTCCGTGATGTCTCCCGCAGGCTGTCTAAAACCTGGACGTAGTCTCCGTGACGTCCCCGCAGACTGTCTAAAACCTGGACGTAGTCTCCGTGACGTCCCCGCAGACTGTCCAAAACCTGGACGTAGTCTCCGTGACGTCCCCGCGGACTCTCTAAAACCTGGACGTAGTCTCCGCGACGTCCCCGCAGACTGTCTAAAACCTGGACGTAGTCTCCGTGACGTCCCCGCAGACTGTCTAAAACCTGGACGTAGTCTCCGTGACATCCCCGCGGACTGTCTAAAGACTGAACGTAGTCTCCGTGATGTCCCCGCAGACTGTCTAAAATCTGGACGTGGTCTCCGTGACGTCCCCGCAGACCGTCTAAAACCTGGACGTAGTCTCTGCGACGTCCCCGCAGACTGTCTAAAACCTGGACGTAGTCTCCGTGACGTCCCCGCAGACTGTCTAAAACCTGGACGTAGTCTCCGCGACGTCCCCGCAGACTGTCTAAAACCTGGACGTAGTCTCCGTGACGTCCCCGCAGACTGTCTAAAACCTGGACGTAGTCTCCGTGACATCCCCGCGGACTGTCTAAAGACTGGACATAGTCTCCGTGACGTCCCCAGAGATTGTCTAAAACCTGGACGTAGTCTCCGTGACATCCCCGCGGACTGTCTAAAGACTGAACGTAGTCTCCGTGATGTCCCCGCAGACTGTCTAAAATCTGGACGTGGTCTCCGTGACGTCCCCGCAGACCGTCTAAAACCTGGACGTAGTCTCTGCGACGTCCCCGCAGACTGTCTAAAACCTGGACGTAGTCTCCGTGACGTCCCCGCAGACCGTCTAAAACCTGGACGTAGTCTCTGCGACGTCCCCGCAGACTGTCTAAAACCTGGACGTAGTCTCCGTGACGTCCCCACAGACTGTCTAAAACCTGGACGTACCGACTCCAGATTTCTCCACCTTCATCCCTGATATTAAAATAGAAACATTGTGTTCTAGTTTTGGAGGTTTGACGTGAAACAAAGCTAAAAAACTAATTTCAATTCTGGTACACGCCACTTCAAGAATTACATTAAACGAACAAACTGATTCGACGGAGGCTAAAGAGCGGCGAGCAGCAGAGAGGAGGCTGAGATTGGAGTTTATTAAAACACAATTGCATTAGCGGACCGAAAGGCAGAATCAATCCAGCGTGCATTAGACCCGCTGACCCTCGTCTTTTAATTCATATAAATGTTCTGCATGTCCCCCGTAAGAGCCACATAAGTATTCTGCTCGGCTCCCGTCACATTCCTCCTTTCTACCTCGCGTATGATTCAGAGTTTACACGCTGTCACAGCGAATAAGACCATGTGGATGTCACACCCTGAAATAGCCCGCGGCCCAATCGCAAGAGGTGAAAACTGCAAAATTCAGAGAGCAGGAAGGCGAGTCTCTATCGATCCACTCGAGCCTTGTTCAACACGACCTGCTGACACACACGGCAGATACGAGCAGCCACCGTTTAGCTTTACCCCAATTAAAATCTGATCCGCCGTCAGGTCCCGTTCCACTCGGCCTCAGTGTTGAAGATGATGGCAGGGTGACTGTACATGTGTATGTTATGAAGTCTCACAGAAAGATGCATACCGATCATGCTGTGAATTAATCATTCGATGTCGGAGACATAAAGCTATTTCCATCATCTCTGATATTCCATTAGCAGTGTGGGCAAACCGTATACGTGACGCAGACCTCTCCTCTCCTCGGAGAGAGAGCAGCTGTCAAAGCACGACATATCTGCTGCTATCAAGTCTCTGCTTGCTTGCTTGCTGTCTTGCTGTCTTGTATAAGAGTTTCCACTGAGAAATGCCAGCTTCCTTTCCCCGTGGACCGCGTGAGGGGGGCGATGAAGTGATGATCCACCCTGCAAGTTGTTGTCCAGCCTTTAAAAGGTCCAGCGTGTCAGATTTAGGGGGCTTTATTTGCAGAATATAACATTCAAAACTATAATTTAATGAGTGTTTAATCACCTAAAATAAGAATGTTATGTTTTTGTTGATCTGCAGACACCGTGGGTCCTCTTCCATGAACCGCCGTGTTTCTACAGTAGCCCAGAACAAACAAACTGACTGTAGACAGGGTGTTTCATGTTTTTCACATGTTTCGTACCTTTAAGTTATTCATTAGCAAGCAGAAAGTTAGCTACGCTTAGCATAAAGACTGAAAACAGGCCGAACAGCTAGCCTAGCTTTGACCAGAACTAACAAACCCTGTAGACTGTAATATAACATGTTAGTGAGATTTACAGGTAAAGCAAGGTGGATTTTGTTTAGCCAAAGCTGGGCTAGCTGTTTCCACCTATTTTCAGTCTTTATGCTAAGCTATGGTTCATATTTACCATACAGATAAATGTTCTCGTCTACAACGAAGAAAATAATTAAAATAAGAAGAAGGAGAAAAAGAAGTAGAGGAAGGAGAAGATGAAGACAATGAAGAAGAAGAAGACGAGGAAGGAGAAGACAAGGAAGGAGAAGACGAAGAAGGAGATGAGGAAGGAGAAGACAAGGAAGGAGAAGACAAGGAAGGAGAAGACGAAGAAGGAGACGAGGAAGGAGAAGACGAAGAAGGAGACGAGGAAGGAGAAGACAAGGAAGGAGAAGACGAAGAAGAAGACGAGGAAGGAGAAGACGAAGAAGGAGACGAGGAAGGAGAAGACGAAGAAGGAGACGAGGAAGGAGAAGACGAAGGAGAAGACAAAGAAGGAGATGAGGGAGGAGAAGACAAGGAAGGAGAAGACGAGGAAGGAGACAAGGAAGGAGAAGACAAGGAAGGAGAAGACGAAGACAACGAAGAAGGAGAAGACAAGGAAGGAGAAGACAAAGAAGGAGACGAGGAAGGAGAAGACAAAGAAGGAGACGAGGAAGGAGAAGACAAAGAAGGAGAAGGCAAGGAAGGAGAAGACGAAGAAGGAGACGAGGAAGGAGAAGACAAGGAAGGAGAAGGCAAGGAAGGAGAAGACAAAGAAGGAGACGAGGAAGGAGAAGACAAAGAAGAAGAAGGCAAGGAAGGAGAAGACGAAGAAGGAGACGAGGAAGGAGAAGACAAGGAAGGAGAAGACGAAGAAGGAGACGAGGAAGGAGAAGACGAAGAAGGAGACGAGGAAGGAGAAGACAAGGAAGGAGAAGACAAAGAGGAAGACGAGGAAGGAGAAGACGAAGAAGGAGAAGGCAAGGAAGGAGAAGATGAAGACAACGAAGAAGGAGAAGAAGATTAGGAAGGAGAAGACAAGGAAGGAGAAGGTGAGGAAGGAGAAGACGGAGACGAGGAAGGAGACGACGAAGAAGGAGAACTTGGTCTCTGTCTTGTCTCGGCCTCGATACTGTCTGGTCTTGGTCATAGTTTGGGTTGGGTTGTTGCAGTGATGCTTCAGACTCATCGTGTGTTCTTTAAACTTTAAATCTCTGAATTCGTCTGTTTCCTTCTGTGATGATGAAGACGTTCATATGTTCAGATGTTCTTCGACATCATCCCTTAAATCACCAAGCAGCATTATTACAGTGAACACGGAGCCTTTAATCAGCTTTAATCCAAAACAACGCCACTTTCTTACAGTAATATCGACAGCGGTTGATGATCTCTGCGCCCTGTAGAGCTGCACATACTGTTAATATTTCAGTAACCTCAGTTTGTTTACTCAAAGTCCCCAGCGAGGCCGGGTAATGTCCCAGCCTCTTCCAGAAGCCAATGACTGTGACCTCAGTGAGAGACAAACCCGAAGAAACAGACCCCACTTAAGCTGAGTTGGGAATTTCCATTATGGTCGAATAATAAATGTCAATATTTTCCCATGTAATTTTAATTATCCTGACTGCTCACTGAATACACACTCAAATTACATTTTTTCCCCACTGTGGTGTGCCGTTAGAGTTTCCACACCGAGGCAGATCGGTTCTGATTTGAGGGGAATCGCTCGGCGGGCTTCATCAAACAGCGCCGCTGCTGGGAGTTGTTGTCGTGGTCCGGAGGGGAAACTGATTGTTCGCCTCCGAATCGCCGAGCAGCCTCGGCAGGGCTGCACCTCCTCAGTCAGCAGGGAGGGTGTGTGGTTCAGTCCAACATGCATTCAGCACACTCCACCAACACACACCTGACTGTAAATGAATCAAAGAAAACCTGCTCTATTAATATGATTTCAGCTCTCATACACTGTAAAACATGTCTGTAGATTTTACGGTAAAAAACTGCCAAACCATGACGGTAAAAGACTGTAAAGTATGGCATGACGTATGACTGTGTTTTTATGTATACAGTAAAAGACACCTTTATTTATACAGCATTTTAAGGGAATCTATACAGAATAAAGTAGTATTTTATATTAGAGACTGTTAATTTACAGTAAAACACTGTAATATTTAATGGCATATTTTACGGTCTTTTACTGTCATGGTTTGGCAGTTTTTCACCATAAAATTTTAAAATTGGAATAAAACACAAACCTTAAATGGGAAATCAACTACTATCCTTTTACTGTAATATTAGAAAAAGTTATACTGTATTACGGTAAAATTCTGGCAACCACAGCTGACAGTTTTTACTGTAAAAACTTTTCTTCACAGTCATATTTTATGGCAAAATCTTTTATTTATACGACATTTTAAGGGACTCTATACAGAATAAAGTAGTATTTTATATTAGAGAATTTACAGTAAAACACTGTAATATTTAATGGCATATTTTACGGTCTTTTACTGTCATGGTTTGACAGTTTTTCAACATAACATCTACAGACATTTAAAAAATGGAATAAAACACCAACCTTAAACATGAAATCAACAGTACCTTAAACATCCTTTTACCGTAATATTAGAAAATGTTATACTGTATTTATTACGGTAATATTCTGGCAACCAGCGCTGCTAGTTTTTTACCGTAAAAACAACTTGTTTTTTTTTTTTTGGGCAGTCATATTTTATGGCAAAACCTTTATTTATACAGCATTTTAAGGGAATTTATACAGAATAAAGTAGTATTTTATATTAGAGACTGTTAATTATACAGTAAAACACCGTAATATTTAATGGCATATGGTTTGGCAGTTTTTCACCATAAGATCTACTGAAATCAACATCCTCTTACTGTAATATTAGACTATAATATTAGTATTATTAGATGTTATGCTGTATTTATTACGGTAAGATTCGTGCAACCACTGCTGACAGGTTTTTACCGTAATGTGTGTGTTTTTTTTTTTTTACAGTGTATGTTGTGCCACACTTTGCCAAGTCTCCACTGACACGCCGAAGATGGCGAAGATGGTAGTTGGCATGGAAACCATCTTAGATTGGGGCGGGTGCGGGCACAATGAACGGCACCACTGGAGCTCTGCTGTCCCAAACTAATCAGCTGTATTGTCCTCTGGTCCGTCAGCAGCACCGGTCGGTGCGTTCGTCTTTTTCTCTGCAGCAACCTGCTGCACTGTACTGCTGCTTGTTAGAGCCCATTGTGTCTAAAACACACACACACACACACACACACACACCGTCATCACAGCATAGGCAGTAATGGCACTGTGATCTGGTCTCCTTTGGTAATTATTTGAATGAGGTTATTTGTGTAAGCTGAAGGTCAAAGACAGTTTCGTGTCTTGGTCGCGTCTCTTTTATTTGAGGTCTGTTTGTTGCACAGATTGACAGTTAATTCTATAAATGCAGCCCACTTTGTTTTCATTCTTTTGTCAGCTGTTCCTCCGGCCGTGGCCTGCCGGACAGACTTTTCCTGATGAGAGGAGACGGTCCTCTGCTAATGTACTGGAATGTTCTACTCGCAATAATGGTAAGAACCGGGCCTCGCTGTGACCTCCAGGAAGGTCCAAGAACAACAAAAACCATCCCGACATCAGAGCAGCAACACAGCCTGATGAACTCAGTGTACCTGCGATTATTACCAGCCGAGCGATGTGTGATATTCTCTGTGAAGAAGGCTCCACACCTTTTATTAGATAATGAACACACATTAGAAAAATAACATGAAGAGTTCATAATGAAACTCAGTCATCTAGATTTATCTTTCTGCAGCTGTTCAGTCTTAATAATTTACCTCTTCTGTATCAATTTGTGGTAAAAGTTTTAATTTATGCAAAAGATTGCACAAAAATATGAGAATATATAATCCATTTATTCTCCTCATTTTATGTTATTCCTGCTGAGTCAACACCAAGCTAGCAGCTGGTTAGCTTAGCATAAAGACTGTAAACAAGGGAAACAGCTAGCCTGGCTCTTGCCAAAGGTAACAACATCTAACTAGCAGCACCTAAACTAACAAATTATCTGTTTTTATGTTGCTCTGATCTGCAACAATGATAACAACTGGTAAATATGAAGCTAGTAGCCGGTTAGCTTAGCATAAAGACTGGAAACAAAGGAAACAGCTAGCTTGGCTCTGACCAAACAAAACCCACCTCTAAAGCTCACTAAAAATGTTATATTACAGTCTGAGCCAGGTTAGCTGTTTACCCATGTTTCCAGTCTTTATGCTAAGCTAAGCTAAGCTAAGCTAAGCTAACCACCTCCTTGCTGATTAATAACTTAAATGTCCAGTGTGTGGGACAACCTGGAGCCAACACAGTTGCAGTTCCTCTTGTTGTCCACTTGAGGCTGGCTCCAGAAGTGAGTCAGTCTCCATAAGTCCCCATGTTAAAACTTCACAGCAGAAATAAACATGTTTACAGCCTGTTTTAAACAGTCTGTGGTTAAAACATGATAAACTTATTGGACTGTGGTGCACAAACTCTGACTTAAACTCTGTGGAGTTGAGAGGAAACTACAAACATGGTGATAATTCTCACTCGGTCCATGAATCGTGTTTCTTTCTTTAACGCTCACAGTACGTACTGCTCCCAAAAGTCATTTAAACAGAAGAGCACCGGGGTGAGTCTCTGTGTCCGATGTGATCTGTGCAACTGATGGGGGTTGTTTGTCATCCAGGAGTACCAGAGGCACCGTGGCATTTGTTCTTGGCCGGGGTTATTTAAAGCCTCGGGGGATTTATGGGACTGTGTTGCAGTGATGGTGTCAAGGATCACTTCAGCTCGGTTCTTGAAGGGGTCGGTGATGCAGCAGCGGGGGGAGAGACGGTCATTTCCTCGATGAGTAGCTGCCTGCACACGATGCAGATGGATTCGAGTTAACGGGAAAACGGAGCCACGTGATCAATATGCTTTCTGTGTTTGATTCTGGATGATGAATTACACCTCAGACGCGTTCGGATCCATAAAAATGAGTTTGCAGGTTAGATGACATTAAACCTCACACAGAATATCATGAAAATATCTCAGCATTAAGAGCATGAGCTAAGATAAAGAAACAGAATATATCATTGTACTTTTACAGGTAATTAGTGACTAATAACTGCAGTAAATTCACAGCATATGTCGTATTTTACAGATGAAAATCACAGTATTGTACTATAAAACTATAGTATTTTGTTGCTAAGTTACAGTATGGTGCTCTACCATGTTGATTGACAGGTGGGTGTCGTTACAGGTAGCTTGTTTGAGCAGCCAGGCGTCATTCAGCCCGCCTCAGGTCAGCTGATGATCCGTGCACACTGAGCTTTACAGCAGCTGTGCAGACGCCTGTGGATTCTTTACTGTCAGTGGGTTTGAGTCATCTATGAGCTGCATTGCAGCAGCAGGTTGTGACCTCCACCTGATATATATCCACCCTTTGTCATCACCTGTCCTGTCTGCGACTGCTGAGGGTTATATTTTCTTTCATATAGTTCTGATAGTTCGTAGATTATTCTCCTGCCGGTCGATTAACAGTTTCAGGTCTGCGTGTCAGAGACTTGATATAGTAGAAACTAACTTCAGTGGAGTCACAGCACATGTGCAGTATATCAGCGAGCTGCAGGCCGGAGCTCCGGTGGAGCATTTCTTCAGCCACATGACAGAAACAGCCGACGTGTCAGAGGGAAAAAAAAGTTATTGCTATTTGAAAAGGGCATTTCTGCACCCAAGACAAAAAGCCAGGGGAGCTTTCCCTCCGTCAGTCCACCCCCACCCGCCATCCACCGCCATCCACCGCCTTCCTCTGCTCACCCAATGCAATGTATATTAGACTGGAAAATAAATCAAGTGATGGATTATTCCAGCCGTGTTTCTGCGAGTGGAAAAATCTCCACTCTTCATGTCAGGAAATGATATATGCAAATTGAAACCTCGACAGAAGATGAATGAGATTGCAAAAGCGAAGCAATATGGAAGCCTCATTTTTTATATATATATTTATATATATATAAAAAGGAGCATCATGACGGGCTGCCTCAGGAAATCTATCTGGCAGCTCGTGCACTTTTCAAACAGTGGAAAATCAATCTGGAAACGTTTGATCAGACGGAGACCAAATATTGACGATTAATACAACAAACAGCCGGCAGGACTGATAAAAAATATATTTTAGATTCTCTTATTTATGTTACACGAATGTATTATTTAAAAACAATGACATGCTGCATATCTCTGGTTTGAATAAACTTCTGATAAACGTGTTTTTGCTGCCGTTTTGTGTAAATACGAAGACGATAGAAGAAATACCAGAAGAACTGTCTGTCTGTCACACTGCGTCCAAACCTCTGTCCTTAAAAGGGCTGAAAATGTGACATATGTATATATATATATATATATATATATATATATATATATATATATATATATATATATATATATATATTTCATATTATATTCAATGCATATCATGTCACATTGAATCATCCAAACTAACAAGGAGAAATTTCATTAAGTTTTCTTCACAGACAAGAAAAGAAAGTCAAAATAAAGAATAAAATGACATTAAATAGATTTAATAGCTCTAATAATAACAGAGCTTATTAAAGATTATCTTGTCTTAATAAGTATTGAAAAATGCAATAAAGCAAAATAACGTCATGCAGCAAAGTGGAGGAGAAAAGTTCTATAAAAATGCAACCAGTCTCTGTAAAAGAGACAAAAGACTGGCACTGGAGGGAGAGAGGGTCGTCCCCTCATCAGCTGATCAGCGGTTTGATGCACCTGAGCAAGGTACCGAACGCCCTGACTGGCTGCCCATCACGCCACCTTCTCTGCACGTTATCACGTCTATTTCCCCGCAGAGGGATCAGTAAGATATCTTTTCTGTCTCGTCTTAACTTGTCTTTTTGAAAAACACAATAAAGTAAAAATAATGAACTTTATGCAGCAAACTGGAGGAGAGAGATTAAATAAAAATGCAGACAGCCTGTCTAGGTGAAGATCCAGGACCTGTAAAACTTCAGCGAGGTGCATTAAAGTAAAGTTTCCACTTCCATCTGCAGACAGCTCCATCACAGCTTGCTCCACTCCGGTGAATCTTGGTGTCAGACGAGACAGCGCAGAGTTCCATCTTTTCTGGCGTTACAGATAAATCAAGCCACGCAGCACCCTCACTGGTGCAGCGTCACCAGAGTCCACTTTAAAACTCTGATTCTAGCATACGAGGCCCTCCATGACCGTGATCTCTGACCTCCTGCAGAACTACACCCCGACCCGCTCCTCGAGGACAGAGAGCGTTCAGCCACATCATGCTGTGAGTCTCTTCTGTAGATATATGACTGCTATCACTTTCATATCTTCATAATCTTATTTGTTTTTATGTGTGAAGTGACCTTGGGTGTCCTGAAAGGAGCCTGAAATAAAAAGTATGATTCCCTCTTTAAATAGGGAGCAGCGCCCTCTTGTGTTCAACAGACAGACTCACAGTGTCTAAACACGTTTAACTAAATATTCATTTAATAAATATAAAATAAATCAGCCACTAAAGTTGAAATAAAACCAATAAAAACGCAATTTTACAACCTTTAAACACCTTTATTATTTTATCAGCTGAACACTCTGATTGGCTCGCTCTCCGGGAGTAGGCGGGACGATGCGGCTGTACGGACCAATCGCGTGCCTCCTCCGCCTGATAGCAGCAAAAAGTAAACAGACTTGTTTTGATCCGCGCGACAAAGATCAGCTGAAGAAATCAGCAGAAATCAGCGGAAATCAGCCGAAATCAGCGCTGCTGTTCGGTTTTTATCACACAGTCAAAGTCAGGCGGGTCGATTTTAACGGACACGAGCAGATTGGCGCGCTGTCGTTGTTGTTTTTTATTATTTTAAACGGTGTTTGTTGTGTTATCGGTTAGCAGGTAGCGTGCTAATTCTTCCCCGTTTGAACTGAATAAGGAAAGCTAACCTGTTAGCATCGCGGCGGCGCCTCTTAACTATATATTTATTTATTTTTAACATATTTTTAAAGCTATATATCTTCATATATATTCTCCAGTCCAGAGGAGGGAGTGATGCCAGCGTCATGAAGCCGGACCACCAGCACCCTGTCACGGCTGAGGATGGACAGCTGAGTCCGGCCGGCTCGGCTCGATCGGGCCGGCACACCTACAGGAGTCCAGCCCACTACAGGAGCCTGCTGGACGGCCTGCTGGCGCTCAGGCAGGGGGGCGTCCTGTTCGACGTGGTGCTGCTGGTGGAGGGTCGAGCCATCCAGGCGCACCGCATCCTGCTGGCAGCGTCATGTGATTATTTCAGGTGATCTTTGTTTAACCTCCATCACAGCAGCAGGACTAACCTGTTTCACCACACACACACACACACACACACACACACACACACACCTGTTTCCAGGTGTGTCACAAGACTTCACTTGAAACAAAGCCTCTCCTCTTGTGCACCATCTCCACCCCTGCAGCTCATCGTCATTGTCTTGTGATCAGCACACTTTAGGTGTGTGTGTGTCACCATGACAGAGCACACACACACACACACACACACACACAGGCAGAGCTCTACTCTTGGTCTGCAGCCATATAATCCCATTACAGCGCTAAAAGTAGGTAATGCATTAACATCGCTCTGCAGACTGTTAGAAGAGCTTCGATCCAGCAGCAGACGTAGCAGCCAGCTAATATTACTGACTAGTCCAACAGCAGTCAGCCCAGCTCGGCGTCTGTCTTTCAGCCTTTTATTTCACCAAGCTCTCACCAACCACTAAAAGTCAGTCCCAGATTTACTCTTGTCCGGCGGCTTCTTGCTCGCTCACTCTCTCCTTTTCTCTTCTTAGTTTCCTCTGTCAGTGTCCTCTTCGCTCTCTTCTCCTCTGCCATTATGTCCATAGAGTCCAAAGTCAGCGCTAACATCACTGCAAAGCACATGAAACATGTTGTCATATTGTGGTTTTAGCTGGCTAGCTAGCTAACGTGCCCAGCTCCTGTTCTGGCACAACACCAGCTCCTGTAAACCTCCTTTTCTTCTTCTTCTTCTTCCCGGTGGTCTAAAACGCCTGTGCTACAAACACTAACACTCCCCCTGTGCTCTGAGCTCACAGCCCGGCTAACAAACTGAGCTAACATGAGCTAACAGCAGCTACAGTTGGCAGCAGTTTACTTCACTGTCCATCGGGAAACTCTGTAAATCAGGGAATGTGTCGCTGCTCTCCAGGGGAATGTTTGCTGGAGGTCTTCGGGAGACGCAGCAGAAGGAGATACCGATTCACGGAGTGTCGTACACGGCCATGAAGAAAATCCTCGACTACATCTACACGGCGGAGATCGAGTTAGACCTGGAGTGCGTGCAGGAAGTCCTGATAGCCGCCACGCTCGTACAGGTGAGCTAACGTTCGCTGCGTCGCGTCGTGCACTTTGTTGTCTTTCAGCTAATTTGCGTCTGTTTCTACAGCTGGAGATCGTCATCGACTTCTGCTGCGACTTCCTCTTCTCCTGGCTGGACGAGAGCAACATCTTAGAGCTGCATCACCTCGCCGACGTCTACGGGCTGCAGCAGCTCAACGCCCGGATCCACTCCTACGTCCTCAGGAACATCCAGACGCTGTCTCGAACCGACGTGTACCGACAGCTGCCGCCGGACGAAGTGTTCAGAGCGCTGAGCAGCGACGAGCTTCAGGTGAACAGCGAGAACGAGGTGTACGAGGCGGCTCTTCACTACCACTACAGCCCCGAGCAGGTGGAGACTGACCAGGTGTACTTGCAGGTCAGTGCCCAGGTGCGTCTGCGTTTTGTACTCGTCCCTCCAGCACCGTCACATCTGTTTATGATGACACATGCCTGAATCTTTTATTCTTTTTGACCTGAAGGAGAACCTGAAGATGCTCGACGCCGTTCGCTTCTGCCTGATTGAGAAACACGTGTTGCAGCGGCTGTTCGGCCGACTGGACCAGTGTCCGCTGAAGGACTCGGTGTCGGCCGCCCTGCGCTACCACGAGCAGGAGATCTGGCAGCCCATCCTGCAGAACCCTCTCACCCAGCCGCGCTCCACCTTCCGCTGTATATTAGGCTTTGGGGGGATGTTCTCCAGCTCCGTCATGGAGGGAGAGCATTTGTTTCAGGTGTTCCACCCGAGCTGGGGGGAGTGGAGGACTCTGACGGCGGCTCACACCCCCCGGATGTCGAACCAGGGCATCGCCGTGCTCAATAACTTTGTCTATCTTATCGGAGGGGACAAGAACACCAACGGGTTTCGTGCGGAGACGCGATGCTGGAGGTGAGATCCTGATGAAAACTGTATAAAATCGTAGGAGGGGGAAGAGTTCAGTTTAGCTCGCCGTCCTCGGCGTCCAGGTGCTCCAGGAAACATCACACATGACAAAAACCTTTAACGCTGACTGGAGGATTTTACAGACAACCTGCTGAGGTCGTAGATCCGCGTGCAGCACATGCTGACCAGCCGCAGTCTGAATAAGAGGAAGTGACCTCGTTTAACCTGGATGTTTATGTGCTGGGGCCGTCGGGATTTAGTCAGTGACAGAATAAGTAATGGATAGAGCACGCGTGACGTCACCCTAAAGGTTTCAGTGTTGATAGTCCAGCCTCTTCCACCTCGAAGTGTGTCAATCAAAGCGTCCACGCTCTTAATCCTGCATAACTTTAAGCCTTAATATAATCTGAACAGGTGAGTTGTATAAAAATTCACCCTCAGTACAGTTGTCATGAACGGGGAAATTAGCTATAGAGACCAAAACTGTTTTTTGTACCAGGCTGTAAACATGTTTATTTCTGCTGTGAAGTTGGACATTTTAACATGGGGACTTATGGAGACTGACTCACTTCTTGAGCCAGCCTCAAGTGGACGACAAGAGGAACTGCAGCTTTTAGCACTTCCGCATAGGTTTAATTTACCAGCCACAGAGGTTGCTGCTTGGTTATCTTGTTTTAGCTTGTTGTTAGCTTGATTTAGCTCATTGTTAGCTTGTTTTAGCTTGTTTTAGCTCATTGTTAGCTTGTTTTAGCTTGGTGTTAGCTTGATTTAGCCTGTTGTTAGCCTGTTTTAGCTCATTGTTAGCTTGTTTTATCTTGGTGTTAGCTTGTTTTAGCTCATTGTTAGCTTGTTTTAGCTTGGTGTTATCTTGATTTGGCCTGTTGTTAGCTTGTTGTTAGCTTGTTTTAGCTCATTGTTAGCTTGTGGTTAGCTTGTTTTAGCTTGGTGTTAGCTTGATTTAGCCTGTTGTTAGCCTGTTTTAGCTTGTTTTAGCTCATTGTTAGCTTGTTTTAGCTCGTTAACTTGTTTTAGCCTGTTGTTGGCTTGTTTTAGCTCATTGTTAGCTTGATTTAGCCTGTTGTTAGCTTGTTTTAGCTTGGTGTTAGCTTGATTTAGCCTGTTGTTAGCCTGTTTTAGCTCATTGTTAGCTTGTGGTTAGCTTGTTTTAGCTTGGTGTTAGCTTGATTTAGCCTGTTGTTAGCCTGTTTTAGCTTGTTTTAGCTCATTGTTAGCTTGTTTTAGCTCGTTAACTTGTTTTAGCCTGTTGTTAGCTTGTTTTAGCTTGGTGTTAGCTCGTTAGCTTACCTGGTTCCAGCTTGAGTGGATCGGTGAAGCAGCTCTGTTGACCGTCACACGGTCTCTGTCTCTGTCAGCGTTTCATTCATTTCTGTGAAGAAAACAAAAGTGAATTATTCTTTTTTAAAGTTTCTCTGATTGTTTCAGGTAAATAAACGGTGAACACCTGAACACGACAACAGCCTCGTCCTGTGTTAGCAAAGTTAAAGAGCAACAAAATATCAGAAAAACGTTGAAAGAATCTGCTCCAATCAGCTGATGTTATGAACATGAAGATGACATGAAATACAGAAAATGTCACATTTGAGAAGCGACGTAAAATAAACGACGTAATCGACTGACAAAGTTAGATTAAATAATTGTTTTTTAATCTATTTTTCTGTTTATAGTCTAGATTTAACTCTGTTTTATTATTAGAGCTGTTAAATTTATAATTTAATCATTTTATTTGTTTTGAGTTTGTAATCTGGTTTTTATTTCACTCTACACGCTCCACGTTCAAAGTTTCACTTCTTCTCTAAGTCGAGCCTGTCACATTAAAAACAAACTTTTAATATGTCGTCGTCTCCGCAGGTACGACCCTCGTCACAATCGCTGGTGCGCCATCCAGCCCCTGCAGCAGCAGCACGCCGACCACTGCGTGTGCGTGCTGGGCGGGCACATTTACGCCATCGGGGGGCGGGACTACAGCTACGAGCTGGACACGGTGGAGCGCTACGACCCGCACAGCGACACCTGGGAGTTTGTGTCGCCCCTGAAGAGAGAGGTGAGGCGCAATACAGCCGCCGTCCACACGATGGTGCTGCACGCTCACCTGTCGGTTTAATACTCGTCTGACCTTCCCCTCCAGGTGTACGCCCACGCCGGAGCAGTGCTTGATGGGAAGATGTACATCACGTGTGGCCGCAGACGATCCGTGTACCTCAAGGAGACGTACTGCTTTGACCCGGCGGCCAATAGTTGGACGGCGTGCGCTGAGGGGCCGGTGGGGCGGGCGTGGCACGGCATGGCTGCCGTTAACGGGCGCATTTATGTGATTGGTGGAAGCAACGACCAGGACGGGTATCGGCGTGACGTCCTGAAGGTACCAGCTGCAGTTTACGCACTTTAAATGTGTCTGATGGTTCAAACGTCTTAACACCGCCTCACCTTCCCCCCCCTGCAGGTGGCGTGTTTTCACCCTGAAGCCAACTCGTGGTCTTTAGTGACGCCGCTCCCCGCCGGACACGGAGAACCCGGCATCGCCATCCTGGACAGCCGCGTCTACGTCCTGGGCGGACGCTCTCACGACAAGAGCAACCGGATGAAGTACGTCCACGTGTACGACCCCGACGCGGACGAGTGGGAGAGCGAGTCGGAGTTCAAGGTGCGCGTCTCCGGGCTGGCGGCCTGCGTCGCCCTCATGCCCACCGCCGCCATCGCCGAGGCGAGGGGCTGGGAGCAGCGCGGCAAGGCGTCGCAGAAAGACGTGGACAACTCGGAGGAGTCGAGCGAGGACTGACGCACTTTTTTTTTCATGCGCGGCATGTCGAGCTTTGGGTACGGTGAGGATGCACGCCGACCACGCCAAGTGCCTCTGACCCAAAGTGTCATTCAGGACTCAGTTCTCGAATATCTTCTGCGATAATCGCCGTGTAGCCTCATCGTGTCTCGTCACTGGAGCTTAACGTGGAGTCCTCTCAGGCTCTGTTCACACCTGGTATCAACGTGCATCGTTTCAGTTTGCAGAGATCGAACCGTGCTGCTGTTCTCGACTAAAAGTTCAACAGTAGCAGAAACACGCCGGAGAAAAGAACGAAAGAATTTGAAGTGTAACGTGCCGAATTTACAAGAAGGCCCGACTTATGTAAGACAGAGTTTCTGAGTTTATGCTGCTTACTGTGTTTGTTCGCAGGTCTCGTTGCCACCGTCGGTTCACAGGCACGACGACAAATAATAATAAGTCCCAGCTTCTGCAGCGCTCGTTATTATTACAGTCCAGAAGTTCATTAACAAACTCTTGAACTCGTAAACAGGCCGTGTGACTCTGCAGGCCGAGGACAGAGTGTGATCAGATAACGAGCTCCGGCTGTGTTCATCAGCTCGTCAGCTCAGCCCTCCTCCTCCTCCTCCTCCTCCACGATCATGTTTGCATCAATAAAATGATGTTTTATTTCATAAACTACTGAAAAGGAACGTGCCGACTCAACAAGAAGGCTCTCAGAATTGTGAGATGGAGTCTGGTGATATTGTGGTTACTAATTAAACTTTTACCTGCTGCTCATCTCGGCAGGTAAAAGAGCCCAAACACGTCCTCGTCGCTCTGTACCGTGATTATTTCCCTTTTTCTAAATCGCGTTGGATAAAAGCTGAATGTCTAAATGTAAAAGGAATGGACGGCGTCCTGCCTCTTCCGCCTCACGTCTAAGGCGAAGACGTGGATCACCTGTGGCTGAATGACGCCTGGTTGCTCAAACAAGCCATCTGTAACGACGCCCACCTGTCAATCAAAGCGTCCACGCTCTTAATCCTGCATAACTTTAAGCCTTAATATAATCTGAACAGGTGAGTTGTATAAAAATTCACCCTCAGTACAGTTGTCATGAACGGAGAAATTAGCTATAGAGACCAAAACTGTTTTTTGTACCAGGCTGTAAACATGTTTATTTCTGCTGTGAAGTTGGACATTTTAACATGGGGACTTATGGAGACTGACTCACTTCTGGAGCCAGCCTCAAGTGGACGACAAGAGGAACTGCAGCTTCTCTTCACAGACACAGAGGTTGTCTCTTGGATAAAACATGTTAATTAGCGAGCGTTAGACTTGCTGCTAGGCTAATTTTGTTACATTTGGACAGAGCCAGGCTAGCTGTTTCCAGTCTTTATGCTAAGCTAAGCTAACCGACTGTCGGCTGTAGCTTCATATTTAACGCACAGACACGAGAGCGGTGTCAATCCTCTCATCTAACTCGCATCATGGATGCAAAGAAGCGTGTGAACATGTTTATTTCTGCTGTGAAGTTGGACATTTTAACATGGGGACTTATGGAGACTGACTCACTTCTGGAGCCAGCCTCAAGTGGACGACAAGAGGAACTGCAGCTTCTCTTCACAGCCACAGAGGTTTCTGTTGGCTAAAACATGTTAATTAGCGAGCGTTAGACTTGCTGCTAGGCTCATTTTTTTACATTTGGACAGAGCCAGGCTAGCTGTTTCCCCCTGTTTCCAGTCTTTATGCTAAGCTAGGCTAACCGACTGCTTCACATTCAACGCACAGACACGAGAGCGGTGTCAATCCTCTCATCTAACTCGCATCATGGATGCAAAGAAGCGTGTAAACATGTTTATTTCTGCTGTGAAGTTGGACATTTTAACATGGGGACTTATGGAGACTGACTCACTTCTGGAGCCAGCCTCAAGTGGACGACAAGAGGAACTGCAGTTTTTGGCTTCACAGCCACAGAGGTTGTCTCTTGGATAAAACATGTTAATTAGTGAGCCCTAGACGTAATGCTAGGCTAATTTTGTTACATTTGGACAGAGCCAGGCTAGCTGTTTCCAGTCTTTATGCTAAGCTAAGCTAACCGACTGTCCGCTGTAGCTTCATATTTAACGCACAGACACGAGAGCGGTGTCAATCCTCTCATCTAACTCGCATCATGAATGCAAAGAAGCGTGTGAACATGTTTATTTCTGCTGTGAAGTTGGACATTTTAACATGGGGACTTATGGAGACTGACTCACTTCTGGAGCCAGCCTCAAGTGGACGTTTGAGGAACTGCAGCTTCACGCACATGAAACCGCCTCTGAACGGCGATCGGATGTTGATACCAGGTGTAAACAGACTTCAGACTTTAGAGGTTTCCGGCGTTCGTTCCCTTTAATTGATCTAAAAACTTCATTTCTGTGAATTAAAAACTCATTTTTCGTGTCTTAGTTCTCATCGTGACTCTTTAGCAGCTGCTGATTTTGTTTTTCGTCGGTGGGAGTTCTCGTCCAAACTACTGAGTAACGATAAAGTTGTCGAGTTCAAACATTGTGCCTTGTTTCCGCGGTAACATCCTGAACGTGTCGTGCCTCTGACGTCACAGTTAGTCTGTCATGACGAGGCGCTGGTGCTACACGCTGCAGACGTGAGCTCGCTGTATGTTTCCACGTTTGGTTTTATGTACATTATTCTACGACTCGATCCAAAGAGCACAACGATAGATGACGTCCTCGTGCTTCTGCCTGCAGCCTCCCGTCATTGTCCAACACGTAGGGACGACGCTGGGGAAGGTCGAAGGTCGTTACGTCTTAAGAAGAAGATGCACTGTAGGTCACACTGTCACATGACATATGCAAATTTAGTAACAACATTTAATAAAAATAATAACGTGTCGCTTTGGTCATGTGTTACATGTTAGTCATGTCATCTGTCTGTTTGAGCTTTGTGAATAAATTAATAAGTTTGGAGGGAAAATGTAACAAATACATAAAATGGAAAATTAAAGTAAATATTTGAATTAATATAAAGGTAAACAAACAGATTTAATGAATGAATTAATGTCTACATTTATTTTAAGATTTTTGTTATGAATATCATGTCATTTATTAATTTTTGTTTTTGGCAGTTCCAATAAAAATTTGATTATTTTTAGTTCAACAAACAAAATATATATAAATAAATGTCGGAAAAAATAATACATTTATAAATTTAAACAAGTTTTAATTTGAACACTTTTAGTTCAACAAAACCAAAACATAAAAAAATCAATAAATTTATAAATAAAAAATGGAAAAGTTAATGAAGATTTTTAAAAAGTCAAATAAATACAGAAGTAAATTAAAAAGTCACATTTTTAAATGCCTGTTTATTTAGAGTTTGCATTTAACTATTCAACATACTGGAATGGAAAAGTTAATACAGTGGAATTTATTAAAAAAAAAGAAGTAAATAAACTCATGACTCATGCAAGTTGGTTTAATACATTTAAGAAAAATAATCATAGTTTTTCACATTAAAATGAGTTTTTGTTTGTTTTATAAATTATAAATGTAAAAAAAAAAAAAATCTGAAATGAAAAAATGGAAAAGTTAATAAATTGTAGATATAATTTAAAAATGTCAAATATGTTAATATATTAATATTACTTGTATTTATTTTTATATTTTGCATTTAATGTCAAATTTATTTATTATTATGAGTATTTATTATTCGGTCATTTATTTGTTTTTAGCTCTAGGTGGAGTTACATATGCAGATTATTTAGGCTGATTTCAGTTTTTTTAGATATTTTAGTTTAATTACTTCTACTAAAATTAATCAGCAAAATATAAATAAATAAATAAATGTGTGTGGAGGGAAATAAAAACATTTCTAACTTTATAAATTCATAAATAAAATGGAAAAGTTAATGGGATTACTGAAGACAATGAATATAGTAAATACAGAAGTAAATAAAGTCATGACTCGTGTAAGTTGGTTTAATACATTTTTAAAACATAATCATAGTTTTTCACATTAAATGAGTCTTTGTTTGGTGTTTGGTGCATAATAATCAGACTAGATACTGAAAATAAATTTCAGGTTATAAATCTTAAAAATAAACCATAAATATAAATGAAATCTGCGCTGACGTCGTCCTCGGTGTGTTTTATTCCTCCCCGTCTCTTCTCCTTCCTCTCCATTTGGCCTCCACTCCATCAGCTTTATGAAGGCTGACTGCTGCTTTCCTCTCCGAGGCTGTTTCATCTACATCTGTTACCCCCCACCAGCCCTAAGTGACTGCACCCCCACCCACCTCCACCTCCACCTCCGCCTCCCCTTTGTTTCACACCATCATGCCGGCCCTCAGCGAGTTGTCTGGTAGGATCCGCTGACGGCAGCACAGATCAACAATCTGCTGTTTATGCGTCGGCCTTTTCACTGTGGAGGAGCTGCAGCACCGCCCGGGGAACACTTCAGACATATGTCGTGCACTTATCAGCCGCCTTTAACGGCAGGTCGATGTGCTGCTCTTTGCCGGACCATTATCAGAGCAATTAAAAGGGCCCAAATTACCCATTGATGTAGAGCTATGCAGATTAAACCCTGAGGAGTTGTGGATGTGTTTGTGTCGAGGGAGTTTCACTGAGTGCTCACTTTCTCTCTCGTCTGGCCTGCTGTGATGGACGACATAAGTCAGCAGAGAACAAAGAAGGTCACCTGTGGACGGAGGTCTATTCCTCCTGGACATCTGACCGGCTGCAGCTTTGTCTTTATATTACAACACGTTTTAAACGTTTACTAAACTTCTGCCCTGTGTAATACACATAATCTGCAGTATGTAGAGCTTCATTGTGACGTGGATGATCACATAACATCTGCAAACACGATCTGGAGGCTGGATTTAACCCAAAAGGTCAGAATGTCCAATCTAACCTCCAGTTTTCTTTCTGACCCCTGACCTTCGTTACAAATGCAAAGATGAACTCGTTGGTGAGCGTTAGCATCTTAAAAAACCCGAATACACAAACATCTTCCATGACAGATGGTGCTACACGTACTGTGTGTACATACATATGGTGAGGGACAATAGATGCACGTCAGACCACAGAACTTCAGTTTGAGAGGAAAATGTGAGAAAAGTTCAAATATTTTTAATTTGAGACCCTCTAATACTCAGAGACCCCGATTTTAAAAACACGAACACAAACACGGTCCTGACATCGTACGTACATATGTTTGTGTGTGTCTAATGTGTTAGTGACCTAATTAATTAATTAGCTTCAAGCTAAAGGTAAACGATCATCAAAACATTTATGTTTAAGATTGTACACGGTCCCTGACAATAAATATAAAATAAAATAAAAATTTAAAAATAAAAAGAAATTAAAGAAATAAAATAGTCTAAGCAAATATAAATATTTTATAAAGTACATAAATTAAATAAATTATAATAAAATAAAACATTTATTCTAAAATAAAAAGAATTAAACTAAGATAAAACAATTATTTAATGTAAATAAATCCAAATATAATAATCAGATAAAATAGATTTTATTCTAAAAATAAATTTAAATAAAATTATAAACCATTTATATTTGAACTGCTGAACACATCTGACGTGTAGAAATATATTTCAGTTTTATTTACTTGTCACCAAATCATAACAAAAGTTATCTCATGACTCTTTCCATATAGAGCAGGTCTACACCAAGCTCTTTATATATTTAAATATTATATATTTATAGACTCTAAAAGAATAAAGTTTGTTTTTGTCTCTTTCTGATGAGCTGCTCAGGTGAACCGTCACTTCGTTATGAGACTACAGGCCTATAGACTTCCCATGATGCACTGAGCTCTTCTCTCCACGTGTTCAGAGCCTCTGCAGACGTCCGTCCACCATGATCCGGGTTCTGCTCGAGGTTTCTGCCTCGTAAACGAAGTTCTTCTTGCTCCTGGCGTGAACTGTTGAGTCTGTAAATATTTTACAGTCTGGACCTGCTGCATGAGTCGGCCTCTTCTTGGAGGTCTAATCTTCATCACGCCGACCTCGTCACCCAGCAGCCTCATTAAAACGAGTAAATTACAGTCAGTACAGACGGGGAAGTCTCAGGTTGGACATTCAGGTTCAGGAAGCCTCAGAGATAATGAATCCACACCATGTCAGAGCACCTCCTGAAGGCTGATCATCCTCCACACCTCCCCCCTTTACAGCAGTCATTAGCAGCTCATATCCACCCAGGGTGGAGGCGATGGGCCCGGCCTGTTTTTCAGCTGTGAAAAGGAGCCAACGGCCGCCCCATTTTCATGCTTTTTAAAGGCTCATTGAGATGGAGAACGAGAGTGGTGCGGCGCTTTATGATGCCTGTGGGTAAACCTCAGCAGGTGACCCGGAGTCACGGTAACACAACGTCTTTAATGCATGCTGGGCCTCGTCGAAACTACAAGAGAGGTCCTCGTTAGAGCCACAAAGAGGAAATACAAACAAACCCGAGCAAAAGGATGCGCCGTGTGTCAGCCGAGCGGGTACAAAGCATGCATCAATAAACGCATGCAGAACAAAACTACAGACAGGAAACGTCAAGACCGCGAGCAGGAGTCTTTAGATCAACACTCAGCCTTCATTTACTTCTTTGTTCTGTTAAATAGCTGCACATCTGACACTGAACATTTGCAGATTGCCTGGCATTCCTGCACAACTCTTTATTTTAAAACACATTTACACCAAAACAAACTCCTTGTAAGTGAAAATCTTCTTCTTATGACAATAAACCTGATTCTGATTATTTACACAATCCATCGATGTTTGCAGGACGAGAAGGCAAAAGAAATAATGTTTAACCTTTGTTTGGATTCATTCAAGCACTTTTTCAAGCACTTTCAAGGTCCCTAAAGCCAAAATTTCCAGACTCTTGAAGAGTCATCACGTCTAAATTGTTCCTGTAAGTACAAATGTGAAAAATAAAGTTTACAGACAGCTGACAAGGGTCAAAGAGTGACTGGTGAGCCTCAAAGCTGGATTAAAAAGTTCCCCGTGAATGATAAAAATAATACAGACGTGGACTTTGACTGTTGGTGTTTACGTTTATTTTACACTAATTAAAACACAAAAAAATAAAAGACAGTTTGACGTCATGGTGGGTAGAAAGATTCTCACACAGGCCGCCAAATAAACACGATAAAAACAGATTAAAAGCATGTACACAGGTAAAATGTCACATCATACATGCACCTACGGCTCAACCAAAGCTACAAAACATGAACTGAAGGTGGAATGAACCAGAGAGGCATTAGCATCATTAGCATCATTAGCATCAATGTTTCCTAACAGCTCATCCACATCTTTTAACGGGGTCCAATAAAAATACTAATCAGAGTCGGTGCAGGTAAAACAACACTGGCAATACTAAAAGTCATTTACGTGTCCGGTACGTTAGCTCCGGCTGCACAGTCAGTGTTATCTCAGCGAGCACGTTCAAGGTGACGTCCACGTCTACAAATATAAAGTGTGAAGTGTCTTCGGTGTCGAATTAACAAAGAGAATCAGTCCTACCTTCAAAACAGGTCAACAGGTTACATAAAGAGTTCATGGAGGTCTGAACACTGTCACCTCTCAACAGGTAAATGTTTTCAGGTGTGTCTCTGCCAATCAGAAAGTCAAGAGAGCAGAGCTTCCTGTCCGATCACAATATTAACTTTGATTGTTTGTTTTCATCCTGATTATTTAATATGAAGCTGTTGACACGTCAGGAGACGACAAACGTACGACGACGGGACGGTTTCTTTTCAAATATTAAAAGATTTGTGTGCGTTTGTGTCGAAACGTCAGATCATGTTGAAAACGAGCCACACGTCCAACCTTGAATGGAACCTTATAATCAAGCTTTTTCCAAACTTTCAAGACTGAGGACGAAGGTTTGTAACGTCTGTCACATTTTGTTTGAATGTAAACATGAAGAAGAAGAGGAGAACGTCCTTATTAAAGTATTATTTACAACATCCATCAATGTTTCCAGGATGAGAAGCCAAAAGAAATAATGTTTATTCTTTGTCTGAGTAAAATTCAAGCACTTTTTCAAGCACTTTCAAGGTACCTAAAGCCAAAATATTGTTAATAATCACATCTAATCTGTTACTATAGTTTACAGACAGCTGTTCATGTTAACCTTGATGTGTTTTCATCCTGATTATTTTAATATTTGCTAATAATCGAGCTGTGAACACGTCAGGAGACGACAAACAAATCGTTTCTTTTCAAATATTAAAAGATTTTTAGCGATTTATGAGCGACTGTGTCAAAATTTACGACCTTGAATGGTTCAAAAGCTTTTTCCAAACTTTCCAGACTGTCTGCACCCCGAGCACGAGCTACAAAAGATTAAAACAAAATCTTTGATAGATTTCACGTTTTTATTTTCAGCACATCACATTTTAAACACAGACATAAATTGCACACTCGTGTTTCATTCTTTCTCTTCTCTTTTTTCTTTTACAAAAATAATATTTTCACTTGGAGACAAGATGAAATACAAAATAAATAGACAGTTCAACAATAAAACACTCAGCATGGAGCAGCACACGTCACGTCTCGAGGAACAGACTTTCTTCTCTCAGTTCGTCTGTCGTCGTCACCTCCGGCCGTCTCGGCCTCGTGTCCCAGCATGCATTTCTTCTCACATCCGTGAGCGGCGGATCAGCTGCAGCGTCCCGTACAGTTTAACGTGAAACATCTCTTCACCAGCACGAGTACGAGAACAGCGGGTACTGGCTCCACTCCGCCACGTTGCCGTGGTGATAGCCGTGGTGCACGGCTTGCGTGGTGTAGTCGGCGGCGAGGTGGTGAGGAGGCGGGTACTGAGCGGGGCCGGGGCCGCTCCACTGGCCCAGAGGCTGCTCGGCGCCGTACGGGCTGTAGATGTGGTGTCCGATCACGCCGGGCTTGCCGGCCTGGGTCATGGTCATGTTGAGGACGCCGGGGTAGTCCTGAGGAGCGGGGAGGTGAGGCTGAGGGCCGCACGTGGACGGTCCGACCTCGTGCGTACGCGGCTTCGAGGAGTCGTGATCGGGGACGGTGGCGACGTCGGGGACTCTGGACTCGAAGCTGCTGCGTCCTGATCCGCTGTTGCTGCTGCCAATGCTGGAGGACGGAGACGGAGACTTCCCGTACTCGTGGAACCTGAAGAGCAAAAAAAAGGTCAGTAAGAGTCTGATTAACGGTGAACATCACGCTCTTATTTGTTGCGTTTATTTGTCTTGTTCCTTCTCACCTGTACGGCTGGTAGGAGGCGGGAGCGGGAACAAGCTGCTCGGCGTTGTACATGTCCCGCGGGTCGGCCCCGGCGGGGGATTCAGTCCTCACGCTGTGCTCCCTGTCGGCAGCCCACGGCGAGTAACGCTCCTCTTTGACGTCGTTGCTCTCTTTCCGTTTGGGCAGGTCTCCTTCCTCGCCGTCGTAACCTTCATACGACGACCGGCAGAAATCTGGTGGACTGTCCTCCTCGGAGTCCCTGTTCATGTGCGACATCCTGGATCGTTTCTCGAGGCAGGCTGGGTTCTTGGTCGCACGTCTGCAGAAGAACATCAGCTTCATTAAAACGACTGAAAGAAATCTGCAACCAAACCAAAGCACTCAGACATAACAGGAGAGACACCCACCTCTTTTTATTCGTGCCTTCATCGCGGAAACCTTTAGCAAACGGGTTGTGGTCGATCTTCAGCTTCGTGATCTGTTGGAGGAGGAAATCAGATCAGTTAAAACTCTCTGAAGTAATGTTGAGATGTCAGAAGATGAACAGCGAGTTCGCGGCGTTGGGGACTTACCTTGGTGTTCTGGTACGCTGTGACGGCTGTGAAGGATGTCTCGGGGAAGGTGAAGGTCTGGAAAACACTCCAGCGGACGCTGAAGAGGTCGTCCGCCTGGACGATGTGGAAGCGCGGGTGGTATCGATGCATGGAGTGCAAAATGATCTGCAGAAGAAGAACAAGGTTAACTCAGAGCACCTTTTTTTTTTGAAGAGGCAGCACGGGTATCACCTGGAGGGCTCGTACTTACATGGCCGTGCTGGTCGAGCGTGTTGTTGGTGAGCTTCAGCTTGAGGAAGGAGACCGACTGCTTCATCCAGTGGCTCCCCGGAGCCGGAGAGTCGGGGTGGAGGTACGTCCTGCAGGGAGGCTGGGGCTCCGCTTTTCCTGCCACCTCCCATCTCTCTTTATTCCACTGTAAGAAGGAGACAGATCAGTCAAGTCAGTGATGTCTTCAGGTGCTTCTCCCTTCCCACAGTGTGAAATCAGGACGACGGAGTGTGGAGCTGCCGGGGCAGCACCACCCACAGAGACAGGGGGGGTAGTACAGTGGGTTCCCAGCAGGGGATAGAAAAACAGGAAGAGATAGCACCCTTTGATGTACAATGTCAGGAGAGGGAGGAGGAGGTGATAAACATGGGGAAGTCTTGTCTGGAGGTGACCACTGAGAGAGCTTTAATGATGGGAACTCTTACCCTGTACCTGAAGCCATCCACAGGCACCATGTCGACCAGCAAGATGTACTTTGCACATGGAATAAGTCCGGAAAGATTCACTTTACAGTGCGGGAACATCCTCCTGCAACAGAACAAAGGGTAATGAGCAACCAAAGGACGCAACCTCCCAAACTTTTCACGCATTAAATGTTATTTAATCTGTCGTCTTACCTGCCCGGTTTGGTTATAATCATCTCTGTTCCTATTCCGTGGAAGGTTTTCCAAAGTTCAGGGTCCTCCAGGGTCATCCTGATGTTCCCCTGGAGATAGGCGTCAGGGCCGGGAGCCATCGAGGAGGGAGGAGGGCCGCTGAAGTTGGGCTTCAAGTCTGGAGATAATAATGAGAACATGCTCGAGTAAGGACAACAAGAACTTGAGAATTTGGGGAATGGGTTGCACACAAAAGTCAAGTCAACACTCACCTCTGATGGACTGCATGCTTCAGGTTCAGCAGTGACGCAGCGAAAGCTTGAGAAGGTTCATGCACCGAGGGGGTCCAAAAAAAGAAGCAATCCAAGTATCTGTGATATCCAAGTCCAAGAAGAAGAAGAAGAAGAAGGAATCCAGCAGCTCACGAGGAGTCAGTTCAGTCGGTGTTGTTGCAGCAGATGTTTCAGAGCTCTGGAGTCCTGCAGGAAGGGGTGACCGTGACTTTTAAGGGGAGCCGTGGAGGAGTGGGTGGGGTCAAGAGACCCATTCCCAGGCTTTGAAGTGGCACAATGATGAGTCCGAGTCCTCCCCCCCGCTGTGATTGGAGGTCCCTGGAAATCAAAGAGACTTAACAGAGCCTTGATACCGTCCCCGACAGGAAGGGGGGACTGGAGGAAATGCATCTTTATTAACTGCTAAGAGACTTTAAAAACAAATATGGAGCTGCAGATCATTGGGGGCTCGCTCGCAGCGGCACCAGAACCTGTTTAAACATCATTCACACGGACGCAACCGCAAACTAAAGAGGCGTTTAGTGTGTTTGTGCAACGTGGTGAAGACTCAGGGTGGTGCATCTGACACAAGAGGTCAAATATAACATAAATTATATATAAAATATATAAACCAGCAGCATTTTGAGGAGTTTTACAGCTCGTGTCCATCACAGCGATGACGCAGTGGGTGGGAAACTCTGTGTAAACCCATAATGGTGTAATGACAACATGAATCTGCAGGTAACTTTTACCTGAGGGCGTGCAGGACTGCAGGCACAGGTGGTGGTGGTGGTGGGGGTGTTGTGTATTGGGGGTGTCTAGACAGGCCCATGCTCTGATAGATAATCTCATTAGGCTAGTTTCCCTTGAAGAGGGCTGGTTTCTACATGTGGAGAAAGGCCAGGCAATTAACAGCCAGTTAGCACCACGAGCCGAGGTCGGCCTTGAATGAAGGGGGGATGTACCGGAGGGGTCCGAGAATAAAGACCCGCCGCCACAACAACAAGCCGACCGTCCGTCCATGTCTGTCTGCGTATGTGAATACACGGCAGGCGTTAGCATAGAGGAACAAAATTAAAGAGCGACGTGAACATTTGAATTGAGGCTCCTTCTCTCATTGTATTCTCGTGTCCGCGATGCTGCATACAATGATGTCTGTTAGCCCGACACTGAACCGTGAGACCAAAAACATGTTGGACCTGTGAACTTTAAGAGGAGACGCTACAGGTGGACTCACTTCAGCAGCTGCTTACTTAAGTTTTCTGACTGTTAACAAATCAGGCGTTATCTGCACAGGCTTCTTTATAGGTGCTATTTTGCATAGTCAGAGGCTGAATCATGAGTGAACTGTTGTCCATCATGCTGAGGAGTTTATGTAGCAACCAGAGCATGTTAACTTTGGATAAATCCAGGTTCAAACTTGTTGTTTCAGATAGTTAGATAGTTTGATCCAGAAGGAAATTCAAGCATCCAGTAGCAGCATGCAAATGTACATTAAACATACATTATATTAACCTATAACACAGTAACCATACGTTAAAATTGACCTGAGATAGATCTAAATTTAAATATGTACAGAGAAATTAAACATTTGCATAGAGAATAAATATATAACTGTTAAGAAGTTAACCTGTGCTAACATATATACAAATAGAAAACTATATAAAAAATAGAAAGTGACTGTAGAAATAAAAATGTTTTATACAAATAGAAAACTATATAGAAATATGTAAAAATTCAGGGAAAACATCAGTGTTCTCTGTGTTTTTATGAATCAAATGTTGTGATCTATGAACAAAGCCCTCTGTAAAAACCTCTGACTTGACCTTTGGGCTCCATTTCTAACGTTAGCCAGCTAAAACCACAGTATGACTATATGTTTCCTGTGCTTTGCAGTAATGTTAGCTTTGACTTTGGACTCTGTTTGTTGTTTGATTAAGACTTGTTGTTGATGTTAGCCCAGTCTATTTCTAATGAATTTAGCAGCTAAAACCACAATATGACTATATTTAACATGCTTTGCATGCTTAATGTTAGCTTTGACTTCAGTCTTTTACATAGAAATGAGTCAACAGGCTGTTATAGACAACTGGGAAATGTTTTTTTATGACTATATAAATCAGAAAATACCGTCAGCAGACATAAAAAACATCAATGTTGTCCATGTTTTTATGAATCAAATGTTTAATAAATCAGGCTCTGAATGATCCATGAACAAAGCCCTCTGTAAAAAACCTGTTAGCTGGCTCCATTTCTGAGCTAACGTTAGCATCCCCATTTGTAAGCAAGCTAACGTTAGCCAGCTCAAACCACAATATAACAGTATATTCTAGATTCTTCATAGTAATGTTAACTTTAACTTTAGACTCTGTTGTAGTGGGTGCTGGTTGTTTGTTCACGTTAGTGGGCTCCATGTATAAGCTAACATTAGCTAGCTATCAGTTTGTCCCTGTTAGTAAACAAGCTAAGATTAGCCACCTCAAACCACAATATAAGAGTATATGTCACATTCTTTATGGTGATGTTAGCTTTAACTTTAGTAGGTGCTGGCTGTGCCTTGACATTAGCTGGCTCCATTTATAAGCTAAAGTTAGGTAGCTATCAATCTGTCCTAAGGAAGCTAACATTAGCCAGCTCAAACCACAACATAAAAGTATATGTCACATTCTTTATGGTGATGTTATCTTTAACTTTAGACTTTAGACTCTGTTATAGTGGGTGCCAGATGTTTGTTAACGTTAGCAGGCTCCATTTATAAGCTAACGTTATATAGCTATCAATGCATCCCAGTTTGTAAGAAAGCTAACTTTAGCCACCTCAAACCACAACATAAAAGTATATGTCACATTCTTTGTAGTAATTTTAGCTTTAACTGTAGTGGCTGCTGGTTGTTTGTTGACGTTAGCAGAGCTCCATTTACAAGCTAACGGTAGCTAGCTATCAGTTTGTCCCAGTTTGTAAGCAAGCTAACGTTAGTTAGCTCAAATCACTACAGATATCAACATGAAACTTTCCAGGTTGATTACTCACATTGATTAATTAATACAAATGTTCTGACATGTTTAATGTTTAAATATGCAAATGAGGCATCATCTAATGTAACTTGTGTTGACACAAACAGACAAAGCGGCGTATAATAAACGGAGAAATGTGGATTTAATGTCGCTGAAGTCTGAATCAGCACTTAAACGCAGCATAAAGAGTCTTTCTGTGAAAATATTGACTCTCCTCTCTCGGGCTCGTTCGAGGTCGATGCACAATAAAAAGGACGATAACGCTCAGCTTGTAATGATGCACTTAAAGAGATCTCTCATGTTAAACCACCTCCTCCACCCTCCAAACATCCACCTGCTCAGTGGTGGTGGTGGCACAGCATTGGCCTTGAGGTAAGTGCGATGTGTTTCTATCCTCCTTATGTGAAACCAATTGTCGTGGAGGAGTTATTCATCACAGGTTCAGTGTGGCTCTCCTCACTTAGCACTAAAGCCAGCTCCTCTGGGCCCAGGACGGAGGGGTGGTGGTGGTGGTGGTGGGTGGATGGGGGGGATGGTGGAGGTCCTCTCTTCACAGGGGGTGCATGGAGGTCAGGCGGTGTTCAGGGGAAACGATTTCAGCGTTTCAGAGCTGAGGTGTACATTTCAGCAGCGGCAGTGTCGATCCCATTACGGGCCCGCGATGTGGAGGTGACAGGTGTGACTGGCTCTCAGTGCACGTCAGGCACAGAGAGGTTCGACAGCAGAGCCTGGAGGCGATCTGCGGCCGGCTGACACATCAGGGAGGTCATCTGGAGAAGATTTACAGCGACTCGTGGAGTCCACGGCCTGTGGCTACATAATGACGGAGGACAGGAGGAATCCTTCAGGACGGATAACACGGCAGCATCTCTGCACGAGCGGCAGCCGAAGAAAAAAACAGTCCAGCAGGAGCTGGACTCAGTTTACCTGTAAAATGAGTAAAAAGGAACTTTGTCCACCTGTTCTGTGTCTTAGTGATGACATAATGACTTCATGAGATGAACCACTGCTCCAATATTAAAATAAAACTGAGTGTAGCTGTGATTTTATTCATGAAATCTCTGTGAGACGACAGGAAACTAAACTTCGTCTTATTATTTGCGTTGGATGCAAACAGCTCACGTTCTCTCTCGGTGTTTCACCTCGTATCACTCCGCCGGTCTTCACGTCAGAGGTACGGTGTACCGTGAAGCAGCAGAACACAAACAGTTCATCATTAATTAAATTAAAGGACTAAATTCTCTGACTGAACCTGAGAAAAATAAGATAAAATAATAAATCTAAAAGTTTCCATCGTTAAAATCTTAAAGATGGACAGAAAGTAACTAAAAAGAGTAAAAAAGTAACTTTGTCCACCTGTTCTGTGTCCGTCCATGATTTGTTGAACTTTTTATTCGTTGTTTTGTTTGTTTGTTGTATTAAAATTTGATAAAATGGATCACTGTGATATCAGACTGATAATTTAACTCAACGTTCACGATAAATTAAACTTTTTACTGAATTAAATAACTTTTATCCTCTGTGTGACTTCAATGTCCTCTTCAATCGTAGGACATCTGAGCGCTGACTACAAATGCGACACATCGCCTTGCCTGGTTCTCAAACCGTGGTGCGTGTACCACTGATGGTACCAGAAACTGCTGCTGTTTGGTTGTCTTATGCTGCTGCTGTTGTTGTTTAACGTCTGTCATGATATTTCTGTGGTTGTATGTGGAGTGAAAAGTCTGAGGAAAGATGAATCATAACATAAATAAAGCAACAGAACACAATAATACTTATAATTAATTAAATCAGACAGATTCTCTGATCAAACCTGAGAAAAACGAGACAAACCTGAATAAATCTGATTTTATTTTCTTCTCCGTCTTCAGCTGAAATAAATAAATGAACTCTTCCTGCCTTCATCAGTGTTTTGTTGTTTAAACATGATGAACTTTTTCTGAGCAGTTCACAGTTTAATCTACAAATAAATGTTTTAAATTAACTTTTTACACGGAGCACGACCTCAGAAAATATCACAGACGTGAAGAGACGACACATCCAGCTGCAGAACCGCCTGAAGAACCGGAGCTGGTTTGGACTTGATGTTTCAGATTTGGAGCCGTGATTATGAAACGTTTCAATCTCAGCGCTCCGTCTTTAAGACTACACCTCCATCTCATCATGTCTGATCTCCATCAGCGGTGACGTTCCTCCTCCCAGGTGTCACTTCTTCTTCTTCTTCTTCTTGTTCTTCTGGCCATTTGCTTTAACTGCACACATCCCACCTCGTGCTTCCAAACATTTAACAGCTGCCAATATACAGCCAGGGCCCGGGGATCAGACGGCTCTCTAGCAGCCCAATAAAGAGCCCCCGGAGTGGGCTGACGAGAAATCTCACACCTTTGGCTCACATTAGCCATGCAGCATGCCCTTTTGATGCTTAATTGGCCACTTTGAGGGGTTTGCAGAGATGAGGCTGGAAACAACACGAAGTCAGGTCGGCTGCAGACGTCATATATATTATATCTATATACATATTTGTCTTAACTTGTGGATTTCCTCCTGTGGAGGCCCGTGAAGGATCATCTCATCTTAAACCCCGTCGAACCGGCTCGTCCCGGCTCGTCCCGGCCCGCGGGGGGCCGGCTCGGCTCACATTTGGTCGCCCACATAAGAAAACAAACCTCCGATCGTAGGAGGCAAATGACAACTTCACAGCAACTTCATAAGAAACTCCTGGAAGTTGCTAATGAAGACTAATGACTTCCCTCGTGTCGGAGACTTCACACCAGAGTGTACGAGCCCTTTGACCACAAAGTCAATGTGGTCAGCGGGGTGGTCCAACATGAGGCACGCCGAGGGGCTAAAGACTGTTAAGACTTTAAGATACATAAAACTGAAAGAAAAGATTAGTCAGCTGATTTTTGGGGGATGAGACGAGTGTGTTCAGGCCACACACACACACACACACACACACACACTCTGTGAAATAAACTTGACTGTCAGAGTTTGCTGTTAAAATGTTGTGTGGCCTCAACGGGCGACAGAAACGACTGCCGTGTGTTTTATAACCGTCACCTTCATCCTTCCACGAGCTGATCGCAGAATTCATTTTAAACAAGAAATCAAACTGAAGTTTAAAGTTTTTGTTTCAGCCTGTTTGCTCTCGTAAAAAAAAAAGTTTTAATCTGGTTAAAAAAGGAAAATTAAAACACGAATCTTCAATATTTTCCAGGCAGAGGAGCTCTGCCTGAACACGTGGTGTCACGTATAAACAGATTTTAAGTTATTAAAATAAGATTTTTGGGAAAACTGCAGTTCCTCTTGTCGTCCACTTGAGGCTGGCTCCAGAAGTGAGTCAGTCTCCATAAGTCCCCATGTTAAAATGTCCAACTTCACAGCAGAAATAAACATGTTTACAGCCTGGTACAAAAAACAGTTTTGGTCTCTATAGCTAATTTCCCCGTTCATGACAACTGTACTGAGGGTGAATTTTTATACAACTCACCTGTTCAGATTATATTAAGGCTTAAAGTTATGCAGGATTAAGAGCGTGGACGCTTTGATTGACAGGTGGGTGTCGTCACAGATGGCTTGTTTGAGCAGCCAGGTGTCATTCAGGTGGCTTCACACACACATTATCCATACGATCGGTGGTCAGGACCTGTTTTTGTTTTGAAGGAAGAAAATCTACTTAGTGATGCAGCATCAGGACGTTTGTTCACGATTGTACAAGGATTCAGTACACTGCTGACAGCTGTAGCTGCTGTTAGCTAATGTTAGCTCAGTTTGTTAGCCGGTCTGTCTGGACTGTGAGCTCAGAGCACCTGGGGAGTGTTAGTGTTTGTACCACAGGAGTTTTGGACCACTGGGAAGAAGAAGAAGAGGTTTACAGGTCCAGTGTCGTGCCAGAACAGGAGCTGGACAATACATAAGTTAGCATCATGGATCGCGTTAGCTGCTGAAATCATTTGGTAAGCTATAAATAACTTATCCACTCATAGTGTGCAAGCAAACCAGGAGTCTGGATGAATTAGCTGATGTTATCCGCCCAAGACAGGATTTAATACGTTAGCTTGCTTGCTAACACAGACAAATAATAACGTTAGCCACAATTTGTTTCATGTGCTTTGCAGTGACGTTAGCTTTGGACTCTGTTGTAGTGGGTGCCGCTCGTTTGTTGATGTTAACAGACTCCATTTCTGAGCTAACGTTAGCTTGTGTTGCACACTGTCCGTTAGCAAAGCCTCAGCAGCCTCTACGGACATAATGGCAGAGGAGAAGAGAGTGAAGAGGACGCTGACGGAGGAAGCTAAGAAGAGAAAAGGAGAGAGTGAGCGAGCAAGAAGCCGCCGGACAAGAGTAAATCTGGGACTGACTTTTAGTGGTTGGTGAGAGCTTGGTGAAATAAAAGGCTGAAAGACAGACGCCGAGCTGGGCTGACTGCTGTTGGACTAGTCAGTAATATTAGTGTTTTGATATTTTAAGCAGCACACGGAACAAAAAAGTGTTTCTCAAATATATTTTTGGTTTGACATCTATAATGCATTCAGTCCAGACACAGAACAAACAGTTCACTTCCAGCAGCCCGAGCCAAGAGGAGGCGGACCGGACCGGGCCGGGCCGGGCCGGGATGAGGCCTTCGGCCGGCTCCTCCTCTTCAGCTGTGGTACATTCCCCAAAAAACAAACAAAAAAAAAAAAGCTCAGCAGAATGAAATTAAATACAAAAAACTGTTTTTTATATATCAAGGGTTGTTTACAATATTTCACTTGTGTCCTTTTTAAAAATGATTTGACAGCGTTCAAGAAACACGATCAGGAAATATCGTTCTGTTTTTATAGAAAACGATCTGTAAAAAACATTCGGTTGTCTTCCTCTGAGTTCACGGAGACTGAAGCGACCCTCCTCATGTATAATGTTTACACTCTCACACATGCACGCAGCTTCAGCTTCGTATACTCGACCCCGTTAAAGCCAAACGCGTTGGAAAGATACTTGGATTATGACGTGTACAAAAAAAAAAAGAAACGTCGCTCCGGGATCAGTGCTGGTGTGACGGGACGTCTTCCTGGTAAAAGAACTGCTCCTCTTCGCTACAGATGCACGCCGAAGACGGAAACATTACAAAAGAAGTCGCACAAAGTTGAAGTGCTGACTGAAAAAACACCCCGAAGTGTTAAAGTGTAAACATTTCCAATCTGCTACAGGTTGCGAGCCGATTGTCCCGAGTTCACCTCCGTGTCCGCCGCGATGAAACATGCCAAAAGAAAAAGTTTGAAGCCGAGGACGTCGGTGCATGCTGTCGGTCAGATGAGACAAAATAAAGATGCATAAACGCGGGACCGCTGGGCGTTAAAGGCTCGTGTGCGTGCGGTTGGTTGGTTGCAGGAGAGTGTCGTCTGCATAACATGGCACATTACAGACATGCTGTGACGATAAATACTGCATCTTCTGTCAGTCAGAGTGTTTTTAATGCACGTGAGGGACGATAGCATCAACAGAGACGGCTGCAGCGACGTGTCGGGAGGTCCTCAGATGTCCATGTAGTCGTCCTCCTCTTCCTCCTCCTCCTCCTCCTCCTCCTCGTCAGACTCGCTCTCCAGAGACGACTCCTGGCTCGACGTCTCCTGCACCTCGAGCGCCGGCTGGCTCAGGGTGTCCTTCTTGACGGTGGCTGCAGACTGAGACGACAGGATGACGTTCTGTGACGGGGAGCAGAGAGGGCGTTAGAGAGTGGACACAGACAAACTCATCTGAATAAAAAAGGTGCACGGCGTTACCTTCAGCCTCTGTTTGGTTTCCTCGGAGATGCTGCCTTTCGGGGAGAGCAGCGTGGGCGTCGGAGGCGTTACTGTGATTTCAGGCGGGAACTTGGTGACGGTGGAAGGGATGAAAAGC
Organism: Sciaenops ocellatus; assembly: GCA_033000465.1. NCBI lineage: Eukaryota > Metazoa > Chordata > Actinopteri > Sciaenidae > Sciaenops > Sciaenops ocellatus. The sequence continues at coordinate 1,732,396 of CP136880.1, read as the reverse complement.
TTTGGCATGTTGGGCGGGACGCGGGAGCGGATCCGGTTTGGGTCTGGAAGCTTCGACTGCTCGCTGCTGGCGTACTGCTGCTGGTCTGAGAGGGAAAGAAACACATTTATAGATCCCGCTGACACTCCTGTGAGCTTCTCTGCCGTCCGGTGCTGAAGGTTCTGACCTGGACAGGGCTGTGCGGCGCTACATGTGGCGGGTTCTTCCTGGAACCAGCCTGAGGTGGACTCCTGTCCCTGCGACACAGAGGCCAGCTTCATCTGCTGACAAAGATGTGACTCCTGCTGCCGGTACGAGAGTCCCTCTGAGGGCTCGTCACGCTCCTCTGTGACAGAACACAGATGTACATCAGGTGAACGGTGAAATAAAAGGCTGAAAGACAGGCGAGCCGGGCTGACTGCTGTTGGACTACTCAGTAATATCAGCTGGCTGCTGTGTCTTTTATTCTGAAAGGTGAACTTCCTCCTGCGGCTCCGACACAAACGAAAACAAAAAATGATCTGATGCTCTTTTTCAGGCTTCTCCACTGATGTTGCCAAGGAAACCATTACATAACACACAGTGCTGCAGTGTGTAGTGTAACCTGTGTGTGTGTGTGTGTGCATGCAAATACATGTCTATGCAAAGATACATGTAACTGCAACACCGTCCAACTTTAACAACACGGAGACGAGGACGCTGCCGAGTGTAACAGGTGATAAACTAAACTCTCACTCAACGAGCGTGTTCAGTTTGTCACCTGACAGACGTCTGCAGGTCAGAGTAACACTGACTGAGGAGCATCTTCACAGATTAACAGTCTGCTGTTATGTAACAGATCTGTGGAGGTCCACAGGCGCCCCCTGCTGCTCACTTCAGGTGTGCAAGCGTCGCCGTGTGTCGTACCTGTGTGCGGTAAGAAGGCCATGGCTGCAGCAGCAGCTGCAGCAGCAGCAGTTGGGTGGCCGCCTGCTCTCCGGTGCTGCTGCGTCTGCTCGTGGAAGCTCGGCCCTTGAGGTCTGGACAGCTTGCTCAGCGGCTCGTACAGCGCTTTGGCCGCCGCCTGGCCGTCCTGGGCGGAGGAGAGCTGAGGGTGGTGGCAGGCGGTGTGGCTGAGGAGGACGGGCGTCGGCAGGGAGGCGGGGAAGAAGATGTCTCGGTGCTCCTTGGCGTACTTGGGCGTGGTCGGGGCGTCGCCTGCAGACTGTTGGAGACAGAAGAAGAGCGGCGGTTAGCGGTTAGCGGCAGATTCCCTCTGAGCCACTTCTGCTGCGTGTCCTCTTTGAGGGCCACTTATAAAAACACAAGAGCTGCACAAACAACCTGTGACAACAGCCGCCCTGCTCCCACAGCCGCTGTCATGGCAACACAGAGGAGCACAGTTAAAAGAAGACCAACACACCTTCTGTGGATTCAAGTTGGATGAAGGCTGCACGGACCTGCACAGTGTTTGATTATTTAGCATTTCTGCAGGCGACGTTCAGACGCACCGCTGACTGACACGTCCAGCACGAGATGATGCAGCAGCAACAACAACAACAACAACAACAACAGCAGCAGCCAAACTGAAGTCAAATGGTGCTCTGAATCAGAGCCGAGCCGAGCTCAGACATCAACAGAACCTTCAGCAGCAGCAGCTTCGAGCTCTGAAACCGGCTTTGATGATTCACATCTCATGAATTAAACATCGGTGACTAAAGACACCAACAAGTCAGCTGGACAGAAAGAGACGAGGCCGTACCTCTGCAGAAAACACTGCAGCACAGAGCAGGAGGCAGTGAAGGTGGACGGAGGCTCAGAGCGCGTTCAGGTTCTGTTCAACATTTTAATGAAACTGTTGCTCCCGTGTTCTCTGATGACACACTCACACACCAGTGTTTTAATGAAGTATCAAGTCTGCTGAACACAAACAAACACAAACTGCAGCTCCTCAAACGTCCACTTGAGGCTGGCTCCAGAAGTGAGTCAGTCTCCATAAGTCCCCATGTTAAAATGTCCAACTTCACAGCAGAAATAAACATGTTTACAGCCTGGTACAAAAAACAGTTTTGGTCTCTATAGCTAATTTCCCCGTTCATGACAACTGTACTGAGGGTGAATTTTTATACAACTCACCTGTTCAGATTATATTAAGGCTTAAAGTTATGCAGGATTAAGAGCGTGGACGCTTTGATTGACAGGTGGGTATCGTTACTGAGCAACCAGGCGTCATTCAGCCCGCAAGTTCAGATTAGAGATCGGACTACGAACATGGCCGCCACACTGAGCTTTAAATCAGCTCTTGCGGGTGACGTCACAGACTACGTCCATTCTTTATCCGGTCTGTGGTGACATCTAGCGGTGTAGCTGAGGACTGCAGCCCCCCGTCGTCCTGATCTGTAGTCAGTGTTGAGTTTAGTGCAGCTAACATCAGTTCAGAGCTTCTGCGACTAAATTCAAGGACGAGTGTTGAAGGATTTGGTGTCATTCAGCGGTGGAGCTGCTGTTTGCAGCCCCCTCGCTTCACCCTTTCCTTCATAGCGTGAAAGAGAAACTACTGCAGGCGAAAAACAGGCGATCTAGAGCGAGTGTTTGGTCTGACATGACCGTTCAACACGGCGCCTCTAGTCTCATTCTGAGGTAACAAAAACAGAGTTATGAACGTTGTATTTCATCCTCTTCAACCTGACACGCTGGACTTTTAAATACAGTTTGATTGAATTCAGATTTAACGTAAAGAAACACAATCTGGAGACAGACTTCGTGTCGCGCCCACGCGGACGATTCAGCCGATGGAAGATCGATGAAACGAAACAAAAAGCCTCCTGATGATCGGATCGGCGGTTTATTTTGCACACAGCGACTGTCTCATGAGGCTGAGGTTTTGGGGGGGGGGGGGGGGGGACATCACCGTGACAACAGGATGTGGGCAGAGAGAGAGAGAGAGAGAGAGAGAGAGACCCTTGTTGACTGTGTGGGCAGGAGGAGGGAGTAACTGACAGGATGGAGGCTGAATGATTCGATGAGTTCATTTAGAGCCGCTTTATTAAACGTGTTCGGTCATCTTGCTTTGGAAATCTCACACACACACACACACACACACACACACCGTGCAAATAAGCAACGTGCTGAAGCCGACGACAAGTTTGGCAACTTGTGTGCGAGGCTGAAGGGACAACAGGGAGCGTTCACACCACGCTCTGCTCTATTTTTAGCCCCGTCAGGCTGGAGCAGACATGAATAAGTGTGGGAATTACCGAGCGACTTATCAATTCAGCTCGTTTTTACTACAGATGCTGCACGACCAAACGTCCACGCTTAAAACGTGCCATTATGAGCTATAAACAGCAGCCAGCGGAGTAAAATTAGCATTTAACCTACTTGGATTGGCAGATGGGGAACGTTCAACATCAGGACAGCTCGCGGAGATATTTTTAGCTCGGCTGGTGAAGCATACGTTTGGCATGCCGGAGAGCAGACTGTAATTAATCCTGAGCGTGTCAGCTCAGTGCAGCTTATCACAAATTATCTGCTCGGGTAAACTTTTACCTGCAGCGATGTTAATTTAGGACAGATGTATCATGTCCAGGTGTTGGTAGTGTTGTAGAGGAGGTCCTCTCTGAAGAGCTGGAGGTCTTCAGGAGGTTTGTGAAGGTAGAGAGGGACGCCCCTGATCTGGTAGGAACTGGTAGGACGTTCCACCAACGGGGAACAACAGACGAGAAAAGTTTGGATCGTCCTGAGCGTACGGGTGGCAGAGCCAGGCGTCGTTCACTGGAGGAGGTAACATATGTCTGGCGAGCCGCCACGTTCTGGATGATCTGAAGAGGTTTCACTGTGCAGGCTGGGAGGACGTTAGATGATGGATCAGGAGCCGGGCTGCATGTTGGGTCAGGTGAGGCGACGTGCTCAGAGAAGGTTAGCTGGTCATCGATCAGGACTCGATCATGATGCATATTTTCCTTTCAGCGACCTGTGCAGTGACTCTTTATACACCTGTGTGCAGCTGCTGAATTCACCTCTGTTATGCCACCCACCGTAACGTCACCCATCTGTTTGTGGACGACCGTTTTGAAGCTTTGAGTTTGGCCAGAAGTGACCATATTTGGTCGAGAGCGTGGAGGTAGTGCGTTTGTTTCTTTAAGCAGGAAACCCCCAGATTCCACCGGCCGCGGACGCGCGGTGTGGCAGCGATGCGCAGCTGTTCTAGTCAATGTTTCAAACCTCCACCGGCTCCGCTGCCTCCGGCCTCCGCTCAGCTGTTCTATTTTTGACGGACGCCGCGAGCAGCCCGCGTCAATTTAACACAGAGCAGCTCGAGCTGACAGGAAGCCAGACACAGGAACAGCACAGAGAACCCGGTGGATTTTCAAAATAAAACACCTCTGTGCAAACGACCGGTCGCAAAAACAGACAGAAGAGAAACAAATGAAGTACGTAGCATATTTCCACATGTAGAAGCATATTTAGAAGAACATAAACCAGGAAAATGACCAAATCTGAGCAAGTAAACAAAGTCTGGACGGAGAAACGCTTCTCAAACGCTCCCGGTGGAGTTTGAAGTCGATGCAGGACTGAACAAAACAGAGACAGAGACGTGACCGGTGGACTTTCAGGGTAAATGTTCCAGTCTAACTAAAATCTGATTTTAAACATTTGAGGAGAAACCGTCGACGCAGGAACAGAATCTGGACTCAGATTTGATCAGCACCGCCTGGTTTGATGATGAGCCCGGTGTGTGCTGCATCTTAAATCATCCCTCTGCTTCGTCGTCTATTTTCCTCTTAAAGAAACATAATTTACTGGACGAACGTCACGCTGTGTGACCTGTGAGACCGAGACCAAAAACTGACGCGGGAACTTTTCACTGAGCGAATGAATCAGCTGAGAAGTCGACTCGTTTCCTCATAAGCTCACATACGAATCGTTCGTTGTTGCAGCCGGTGGAGCCGCCCCCTGGTGGACGCCAGAGAGAATGCAATGGTTGCTAATTTCCAGAAAAGTCCAAGAGACTTATTCTGCTACACAAACGATCAGAAAGTTTATTAACTTCATCTGATGATCAGTATTAAATTTTGTTTTGTCCGCCTCGTGTCAGTTTGTGCGTTCAGAGTCTTCCCGTGAAGCGAGTCAGTAAAATGCTGCTGAAGTTGGACAGAAGCTGCACAGACAGACCGTACACTCAGCTCTCCGTGTTAAAGTACAGCGTGAGCTGCGACGGGAGAGAAAGTGTAGAGGAGGCAGAAAGGTGTCAGGTGAGGATGCAGCCGCCGAGTTTTACCTGTCTTTGGGCGGAAGTGGCCAACTGGATCTGGCAGAACTTCACAGCTTGGTCCAGAGCGACGTCCTCGTCCACCTGAGACAAGACAGACAGACGTTAGCGCACGGCGACACATCTTTACATTCAACAGAGTCAAACCTTCTTCACACCTCGAGCGAGTGTGTACGACTGTGAACTCGTCCCGTACACGTCGTCGTGTTAACTGCTCACGTCTTACGTCTTCTGATCATTAAGGCCGAGTGCAGCAGCAGCACCACCCACCGTGGATGTGTGGGAGCAGCAGTCGGGTGTATGCAGCGGTGCGGGGAGCTCCTGCAGGATGGAGAGCTTTCCTCCACAAATGATGCCAATTGTTAAATGAACTGAGGACGGCCCTCTTTGCTTTCTCCTCACGTCAAACGTTCATGCAGCTGCCAGCGTCGACTTATCAGTATCACATAATGATTGTTATTACAGCGCCACGTCTGCTCGGTGTGACAGCGCGCTGTTCTGATGACACGACAAACATCCGAGTGAAATATGCGCGAGTAAAAATAAAAACAAACACGGCCGCGAAGCGTGACCGCGTGCAGCTGTGCGTCGTCTGCACTTTGTGAGCACGATCAGAAGACGCTCCCGGAGAGCGTCCGGGCTTATTAATTACACGAGCTCACGATGGTGACAGGAAACATGTCGAGGCCGGCCTGCAGATACTTTAAAGAGCACACAGGAGGAAATATCAGCTGCAACACAAACAGCCTGAAGCGAGCTCTGATCCCTCGACAGCTTCTATAGGGCCGCCATCGATCTGCAGCTCGATACAAGCTGCAGGAGAGAAGAGCTGAAGTTGGTCTAACTTTTAACAACAGTCGCTCTCCAGAGACGTGCGAGGAAACGTCTCGTCTTCTTTGACACTTCCTGTGCAGCAGCAGCAGCAGCAGCAGCAGCAGCAGCTCGACAGAACGAGTCACAGATTTCACATCAGAGCACCAAAATTAACAAAAAACATTCAGCAGCGTTCGTCTGTGACGGCACCGTGAAACCTCCAAACTGTGTCAGGATCAGTTCTTAATGTGGCGATGAAAGAACCATCCAACAGGCTGCAGGGTGGAGGAGCTAGCTCCATAAAGGTGGAGGAGGTTCAAAAAACAGCTCGTATGTCTGAAGTGAAACAGAAATGTCGATCAGGACAAAGACCGCTCTTAAAAAATAATCAATGTTTGAATTAACGAAGCAGATTTCACGATTTTATTTTTTTTAATTAAAATATTTTAAAGAGAAAACTCAAACTTTTATTTTTAATCTGATTTTATTGGAAATATATTTAGAAATTTTTCTGTTCTCATATTTTTAATCTGTGAAACCATTTTTACTTTTATTTATTTATTTAGCCGTCTGTTTATTTATAGATCTTAACATTTATTTTTGCCCATCTATACATTTTGTTATGCTTTTATTCTATTTTATCTATTAGACATTTGAGTTTTATTTATTTATTTATTTATTTATTGCCTACACTCAAAAAACTCTCCATCCATTTGAATGACACAGTTTTAATATAAACTAACAAACTCAGCGTGCCTCCACGTCAGTCGGCAGGTTTATGATTCAATATTAATAAGTCACTTTGTTTAAATAAACCGAACAGTGAAAATAAATGCAGTTATTTTGTTATTTTGTCGTTCAGATGGACGGAGACTTTGTCATTTTGTGTATTTATGTGTTTGTATGAAAAGTTCTGTACAAATAAAGTCTGACTGATTAATATTAATAAGAACTGGATCAATTTAGACGTCACCTTCAGCAGACGGTCAAAGACGGTTCTTTTGTTTAAAGTTAATTTGTCGTTTACAGCGAGATGGACAGATGTGAGAAAGAGGAAGTACACTGAAATATAAGAAGTAAATATGATACATACATACCTTTCTGTATATGTGAACATGTTTGTATGGAAATATTGGAAAAATATGTTGAATATTTTGTATTTTTTTTGCCTTTTCTGAATAAAAACATTTGAACAGTTGAACAGTCATCACCGTCTCTTTATTTTTTAAATTTATTTTATTTATTTTGAGACTTTCTGAGCAGAGAAAACTTATAAAACCTTCTGGATAAGACGTAAATGGAGATCATTAAATCATATTTTTGTCCGTGAATCTATAAAACGAGCTGCAGATGAAGCAGATGATTGGAGGAGGTGTGCACGGAGGTTATAAATTCAAACTCATGGAGGAAAATAATCTGTAGATTATCACATTCTAGGTCATGCTGGAGGAAGTGTGGAGCCAATCACACCCATGACGTTCACGTGGAGATCAGACTGAGGCTCTAAAATCTGAACGGGACGGCCAAAAACTACGTTTGAAATGTCTGACAGTCTCCGTTCACTCTGACAGGAAGTGCAAGAACACAAAGGAAGAGGCGGCGCTGCAGACTTTTATTATTCAGGAGTTTGTCGTCAGGACGTGATCGCTGTTTCTCGAAGGAAACCTCAACAAAACAAAAACTAAAGAGGCGAGATCTGTGATGAACTTTGCGCTCTCGTAATCAAACAGCTGACTCATGAACACTCCGGTTGGTTGTAAAGATACGAACGACAAAAGATAAAACACTGAATAATTTATTAAAGGTGTTCTGATCAGGATTTTTGAGTCTGATTATTGATTTATAGACTTTATTTATCCTGTAGTTTGATTTATTTATTGAACTATTAAAACACGTGCAACATGTCCACTCGTTCTCTTAAAGCAGAGCAGTGTTACTTCATTTCTTTCTTTCTTTTAACGAGCTGCTTCACGTGTTTGATTTGTTGAAGGAACTTTTTGCAGCTGCTGCTTTCGTGGTCTCGTGGTTGAACCGCGTGTCGAACACTTTCCTCTCTTCGTTTGTTATCAGGTGTTTGCTCGACAACTGCAGACCAACTGCAGAAAACCTTCATGAACTGCAGAACGACTTTATGAAGCGTCTCTGAGCCGTTTGATTCTCTCTGCAGCAGATAGACCTCGGCCGGAAAGAGGAACTTAAACATAAACCGACTGTCAGATGCCAGAAAATGTTGCAACCTGAGCGCCAATCAGTGCAATTAACACTCCAAAAAAATCCCTTTTCATCTTAAAAATACCCGACAGATCTACTTTTAGATTCGTGAACCTGTTTCAGGAGAAACATCAGAGAGACCGACGCTGAACGAGGAGTAAAAGCACGACCGCATCGATTGAAAGAGGGAAAGTCCCTCCTCTGCAGCGAGTGTCGTGTTACTAATTCAGTTAGAAGAGGAGTTTCCCTGAGCTCTGCGTGACTTTGCAGAACAGCAAACAGCTTTACCTGTTTTATGAGCATGTACGTCTCTGACATGATCTTCTCGATGCGTCCCAGGTCGTAGGTCATGACCTTCTGGCCTTGCTGCCACACCCTGTAGGCGTCGAGCAGTAACGTCTTTCCGGACTCCACGTCCTCCAGGAGCTTCCTCTTCCTGTTCGGCCTCCGTAGTGACCCCTGATCGGCCGCCGTGACCTTGGGCGCCAACGCTTGGAGCTGCTGCTGCCTGGAGCTGATGCTTAGCTCCTCCAGAGACAGCTCCGGCGTCCGGCTGCTGTCAGCCACCTTCTGCTGGAGCTCCACGGAGGTCTCTGCCTCCGTTTGGTTGCCCTGAGAATCTGTGGTCGTAGAGGGCCTCCTCCAGTTGCCAGTGTCCAGCTCCATGGGCTCCTCTTTGTGGCCCTCACTCCCAGAAGTCTCCACCTTCCCGGGGAAGCCCTCCTGAACTTTACTCCCTTTATCTACGGGTGTCGGCGGCGTGGTGAGCTGAGCCTGGGCGGCTTCCCTGGGCCCTGAATCAGCAGCACAGGCTCCCTCTGTGAGCTTCTTAGGCACTGCATGTTTGCCGTCCTCTGAACTGGGCCTGTTGGATGCGTCTGTCGTGGTCATCTCCCCCATGGAGGGCGCCGGCGCCTTGTGAAGCTGCTCAGACACCTGAAAGAGAACAGAACCTGTCAAAACACGAAGCGGGCGCATGCCAGACATCTAAAACTCGCCGCTCTGAGAGTGTGTGTGTCGTGATTTGTGCTTCCTCACCCCTGTGAGACTGTTCAGATTGTCCTCCAGGACTTTTACAGTTAGGAAAAATGCTCTCTTGGCCAAAACCTGGCGATCAACATCCCGTAAATACTTCCTACACGAGAGACGATAAAGAGGAGTCAGGGAACAGACACATAACACACCGGCGTGAACAGAAAGAGCGGCGTTGTCCTTACTTTCCCTGGTCAGGGGTTCTCTGCAGCATGAACGAGACTTTCAGCAGAGTGTCGTGATCCTTGAGCTGAGACAGCACCTCCAGCAGCAGGACAATGGATCGGTTCATATGAGATGCAAAACTTCCCGGGCGATCGATCTCGTCGACTGGAATACGCCAGATGCCCTGCAGGCGGGGAGAAGAGTCGGAGGTTAAAGTCAGAGGCAGAGGCACAACGAACATGTCGGAGAAGAGTTTGAGCTACGTCATCAAGTTAGAGAGGTAAGCAGGATTTCTTGGGCGGTCCTAAAGGGTGGCTCAATGACACGCTGAGGCCACCCTGACATAACTCCGCCCCCTGGCACTGTAACAGTATAAACGCACCTTTTGCACGTTAGCATGTGCTTCTCTGTGTGCTAGTTATTACATTTGACTACACCCAGCTGCAAGCCAGCTCTGCCTCCGACGTCCTACAGATCTTAACTGGATGAACATTTATTCTGTGGAGGAACATGTTGACGAAGAGATGAGGATTACCACTAACACCACCCGCCTCTGCAGTGACCGTTTTACAGCGGCTAGTTTCACGGACTTCCATCAGAGATAACGGATTAAAGGTGCACGGGGCCGCACCGACCACCTCCCTCCTCGGCCTTCCTCCTCCTGTCCAGCCGTCAAATGTAAGTTACCTTGTGTGCTTATGTTATAAAGAAAGTAACGTTAGGTGACTGTAAATCACGTCAGGGTGGTCTGACAAACACATATTTAACAAACCGATGCACAGACACCTGTTGCTCGTCTCGGACGAGCTGGTTTCACGTTGGCCGCCGACGAGCCGACAGGATCGTCTGTGAAATTCTGACTCTCTGCTGCTCCGGGTTTTTAAAAACAGACACACACAGAAACATTTAACAGGAAGACGTGGACGGAAAGTTGAAAGGAAGGAGGAATTAACAGGAGTTAAAAACATGGCAGCTCTAATGAGGGGATGGAAAGGCAGCAGGAGAGAGATCTTGTGGACTGGCTGGCCATGTAGGAGGTGGGAAGGGAAGGATGAAGGGATGAAGGGGGGGATGGGGGCCTTCTCTCTGGGCACACATGATAGGCAGCCTCATTAGTGCTCAGCTCTGTCCAAGCAGTGCAACAAGAGCAGCAGAGCGGCTGCCAACAAACACAGTGTCCTCCTTTGCAGAAAGCGTGGTGTTTTTTTTTTTTTTGTGATGGATGAGTCCACCTTTTCGGTGAGCACATGTCCTCTCAGCAGGTGAAGCGAGGCGAGGGTTCTGCACTCTGAAGCAACTGATGCGAGTGCAGATGGTGTGCAGTCACAAAGCACACGGCACCGGAGCGCAAAGGCTTCTGCCGGCCTCACAAAATGTGCGCGAGACAAAACAAAGATGACCAAATATCAGGACGGGAAGAAAACAAATGAGACGGCTCTATCAGCTGCTGAAGGCACGAGGAGGAGGAGGAGGAGGCGGAGGAGGAGGAGGGAGGAGGCGCTGCTCCTCACAGATTGTCAGATGACATTTTCAAAGCCGCTGGAGGGGAACGAAGCAGGAAGGAGACGTAACATACAGCCATCGAAACACAAAAATCACATTCCTGAAGACGGACTGAGCTCAGCGAGAAAAATGGAAAATAAAAAGTCACAAAAACATTTTTGTGTTTCATCAAAACTTCATCTGAAAGATCCAAAATCAAAGAAAGTGTTTTTATTTTCAGACGCCGCCCACGTTTAGATTTCACCATTCTGTCGATATTTAAGGCTCAACTACGAGAGCATTTTGTAAAAGTTCTGCAGACTTCAGGGCAGAGCTGCAACAATTCATCTATTAATCGATTATTTGTCAACTATTAAATGAATCGCCAGCAACTATTCTAATTATCGATGAATTGTTTTGAGAAGAAAAGAAAAACTGTCCAAATTCTCAGATTTCAGCTCAAAATGTTTCAATATTTTCTGGTTCCTTTCGTCCTCTGTGAATGTTTGAAACGTTTTAAGACGTCACTTTGAGCTTTGGGAAACATTTTTCACCATTTTCAAACAACTAATCCATTAATCAGACCACGATCGACAAGTTCATTGATAACAATAGTTAGCTGCTGGCCATGTAGGAAAACAGTGTCGAAAATAGAGACAGGAAAAAGTTTAATTTGGTTTGTGTCGAGCGACAGAGACGGCGAATGAGAGCGAGCGAGCGCCGGCCTTGATAAAGCCAATAATCAGAAAATAAAAAAATATTTCCTGATTGTTTCACAGCGGTTACGTTCAACACAAACAGACTGTTCTTGTCTGAAATGTTACTCACCTCCGCCAACCCCCCACTCTGCAGTTGCTAAACTATATTTTCATCATTACAACATAAAACTGTGTCAGCTTCCTCCGATAACACCACGTGGAAACGCTGGAAGACATTCCTTCTGCTCAGACTGCTCACTAATTGTTGCACTTATGACGTTACTGGATCCCATTTCAGCTCTCGTGGTCGACCAAAAATGTTATTTGGTGAACATCATATTTATTATTCTTATATGATGCAATCGGGCAGAGCTTGGGAAGGTTTTAACCTTTCAATCCACAGATTACTCCCAACAGGAGCGGGACGAGTACGGGGGTGGGAAAAACATCTCTAATGGAGGAGGAGAAACATCCGAGCACGGTAAATCTGTTTAGAGGAAGCAGAGCCACGGCTTTACACAGATTATGCTAAAGCAGATTTGTAAAGACTTTAAATGATTTTAAAATATGAGCGCTGCCTGACATCTGGCCAGATGTGGCCAATAACATCGCAGACAGAGATAAACAAGAGATAAACACATCTGGTACGAGAGGAATCTGATGTTTCTTCAGGTTTAAGAGGCGAAGAAGTCCTCCTCTGCTTCCCCGTGTGAACCAAAACACACACCGCAACAACAACATGTGGAGGGAAAACCCTCGACCTGTTGTCTCCTTCACTTCAGCTTCATCAAGTCTGAACACGCCACGAGTGACGGGAAGCGCACGGGCCTAAAAAAAAAAAAACACGAGCCACGATGCAACTTATGAAGTGCAGGAAAAGTTGCACAAACTGAGCGATAATTAACGTCTTGTAGCTTCAGATTCATGAACATCCATGAAGAACGTTTAAAGAGTCCATGCATTAGATCAAGACTACCACTCGCTGCTCACACAGACATCAACACCAACTCGTGCTCCGTTATGTAAAACACAGATGGAAAGACGGACTCACCATCACCAAAGAAAGCTACTCCACGGCGCCTGTGTTTGTATTCTTTTGGACAGTTTCCTGCTGGCTGGCGGCAGCAGCAGCAGCAGCAGCAGCCCTGGCAGCAGCGCCTCCACCTCCACCCTGAAAGAGGCTCACGCTCAGAGAGCGAGGGGTGGGCTGCATTTGGGTGCTAGGGCTAGAGAAGAAGAGGAGAAGAAGAGGAAGAAGGAGATGGAGGAGGAGGACGGAGAATCGGAGCTGGAGTCTACGAGCTCGGCGTGCGGCTGACAGACGAGCTGACTCGTTCCTCTCCTGGTTTCAAACCTCGCCATCTCAAAACAAAAACACCCACGCACTCCATCTCCGCTCTCCCCTGACCCCAGCCTGCTGGAGTTCTCCCCCCCACCTCCTCCTCCTCCTTCCACCACCTCCTCCTCCTCCCTCTTTTCTCTCTATACACAGCCAATCCTCGCAGGCCTTTGCCAGCCAATCGGAGGAACTCCCGCCCATGAGCGCGCACACCCACACAATACACAAACAGAGGAGTGAGAGAGAGAGAAAGTAATGAGGAAACAGAGAACACAGAGAGAGACGAGATGAGTGGAGCGAATAAGAGGCAGCCAGGGGGAGGGGTGGAGCGAGCGTGATCGAAGCCCCGAAGACGGAGCAACAGGAAAAGAACCAGAGAATATGTAGAGTCAAAAATGAACTCAGTGCTACCACATCAAATGGAGTGGGAGGCGTCCAGAGCGACGGCGACAAAGAGGCGAAAACAGGCAGGATTATGTAAGAGAAGCCCCCCCTGTTAACCACAGAAACCACAGGCTGAACACACACTCACACACACACACCCTCACCTTCTTTCTCTCAACTCTGGTCGTGTCTCTGCAGCTGGCCACCATAAACATATTAAAGCAAACACACCTTGTTTTTTTCCTGCTTCCTGTTGTGTGAGTGAGTGAGTGAGTGAGTGAGTGAGTGAAAAATAAAAATAAAAATCAGCTGATCTCAGAGAGAAAACATACTGCCAGCCAGATTTTAAATCCTCCAACGTGCAAATCAAAATATCAACTTCTACAAAATGTATTCACTCCTCCCCTAAGAGGGAGGAAAAAAAAAAACAAGGTTCTCCTGAGCGGAGCTCCACCTCCAACACACTGCACAGCTGAACACACACAAACGCTTGAGTCATACATCAAACCCAGCCGAGTAAATGTGAGAACACAATCCTGTCCTGATACAACGAGACAAGCGAGGGGTTAACAACAAAGTCACATTTACTGTGTGTGTGTGTGTGTGTGTGTGTGTTGCTTCATGACGTGACAAAGTTACGAGAGCGGCAGCAGCAGCAGCAGCAGCAGAGATGGAAATGCAGCAACAAGGACATCCATTTTCTGTTGGAGCTTCGTAGAGAGCGAGCGAGTGAGCGCGTGAGTGGGTGGAAGAATATGTAAGCAAGAGTATGTGTGTGTGTGTGTGTGTGTGTGTGTGTTGGGTTGGAGGGCGAGGAGGAGGAGGTGGTGGAGGAGGTAACACCGTGCCTGAGTGAACACACAGGGACTCCTCACGATTGCTGAGCAGCCAGAGGGCCTTTACAGCGTCACATTCAGCCTTCATGTTCCGATATACGAGACGATAACGAACCAAAACATCAGATATTTAATTAATAATCTGCCCGTAACGAGGTTTCTGCCACTTGTAAGAGTTTGCTCGTTACATCACAACACGAGTGTTACTTAAGAGAAGCGGAGAGTCTTCAACACTCTACAGAACGAATGCAACATGTTTCAGCTAAAAGTTAACACGTTTGATCAGCGTCCACACTATTGTTCTTCAAATCTTTATTATTATTCTAACACCTCGATTTTTTTTAGCACCTAACCACTCCTACATACTTTGTGCTACAGAAACCATTCAAATATCACAGCGTTCAGCTCATTTAGGACATGATGGCTATTAATTTACTCCTTTGTACCTTTCATACTTTTTAAAATATTCAACTTTTTCCACAATTTTTTTTTCCATTGAAATGAATGGCACAACCTTCTACATACTTTGAGCTACAGACTTCATTCAAATATCACAGCGTTCAGCTCATTCAGCACATTATGGCGTGTATTTTACTCCTTTGTACCTTTCATACTTTTTAAAATATTCAACTTTTTCCACAGAAATGTTCCCATTAAAATGAATGGCACAACCTTCAAATCTTTCTACAAACATTCAACACTACTCCTACATACTTTGAGCTACAGAAACCATTCAAATATCACAGCATTCAGCTCATTTAGGACATGATGGCTATTAATTTACTCATTCGTACCTTTCATACTTTAAGATATTCAACTTTTTCCACATTTTTTTTCCATTGAAATGAATGGCACAACCTTCTACATACTTTGAGCTACAGAAACCATTCAAATATCACAACGTTCAGCTCATTTAGGACATGATGGCTATTCATTTACTCATTCATACCTTTCATACTTAAATATTCAACAACAAAATATTCAACTTTTTCCACAAAAATGTTCCCATTGAAATGAATGGCACAACCTTCAAATCTTTCTACAAACCTTAAACACTTTCAACTTCCACTACGTCCACATACTTTGAGCTACAGAAACCATTCAAATATCACAGCGTTCAGCTCATTTAGGGCATGATGGCTATTAATTTACTCCTTTGTACCTTTCATACTTTTTAAAATATTCAACTTTTTCCACAATTTTTTTTTCCATTGAAATGAATGGCACAACCTTCTACATACTTTGAGCTACAGACTTCATTCAAATATCACAGCGTTCAGCTCATTCAGCACATGATGGCGTGTATTTTACTCCTTTGTACCTTTCATACTTTTTAAGATATTCAACTTTTTCCACATTTTTTTTTCCATTAAAATGAATGGCACAACCTTCAAATCTTTCAACTTCCACCACGCCTACATACTTTGAGCTACAGAAACCATTCAAATATCACAACGTTCAGCTCATTTAGGACATGATGGCTATTCATTCACTCATTCATACCTTTCATACTTAAATATTCAACTTTTTCCACAAAAATGTTCCCATTGAAATGAATGGCACAACCTTCAAATCTTTCTACAAGCCTTCAACACTTTCAACTTCCACTACGTCCACATACTTTGAGCTACAGAAACCATTCAAATATCACTATGTTCAGCTCATTCAACACATTATGGTGTATATTTTACTAATTTATACCTTTTCATACTTTTTATACATATTCAACTTTTTCCACATTCAAATTTAACATTAAAATGAATGGAACAACCTTCAAATCTTTCTACGAACCTTCAACACTTTCAGCTTTCACTACGTCTACATACTTTCAGCTACAGACTTCAAACTTTATTACACGATTCTACTGTTTTTCAGCTCATTATCAGGCAGTTCAGCAGAAGGCATCCACACCACATTTTCCACAGGAAATTCAGTTTTCTAGTTTGTTTTTTTACTGTTTGTGAAGATGTGATACAGATGTAGAGATCGTGATTTGTTTTCTTAATTATGTACAAATTTAAATGATTATATAGAGCCATCATGTCTTAGACAGGCTGAGTGTTGGCTGCATATTCTATTAATGTGTTTTGATGCATTTCTCTGTTATAGAAGTATTATTAAAAATACAAATGAGACCCACTGACAGTTTAAAACGTGGACGTCGTATGCATGACATCACCCACAGGTAGCCGTCATGCATACACTGCCCCTTCTTTATTTAAGGATTTGCTGCTTTTCTTTGTCATCTATGAGAGTAAATGAAGAGTCTTTGGACTGTTTTGGCTGTCTCAGGTGGTAGAGCGGGTCGCTTGTTCAAATCCCAGCTCCCCAAGTGTCCTTGGGTAAGATAATAAACCCTGAATTGCTCCCAGTGGATGTACCATCAGTGTACGAATGTGCTTCGAGTGGGGGGTAGTTTCTAGAAACATAATGAAAAGAATCGTTAGCTGCAGCCCTGATAACTATTATGAGTTTATTATTGGTTTAAAAGTGAGCTGGCCCCCCGAGAAAGAACTCCCGCCGACAACCACACCAATAAATTATGCAACACAGCCTAATCTGGATCATTTCTAAACAGCATACAGTATATAGGTTACTGTACGCAGGCCCCAGTTAATGTAGCCCAGCCAAAGCACGGAGGAAAAGTAGGGCATCGTGACCTACATTAGGGAGCTCAGTATTCACTGACAGGCTCGCTGAGGTGCGTACTCAGCTGAGAGTCAAGTCTCCTTGACATCAAGGTGCCACGAGTCGTGCCATATGTTGGATGTGTGAACACTTGTGGCTCTCGTGCTGGTTTGTCGCCACCGGAGAGACGACTCGAACGTAAAATATGTTCATTAAAACGCTGAGGGCGATTAATTAGGCTGTAAAAACACTTCCAGCTGACGAACAATCACTTTCTACCAATCGAGGTGCTGAAAATCATTCTTGTAGCTAACCTGCACTGGCTCCCAGCATCTGTTAAAGCTCTTTTACTGGTTCACAAGGCTCCTAACTGGTCTACGTTACCACTTCATTGTTTTATGATCCTTCATGACCTCTTCAATCCTCAAAAATACAAACTATCACATGAGAAAATCTGCACACCAAAACTACATTTTAAAAACGTATTTATTCAACATTAATCTGTCGCTTTTCTGTGTTTTAGGCTGCATTCAGACAGGATCTGGCGCTGGTGGTGAAAACGCAGGTTTTTCCATTCATTTGAGTGGAAGGGTCGTCCGTTTTGACCTGCGGTGGAGAAGCTGAGACGGATCCAACTTGACGTCACGTCGCGGTCGCCAATCAGACGCTCAGACTCGGTCAAACCTCCACAGTCAGCCCGAGACTGAGACTATCTAAACTCTGATACTCTACCTTCTAAATCCGATTCTGACTCGAGAGACACGAGGGAGTTTAATTTGGTTCGCGTCCGATGGTTTGACGGCGCGTGAGCAGCGGTTGAGCGACACAGACGGTGAATGAGAGTGAGCGAGCGCCGGCCTCGATAACGCCGTTTAATCAGAGAAATAAAAAGTTATTTCCTGATTGTTTCACAGCGGCTACATTCAAAACAGACAGACACAACCCTGTGCAGTGCCTGATCCTGTCTGAATGCGGCCTTATTCTCATATTTTACATATTTAGTTCTTTGCGTACCCGTTCTTGCCTCTTTTATTTGGTTTTATCGAGACACGCTCTGTAGAGAAGCTGCTATATAAATACAGTCTACTATAATTAATATTATTGTTATAATGCAGGTTTGAGACGTGTCTGTGTTTCACAAAGTTTCACTCTTTATGTTGTAACTGCTCCGAGCTCACAGACTCAATGAAAACAGGCATGTTTGTTTAATATTTAGAAAGGTTTGCATTGTCCTGTGGCAGAGAGAGAGGGAGGGAGGGAACAGTAAAGCTCCAACAGTTGGTGTGCCAGGGTGGCAGGTTTGCCTCCAGAAGGGGCTCTGTGAGAGCCCGGTGGGAGCCAGAGCTCTCCTCCAGCTCAGACCTGGAGCCCACATCGCTCCTACAGTCTGTTACCGTCAGCCTTCACGTAAGACGTCCGTCCAAAATAAAATGTGCCCTGACGGCCGGCTGATAAGAGGCGCTGACACGGCGTGACATTCAGCTCGTACGGGAACAAAAGAGCGAGCGTTTAACGCGATGACAAATCAAAGAAGTGAGTCGATCCTCACACGGTGAAGAGACGTAATATCAGCTTCATGAAGTGACACGCAGGACAGATGACAGATTCAGACAGTAATCTCCTCCTCTGGAACCCAGCAGAGGCCTTTGTAATTCAACAATCCCCTGCTGAGTGACTCCATTTATAGCGGCGCTGCTTTCCACTGATCCACATTTAGGCTGATTTTTGTTGCATTATGTAAATAACGTGTGAAAAGGGTAAACCTAACTGTAGCACGCCAATCATCGGCTCACGGCCAGCACGCTGACGGCTCCGTTAGTCACTAACGTGAGGACACACTTCAGAGATTCACGGGTTCTTCCAGCGGGAGTCTCCGTTAGCTGCTGCTGTGATTATTTATGATGAAACTATAAGAGTGTGTGTGTGTGTGTGTGTGTGAAACAACAACTGATGTCTGTTCAAGAATGTTGGACAAACACTGAGCAAAGAAGAGGAGGAACAGTCGTCTGTGGATTAATCTCAAAAACTGGCTGAGGCAACCCAACATTTATTTTTAATTTACACCGTTAATTGTGATTTAAATTTCATGTTGGAGGTTCTGGATGAAAAACAAAGTCCTCAGATAATAAATACAATTATTCTGTTAGGTAAAATATTTATATTAAAAGTTTAATTAAGATCTAATTAGAAGTTTTCTTGAAAAATATTTCAGCTTTTGGGAAAGATAATTGCTACAAATCATAAAGTAGCACATATATATATATATATATAAATAATATAAAACTACTTAACTGGTAACAAGCAACAGCCTTTAGTCGTGTCATCATCGTCACGCGCCTGTATTCAGTCAATAAATAGTAAATGTTACAGCTGCTGCTTGCTTGTAGTTAACTGTGTATGCAAATCTAGGTGTGTGGTCACCCTGTCCTGATTGGTCCCAGCGGAGGAGAAGGTGTGGCCACTATCGTCAACACTTCCTGGAGACCTGGAGGGCCACGTCATTGGAGCAGCACCTGCCCCGATACACCAATCGGGGCAGGTGTGGGAGAGAAGATGAGCCAGATCCAACTTTTGGGTAAACAGAGCCCGACGTCACGCTCCGCAAGATCGGATCAGAAACTGTCTCTGAGACTATCCAGGTGGATTCACAGACTAAACTCTGATAATCTACCTGTGTGTGTGTTCTCACTTTGTTTATTTCATGTACCCAGCTTCTAAATCTGAGTCCGACTCGCAATTTACGCCGCAAAATAGAGACACGAAGAAGTTTAATTTGATTTGTGTCCGATGATTTGAGTTATTTCCTGATTGTTTCACAGCGGTTACATTCAGCAGGTATAGACACGCCCACAGCAACCCACCTACGCTCCCCTCACCACCACCACCACCACCACCACCACCGGACAACCCTGCTACGACTTGCCGCAATCCCTGATCCTGTGTGAATGCACGCCAACTCTCCCACTTAAAGCGTGAAGGACAAACTGTCTTAGAGACGATGTTTGGTTTGTCCGTTCTCCGTTTGTTTGTAGTCAACATGGCAGAGGACCTGCTTCCCTCTGAGGATATAAAAGTCTCAATCTAAGCTAATAAAAACATCCTGACTCTTGTTTCCAGGCTAATAAACACACATGAAAACATAGTTATGAATATTACATTCCATTTCTGCCCTCTACGTCATGTCTTTTTTAACGGCGTCACACTGTCGTGTCATCAGCCTGTATTCACTCGATGAGCCCATTATTCGATCACACGCCTGAATTTTCAGCACCGAGCCAACATCAACAACTTTGTCAAATGTCTCCTGCGTGACGCACGTTAAGAGAGATCTCTGTGGCCATAAATCCAGATGTGACAGGTGTGTTATGTAACGTGACACGGACGAGAGGAAAACAAAACATGCGTGCGCGGCGAGCCGACTTACATTGAACAGGTTCGTCTTGTTTCTTTCACAGAAAAGTCCTTGTGCTGGCATGTGCTTCAGCTGTTGCCATGGGACACTGCTTCCTAGCAACACGTCTCGGGCCCACTGTAGGTTCTGTGGTGAGAAATAAATAAATAAATGAATGAGAAGCCCACATACATGTGCGTGTACACGTCATACATGTGAAACCAGGAGGTTTGTCCTCCTTCATCAGAGCAGAGTGACAGATGTGTGTCAGCACGCGGCATCAAAATCCACTAACGAAGAAGAAATGCGCTCGTTTGCAATCAGGAGGACGCAGCCCGCCTCTTCTCACAGCGCGGTGACTCACAAATCAGTGTCTACACCGGCGCTGTGCGAGAAGATAGCGAGCTCACTTCACGTTATCTTTCACAAACCCGGCGGCCTATAGCACGAAATCACACGCTCGCTCTCCTCCTCATCCTCCTCCTCCTTCGTCGTCGTCGTCGTCTTTGGAGGCAGCCGGTCAACGTGAGCGAGCGAAGCAGATTTTCCTGAGAACAAAAGAGGCCACGCAGGCTTTTAACTCTGGACGTGTCGGGTCGCGACGGCCGCTAAGCAACCCGTGTCAACATCAGCATCACCATCATCAACGGACCGAGTCACCGCCTTTCATCCACCGGAGACGAGAACAGACAGAAGTTATTCTACACTGATTAATTATCAGTAAACGTCTTTATTTAAATCTTTATTAACAATTAACACACATAGAAATAAAAGAATGAAGCTTTAGCTCATTATAACGACCCTTTTTATTTATTAACAATATATTCATGTAGGTAACCCTTTCTCTACGAGGTTTAAGCGGTTAACGCACATATTAACGATCATATATTTTCTGTTTTATATCATCAGTCTAACTCCTTTACTCTCATTTATTTGGTCTTACGCGAGCAGCGACCCCCCGACCGCTGAACCAGATCGTAACATTTCAACGCGTGTACGTTAAAACTTTGTTTGTTTGTTGGTTCATAATGAAACAATCGATTTAAAAGATTTATAGATTTTTATGGTTTCTTCTGCAGCATGAAAACTGTCTTCTAACATTAATAAACTGAGTCTGGATCCAGGTTGTAAAGTTCTGCAGACTCCAGCGTAGAGCTGCAACGTTTAGTCGATTAATCGATCAGTTATCAGCCATTACATTGATCCTGTGTTGGTTTTTTAAGTGTTGCACGCTCCCTACAGACAGTAAGTAGTAAGACAGCGCATGCAGCGAGCTCTGAGTCCAGATTATCTTCACTGAACTTCTATTAAAGCTGCAGAGGTTAGTCGATCAATTCTCCAAACGTATCCTGATAATCGATTATTTGTTGAGTCCAAATTCTGATTCCAGCTCCTCACGTGTGAATACGTTCGATTTTCTTTTGTCCTCTGATCAATATTTTTCATTTTCTGCATCAATTAATGCAGAAAATGATCAACAGATGAATTTATAGTGGAAATAATCGTTAGTTGCAGCCTTAAAATCTTTTATTCTGCACGTCCGAGCGCTCTGAGGTCAAATGAGCATCTTACAAACTGTAAAATATAAAAATCTCGGCGCTCTCCGTGCCTGTTTCGCCCTCGGCGAGCAGGACAAAGGCTGCGTTAAACAGGTTGGACAAACGGCGTGCTGACAGAAGGACGCCGCCACAGTGAAGCTCAATACAAACTCGCTGTGCCAAACTGGCTGAGAGAGCGCTGAGCTGCCACCCACACACACCTCTGCCCACAGAGTCTTACAGCCAACAACAGGCTGCTTCAGCAACTCTTCAGTATCACTGCTGAGCTCACGGACCCGCGAGAAAATCCAAACAGAACAGAACCCGCCCAGAACAACAGAAATAACCGCCGCTCACAGAAATAATCGCTGAGTTTGGAGGCCCGTCTTCTGTAAATGTCACCATTAATGACAGAGGAGATGATTACAGGTGTACGGATCAGGTTTAATGGATGACTCTGCCTTTGAAATGCAACGAGAATGGAACGGTGCCACCGGACTGACCTGATGCGTCTTGCTGTTGGTGTAGAAGAAGGCCAGGCGGTACAGACTCTTGTAGTGCTGCGGGAAGCGTCCGAGGCAGAGGAAGAGAGCGCGGACGCACATCTCCAGCAGCATCCTCCTCTGGTCGACGCGCTCGGCCGGCAGCGCTTTGGGCACCTCGATCACCTCGGCGACGGGCGGATCCGGCTTCCTCTTCCCCTCGCTGGCCGGGGTTTGTGGGGCGGCCTGCTGAGAGGGCGCCGGAGGCTTCGGAGGGGTGGCCGGGACGGGCAGAGGGTGAGGGCACGGGTCCGCGGGGACTTTGGGCGCCGAAACCTCGGGGAGCGTCACCACGACCGACTCCACGACCTCCTGGATGACTTTTTCCTCCGTCTGGATGCCGCCGTGTTCTCCGTGTGACACTGAAGAACAGTTTAAATCAGAGAGTTCAGGCTTTGTGCACCGAGGTAAAAATTACTGACCGACATTTGGCATTTTTCCTATTGAAGTTTGCCATCAAGCCTCTAAATAAGTTCCCTTCAGAAGTCACATTAATAGTTAACTAAAGCCCACCTGTGTGTCACGTGACCTCAGTACATATTCACCTGTCCTGAAAGGTCCTAAAGTCTGCAACAACACCAAACAAGTGGCACCATGAAGACAAAGGAGCTCCCCAAACAGGTCAGGGACAAAGCACTAAAAAACTGGGAACTTTCCATGGGAATAAATGGGAATTTATGGGAATAAACTGGGAATTTCTGAAGGAATTTGAAGGTTGGCCCTTTAACAGGAAACTTAAATATAGTTGGGGAAAATATATTTTAGCATAATGTTGACTAAAACAACCAGATTTCATGCAGGTACTTATAGAACACTGCTTGCTCCAGGTCTACTGAGGCCACGCCCCCTCTACCTGTACAGGTGATTTCTGTTCCACGTATGTCTGCTTATGACAAAATGTTTATATTTATGTTTGGATATGATACAGGCCCACAATTTACAGTTAATCCCCATTAATTTCCATAATTCCCATGGAGTTTCCAATTCGGAATATTTCCAAAATTCCGGAAAGTTTCCATCCCTTTGCAACCCCTAGTATTTACACAGATTTTAAACATCGTGGAATCGATCCAACTGAGAATCTGTGCTGTGACTTAAAGAGCCCGTCCAACTTGAAGGAGAAGGTAGAACAGGTAAAAATCCCTGAGGGGGGAAACATACCAGGAAACATACCAGGAAACTTACAGCTGTGACTGCTGCCAAAAGGTTGGACTGTTTTGTGAATGTTCATTAAATAAAAATCCATTTTAATTCATCAAAATAAGAAAAATGGCAAAGGCCTGTCAATGCAACGTTGGCCGCCTCCCTCCGAGCGTACCTGTGTCCTCGGACGCCGACTGCCCGTCCTTCACGGGGGTCGTGCTCTCCGACGACGACGAGCTCGCTTTCCCCGAAGCCGGCTTGTGGCTGCTGTCCTGCGAGCTGGCCGGATCCGTGAAGGCGTCCTGGGTGGAGTTGGAGTCGGAGAGCATCACCACCTCGCTGTCCTGACTGCGCTCTGCAGAGAACAAGACAAACATCATGGGTCGTGCCGCCAGCTGCATGGACCCAGATTAATAGAAATGACTGCAGCCTGCGGGGATGTGATGGCGTTTACTCTAATTCTCTCACTGATTGTATGAAAATTAAACCAATTATTAATGTGAGCATGCTGTGTCGGCCTTTTTCAAGCTGTTGTTTGGTGACTTTAAATGCCAAACATTCCCTGATGTAACGTAGGGAGGGAAAAATTAAATAGAAATTATGAAACAAAAATAGGTCATGAGCCACAAATCCTTATTAGTGCATTCCTAATGACACACTGTTCTAAAAAAAGGAGACATGGTTTGTGTTTGTACGTGGTCCAAAAACCAAAATGCCAGCAGCATTCCTCTTAATTGCCTTGTTGTGCAGCCTCAGCACAAAGGCAGGGAACTGTAAATAACAGAGCTTTCAGTGAATAATGCACAACACAAGAGGAGATTCACAGTCATGAGTTAACAGCAAAGTTACTGTCATGTGAGCTGCACATTCAGTCTTCAAGTTTAGATTTATTTTAAATAAAAAAGCAGAGCCTCTTAAAGAGAGTTTGGTGGGTTTGAAGAGCAGTACCATTCAGGGAAGCCAGCCACATTGCAGACCTGGGCAGGCAGTAATCATGGTCAAACTCTGGTGAGGCTGTTGAAGATAACGGGGAGCTGGTTTTAAAATAGAATCAAGAAAAAGCTCTCTGAATTTATATTAAATATATATTATATATATAAAAACAGCAATTCTTCCTCTAAAGATCATTTACCTTTCTTCACAACCCAGAGATTTAATGCCACTCCCCGTGAAAATGTAGAACCTGATTCAGACACAAATATTCATGAGACAGTCAAAGTTTGAAGATCAATATTTGCCTCTTATAAACTTTAAAAAATAATAAAAATAAAAAAAAGGTCCAGTGTGTAGGATTTAGTGACACCTAGCGGTCAAGTTGCAGATTGTTGCAACCAAATGAATACACTCCCACGCCACGCCTCACCCTCTCCTTCCAAGCACGGAGGGAAAAACTCACATTAGCTGGCGGACTCCGTGGAAGAGGACCCGCTCTCTCTCGATAAATACTAAAAATTACACACTGGACCTTTAATAAAATACGATAAAACACAGAGCTGCCTCTTCAGCAATGCAGTTAAAAACACATAACTTTTACTTTCAGAGCAGCGACATGAGCAAACACACGATTCAAAAAGTTGCAGAAGACGAACAGGAGATCATAAAATATCGGATAAATGTTTCTGAATCAGGTCCGACAGTCTCGTCACCTCGACGTGCTTCGAAGCAGTAAAAACCTGCGAGCAAACATGTGCGCGACGGGACGCGTTTAACGTGACGTCGTGAGCCAATAAGAAGCCACGTTTTCTTCACACTAATTGGCCTTAATTAGTCCGCACCCACACATGTTTGACGAGGTTTTTTTTATGTTTTTTTAAAATCTCTTTTTTTTTTTTTTTTTGAGCCCACACAAATAAAAATGTGACCACATGATAAAACACCAACAGACAGTTTAGTGAGTCGTGATAAGAGGCTGGCTGACTTTCACCCGCCCTCCTCCCCCCGTTAGAACTACATGCATATAAAAATGGCAAAGCAGGTGGTAAAAAAGCAAGCAGGCAAAGAGGTAGCAGGCAGGTAGGTAGGTAGGTAGGAAGGAATCTGGAAACAGGGTGACAAAACTGGCAACATGGGCAATATGGCTGCGTTATTTGCACATTCAAGCTTAAACATGACACATGGGGTGGGCGGACAGATGTCACTGCTTTTGTCGTATGGAAAGAATGACCAGGACGGAGGCTCCTCCAGACGCTGCTGCACCGAGACACAGCGAATGAAAACACACGGACTCTGTTTCCTGGAGTGTTTTCTCTGAGTTACACAATAAAATAGCACAAAAACTTACTCACACATACGCACATAAAGTGTGACAACTGTGACCGCGACGCTGCAAGTACAAGAGTTTACATAGAAGATGGTTAATGTGCATGAATCAGAAACGTTCACTGTACACACACACACACACACGACGTGTGTTCTGCTGTAGGGAATCACCTGATGGAGTAAAGGTTAGCTGCAACCAACACAAAGTACGACCATACACCACCGTGCTGAGCGCAGAGCGAAGCGACCGTCAGGATCACGGAGAATCTGCAGCTCTGGAGGGCCGAAACACGACCAGCCTGCACCGATGTCTCCGTGATGTCAGGCTTAAGAAGGTCACAACATGGCAACAATTCATCCGTTCTAAGCCCCGCCCCTTTTCGCTCTGTGCTCCAATCACAATCGAGTAAACCTCCTGGGCTCAGATATGCTACGTGCTAACTCAGATATGCTACGTGCTAACTCAGATATGCTACGTGCTAACTCAGATATGCTACGTTCTGAGTCAGCTATGCTGCGTGCTGACTCAGCTATGCTACGTGCTAACTCAGATATGCTATGTGCTAACTCAGATATGCTACGTTCTGACTCAGCTATGCTGCGTGCTAACTCAGATATGCTACGTGCTAACTCAGATATGCTACGTGCTAACTCAGCTATGCTACGTTTTGACTCAGCTATGCTGCGTGCTAACTCAGATATGCTACGTGCTGACTCAAATATGCTACGTGCTAACTCAGATATGCTACGTGCTGACTCAGATATGCTACGTGCTAACTCAGATATGCTACGTGCTGACTCAGATATGCTACGTGCTAACTCATCTACACTGAAAAGCCAAGTGCATAACTGATGCAAATTAACTAGCTAGTTGGCTAACATTATGCTAACATTAATTTACTAGTCTTTTCTACACAGACGAGCAAACCTCAGTCAACTTTCTTCTCTCTTGTACTCAGATATGCTACAGGCTAACTCAAATATGCTAAGTGCTAACTCAGATATGCTACGTGCTAACTAAGATATGCTATGGGATAACTCAGCTATGCTAAGGGCTAACTCAGATAAGCCATGTCCTGACTCGTCTACGTTGAAAAGACAAAACACATTTTGAAGACTGTTAAAGAAACCAGTGTGTAGGATTTAGTGACATCTAGTGGTGAAGTTGCAGATTGCAACCGACTGAATACGTTTCTGGCCTAACCCTCCTTTGAAAGCATACAGGGGAAACAGAAGGTCCTATCCACAACTAGTATTTGGTTTGTCACTTCTGGGCTACTGTAGAAACATGGCGGTCCAACATGGCGGACTACGTAGAAGAGGACCCGCAGCATCTGTAGATATAAAAGTCTGATGCTAAGCTAACAAACACATAACGCGTCCTATTTTCAGGTGATTAAACACTGATGAAAACAGAGTTATGAAGATAGCAGCCCTTTAAATCTGACACACTGGACCTTTAAAAGACAAAAACAAAATATATACATAGGTTAGCTAATGTTAGCAAAACATTAACAAAATAATAATTGATGCAAATTATTTTGCTAACATTAAAACCTCAGTCAACTTTCTTTGTTCCTGTACTCAGATATGCTACGTGCTAACTCAGATATGCTACGTGCTAACACACATTTCGACGGCAGTTAAAGGGCCAGTGTGTAGGATTTAGTGGCTGCTGATTGAAACCCCCTCGCCTCATCCAATTCTTCCTAGCATAAAGGAGAAGCTACATGAAAGTACTCATGCTAAGCTAACAAAAACATAAAGATTCTTGTGCTCAGGTCATTAAACATTAAATAGAAACAGTTTTCTGGAAAGCTATACAGATATGAGTTAACTTAAGCTAACTAACAATTGATGCAAATTAGCTGGCTAGTTAGCATATATACGAGCTAGCACGTAGCATACGTTAGCACGGGAAAGAAGACAAGTTCTGACCGAGGTTTTGCTCACCTGTGATTGGAGCACGGAGCTAAAAGGGGGGGGGGGGGGCGGGACTTAAGTAAGAGAGGCAAGATGATTGGTGAGTCTGTAAATAAAGCAGCGACTAGAAATGGATGTTATTTCAGCAGCGTGCACACACACACGCACACACACACACACACACACACACAGGTTTCCACACTGCTGCTTCGTCATGCAGTGCAAATTAGTCAAATAATCAGCAGCCATATTGCCCATTTCACCACATCCCAATCACCCGGTGCATGGGGATCATTGTAACTGAAACCAAAGCCGTTAAGCATGGTGATTAGCGATCTGAGCACTCCCCAGTGGGCTTCCTGTCCCAGTGCAGAAAGGGCAAAGAGCCCAACCCCAGAGGCAGTGTCTCGGACTGGGACTGTACCATCAGCCTGCTGCTCCTCATGCCGCTGCTGCTGCCACTGCTGCCGTCGGAGTGTTTTGCGTTTGGCGTAATCGTGGTCAAACGGCGTGGCCACGTAAGGAGGGGAGGTGAGACCTGGGGTGGCGGCCGAGGGGAGGGAGGAGCTGAGGGCGTTCGCTATGCAAACTGAGGAGCAGTTAAAGTCTTCGTCCATCATGGAGGGCGGCTTCTCCCTGCAAAAGGAAGCAAAAGAGCGTCACGTTCAGGCCACGAGATCGGACGCTCTCCTCGCGATTCCCTGCTGCGGGTTTACACGTCTGTGGCTTACTTCTCGTGGGACCTCGGCATGCTCGGCATGCTCTTCTCTTCGCCTCTGGCAAACGGCCCGGTCGCTGCTTCAACCAGCAGGCCGAACAAGAGCTCGTGTTCCAGATCGGGCTCATTAGCCTCGAGTAGTTTCAGGATGGTGGCGCTGAGGCGGAAATGCAGCTATGAGAGAGAGAGAGAGAGAATGAGATGTTCAATGATGCACAGGTATCATCCACGAAACTACAGTGCTCAGCATAATTGAGTACAACCCCGATAGGTTTGTCAGAAAACCTTTAGTTTCCATTCAGAATCAACTTTTTCTACAAAATTCTGGGTTATTGATTGCAAACAAGATTTGTTGATTTGTTTTCCTAACAAATGAACTCAGGAGCATGTTGCAAAAATGAGTACACCCCAATGAAAGTCTCAGGAGCTAAATTTTAAGACGACAATTCAAGAATTCAGCCACAGGTGAGTCCAACCATCTCACAGAGACGTCCACGGAGGTTAACACCTCAACAGGAGCCGTCTGATGAGAGGGGTTGCAGGAAATTGGCAGGAAGGAAGCCCGTGCACAAAGAAAAAGATGAAGACTGCTGGGACTCTGCAGTGATGAGATCAAGATAAATGTTTTTGGAGCTGTGTGGCGTCTCAAAGGTGAGGAGTGCACGGTGCCTGCAGTGCATGCATGAGTGCTACTGCTGTGTACAGATGTGCTGCTCCGTATATTGAAAGAGATGATGCTACCATCGCTCCGTGCTCTCTCCTGGCCGTCGTGCACTTTTCCAATGTGACAATGATCCAAAACACAAATCTAAGGCTGCTGTTGCATTTCTGAAGAGGAACATGGTGAGAGTGACTCAGTATCGAACAGCTTCCTACCTCCATCAGGCCTCCAGGCTCTGAAAGAGGTCATTCTTGAAGAATGGGGACAAAGACAGACGTTGCAACACGTCGCCAACTTGTTCATTTCATGGCTAGAAGACTTAAAAATCACGGAGGACACACAAAATACTAGATGTAGCAGTTTTTGTTGTGGCGTTAAACAAATACTTTCAAAGGGGGTGTACTCGTTTATGCTGAGCACTGTACGTGAGCCAGCAGACACAGGTGGTTTACCTCCAGAGCCTCCATGGCCAGGTCAGGTGGATTGTGGTAGTGGATTTTTCGGGGGTACCTGGCGGCTTCTTCGTGCAGATAGTGTGCTGCCTGGAAAGAGGACACAGGACGACGTGAGGAAGGAAGGAGTGCAACGTGGAGCTGTGTGTGCTCCGACATCGGGGGTTCACGGCGGTCACGCTGCCGCCGCCTCATCCTCGGCTGACCTACGTGACTCGGTGTTTCACAGAGGCCCATCTGCCTCCACTGATCTAATCAGAACAACAGAGCTGTGACTAACTCCATACATCGCTCTTTCCAGGAAAAAAACATCTTGCGAGGGTGGAAGGGCAGCGATCTTTGTGTCTGGAGGCGGATTATGAAAGAACTCCAGGGAGAGAGAAATCAACGCGGCGCTGATGGATTATTCCAATTACTTCATCTACGGTGCTGTTTAATGACGACTTCAAGCTTCAGGAAATGAATTATTAATCTGAAAGTCACTTTAAGGCGCTGTATGCAGCTCACACTGCAGCGTGTATTACAAGATGTTCCATACAGACTCTGTTAACTCAGATTTTTAGCTCAGATTTGGTCATTTTTCGTTGGTTTATGTGCTTAAACACAGCCGGACGTCACACTGCTGCAGCCAATCAGACGCTCAGACCGGTCACACCTCCACAGCCGGCCTGAAATGTCTCTGAAACTGAGACTGTCTAAACTCTGATACTTTGTTTATTTCATGAAGCAGCTTCTAAATCTGAGTCTGACTGAAATTTACGCTGCAAAATATTAACACGAAGAAGTTTAATTTTAGTTTGTGTTGAGCGACATAGAGAGTGAATGAGAGCGAGCGAGCGCCGGCATCGATGAAGTCGATAATCAGAGCAATAAAAAGTGATTTCCTGATTGTTTCACAGCGGTTACGTTCAACATAAACAGAGACACTGCGCTGCAGTGAGTCACAGCCGTACCCGGTGGAATTTAGGGGTAACCTAAAGCGATCACCAGGACGATGAAAACAATAAAATAAAAGTTGAGCTAACTGAATGTGTTCTAAATATTTGTTTTATTTTGAAAGTCCTTCCTGACTTCCTGTAAGCTCGAGCTGCTCTGTGCAGACGACGTATTCTCGGCTGAGCTGAGCGGAGAGCTTCTGCTCGGGTTTGAAACATCGACTACAACGTCCGCGATGAGCTCCGGCAGCCGCTGCACGCACGGAACGCATCGCATCCATGCAGAGTGACATTCAACCTTTAAAAACCCTTAAAAAAAAAAAGTGAAATAAAATAATTAAGAGAGACAGTCGTCCTGTAAAAACCACTGAAGTAACTGAGACAACTGAAACAATAAAATAAAAGCTGAACTGGAGGTTTCAGCTCATTTTAAAGCTTCAATGATCTCTCAATTAATCAATTAGTTGTTAAATATTAAATTAAATCGCCATTAATTTATTGTTTGGACGTTTTTTCTTGAAGAAAAGCTTCTGTAATGTGAATATTTTATTTTCTGTGACAGTAAACTGAAGGGTTTGGGTTGTGGACGTTTGAGGACGTCACTTACGGCTTTAGCTCTTGAAACAACTGATCAATTAATCAAGAAAATCATCAACAGATTGATGGATAATGAAGATAATCGTTAGTTACAGTCCTCGCTAACGTACTCTAACTGAGCGTCTGCACGGCCACTATTCACTGTCCCCATACTTATTATTCTGACGTATTCCAGGAACTTCAGCGCCCTACTCCTCCCTCAGTTTTGGTCGCACATACACAAAAAAGGTATCAAAACGACCGGCTCGGCCGGGAATGGTGTGCTGTGATTTTTCTAAACGTTTCGCCAAACGGTTTTGCCAAAAATCACCAAAAAAAACACGCCAAAATTTACAATGGGTGTGTATTGGTAGAATGTTCCAGAGCTAGAGTGGGTGACATCATCGCTAGAGTGGAGAGGGAGAGAAACATTTGTCAAAAAATACATTTGCAAACGGCTCTCGTGGCCACAAATGTCACTCTACAGAAATAATTTATACATAGAAACGTAGGAAAATTCGTGGGCTACGCAGCGATATCACTGCTGAAGCTGTCAGACTTATAGTTTTGGCGGGAGACGCACTGATGCGCCAGGATCACCCACCGACAGCCCCATCTACTCCCATGTAAACTGGAGAGGAGAAATTTCCCAAAGGAGCACGGGGCACCTGTTCTTTCTCTATCTCCCCAGGTCACATTTTTTAACTTTAGACACTGAAATTCAGCATTCACATGGTCGACAAGATGAGGATGCTCACGGTCATTTGGGCTTTTTGATACGACCTACCGTTTGGCATTAGTGTCCACTAGTTGGAGGGGGTTCATTTAGAGATTTTCTGTGTCTCTCAGCAGTCACTCACACACAGACAGAGCACAGCTGCAGTTAATTGCTCTGACCTGCAGCTGACCCTGGTTGCTTGGCAACCTCCAGCCTGCCTTTGAATAACTTTATTGAGGTCTCCATGGTTTCACTGACAGTCTGAGGTGTTTTACCTTCTTGTACAGCTGCAGATATTCGACTGGAGTCTGTTTGCGTTTCTCTGCGATCTTCCCCAGCATGTAGTGAATGAGCCACTCCTCTTCATCACTGTCACACTCACAACGGGAAGCTCCCTGGAAACACTGGAACGCCGTCTCCAACATGGAGTCCCTCCTTTCCTCCATCTGAACACACACACACACACACACACACACACACACACACACACACACAGCGGAGCCCTCATGAGTAATTTAGCTCGAGGTGACAGATCAATTATTCCACCGTGAATCCACATGTGGAAGCAGAAGTGCAGACGTGACATCTGCTCAGCTCATCTGATACAGAGGTGGACTGACGTGATGACACGCCCCCCTCCTCTCACCTGTTTGACCACCTCTGGCGGGAGCTCGTTGCGCCACTGCTTGAGCTGCCGCGAGGCGAACGAGTGCAGCGCGTACGAGATGGTGCCGTACTCGATCCACAGGGACAGGTTGGAGCCGTCTATCTCCAGCGCCCTCTTAAAGCAGTTCAGCACCGCCTGCGAGTGTTTCCAGATGGGGACGTCGCTCTTCAGCTCGTTGGAGTTGAGCTTCTCCTGGATACGGCTCGCCCGGGCCAAAGCCATGCCGGCCCAGGAGTCGAACCTGAGGAGAGACGCAGGTTTTTAGGAGCAAGCAGGCAAAACTTGATGGATGTGGATGGAATAAAGACAAAACATGAGACAGAAGAGACACAAATAACAGATATGAGTTATGGCAAAACTCCACCAGGCACGTCTATGCCACATTGTGGCCACAACACTGTTTGGGTCCGTCCTCCACGTGACTTTAAACTCCACCAGCAGCGTCCCAGTCTTTGTTTAACTAGCTCAGACTTGGTCATTTTTCTGGTTCATGTGCTTCTAAATATTTGTTTTATTTTGAAAGTCTTCCTGACTTCCTGTAAGCTCGAGCTGCTCTGTGCAGACGACGTACTCTCGGCTTCTGAACCGCACCGCGGCGCTTCTGGTCGGGTTTGAAACATCGACTACAACGACCACGATGAGCTCCGGCAGCTGCTGCACACACGGAACGCATCGCATCCGCGCAGAGTGACATTCAACCTTTAAAAACCCTTAAAAAAGGTGAAATCAAATAATAAAGACAGACAGTCGTCCAGTAAAACTAGTGAAATAAAATAAAACTCATAGTAGTTCATATCAGAAGAGCAGATTAGTGAAAGATGACTCTTGGATCATGAAGGTGGTTTCAGAGCCCCGGCCTCTTCCAGTTGACCTGAAGGGGGTCGAGCTGGTTCATACAGCGAAGTCACCGCACCTGATTGAACACCTGTACACATGCCTTCGTGTAGGGACGACAGAGTGTCTTCTCAAGCCGAGTCTGTACAGTCTGAGCCACCGTCGCCTCTAAAGTGGCTTTAATTGATATTTTTATACTACGAATATATCAGATGACAACGTGACAACAACGTGACAACAACGTGACAACAACGTGGCAGGTGTCGCTCGCTCGCCTGCAGAGAATTATCACCTGATCTGGAGTCAGATGAGTGAACCAGCAGGTGGCATCAACATCCAAGATGTCAGTGTTTTAGTGTCTGAACTCGTCTGTCTGTTAACTGTGCAGATAAACGAGGCTGGACCTCACCTGCCAGTCAGCTGACTAAACTAAAGGTCACCAGCTTTGACAGAGTTCTGCAGGCGGCTCGCTGGTCGTTCAGTCCTTCAGCGATCAGCAGCTCTGGTGCTTTTCCTGCCTCTGGTTTGTGATTTCTGGGACGGCGGTGCACTGATCACTGCAGTCCGTCACTGCCCCAGCGGCTCTGACAGTCTACCTACACCTGCTCTAGTCTGACTCCACCTCTGGTCCATTAAACACGGGCACCTGTGGGACCCTGACTGACTGAGCAGAGGCGATGCTGCTTCTCGTGTCACGTCGGACGCTCTGCACTGTGCTCGTTTTACACTCGGGACATGGACTAACCGTGTTTTGTAACGTGTTACCTGTTGGGACACACGCAGATGTCGTGCATGTAGAACTTGATGGCTTTGGACTGCTCCTTGTTCTTGAAGTGATAATCAGCCACCAGGTAGTAGATCTCATCAATGATTGGAGGAGCAGGAGCGCTGCCTTCAGGAAGACACGGGGCCTGAAAGACGAAGAGAGCGACTTAAAGTCGGAGCTTAAACGTTAAAGTTCAGCGTGTCCGACTCCGGCGTGGCTCCACCGGCTGACCTTCTCCGTCATGCCCTCGATGTAGGCCGCCACCTCGTCCATGGTGAGGGTCGGGGCGTCGCTCGTGGGGGCGATGCCGGCGAACCTCCTCAGCAGATTGGCCAGCTCTGCCGACACGGTGCTCGTCTTGTAGCTGTCGAACTCCGGCAGCGACTTCGGCTTGAAGTACTGGAACATGAAGAGAGCGTCGGACCACAGCAGCTCCACCTGAACACACACAGTGGACACACAGTTTGAGAGTGGAACACACAGTATCAGGTCATCCTGCTGATACACAGCTGTGGGAAAGACCTCCACCTAGTGGCCGGGCGCATGCATTACAAAAACACAAGAGCTCTTCCTGTGCTACGACTCGCTCTAATGGTTAAACTCTCACAGTATTATTGAAGTTATTAACCAACCGAGCTCCTAACAAAGAGTCCTTGTTATGATGTTTGCAGCTCAGTGAATTAACGCCATTAACTCCATCCGACGGCCTCGGGCGTGAGCGCGCTGCGAGCCGACAAAACATCACTAATGGATGAAGCGGACTTCCCCTGCGCTGCGAGGGGCAACGAGGGCACGCGCCTGCGTCATCCCGCCCAAACAAACACTCTATTTCTGTACGTTTGTCAGCGCAGGTGAGAATTCACCGCGGTTAGTCAAAGCCTCGAGGCAGTGTCACCGCCTCTTCATGCTTTTTAGTTAAATTGTGTCGTGTTATAGCTTCAATCACGTCATTTATCAGTCACACCTCTGGCTCTTTCAAAGTGTCTCACCTGTGGAGACGAGTGGTCCTCCAGGTAGCGGGCCTTGCTCTTCTTACTGGGGTAGGCGTACAGGCAGAAGAAGCACTGCTCCAGCGCCATCTCCAGCTCCTCTTTGTACGGATGAGAGTCGCTCTTGGACGAAGCTGCGAGCTCTTTTTCCAAAACTTGAACCTGCATCAGACAGAAGAACAAAGCTCAGTCTGACTCTTCACGCTGAGTCTGTTTACAGCCGGAAAGAGATAAATGTCAAACACGTCGGCTGTAGCTGTAACTTACAAAGAACTTGAGGAGAGCGCCGTCTGAGTTGCAGCACAAAGATCGACGTCCCAGATACTCATGAGCCGTGTTCAGAAGCATCAGAGAGGAGGGCAGCATGGGAGTGTCCGAGTCATCTGAAAGAGACTTTACAGGGTCAGACGCCGAGAGAGAGAGAGAGAGAGAGAGAGAGGCCGAAGATGTGAAAACAGGAAGTGAACAAACCTTCATCGTCCCCGATGGATATGTGCTGTCGGAGCATGCAGTCAAACGCGGCCTCCTCGTGTTTGATGACGCGATACAGGATGATCCACGGCACGACCGAGAAGAAGTACGGCTCCTTCGGATCGTCGGAAACGTTCATGCTGAGATCGATCAGCTGAAAACACAAAAGAGGAACCACGCAGTACATTTAAATCCTGCAAAGACTCGTCAGTTCCTTATCACAGTTTCACTTCTCTCACCTGGATCAGGTTGTTTGCCAGCCGGGCCATGCTGGAGAAGTGCGGCACGTTGCTGAGCAGGCTCGAGTCTTTGGTGAAGCAGATCTCGATGCCGTCCAGCAGCTTCACGATGGTGCTGACCCACTCCTCCTTAGACGGCGGGGAGTTGTTTGGAGCCGAGTTGAGCTGCTGCAGGGCTTCGTTCAGAGCCAGCTCGCTGCACTCCAAACACTGCTGGTGGTCCTCCTTCTTCAACAGCGAGTTCTGGACCACACAGTTACAAAGCAGCGTCAGCCATCATGTATGTTTGAAGGAGAGAGATATAAATATCTTCAATGGATGTGTATCTAACCTGCAGGAGCATGAGCTGAGCAGGTCGCTCCGGTGCAGAGCTCACAAACTCCAGAGGTTTACTCCTGCTGCCGTAATTCAGAGTGGGCTGCAGGAGGCGCACGACAGACTCGAAGTCTGCAGCCTCAAAGAAACGCTGGATCTCCTCCAGAGACTGACAACGCTCCAGAGACTTCAGCCGCTTGTCAATCTGTCCACAACAACAGAAACCAGCAGTCAAAGAGTTAAATCTGCACGATAACTGCTGCTAGATAAGATAAGAGTGATACTGACCTCCTCCACAGAGATGGCTGCATCTGCACGCAGATTAGGCAGACTGATGGTGTAATGTTTCCCTTCAGGGGTCTTTGGTTTGCTCTGCAGCAGGCCTGTACAGACGTCATAGCTCTCCAGAGCCAGCTCCATGTCCCCCTGATGAAACGCAACAAAGACTTTGAGCTGAGGACTCAAAAATAATCAAAGAGTCGACATCAAAATCTGGGCTTTACCTGCAGGGCGAGGAACCGTGCCTTCAGCCAGTAGACGCGCACCATGACGTCCAGCCAGCCGTCCTCAAACAGGTCCTTCTGTGATGAACCTAAAGCCAGCAGCAACAGATCGCCCTGGAAGTGCTGCCCGGGGAACTCGGAGTCAGCGGCATCACCGCCGGGACCGCCGCTGCTGCTGCTTCTTCTGGGAGACACTAGACGAGGAAAGACAACAAGTGTGAACATGTCGCTCCACCACAGAAGAACATTTAACTAACAATCCTGTGAGCCAGCATGTTTAGAAGTGTGACGCAGCGCCCCCTGGAGGACGTTTGAGATGTATGACGCCGTAGCTTCATCCTGCAGCAGCTCAGCGCTCAGTGGTACGTACCAGTCTTCCCTTTGTTGTGGGACCATTGCTCCAACTGCAGCTCCATGCAGGCCAAACTCATCGCCAACATCTCCTGTGCATGAGCAGATACAAACATTTATTAGAGTTCATCATGGGAGTCAAATATGAGGCTGATTCTGACGAGAAAATATAGTTTCAGTTTAAGAAAGTTACCACCCTTTTTAGGGTCCAGAATCAGTCTGTTTGGGCTGAACGTAACAGCTGATTAATCGACTTTATCGAGGCCGACGCTCGCTCACTCTCATTCACTGTCTGTGTCACTCAACACAAACCAAATGAAACTTCTTCGTGTTTCTATTTTGCAGCGTAAATTTCAGTCAGACTCAGATTTAGAAGCTGCTTCATGAAACAAACAAAGTCAGAAAACGACAGGTCGAGTGTCAGAGTTTAGATAGTCTCAGTCTCAGAGACATTTCAGGCCGACTGTGGAAGCTGGACTGAGTCGGAGCGTCTGATTGGCTGCTGCAGCGTGACGTTGTGCTGCATTTTAGCAAAAGTCAGATCCAGATCAACTTCTCCGCCGCAGGTCGCTGCGTTATTTGGCGGCCAAACTGAATGAGTCTGAATGCGGCCTTAAATCGATTGTCTGATTAATCGATTAGTTGTTTGGTCCATAAAATGTTTCCCAAGTCCAAGATGACGTCCTCAAACGTCTTGTTTTATCAACAGACCAAAGACGTTCAGTTTACTGTCACAGAGGACCAAAGAAAGCAGAAAATATTCACATCTGAGGAGCTGAATTTGCAGAATTTGAGTTTCAATTCTTTAAAAAGACTCAAATATTTGGTGTTTTATTTAATAATTGATAACTAATCGATTCATTGACTAAAGCTTTCCTGGAGTCTGCAGAACTTGAGTGAGTTTAGAAACATCAGAAATGTCTGAGACGAGGCGAAGGACAGGAAATAAAACGTCTGCAGTCCCGTGTGTTCTCGTCGTTTACCCGGATGTGTTGGTTGCTGCAGTCGCGGAGCAGAGGGTTAGGAAGTCCACTGCTGTGCTTCCTCCAGGTCTGATAGACCTCCAGCACCACGGCGGCGAGCCCCCGAGGCCACTCCTCCAGGAACTTCTGACCCACGGCCTTCAGATAGCGCATCATCAGCTCCAGTATGCCGCCGTTCGTCATGTTATTGAGCAGGAAGTTGTGGACGTCCTGTTGCTCTGCAGGAGGAAACGCACGGTTTAATACGACAGCGGCGTTTTTTGTAAATACACGTCCACGACGCGGCACGCACCAGATTCCATGTATCCGACCGAGTCGACGGGCAAACAGCTGCCGTGTAGTGGCTGCATGTCCTCCTTCCCGTCACACTGCGGCTCGAGGTTACTCAAACTCTCGTCGTCGTTATCGGGATCAAACTTCTTCAGCCTGAAACAAAGCAGAGAGTTTTTACACCAACAGACCTGTAACGAGCTGTGTGTCCACGAGCCGTGTGCGCACGAGCCGTGTGCGCACGAGCCGTGTGCGCACGAGCTGTGTGTGCACGAGCCGTGTGTGCACGAGCCGTGTGTGTGCACGAGCCGTGTGTGTGCACGAGCTGTGTGTGCACGAGCCGTGTGTGTGCACGAGCTGTGTGTGCACGAGCCGTGTGTGTGCACGAGCCGTGTGTGTGCACGAGCTGTGTGTGCACGAGCCGTGTGTGCACGAGCCGTGTGTCCACGAGCCGTGTGTGTGCACGAGCCGTGTGTGCACGAGCCGTGTGTGTGCACGAGCCGTGTGTGTGCACGAGCCGTGTGTGTTTCAGGTGACTCACCTGGAGGGAAGGTATTTAAACAGAAGCTCCTGGAAGTCAATCTTCTCCTCCTTCTTGCATTTTGTGTTTCGAACACGTGCCGAGCGTCTCTTCGCCGTCTCTCCGCTATCTTCGACCGCACGCTTCCTCTTTGGAGCTTTCTTCACTTTATCTGTCAGCGACACTTCCATCGCTGTCACTGTCGACACACAGAAAAAAAAAAAAAACAGTCATACAGCTGTTAAAGAAAGAAAATATTTATGATCGTCTGCAGGCAGAACTCACCGACAGGCGGAGCAGACGTGGTGACCTCCACCGTGTTCTGGCTGGGTGTGATCAGAGGCTGGACGCCGGGTTGGGACAGAGCTGCCGGCTCAGGTAAGGCCATCGGCGGCAGGGACGAGCTGGGGCTGCTGCTCAGCACCGTGGTCTGGCCCATACTGACGGGGCTGCTGGGCTGGGGGAGGTTCTGGAGGAAGTTTGGGTCGCGGTACTCCGACAAGTCGATTCTGCGGCCGAGGCTCGGGCGCGGGGGCTCACAGGTGGTCTGATGTCTGTACATGGCGAGAAGGCTTTCGCCCACGTGCTTCCACCTGAGATAGAAAAGCAACAGTGTGTTAATCAAGCAAGATACCTATATTAACAAGATACCTATATTAACGAGGCGCACACACCTATATTAACGAGGAGCACACACCTATATTAACGAGGAGCACACACCTATATTAACGAGGAGCACACCTGTATTAACAAGGTGCACACACCTATATAAACGAGACCCACACCTGCTTCAACAAAGGCGTGCACGCCTGTGTTAACGAGGTGATATTTTTAGTGATGAGTCAGGTGTGCTGTCATTCTAAATGTCTAGTAGTCGGTCGGACCTACTTGCCGTATAACGAGCCTAACTAAGTTTCACTCACGAGAGGCAGCGGATTGGCTGGATCAGGACGAGGTCCGGCTGCGGTTCTGGTCGAGAGAGCGCCTGTCTCCGCTTCCTCATCTCCAGTGCCTCCTCCACGATGGCTTCGCGCTCCTCTTTCTCCACCTCCACGTAGTGAACGGACATGTCGCTGTAAAACAACGAGGTTCGTTAGTGACGTGAACGTGCAGAGCCGCAGAGCTCGTTGGAATAAAACGTGAGGCGGCGTCACCATTTCGTGAACATCTGCATGGTGTCCCTCTTCAGGCACGGCTGCTCCTCAAAGATTTTCTCCTTCAGCACCAGACCTTTAGTGTAACAGTGATCCCTCTCCAGAGCTTTAGCGATGAAGTACAAACAGCCTGAAGAAACAAAGACAGATGACAGTTAGTTCCCTGCAGAGGACAGAGCTGGTGGAGGTGGTGATGTGGTACGTACAGGTGTAGTCACTGAGTGTGTAGAGGATCGTGATGAGGTTGTCCAGGCAGGGCCAGTGGTCCGGGTTACAGTGTAACCCCTCCTCAAAGGCGTGTCGAGCCAGAGGGATACGCACGAGTCGCACGGCCACCTGACCGATTTTATACCACATGTTGACGTCGGTGGAGTCCAACATGACGGCCTGAGGACAGAAGAGAACAGAAAGTGTGTTTGTGTGCATGAAAAAGTTAAAAAATAAACTTTAAGCTGACGTCGTTTTATTGTTTTACCTCTAAATAAAACTCCATGGCGGTGTCCAGGTCGTCCCGCGTCGCTGACATACTCGCCAAGTTTTTAAAAGTTGAATATTTCAACATCAGTCCGGGATGCTTGAGACCAACTCTGTGATCGTCCGAGGGCATCGCCTGAAATATCACAGGAAACCACGGAGATCAGTGATAGTTATACAGCGTGAACACTTGAGAACAGGAGACGGGGATGCTGATCATGAGTGCCATCTGTTGTCACGGGGAACGTTGAGATCTCTCCACAATAAGATGGAGGAGCTAACGGCGCTAACCGGGCTCGCTGGACGGCTTTCAACTTTGCACCTTGTGTGCACGACAAGTGAAATTCCTCCGGTGTGACATCGATAAAGTCGATTTCATCTTATTAAATTTGGCACCACCGGTCTCCTGCAGGAGGTGAGAGGAGTTGTTCATGATGGACGCAAGCCTTGCAAGCATCCTCAGCCATGATGCTCTCCATCCTCCCTCAGTGACTGTCTTTGTGTTTCTTTAGGTTCAGGTATCTTCCCCTGAGAAGTTTGTTCAGTTTATTGTGTCGGAGTTCACTCTGAAGAGAAGCTTCATAAACTGTTTCAACGAGTAACTGATCATGAATGAACACCTCGACCTCAGCCACAGAGTGGTCGTCCTCGCTGACTGAATGGGTCCATTGTGATTATGTGAGAGCATTATGCTGGTACACAGCATTACACAGTATTACACAGCATTACACAGTACCACGCAGTACTTCAGGTGTGATGTTTTACCTCTTTGAGCAGCGGCGTTTTGAGAAGCTCATGATAAGCTTTGGCAGACTCCTCAAACTTGTCGTGTTTCTGCAGATCTAAAGCTTTGTGATACAGAGCGAACGCCTCGGCTTCCTGCGGACAAACAAAAAAAGAATCAGTCGACTCGTTTCAGACGTACTGAGGAGGAAACGTCTGCGTTAGTGGACGGGCCTGTTATTGCTGACTCATCTGGTACCTGAGCCTCTTTTGTCTGACTCTTGTTACTCCGCAGCGGGTCTTGAGACTCGTCTGCAGCTGTCGAGGCAGCGTTCAGTGCCGCTATGCGAATCTGTGAAGAGCAACACGGGAAAAAAAGCAGCTTTAGCAAGCAGATATATGTCAGGAGGAGGAGGAGGAGGAGGAGGAGGTGGTGGAGGGAGGAGGTGGAGGAGGGAGTGGTCGGGGCAGAACAGTCTGCACAATCACAGGATGAACTCGATATGTCGATATGTAAACGTCTCACCATTTTAACGTGTGGAGATCAGCGTCCACCTTCACGGTTTGCAGCGTTTGATTGGATCTGTAGAAACAAAGCAGAGAGACATTCACAGTTTAGTTCATGTATTTCTGCTGCAGCCATGTACGCTTTAAACATCTGGTGTCTGGTGGAGAGGGTGGAGGCCCGTGTGCTGCCAGAGCTCAACGTTTATTTCACAGTATTTGGAAAAACTAATTTATTCCTGAACGGTGCCAGAACAAAGTGTGATCACGACCCTGCTGCAGCACCACACCTGTCACACAGAGAGCAAACTGATTCAAATATTCTGTTCAGTTTGATTTTTACAGTACTGCAGTCTGCAGAAGACTTCCTGCCACAGTTCATCTGCCACTGGAACGCCTCATTCTGCAGCCCAGGCCTCCCTCAGATGACCCGACATCAAATGTTTGGGTGTAACCACCTCTGATGCATCGTTCTGTCGTACTCTGCAAGTTTTTTAATAATAATTATACATTTTATTTATAAGAAACAGAGAATTGCATGTTGGAAGGTCGGTGCAGTCACGGATGTGTTTGGTGGAGAGAGTTCCAGAGGGAGGAGGGCAGCTACAGAGAAGAAGGCTCCAGGTTCGGAGCTTGGTTTCTGGGTGGTGGTGGTGGTGGTGGAGGAGTCGATGAACGGAGGAGGCTGCGGGATGTGATTGTGGCGATGGAGCAAGTCAGTGAGGAAGGAAGGAGGCCTGGTTATGGAGCCAGTGGAGGTTCTGGAGGACAGGGGTGACGTGGTTTTGTCCTGAGATGGTGCAGGTGTGACTTTTTCCTAAAATGCAGCCCTCACCCTGTAATCTGTCTGTGGCTCCTCTGCTGAAGTGTCATACTGGACATTTTTCACCTTCAGGAGACAGACAGCATCTTATTACCGTTACAGGAGCACAGAGCACCAACCACGACTGCTGCTCCTGATCTGACTGATTTTCTTGTCTATGTACACACGTCACTTTACTCCTACCAAAATATATCCTATTTATACAGTTTATTGACACACAGGACAATAAACTATTGACAATCTTATTCTCTGTTGCACTGACAGTGTCTACAGCCTCAGTTAAATGTAGTTTTTAATCATTGTAGTTCTATTTTCTTATTTTTATATCAAAAAAGTTATTCTATTTTTACTTTAATATAGTTTTCTATTTGTAAAGATCTTTGCACAGGTTTAATTTAAATGATTCAGCTCATTGGTTTACTGTAGGATAGGCTAATATTAATACATGCTTACTGTGTGTTTACTGTGTCTGCATGCTGCTGCTGGATGCTTGAACTTCCCTCTGGATCAATAAAGTATATATCTATCTATTGATACTACTAAGTACTTGACACAACCTTGTATAGCTGTACTGGATCTTTATGAGGTGAGATGGATATGTAAGAGCAGTCTGACAGTTTGCATCCTGGGTGAAGAGGTGGAGGTGGAGGTGGTGCAGGACTACAGGTACTTCACCTGGATAACAGACTGGACCGAAGGTGCAACACTGAGGCTGTCCACAGGAAGGGACAGAGCAGACTGTCCTCTCTGAGGACGCTCCGGTCTTTTAATGTGTGCAGCAAGATGTTGCAGATGTTTCACCAGTCTGTTGTTGCAGGTGTAATCTTCTTTGCAGCCATCCACCTACCTACATCTGTTTATAACACAGTGTTCATCCTTTGCATACATGCAGAGGTGACCCTCTCCTCCACAGGGACAAACCATGTCACCAGACAGAGCACCAGGTCGTGTCCAGCAGGTGTATGTCGTGTTATATGTCGTGTCCGGCAGGTGTATGTCGTGTTATATGTCGTGCCCAGCAGCCTCTTTGTTTGTTGAATAAACACTGATCTGACACAGAGACAGGAGAGCCTGATGTAGCCTGGTTAGCTTAGCTCTGCGGCGGGGTGTTGCTGCACTTTATCCGGTCAACAACACAACAAAAACCCCACGTCCTTTCACCAGAGGCTGGCTCCTTTATGCCCCAATGAGTGGTGTCCAAAAGCCTCTTTAATATCCATTAAATTAGTGTATTATTGAGGCTAATTAACCCGTCATATGACAGAGATAAGACAGATGTCATCACTTGAGACACATGCTAATTAAGAGGAGCTAACTAGCCTAGGTAGCTTAGCTCTGCTTAGCTTTGTTTGTCCGGACAGTGTGACCTTATCCGGTCAACAACACACCAAACACCGGGCAAACACCGGGCAAACACCGGGCAGCAGCTCCTAATATCATCGTCCTAACGGGCTAACACAGCCAGCTAGCTCCCTAACTCACATTACAGCCTCAGCTAGCTGACGCTAGCACACGTTAGCCGGTTGTTGCTACACCGGGGTGACCGTCGCCCGCCAAGCCGGGCCACTTACCGCTCATTCCGGCTTGAGCAGCGTCAGTAACGTCGCTGTAGCGGAGGTCACGCGCGGAGACACGGAGCAACTTTCAAACT
Organism: Sciaenops ocellatus; assembly: GCA_033000465.1. Taxonomy (NCBI): domain Eukaryota; kingdom Metazoa; phylum Chordata; class Actinopteri; family Sciaenidae; genus Sciaenops; species Sciaenops ocellatus. The sequence goes on along the minus strand of CP136880.1, from coordinate 1,688,485 downwards.
TCATTTATTCATCGGCAGCCTTTGTTGTTGTTAACGTCTGTGTGCGTCACGACGTCACGTTTGTTACGCGCCAATTGGTAACGTCGCGTCTGATTGGTCAATGCGCAGGTGGGGGGGTTCAAGTGACCAATCAGGCGTTAGGGAATCGTAAAGTTGTATTTTAGAGATAAAATCATGTTTTTAGGTATTTTAAAGTATTTTACTGTAAATTAAGTTGTAAAGCAGCTCGTCTAAGTCCTTAACAACAGCATCAACAAGCGGTAACCTCAAAATGTCCACTTGAGGCTGGCTCCAGAAGTGAGTCAGTCTCCATAAGTCCCCATGTTAAAATGTCCAACTTCACAGCAGAAATAAACATGTTTACAGCCTGGTACAAAAAACAGTTTTGGTCTCTATAGCTAATTTCCCCGTTCATGACAACTGTACTGAGGGTGAATTTTTATACAACTCACCTGTTCGGATTATATTAAGGCTTAAAGTTATGCAGGATTAAGAGCGTGGACGCTTTGATTGACAGGTGCGTGTCGTTACAGATGGTTTGTTTGAGCAACCAGGCGTCATTCAGCCTGATGATCCATTTTTCACTGTTCTGCTGAGTTTTTCCAGAGATGTGGTTTATTATTTCTTTTAGCCTTCATTTCTTTACATCGGGCCCAGCTGTACTACAGTCTGTGAGGTTCAGTATTATTAATAATCATACTAAAAATAAGAAGCAAACCTATTTATAGAACACTTACATACAGCAAACAAACTTACAAAGAAATTAAACACACAAACAACAATGTAAACAATTTAAAAAAGTAAAATAATATAATAAATAATCAATAAAAATACAAATAAGAGTTCAGAGAATAAAAAGTAAATTCAGACCTCAAACCCTGTGAGCTAAAAACATGTTTAAATATGCAGTTTATGTCGTATAAATCGGGGAATAACAAGGAAGTGTACGCATAAATAATTTGTTATGTTGCATATCAAAACTCAGTCTTATAGTCAGTAACCTGCACGGTGAGCAGACGGCCACTAGAGGGCAAACCTTTATTTTATAATGCTTCCTCTCTGAGATAAATGTGATATTTTTCATTTAAAAGATGAATTTAATTGTGAGACTTTGATCATCATACAGCAGACAGATGAAACAGAGCACCGTCATCTCCTCCACCTCTCCTCCGTCAGGCAGTCCTGACGGACACGTTCTGTCTGTCAGGATTTCTGATGGAAAACTGCAACAACTTCTGCAGTTTTTTTTGGGGGGGAGTAACTCCATCCGGTGTTTGTCCTCAGTGACCCTGAGTCTGTTGCAGTCCCTTGTTGCTTTATCCCCGCCTCCTCCACCCTCCTCATCCCACCCCATCTCTCTCTGCCTTGGCTGAGACTGGCTGGCTGGCACCATTATCAATTCCTTCTGTCAGCATGACTGCAAAAGAATCGCTTACGTCATAGTCGTTACAGGCTCTATAAAAGCCGGAGTAATGCAGATTCACAGTGCAGTCAGCCCTCGACGTTGAGCCGCCCGTCTCTCACGATGACTTCCATCGGCTACGACCCGTACTTCCCTTCCTCTTACAAGAGGAGAGTCGTGGTGCGCAGTGCAGGATATGGAGCAGGTGGAGGAGGAATAGGATCCAGGTCCACCTACATCAGCCACGCCGCCCCGATAACTTCCTATGCATCTTCACGCAGAAGTTATCCGACACACACCCGAGCCATCTCCGGCTACTCCACCCTTTCTTCTGCTCCGGGGTCTGCAGCTGCAACCGAGCTCCGCCTGGACCAAGCGGCCCAGGTCAGCTCCGAGTTCAAAGTGATCAGGACCCAGGAGAAGGCCGAGCTCCAGGACCTGAACGACCGCTTCGCCAGCTTCATCGAGAGGGTCCACGAGCTGGAGCAGCAGAACAAGCTGCTGGAGACCGAGCTCCTGCTGCTCAGGCAGAGGCAGGCGGAGCCGTCCAACATCCGGGCCCTGTACGAGCACGAGATCCGCCAGCTCCGTGCTGCCGTGGAAGAGGCCCGCCATGAGAAGCAGGCAGCCCAGCACCACAGGGACGAGATGGAGGACGTGCTGAGGAACATGCAGAAGCGCTACGAGGACGAAGTGCTGGGCAGAGAGGAGGCGGAGGGCAAGCTGATGGATGCCAGGAAGGGGGCGGATGAGGCCACGCTGGCCCGTGCCGAGCTGGAGAAGAGAGTTGCCACCCTGCTGGACGAGCTGGCCTTCCTGAAGCGCCTCTGCGAGAGCGAGATCGCAGAGCTGCAGGCCCAGATACAGTACAGCGCCGACGTGTCTGTGGAGATGGAGGTCGCCAAACCCGACCTGTCCGCCGCCCTCCGCGACATCCGAGCCCAGTACGAGAAGCTGGCCCAACAGAACCTCCAATCGGCCGAAGAATGGTTCTGCAGCAAGATGAACGTGATGACGGTGGGCAGCGCTCGCAACACCGAGAGTGCACGCAACGCCAAAGATGAAGCCAGCGAGTACCGCCGGCTCCTCAAATCCAAGACGCTGGAGATCGACGCCTGCCGTGAGATGAACCAAGCTCTGGAGAACCAACTGCAGGACGTGGAGGAGAAGCAGAGCGCTGAGATCTCTGCACTGCAGGTGAGGAACCGGCGTCCTGCTGCTGCTGCATGCGACGATAACCATCCACATAAAGTGTCACTAACATGTTCCTTTATCTTCTCAACACAGGATACGATCGGTCAGCTGGAGGACGAGCTGAGGGCGAACAAGAACGACATGGCTCGGTACCTGAAGGATTATCAGGACCTCCTGAACGTGAAGATGGCCCTGGATATCGAGATCGCCGCCTACAGGTGAGCGTCTGTCAGCGTTTTGATGAATGAATGAATCATTGAGCGTGTCTTTGACTCGTCACGTGTCTGGTTCTGTTTCAGGAAGCTCCTCGAAGGCGAGGAGAACCGCCTGAACGTGGCGGCGGGGCCAGCGTCCGCCACCGCGTACTCGCAGGCCATGTACGCCGCTCCGTACTACGGAAGAACACAGTTCTCCGTGCAGACTCAGCTGAGCTCTGCAGCTCCGTACCTGCTGAGCTCTCGATTCTACACTTCATCGCTCCCCACGGAGGAGACAATAACCGCAAGCCGAGCACAGGAGGCGGAGGCCAGCCCTCCACGAGAAGAAGAGGAGGAGGAGGAGGAGGTGGTGGAGGAGCAGGTTGAAGAGGAAGAGAAGGAGGGAGAAGAGGAGGAGGAGAAGGTAGAGGAGAAGGAGGCCGAGGAAGATCAAGAGGAAGAGGAGGAGAAACAAGAAGAGGAAGCAGCTGGAGAAGGTTAGTGCGGTCACTTTGTTTCATGTGTTTGTGCGTTGATGGTGTATTAACTCCAACCTCTCTCCTTCCTCGCAAGGAAAAGAAGAGGGTGAGGCAGAGGAGGGAGGAGAAGAGAAGGAAGAGGAGGCGGAGGAAGGAGGAGAGGAGACCCCAGCTCAAGAAGAAGAAGAAAAGGTGGAGGTGGAGGAGGAGGTGGTGGACGCTGAGAAGAAAGAGGAAGAGGGCGACGAGGAGGGAGAGAAAAAAGGAGACGAGGGTGCTGAGGAGGAGAAGGAGGAGAAGGTGGAGAAGGTGGAGAAGGTGGAGGAGAAAGATGCAGATAAAAAAGAGTAAACCTGAATGCTTGCTAGCGTTGTAGCCGAGGGTGGTGCTCCCTGCGTACGGCGTGTCGGTGAACAGCAGCATGTACGCGCACTCCACCGGTGAAGATATTAACAATAAATAAAAAGCTAATCGATAAATTGATGAAAGACAGGAAGTGACGATCTGTTTGCAAACACCTGTGTGCTTTACTGTCACCACCACACGCCTGAAATACTGCCTGTGTGCGCAATAACCTGAAATCTGAAATGCCTTAAGTCCTCACTGAGTGCTTTAACTTCATGATGTGCTGCATTGAACTTGAATAAAGCCTTGAAGCCTTGTCAAACTACAGCTGGCCTTTCATTTTGACTTGTTGCAACCACATCAGGTCACGTTCAGCGTAAATACGTGCATCGTCTCTCACGTCCGAGCTCAGATTGATGGTTTTTAGTTGCTAATTAGCCCGAGGGTTTTAAAATAAAACGTTCGTCTCTCGCTGGAAAGTTAATGGAGGTTAATGGAAAAAGCACAGAGCCTCTGCTTTATATTCATATTGATACATCAGTGTGCAGAGTCAGCACGTCTGCTTCAGGTTGTTTCTGATTCAAACTGAAATATCACAGAGTTTTGTTGGTTTGATGGAGACCTGTGTCACATCTCCAGCAGCAGAAGTCGAACACGTGTTTCTGCATTCATCTCCAAGTCAGCAGGTCGTCTGTGTGTGTGTGTGTGTGTGTGTGTGTGTGTGTGTGCGATCAGCGAGCTGACACCGGTGTTTTTCTTTTCCTGCTGCCTCACCCTTCTCCACCGTCCACATCTCACTGTCCATAAATCAGGCCTCCTCCACCGCCACCGCCGCCGCTCTGAAACCTTTTATGACTCAGCCTCCGAGAGGCTGCTGCACCAAAGAATCTGGCCAAGTGTCAACTCCACGCAGGACAGCGAGAGGAGAGCGGGGAAGAAGAGGGGAGAGCAATTTCATTATTTCATTGGTGGCTGGGTGGAGGAGGATGTGGAGGTTGGAGGTGGTGGATTATAGGAGGAGAAATATGTTTCTCAGTGCACTAAACCTTGACAGAGGACAGACTGCAAAGAGGTGGAGAGACCGGGGGGGCTTCCTTCAGGCGTCTGCAGAGATGCAATCCCAAACTGACACTCTCCATCCTCCCTCCACCCACGGGAGTGGAGGTGATGGAGCAGCTTCTGTTTGAGGCATCTGAAGCTTCATTTTTTATTTAAATTGAAAATATAAAATAAGAGCTGCACGTGTCTCCATCCTCCTTGTCCTTGGTTCACCCCGAGCTAAACTGCCCTCCTCCTCAGCCAGTCCAACGGAGCACTCAGTTTAATCACACACACACACACACACAAAGAGACAGCAATACTGTTAATGTTTTCTTATTGATTAAAAGTACACTAATGATGCACCGCCTGCAGACTGCTGCACCGTTACAGTAAACCTCCAGCAGGATATATATAACACACACACACACACACACACACACACACTGCCTCAGGTGCTCATATGTATCACTCGTGTCACATATACAGCTGGAGGAGGTGTGTGTGTGTGTGTGTGTGTGTGTCTGAGGGCACAGTGGGAGACAGATCCTCCCGTAAACGTAACACATCAAAGGAAAAGCTGTATTATTTTTATCACATTTCATCTCTCACATATTGAGTTTCATCTGTCACATTCAGGCCGGTATATAAATCTTATAACTTCCACCTCTCTCGACCTCTTGTGGGCATGCAGTGTGTCAGAGGGAGGATGGAGGGAGGATGGAGGGAGGCCCGCGAGGACCACCGCAGACGTACGACGATGCTTTGATGAAAAACAACAAAATAAGCGATGTCCTCCAACGCGGCTGACTGCTTTTAGGTGGAAAAGTTTGTAGCAAAGTCATCAAACATGATTAAAAATGAGCATTTGACATTCATCTGTTATGATGAAGAGTCGAGGACCCAAAAGGGACAAACACGAGCGAGGGAAAACGGTTTTTTAGAGATTAGAAAGGTGGATTTAGCAGCTTCTTTTGGGGGAAGAGGCCGAGGATGAGAGAGGATGACACGACCGGGCTGGACGAGGCAGATATGGCAGAGAGAAATACGAGATACAGAGTTGGCCGTCGTGTTAGGCGCCTCTCGGGAGTCTGGAAGGTCGAGATTTTTTTGGACGTGGCTCGCTTCCTGAAAGATTATCAGGACCTCTTGAACATGAGTTACTGAAATCGCCGCCTACAGGTGAGCGTCTGTCAGTGTTTTCATGAACGGACCAATCATCGAGCGTCTCGTTGACTCGTCACGTGTCTCCTCGAAGGAGAGGAGAACCGTGTGACGTGGCGCTGTCTTTCAGCGTTTACTCCACGAATGAGACAGAACAACCTGACATGGGGTGAGGTCCAATAGTCAGCTTTGCTCATGAAGCTTCCTCACTGAAGTGTTCGCCATGATAAGAGCTGTTTGAATCCTCTAACTGTGAAGGAAAGGAGCTTCAATGCTTCCTTTATTACCTCCTTTAGCAGAGGATGCACAGGACCATCTAGGAAGTATCTCAGATGAGCGTTTTGTAGTCCATCCTCTGGACTTTGTAGTTTTACCACAGATCACGTCAATAACATTCATCGTCACATCATGACGTAGTCTAAGTGTAAGAGCAGTCGTCTTCTCCTAACTCCTCATCACCTCTCCTTTACATGTTTCCTCATGACCTCGTGACGTTTTCCATCGAGGTCAAGGAAAAGTGGTTAGGAAAAATGGTTAGGAAAGGACTTAGGAGCTGATTTTGAGTGTTGATTGGATGCAGGTGTGGTGGTGATGAGCCAGGTGAAACACTGAAACATTGTCTGTCCTCCATCATAACAAACGTATATTACATTTCACGAGGTAACAGGATACAGTCTGTCAGAAATCAGAGTCAGCATTTGTACTCACTCACGTCGAGCAGGTCGTCCAGTAATACACCTTTGTCACAGCGGCCATTTTGTCATGAAGCAGCAGGTAAACACACCTGTGTTACCAGTGATGCTAATTAGGGTTTAGACAACGTGGCTGCATGCCATCCTCTCACTCTTCAGCTGTATCTATGAAACAAACCAGGCTGTAAACATGTTTATTTCTGCTGTGAAGTTGGACATTTTAACATGGGGACTTATGGAGACTGACTCACTTCTGGAGCCAGCCTCAAGTGGACGACAAGAGGAACTGCACCTCCTGTGTTTTGGCTTCACTTCACAGCTCACGGTAAAAAACTGTCAGCTGAAGTTGCCAGAATTTTACCGTAATAATTACGGTATAACTTTTCTAATATTACGGTAAAAGGATGTTAGTACTGTTGATTTCATGTTTAAGGTTGGTGTTTTATTCCATATTTTATATTTTGGTGAAAAACTGTCAAACCATGACAGTAAAAGACCGTAAAATATGTTATTAAATATTACAGCTGGACTTCTGGAGCCGGCCTCGAGTGGACGAGAAGAGGAACTACACTTCCTGTGTTGGCTTGTTTTCACCTTGCACGGCAGCCTGACAGCTGTGGAAGTTTAAAACCAAACTGATGCTGAGGTGAACAGACACGTTTATTTACACACAACAAAAATATAAATACTTTTTGGTTTTGCTCCATTTTTCATGAGGTGTTGAGGTAAACGCTGTGAAAGCTTCGTCTCTGCACAGAGGAGATTTATTCCTTTTAAACGTTCACAAATTTGTTTAAACTCTGTGTTGGTGAGCACTTCTTCTCTGCCAAGATAATCCATCCACCCGACAACACGCTGAGTCTTATCGCTGAACTACATGAGGCTGCAGAAGGTTACCAGTTGTTCCCCCAGGACGGTGAAGTCATGACCCACTTTTAATTGGCTTACCCTGATATTCAGCCAACGAGTGCCAGCCAGTCAGAAAATGGTACCTGCAGCCAGCCAGTCTTAAGACCTGTCATCAGACCAGACATCAGCCAAATCTTCTGGAATAAATACGTCAAGGTGAAGCTTAACGAAGTGACTCAATGTAGCAACCACGCTTTCCCTGAATATTAGCTACCTGAGTACGCTTTACTCGGTCTTGTCTTGGTCTCGATGCACTCTGGTCTTGGTCTTGTCTCAGCCCTTCAAAGTCTTGGTCTTGTCTTGGTCTTTTCTTGCCCTGTCTTGGCCTTGGTCTTGACTTGGTCTCAAACCCCTCAAAGTCTTGGTCTTGGTCTCCAACCCTTCAAAGTCTTGGTCTTGTCTCAGTCTTGTCTCAACACTTTAAAGTCTTGGTCTTGACTTGGTCTCAACCCCTCAAAGTCTTGGTCTTGGTCTCCAACCCCTCAAAGTCTTGGTCTTGTCTCAACCTTTCAAAGTCTTGGTCTTGTCTCAGTCTTGTCTCAATCCTTTAAAGTCTTGGTCTTGACTTGGTCTCAACCCTTCAAAGTCTTGGTCTTGGTCTTGGTCTTGGTCTCCAACCCCTCAAAGTCTTGGTCTTGTCTCAGTCTTGTCTCAACCCCTCAAAGTCTTGGTCTTGTCTCAGTCTTGTCTCAACCCTTCAAAGTCTTGGTCTTGGTCTTGGTCTTGGTCTCCAACCCCTCAAAGTCTTGGTCTTGTCTCAACCCTTCGAAGTCTTGGTCTTGTCTTGGTCTTGTCTTGCCCTGCCTTGGTCTTGGTCTTGTCTTGGTCTCAACCCTTCAAAGTCTTGGTCTTGTCTTGGTCTTCATACACTCTGGTCTTGGTCTTGACTTGGTCTCAGTCTTGTCTCAACACTTTAAAGTCTTGGTCTTGGTCTTGTCTTGGTCTCAACCCCTCAAAGTCTTGGTCTTGTCTTGGTCTTGTCTTGCCCTGCCTTGGTCTTGGTCTTGTCTTGGTCTTGTCTTGCCCTGCCTTGGTCTTGGTCTTGTCTTGGTCTTAATACACTCTGGTCTTGGTCTTGACTTGGTCTCAGTCTTGTCTTGGTCTTGGTTTAATTGATCTTGACAACACTGCCTGCAGTCCTGTGTTTTACAGTCATATTTCAGTCTTTTCAAGATAAAAGTGCACATTTTGGGGCGGTCTTTTATTGTGACAGTCCAGGACGACGCTGCTGTTTTTTCATCATCTTGATCAGACACACCTGTCAGGTGGATGGATAACCTGTGCACAGGAGGAGTGCTCGCTAACGCTGAATCTGTAGAAAGAAATAAACCTTCAGAAGTCTGAGATCTTCAACTTCAACTCATGAAAAATGGAGCACAAACAAAAAGTCTGTTGAATCTTTGAATGAATCCTGTGGAGGGATAAAATCAAACACCAGAGCTGAAGATGAAACTCTCTCCTGATAACGTGTTTTTAAATCAGTCTGGGTTGGTCCGGCCCGGCCCGGGTCCAGACAGTCACGCTGCAGTCTGCCTTCTTTGTTGTCACACAGCCACAAAGAAAAGGAAGTCTTAGATAAGAGTTGTGGCTCCCTCTGCTGATCTCGGAGAATCGCCTAATTAAAAGACTTCACGTTGGCCTGGAAGACGACAGACAGGGCCTGATGTCTCCCTCTAAAAATAGATCCCCTCTCCTCCTGGTGTGCCGTACAGTTTTCAGATGGCCTTACGTACACCACTGCAGGGGTACAAAGGAGCAAAGCTTCACTGAGTCAGATGGAGACAAATGGGGGAGCCTCGGGGCACATCCTTCCTCATGCATCACAACCTGGAAATGAGATGTTAGACTCGTGGATATAAATGTTCTAACCCCAGCTCACCCGGAGAAGACTGAGTCTGTGATTGCATGCATTAAAACTACATATATTTCCCGCTGTCACGTCTGGATCTCTTCAGTCTGAAACATTTCTGTGCAAAAATAACAGTTTATCCAGCACGGCTGAGCCTTTCATCATCAAAAGATAGAGTAAATGTGCAAAAATGATCAATACAAGGGCAGAAAAATATTGATTTTTGAGCGTGCTTCTTTACACAGTAACCATGCACTGTGCAATGAAATGTCGATGTAGATTTTACGGTGAAAAACTGCCAAACAATGACAGGAAAAGACCGTAAAATACGCCGTGAAGTATGACTGTGTTTTCCTGTATACAGTCATACTACAAAGTCTTAATTTATATGCCATTTTAAAGTACTATTCTATATTTGAGGCTGTTAATTATACGGTAAAGCACCGTAATATTTCACCGTCATGGTTTGACAGTTTTTCACCATAAAATCTACAAAAATGGAATAAAACCATAAACATGAAATCAACAGTACTGACGTCCTTTTACCGTAATATTAGAAAAAGTTATACTGTATTAATTACGGTAAAATTCTGGCAACCACAGCTGACAGTTTTTTACAGTTGTGTTTTTTTACAGTGCATGGTGCTACACATGCAGCATCTGTGGTCGACATATCTTTTATGGAACAGTGTGTAAAAGTTGAAAAGTTTCGATATACCTGCACCAACTGCAAATCAAATTGTGCCCGAGGACATCGAGCCCTTGTGCTGCAGCAGATAGAGCACTGACCTATCGGGCTATTACCTGATTCTGCTGCCAGACAGCCAGGTGGATGCCGGGGCCCAATTTGCCTCTGGCGTCATGCAGGTCCTGGCAGCGGACCCATAAATCCATTAGGCCTTTTTGTCCGCCTTTGTCTCAGGAATTGAACACCTCAGCTGGGGTTATAACCAGAGTGTTTAGAGGCCGGACCACTCGGAAAGCCTCTGAAGCATTAGAGCTCCTCACGTCTCACAAATCACAGTTCACTGAGTGTCATGACGTCGGAGGAGTCAAGGCAGGTCAAGTTTCATTTAAGACAGACTTTTCATACATATGGATGATCAGCGAGCTTCATGTTTGTGCAACTATGAAACAATAAAACACATGGGAACATGCATGCACACACGGGGATAATAGATAGAGGATATAATAGTGTGTTTCACAAAGATAAATAAAGATTTTAAAGGGCTAACTTTGTATTTCAGAGGGTAGATACTTACTTATTTATGATTTATCATTTTATTTATTCAGAGAACTGTCTGTAAAGATTTGTCGATTTTAAATCTGTATTTATTATATACTTCAGTGTTTCTCAAACTTTTTACACCATGTACCACTTCAGAAAATATTCAGCTCTTCTAAGATTTATCAGTGTTGCTGAACCGGGTCAAGAACCGGAGCTAATGTGGTGTTAAAGCGGTTCTCCTGATCCGCACTTATCTTCCTGATGTTTCCAGTTTTGAGACACGGTTGAAGTGTTTTTGGATCGTTCATTTTACCTCCACTTATGATGTCGGTGTCACATTTTGGCTCTTAACTAATCACGGGTGTACACGCGCTAAACGCTCCGTGCAAAACTTATTTGAAGTTACATTCCAGTGAGCTCACTGTTTATTTTCATTTGAAATATTGTTAGTATTTGCTCTTTTAAAAATGTATTTAAGAGATTTCTCTGTGTACCACCAAGCGGCGACCTCCGTGACCGGGATGTGAAGCCAATGTGGAAGTGCCAAAAACTGCAGTTCCTCTTGTCATCCACTTGAGGCTGGCTCCAGAAGTGAGTCAGTCTCCATAAGGCCCCATGTTAAAATGTCCAACTTCACAGCAGAAATAAACATGTTTACAGCCTGGTACAAAAAACAGTTTTGGTCTCTATAGCTAATTTCCCCGTTCATGACAACTGTACTGAGGGTGAATTTTTATACAACTCACCTGTTCAGATTATATTAAGGCTTAAAGTTATGCAGGATTAAGAGCGTGGACGCTTTGATTGACAGGTGGGTGTCGTTACAGGTGGTTTGTTTGAGCAACCAGGCGTCATTCAGCCCGCTGATGATCGTGCATACGCTGTCCATTCTTTATACTGTCGGTGGTTTAGACCATCAGTGGTTGTTTAGTTGTCTGTTCTTGTGAAGAACCATCAAAAATAAATATATAAGTAAGTAAAAGCTGTGCTACTGTATGTAACCTTATTAGACTGCCCTTTTTCAGATTGAGCACCGGCCCCCTAAATCGTCCGTGCACGCTCCTGGTAGATCTGACTCATGATGTGTTCTTTATTGTTTTAACTGCTGAGCGTTCATTCACAGTGCGTCTGCTCGGTAACACGCTGTGAAGCCCTGAGGTGAAGTAAACAGACATGAAACTCAGCTTCATGTCAGATGCCTGCAGCCCACTCACACCTGAACACGTCGTCAGCCTCTGTGTCCACATGTTTACCCCCACAACACATCTGCATGTTCACCCAGCCTGTGCACACTCGGCCTGTCTTCAACTCCGGATGAACTCCTCCTCCAGAGCTCCACCTGTCAAACTGTCACACATGCTAATGCAAAGACCTGCTGCACACGGCTCACCTCCGGAGAGGAGTTAAGTATCTGTACACAGTCTCAGACAGGCTGCTGTGTGTGTGCAATAGCACGGAGCAGTCAGCTGATGGCAATATTGTCTTCCTTTTTGCAGATTTGATTTGTTTTTTTTTGTTTTAGCCCAAAAGCAACTCTTCACATTTGATATGAAGCGTGAGAGATTTTTGCTGAAGGATTTCAGGAGAACTGGGAGGTGAAAAGGGCACGAGCGGATTTAAATTCAAACACTCAGCACCTGCAGCTCACACCGAAATAAGCAGCAATAATCAGAGAGCCGAGGAAAGTCGACACACTGCTGCAGAATCCTGAGACAGGGCTGTACATCATGTGTGCTTCAGTGTTGTGCACACGCTCAGTCGGTGCTATTATGAGCTGGGAGCCAGAAATGTTATTATATTTAAACTCCTGCTTTCTTGATTATAGTTCTGGCCGGTAAACAGACGCTCATGATGATATTCTGCAGCTGCCATATGCTGGACAGTTTGTCCAAATAATAAGATTCAATAATAGCTTTCCATCAGATTGTGTTCTGTTGGTACTAATTCACCACAAGCTGTGTTTTTAAAGCAGCCACATGACAATGCATGAAGACATCACACTGTCAGAGGGAACAACAAAAGCTCTGGATGTCTGAGACGTTATTGACAGCACCATTTGGCTGACCGGCGACAGCAGCAGCAGGAGGAACACATGATGGGCAAACAAAAGGCTAAGTGGGCTACCAGAGCTGAGCCAGCAGCTGCAGACGAGTTTTACAGGGCAGAGGAGGATGACATTTTAAATTAAAGCCTCGCTGATGGACGAGTTCGACACGTTGGTTTCGGCTTTTCTAAACAATTATCTGCCGCAGCTCGTCTGCAATCATCTGCACAGTTCGTTTTAAATGTGTGTGAGTGTGTAAACAGTGTTTGGAGACGCTCCAGTGACTCCACGCTGAGAGGAAGCTGCTCCACACTGAAAAAATCAAACTGACAATGAAGATGTGAAATTATAACAGAATACACGTTTGGCATAAGAGGAAGCCAAAAATGACAAAATACACAGAACACAAAGCAAACAGGCCGACGTTGACAGGGAGGTGCAACACCGTCCATCCGTCACAGGTGGAGCTTTAACACCGAGCAACAACAATAATCAATACTAGTCCACACGTTATTTAAGTTTGACAAATTCAGATTCAAAACATTCAGAACCAAATAATATGTCCAAATATTTGATGATTTCAGTCATTCCTTTATCACCTCAAACACTTCAGTGAGTTTGTAGTTTCTCCTTCTCGCTCCTCGTCTCTTTAGTCTCTTCTTTTTCTTTGTTTTTGTTTGTTTGTCTTTATTGTGACGCACGCTGCAACATAAACCTCATTTATTATAATTTATTATTATTTCTGAAACAAACAAAATGTGACGAAACACTGAAACCAACCATGAACTGAGGAAACACCAAAAAATAAAATAAAATAAAACTACAAAAAAATTTATACAATAAAGTAAAATAGAATGAAAAAATGAAATAAAATAAATAATAATAAAAATTAAAATAAAATAAAAAGTAAAATGAAATAAAATAAAAAAATAAAGTAAAACTACATGAAATAAAAGATTTAATTCAGTAAAATCATATGAAAAAATGAAATGAAATAAATAATAATAAAAATAAAATAAAAAATAAAATAAAACTACATAAAATAAAAAATGTAATAAATAAAAAATAAAAATCATTTAAAAATGAAATAAAATAAATGATAATACAATAAAATAAAATTACTAAAAGATTAATAAAATCAGTAAAATAATATGAAAATAAAATAAAATAAAATAAAATAAAATAAAATACATGATATAATATGAAATAATAAAACCCAATAAAAATAAACAAAATAAATACGGACATTTTTAAAAAGTATAAATTATTAGACAAGATGAATAAATAATAATAATAGTATTAACGTGTAAGTAGACACATGAATAAATGTAGTTCATATAAAAGTCAGTTTCTGTTGAAAACATAAAAACACGTTCAGAGACATTAAATATGATTATTAAATATTTTGTAGTCACATAAATGAAGTTATTTAAACTACAGCAGCATGTATGACCATGATGACGTCATGTGTGTGATCAAACAATAACCAGCTGATCGTTTATCGATGACGCACAAACATGGACTCATTTCCCAGAATCCCCTCTGATTGTAACAGTTATGATGTGTGCTTGACTGTGCTGGATCTGGATCAGGATCAGGATCAGGACCTGGATCTGGATCAGGATCAGGATCTGGACCTGGACCTGGATCTGGCTCGTGGGTGTGGGGGTTGTTTTGGAGGCTCGTGCTGGTTCACGCCTCTCCTGTGCGCTCCCGGCCGTGCGCCCTCCTCCCCACCTCCCCACCTCCCCGTCCACAAGTCATGGCGGAACTGTAGACTTCAGGACGAGCAGGAGTCCACCACCCCGTCCTCGTTCAGCCTTTTTTTTGTATATAGTTATTTATTTATCCACGCAGCTCTCACGCATCCAGCCCCCCGCAATGACCCGCTGGATTCCCACTAAGAAAGAGAAGTACGGAGTGGGTGAGTGGAAAAAGACGCGTCGCTGTTTTTCTGTTGTTGCTGGAAAAAAGTCGCCGAGTGAACTCCCAGAAAGTTCAGGGAAGTTTGGAGACATGCGTGCCCGCTGCTGGAGCTTCATGTCGGGCTCAAACAGCTTCAGCTCGGGGGGGTTTCCTCCACGGAGCTCCGTGTTTGAGCTCCATGGAGGATTGTTGTGGATGTTTGGTGTCCATAATAGGTGGTGGTGGTGTTGGTGGTGCTGAGGAGTTCAATGAGCATACCAGTCATTCCTGTGTGTGTTAATCTATCTGAGCTGACTTGTTGGGAGCTGAAGTGAACTTCATTGAAGGTGCCTTGAAGACCCTTCAAGGACTCCTGGAGGGCCCCATATAGGAGCCGAGCCGGGCTGCAGTGTTCAGACAGGCTGTAACTGCCCCAGTGTGCACTTATATTTCTGTAATGTATTATATATACTATATTTATTTATTTACACTCTCCTGATGTATTCTGGGTAATCGCTACCATCTGTTTGAGCACTTCCTGTTGATGTTTTGCGACAGGCCATGTGTGTAAACAGTGTGATTATATCTGTAGGTGATATGTTCAGCCTCTGTGGATGTTAATTTAAGCCGACACAGGAAGTGCAGTTCCTCTTGTCGTCCACATGAGGCTGGCTCCAGAAGTGAGTCAGTCTCCATAAGTCCCCATGTTGTACCACCTGTATAACAGACGTTAAAATACAGTCAGCCAGCCCAGTATTCATCCACAGACAGTTAACGGAGGAGGAACGTTTTAAAGCTCAAAATCTGCGGCACTGGCTGCCGCCATCTTTGTAGTCCTGCCTCTAATCTAAATAACAGCAAAGGCGTGGATCATCAGCGGACTTGAGTGACGCCTGGTTGCATCTGTAACGGCACCCACCTGTCAATCAAAGCGTCCACGCTCTTAATCCTGCATAACTTTAAGCCTTAATATAATCTGAACAGGTGAGTTGTATAAAAATTCACCCTCAGTACAGTTGTCATGAACGGGGAAATTAGCTATAGAGACCAAAACTGTTTTTTGTACCAGACTGTAAACATGTTTATTTCTGCTGTCTAACATGGGGACTTATGGAGACTGACTCACTTCTGGAGCCAGCCTCAAGTGGACGACAAGAGGAACTTTTATATTATTGCTATGCTAAAAAAAAATGTCACCGTTTGAGCTTCTAAGTGTAGTTTGGACTGTTTCATCTGGACTGCATTAAGGTGCGGCCCCCGTCATATACTCATATACTGTGTGTGTGTGTGTGTGTGTGTGTGTGTGTGTGTGTGTGTGTGTGTGTGCTATCAGGTCGTCCTCCACACCCTGAAGGCAAATCGGCACAACAGGTCGGCTGGATGAGAAATTCCTTTCAGGTTTTACTGTAATGACTTTATTGTCGGCGGCACAGTTTGGCCGGTCGTCGGTTTTTACCTGACTGACTCACCGTGAAAATCTTAAAGCTGCAGACGCTCTGACAGACGGGCGGACGGACAGAGAGTGTTTCCTGGTGTGCAGCAGATGTGTGTGTGTGTGTGTGTGTGTGTCGTCTTTGTGGAGTGAATCAGAGCCCGGCACTGAAAATACCTCGACTGTCTCATCCAACCTGCTCCCTCGTCTCGTCTCGTCTCGTCTCCATCCACTTTTCTTTGTTGCTGTTGTGACTAAAAACAGTTTTAACCCACAAATCCAGGTGGAGGGCCCTGCAGCACAAACACCTCCCTCCCCTTTCTTCCCTTCCCTTCCTCGCCTCCTCGTATATGACCTTGTTTCAGCAGCTGATGTTGAGGAATTTCTCCCGTTAATCCCTCCGGATCCCCGTACGGTGTTCAAAAACTGTCGATTGTGTCGACGTCCTCCTGCCGTTCGCCTCAGAAACATTGCAGGAGTGACTAACGCTGCATTTAATCCTTAAAATGCCATCGGACCCTATACAAGGTCTTACATTTTTAATCCGATTAGTCAACCCAGAGCTGAGCCCGAAATACAAGCAACTACATTTAGGGATGAAAGAAGAGATTGTAAGGTTTCTGATGATATCGGTAATATCATGCTCGCTAACAGGGAAATGTGGATAATGCGCGGCTTAAGATATGACAATCTTTAATGGTGAGTATGTGACGGCATTGTAACGGGAGAGAGAGCTGCTGGAGAACACGTGGTCCACTTCAGTTCACTGTATCTTCAGTTATTTTACATTGTTTGCATCCGTAATGACGAGCCGAGTCTTTATTAAGCTTCAGGACAAGGTCTCCTTAATGAGCGGCTCGTGTTTACATGAATTTTAACAAAGCACAGATAGAAGAGGCCGTTTTTTTATTGACAACCTGCATATTTAATGTTATATATTTAAGGCCAGCTGAGGCCTTCGCTGAATAACAGTACTTCAGGGAGTTAAAGCGACATCTTTGGTGCCGCTACTCTCTTCTTAGCTTCCTCCGTCAGCGTCCTCTTCGCTTTCTTCTTCTCCTCTGCCATTATATCCACAGAGGCTGCTGAGCCCGCTCGCCCAGCTCGGGTTCTGGCACGACACCGGTGCATTGAAAGCTCCTGCTCTGAGTTAACAGTCCAGAGAGTGACGTTACAGCTAACTGTAGCTGCTGTTAGCTAATGTTAGCTCAGTGGCTACTTGATTAGTCACTCTTTTCTCTTCTTAGTTATCTCTGTCAACGTCCTCTTGTTTCGCTTAGCCTCTGCCATTAGCGATGTCCATAGAAGCTGCTAAGCTTGGTTGCATTGCCCGCTCTGCCAGCTCCGGTTCTGGCACGACACCGGCTCTACTCCCTATAAACCTTCTCTTCTTCTTCTTCTTCTTCCCGGTGGTCCAACACACAAACACTCCCCGGTGCTCTGAGCTCACAGTCCAGCTAACAAACTGAGCTAACATTAGCTAACAGCAGCTAACAAACTGAGCTAACATTAGCTAACAGCAGCTAACAAACTGAGCTAACATTAGCTAACAAAAGCTAACAAACTGAGCTAACATTAGCCAACAGCAGTTTACAGTTTACAGCAGTTTTCCATAACTATGCAACGGCTACTTGATTAGTCACTCTTTTCTCTTCTTAGCTTCCACCGTCAACGTCCTCTTCGCTCTCTTCTCCTCCTCTGCCATTATGTCCATAAAAGCTGCTGAGCTCGGTTGCATTGCCCGCTCTGCCAGCTCCGGTTCTGGCACGACACTGGCTCTGCACCCAGTGTGCAGTACTAGCTAACGTTAGTCCAAAGTCAAAGCTAACATCACTGCAGCGCATGAGAAACATGTTGTCATATTGTGGTTTCAACACTCCCCCGCTGCTCCGAGCTCTGGCTAACAAACTGAGCTAACATTACTTGTGTAAGCTGCATGTTGGGCCATGATTGGCTGATAAGGCTGTGATGTCACAGTTAACAGAGGAATATTCCTAAAATTTGATCCATCGCAGGCGGCGAACACGTGAAGTTTAACGTGCTACGTGTTCTATAATGTATTCATCATGATGCCAAACCACCTCTGGCCTGCTGCCTCTTGCACTCGCTGCGGTCGACGTGTGAAACGTTTCGACAGCCACAACTTCCTCTTTGTAATATTATGAAATAAGTTTCCTCAAAAGTCTGAACAGCTTCAGGTTTTTTGTTCTGCAGGTGTTTCCCGCTCTGTGGACGTCTGATTTGCAAAACAAATCTAAAGATGTCGAGATTTTTTCATCCTATCTGTTCATCTTACAATGTCACACTTGTAGAAATGTGCATATGTTGTGATTTATCAGAGTGTAAGGGAAATATGGACAGCCAAACATCAACGAGGTCACCAACAGCAGACATAGCAGCCAGCTAATATTACTGACTAGTCCAACAGCAGTCAGCCCAGCTCGGCGTCTGTCTTTCAGCCTTTTATTTCACCAAGCTCTCACCAACCACTAAAAGTCAGTCCCAGATTTACTCTTGTCCGGCGGCTTCTTGCTCGCTCACTCTCTCCTTTTCTCTTCTTAGCTTCCTCCGTCAGCGTCCTCTTCACTCTCTTCTCCTCTGCCATTATGTCCACAGAGGCTGCTGAGCCCGCTTGCCCAGCTCCGGTTCTGGCATGACACCGGTGCATTAAAGGCTCCTGCTCTGAGTTCCCAGCCCAGAGAGTGACGTTACAGCTAACTGTAGCTGCTGTTAGCTAATGTTAGCTCAGTGGCTACTTGATTAGTCACTCTTTCCTCTTCTTAGTTACCTCTGTCAGTGTCCTCTTGTTTCACTTAGCCTCTGCCATTAGCGATGTCCATAGAAACGGCTGAGCTCGGTTGCATTGCCCGCTCTGCCAGCTCCGGTTCTGGCACGACGCTGGTGCATTAAAGGCTCCTGCTCTGAGCTCCCAGTCTAGAGAGTAACGTCACAGCTAGCTGTACTATCTGACATTAGCTAACAGCAGCTACAGTTTGCAGCAGTTCACTTTACCATGCAGTGGCTAGGCTACTTGATTAGTCACTCTTTTGTCTTCTTAGCTTCCTCCGTCAACGTCCTCTTCGCTCTCTTCTCCTCTGCCGTTATGTCCATAGAAGCTGCTGAACACAGTTGCCCAGCTCCGGTTCTGGCATGACACCGGTGCATTAAAGGCTCCTGCTCCGAGTTCCCAGTCCAGAGAGTAACGTTACCGCTAACTGTACTAACTAACATTAGCTAACAGCAGCTACAGTTTGCAGCAGTTTACATTACTGTACTGTTCTTGGCTGCCTCCGTCAACGTCCTCTTGTTTCGCTTAGCCTCTGCCATTAGCGATGTCCATAGAAGCTGCTGAGCTCGGTTGCATTGCCCGCTCTGCCAGCTCCGGTTCTGGCACGACACCGGCTCTACTCCCTGTAAACCTCCTCTTCTTCTTCTTCTTTGAACACTAACACTCCCCCGGTGCTCTGAGCTCACAGTCCGGGGCAGCCCGGCTAACAGACTGAGCTAACGAATCCTAAAATATGATCCAGCTTCAGCAGAGTCAGTGAAACAGTCGGTGGTGTGTGAGTTACATGATGTTCCTTTAAGAAAGCTGCAGAAAGAGTTTCCTTCTGTTAAACGTTAGCAGAGGGTTAAGTGGAATTAAAAGATGTCCACCCCGCTCTGGTTTTCTTTTTTTTTTTTCCACTCCTCGCTCTGAACTTGAGAATTAACTTTGTGATTTATGGATAACCTATAAGGACTTATTAGCTGGAGCACAGTTTTAAGAGGTACAGATCGTTTCTGGCTGTCTAGACAGGAGACGAGAGGAGGCAAAAGGCTTTTCTGCCGAGGCCTTTATGTTTTGAAAATGTCCTGCCCGAGGAGAATTGGCTGAGAAACAACCTTTTTAATAGAGTCGCTTTTACGTAATGGAATTTAGTAAAGACGCCGTACCTCTGCCTGCTTTGCACTGGTTCGAATACAAGATGATTCATTCAGATTAATGACATAAATAGTTGTTTATGTAATTCCTCTGACCTTTTTTCTTTCATGATGATGTTTTTATGTCTCTCGGCTGTACCTGTAATATCAGAGTGTGTTTGTGCGGCTCGTGTCGCCTCCGTTACCGCCTCCATTATTTCATTTTCTCTCACATTAGATTGAAGTTTTCCTGCTGAGAGTCGGAATGAATTCACCGGACCTATTTCCTGGACTATTGTGTGTGTTTGAGGAGTCGTTGCTAGGCTCTTGTGTCTTGCATAAAAATATTTGTGTGTGTGTGTTTTCGACTCAGTTTATTTCATCAGTTGTCATCTCGAACAGCACGGCGGTGTTTGTGTTGTCGCCTCACAGCAAACCACCCGAGGTCTTTCTGTGTGGAGTTCTCTTTGTTAATCAGTGACCGTAAATTCAACGTCCAACACAGGAAGTGCAGTTCCTCTAACGTCCACTTGAGGCTGGCTCCAGAAGTCCCCATGTTAAAATGTCCAACTTCACAGCAGAAATAAACATGTTTACACGGAGACTACGTCCAGGTTTTAGACAGTCTGCGTGGACGTCACGGAGACTATGTCCAGGTTTTAGACAGTCTGCGGGGACGTCACGGAGACTACGTCCAGGTTTTAGACAGTCTCGGGATGTCATGGAGACTACGTCCAGGTTTTAGACGGTCTGCGGGGACGTCACGGAGACTACATCCAGGTTTTAGACGGTCTGCGGGGACGTCACGGAGACTACGTCCAGGTTTTAGACGGTCTGCGGGGACGTCACGGAGACTACGTCCAGGTTTTAGACGGTCTGCGGGGACGTCACGGAGACTACGTCCAGGTTTTAGACGGTCTGCGGGGACGTCACGGAGACTACGTCCAGGTTTTAGGCGGTCTGCGTGGACGTCACGGAGACTACGTCCAGGTTTTAGACGGTCTGCGGGGATGTCACGGAGACTACGTCCAGGTTTTAGACGGTCTGCGGGGACGTCACGGAGACTACGTCCAGGTTTTAGACGGTCTGCGTGGACGTCACGGAGACTACGTCCTGGTTTTAGACAGTCTGTGGACGTCACGGAGACTACGTCCAGGTTTTAGACAGTCTGCGGGGACGTCACAGAGACTACGTCCTGGTTTTAGACGGTCTGCGTGGACGTCACGGAGACTACGTCCTGGTTTTAGACAGTCTGTGGACGTCACGGAGACTACGTCCAGGTTTTAGACAGTCTGGAGATGTCACGGAGACTACGTCCAGGTTTTAGACAGTCTGCGGGGACGTCACGGAGACTACGTCCAGGTTTTAGACGGTCTGCGGGGACGTCACGGAGACTACGTCCAGGTTTTAGACGGTCTGCGGGGACGTCACGGAGACTACGTCCAGGTTTTAGACGGTCTGCGTGGACGTCACGGAGACTACGTCCAGGTTTTAGACGGTCTGCGTGGACGTCACGGAGACTACGTCCAGGTTTTAGACGGTCTGCGTGGACGTCACGGAGACTACGTCCAGGTTTTAGACAGTCCGTGGACGTCACGGAGACTACGTCCAGGTTTTAGACAGTCTGCGGTGTTGGTATGAGCCCTGTGATGAAGGTTGGCCTCCACCTTTCTCTCACTCAGCTGGGATCGTCTCCAGCCTCCGTCAGGGCAGTTACAGATAATGGATGGAGTTTCATCGCGGTCGTAGTTTATGTTTTACTTTCACAGTCGGTGATGAGAAACGATAGATTCTCATTGAATTGTGTTAAGTGTGATGAGCTGCCAGCAGCTGCTCAGCCTGTTCAGCCGTGGTCTTTAATTGTTTTCTAATCTGCCTCCATGATGGATCATTTCGGGGCGAATCGGGCCGGCTTTGATTTAAAATTAGTGTTGGAGTGAACTCAGACCTGCAGATAGAAGCTTGATTTGAATGTACAGCAGCAGCTCCGGCTCGGTGTTTAAGACGGGGGGAGCGTCTCGGAGTCGTACGGCCGAGGCCCGGCCGGGTGCCTTTAGTTTGGACAGCGTGGCATCACAACGCGCTCGGCCGGGTTCCTGCCGCTGGCTCACTGCCAGGCTGTTGCCGGGCTCGGACACTGTGTCAGAGCTGGTGAATGGACCATTGTCACTCTCGGCATGACCAGAGGCAGATGTCATTCCTTCAGCGCACGCTTCATTCAGCGTTGTTCAAGTTATTTCCTGGTGAAGACAGAAAGTAAATACATAAACCGTCACAGTGTGGTACACTGCGGTCTGTTCAGATACCAAAACTGTGACTTGACGACGTTCACTCTTTGATTTAAGTGGAAACAGGAAGTAAGAAAGTGTCTCTGGACACGTCTGGGTTTCATTCAGGTGTCACACAGACAAAAAAAGCAAGTCATGAACAGGAAATGGACAAAAATATGCAGAGAATATTTGACATGTAGTATCCAAAAAAACATTAAAGTTTAATGATCACGCATGTTACATACGTTTGAACCTTTGACTCAACCTCTGGCTGCCATGAAGGCTTCACTTCACGGCCACGGAGGTTGTTGCTTGGTTGTTATCTTGTTGTTAGCTTGTTTTAGCCCGTTGTTAGCTCAGTTTGTTATCTTGTTGTTAGTTTGTTGTTAGCTTGTTTTAGCCCGTTGTTAGCTCAGTTTGTTATCTTGTTGTTAGCTTGTTTTAGCCTGTTGTTAGCTCAGTTTGTTATCTTGTTGTTAGCTTGTTTTAGCCTGTTGTTAGCTCAGTTTGTTATCTTGTTGTTAGCTTGTTTTAGCCTGTTGTTAGCTCAGTTTGTTATCTTGTTGTTAGCTTGTTTTAGCCCGTTGTTAGCTCAGTTTGTTATCTTGTTGTTAGTTTGTTTTAGCCTGTTGTTAGCTCAGTTTGTTATCTTGTTGTTAGCTTGCTTTAGCCTGTTGTTAGCTTAGTTTGTTAGCTTGTTATCTTGTTGTTAGCTTGTTTCGCCTGTTGTTAGCTTAGTTTGTTAGCTTGTTTTAGCTTCGAGAAGTACAGTACAGTTGTCATGAACGGGGAAATTAGCTATAGAGACCAAAACTGTTTTTTGTACCAGGCTGTAAACATGTTTATTTCTGCTGTGAAGTTGGACATTTTAACATGGGGACTTATGGAGACTGACTCACTTCTGGAGCCAGCCTCAAGTGGACGACAAGAGGAACTGCACTTCCTGTGTTTTGGCCACTTTAAGCAATGTAGCCAACTAGATGTCTCTAAAAAGTTACTCCAGCTTTTGGCTTTAATTTAAAACTTCAAATTAAACTCTTATTCTTCAGATTAATCTCCATTTTCAAACGTGTGTATCTTTAATGAAATATTTTAACATGGTTGGTGTCATGTGACTTTCTTTTGTGGATGCTGACTGATAGATTAAATAGTTCCTTGGTGTTATTTCTCAGCCGTGTCGCCCACCACCTTCAGGTGTAGCTTCATATTTTAAGAGTCCGTGGGCTGCTCACCTCGTCCCCGTGCACTGAGTTTAGTGTTTCATATGGAAAGCTTGAAGAATCCGTCACAGAGACTGAAGAGCAGTCGCATACAGTCGTGGTTAAGTTTTGGTATTCAGACTGAGGTGTGATAAGCCGAGCCAGTCGGAGCGTGCTGTGAAATCCAGCCTCAGGCAGCGAGCATTATCACCATGCAAGTCGGGGCAGAGTTCTGCTCATAGCTCCTCTATCTCTCTGCGCTTATTGCGTCTCCCTCAAGTCATGACAAAGACCTTTGCTACAGTATTGTTTGCCAAGGTTTCTCTTTTGCAATGCAGTCTTACTCCTCCTGTACCGTGCTGTGCCGTGTGCTGGTTAGAGAGTTACAAAAGGGGAAAGACGGGAGTCGCCTCCAGGAAAGCTGTTAGGTTGATAAAGAGTGAGTGAATGCAAAGGGCAGGGCTCGTAGGTGAGCCAGCTGGCAGACGCTGAACCTGCAGACTGTAACTATTGACCAAAGGCCGCCACGGCGGTGCGATCATATCAGAAATAAAGGAGGAGGATGTGACGCCGTCCTCCTCCTCTTGCACCACCTCCTCACTTTTTTAAGCTACCTGCCGCAGCACGGCACCATTTACTGCAACGCTGAACGCAGCCTCGGGGCATCCGTTTCAATTAAGAATCGTCAAAACGCTTTAACGCTTTGAGTTTCTGCTGCACACACACACACACACACACACACACACACATATATATATATATATATATATAAAGGCCTGCTGTTAGAGAATAAATCACAGATCAAGATCCTCTGTGCTCGTGAGTCCAAGTTCTGCGGTGAGGAGGGTGAATTGGTTTCCCCTCTGCAAACCTCTGATCCAGAACTTTTCTTAAAAACAGAGCTGCTCCTCTGCGCACTGTGTGAGTGATTGGAAAGGGATTTGGGGTTTTTCTTAATCTGCTGGACCTTGAGGAGGAACAAAACTCGTCAGTCAAACTGTCATTTCTCTCCAGTGTTTTCTCTCTTTTTATTATTATTAAATGTGTGTGTGTGTGTGTTTCCCGTAATGAGACGCTCTTTCTTCTGTCCTTCCAGCTATCTACAATTATGATCCCAGTGGCGAGCCGGAGCTGTGTCTGCAGGTGGGGGACACGGTGCACATACTTGAGAAATTGGAAGGTGAGTGAGCTCGAACAGGCCTCGACACGTCCCTCCTTTTCCTTCCCACTCTGCAGCGTGCCGGCACAGGAACCGCAATGTAATGTAATGTGGGAGCAACCGCTCGATATGCCATGCATAATAATGTAAATGAGTCCACAGCATTGTCCCGCTGTCATCACTCCCGTGTCGTCCACCGTTTCTGTATTAATGTTGTGTTTCCTCAGGCTGGTATCGGGGCTACACGCTACGCAAGAAATCACAGAAGGTACAAGCATCATTAGCACTCTACACTGTAAGAAATGTCTGCAGGTTTTACAGTAAAAAACTGCCAAACAATGACAGGAAAAGACCGTAAAATGTGCCATGAAGGATGACTGTGTTTTTATGTATACAGTCATATTTCCAAACCTTTATTTACAAGTGAATTCATACAGAATAAAGTCGTATTTTATATTAGAGACTGTTAATTATACAGTAATACACTGTAATATTCTAATGGCGTTTTTTACTGTCATGGTTTGACAGTTTTTCACCGTAACATCTACAGACTTTTTAAAATATGGAATAACAAACCAACCTTATACATGAAATCAACAGTACTAACATCCTTTTACCGTAATATTAGAAAAGGTTATACCGTGTTTATTCCGGTAAAATTCTGGCAAACACAGCTGCTGTGTTTTTTACCGTAAAAACATGTTTGTTTGGTTTTTTACTGGTATATTTTATGGCCAAACCTTTTATACGCCAGGGCAGGAAATTTATACAGAATAAAGTAGAACTTTATATTAAAGGCTCTTATACAGTAAAATGCCGTAATATTTAATGCCATCTTTTTACGGTCTTTTACTGTGATAGTTTGGCTGCTTTTCACCTTAAAATCTACAGACATTTTAAAATATGGAATAAAACACAAACCTTAAACATGAAATCAACAGCACCAACATCCTTTTACCGTAATATTAGAAAAGGTTATACCGTATTTATTACGGTAAAATTCTGGCAACCACAGCTGCCGTGTTTTCAATCACATTTTATGCCAAAACCTTTATTTATACACCATTTTTGGGAAATTTATACAGACTAAAGTAGTATTTTATATTAGAGATTCCTGCAGTAAAACTCTGTAATATTTAATGGCATATTTTACGGTCTTTCACTGTCACGGTTTGACAGTTTTTAATCTACAGACATTTTAAAATATAGAATAAAACACAAAGTACTAACATCCGTTTACTATTAGAAAAGGTTATTCTGTATTTATTACGGTAAAATAAAAACAGTTTTTTACCGTTAAAACAAGGCTGTAGTTTTTTTACAGTGTTATCATCCTGTAAGCAGCACTGTCGTGTGTAAATATATACATCATGATTACCTGATTGTTTCCTTCAGGGCATTTTCCCGGCGTCCTACATCCATTTAAAGGAGGCTACAGTCGAGGGAACAGGGTGAGCTCACGTATCCGTAAACACATCGTGCTGATAATCCACTTTGCTTTTGGTTTGCCGCCCTGCCTTGTCATTTGCCAATAACGCAGCGGTGCACTTGTAATTATCATAAGTGAGTCTTCAGTGATGCTTCTGCTTGGCTGTGTGGCGGAAGACGTCTGGCTGTTTATCATGTGTACAGATGCAAATGATACGACACGATCTGTGAGTTCATAACGACTTATTTCTCCTCGGTTATTAGCCAGCAGGAAATAATCATTCCGGCAGATTTACCCCTGGTGCAGGAGCTCGGGGCGACTCTGAGGGAATGGGCGCAGATATGGCACAAACTCTTCGTGGTACGTGCCTCTCATCGGCCTCTTGTGTTTGAGTTTGACACCGGCCGTCATACCTGTGATAAATGTTTTGTTACACGTCTGACAGGCGAGCAGAACCACCCTGTTCAGGAGCGTTCAGCAGATGGCGTACAGCCTCATCGAGTATCGATCTCAGATCGTGTCGGGAACGCTGCCTAAGGACGACCTTGTGGAGCTGAGGAAGAAAGTCACAGCAAAGATTGATTATGGAAACCGGTACGCCTCCTCGTTGTACTGCAGTGAGACAAACTCCAATGTAAAGTTTGATCTGCTGGAGTTGAGACGTGTCTGTGTGAACTCTCAGGATTCTGGGTTTGGACCTGGTGGTGCGAGATGAAGCAGGAAACACTCTGGATCCCGACTGGACCAGCACGGTCAGCCTGTTTCGAGCTCACGAGACGGCATCCCGGAGCGTGGACGACAGGATACAAGAAGAGAAGGCACGTTTTCAGATGATGAGTCTGTGAGGGTTTCCTACAGCGGCTGTCTCTTTCTAATGACATCTGTGGCCTCGCTTGTTTTTCTGCAGACTCGGCTCCAGAACCTGGAGATGAGGCGTCAGACGCTGTTCAGCACCGTGCACACCTACAGCCTGCTCATGAACCTCAAGAACTTCGTGTGCAACATCGGAGAAGACGCCGAGCTGCTCATGTCGCTGTACGACCCCGACCAGTCTGAGTTCATCAGGTTCGCTCCTCAAGTTTCTTTTAAATCCACAATTAAAGAACTTTGAAACCCTGATCTGACGTAGGTGCTGCAAGAAGTTTGATTCGACACTTTCTTGCTTTCTGCTTGCTAAACAGAGCTCACTCACCTGAATATGGTGTATGGACAGTATTGAGTCATACCTCCTTGCAGCACCTACGTTTCCTGAAGGCAACATGATCTAGGAAGGTCCTTGGATTTAACGAGTCTACAGTCATGCTAGCTGTTGTTTGGTGCTTTCAGATAAATGCTAGCCTCAACATGCACAAAATGCTAACATTCTCATGTTTGCCCTGTTGGTTTCGTGCGTTAGCATGCTAACATTTGCTAATTAGCACTAAACACGAAGTACAGCTGAGGAAATGTCGGTAGTTTTGCAGATGTTTAGTACAGCACAGTGTTGTAGTCAAGACTACCTGAACTAAGATCAAGTCAAGACCAAGACTGTACATTAAGACTGAGACAAGACTGGTACTGGTTCATGCAAACATGCTATTTAGCAAGCATTAGACATGCTGCTAGGCTAATTCTGTTACATTTGGACAGAGCCAGGCTAGCTGTTTCCCCCTGTTTCCAGTCTTTATGCTAAGCTAAGCTAAGCTAGCCGACTTCACATTTAACGCGCGGACATGAGAGTGGTGTCAATCCTCTCATCTAACTCGCATCATTAAAAGCAAAGAAGCGTGTAAACATGTTTGTTTCTGCTGTGAAGTTTTAACATGGGGACTTATGGAGACTTCTGGAACCAGCCTCAAGGCTGGCGGTCGCACACGGAGGTTGTGCTCTTTGCTGTGTTGAAAGTGTTTACAGCGTGTTCATCTGATCTCTTCATCTCTTCATCCAGTAAAAGTTCTGACATTAGTTCATTGTTAAGTTTTATTCCTCCTCAGACGACCTGATGTCTAACTGTGATATTTTTCTATTTAAATTCATGCAGCGAGAACTTCCTGGTGCGCTGGGACAGTATGGGGATGCCTAAAGAAATCGAAAAACTCAACAACCTGCCAGCGCTGTTCACGGTGAGTGAATCCCTGTATTCTCCTCCTCTGCTTCCTCGGAGTGAAACAATCCAACGCCGCCTGAAATCTGTGACAAAGGGAGACGCTCTGCTGCTGGAACGCTCCCTAATTGACTGAGAAGTCTGAGTGAATGGCTCGCGTTCACGGCAAAATCTGAGTACATTATCCTCCATTATAATGCTGCTGCTTATGTTAATGACACAGTCAGCAGTTCTTCTGCTAACAAGGCGGGAAAACCAGTCGAGGTTTGACAGTTTTTCACCGTAAAATCTACAAACGTTTTGAAATATAGAATAAAACACCAAGTCCTAACATCCTTTTACCGTAATAAAAGATTATACTGTATTTATTACGGTAAAATTCTGGCAACCCCAGCTGACAGTTTTTACCGTAAAACCAAGTTTGTTTGTTTTTTTACAGCCATATTTTATGGCAAAACCTTTATTTATATGCCAGGGTGGGGAATTTATACCATGTAAAGTAGTATTTCATATTAGAGACTGTTAATTTTACAGTAGAACATCGTAATATTTAAATGGCATAATTTACGGTCTTTTACTGTCTTAGTTTGACAGTTTTTCACCATAAAATCTACAGACATTTTAAAATATGGAATAAAACACCAACAGTACTAACATCCTTTTACCGTAATAAAAGATTATACTGTATTTATTACGGTAAAATTCATTTTTTTTCCATAATGTTTTTACGGTAAAAAAACAGAATTTTACAGGTTTATTTTATGGAAGGACCTTTATTTACATGGCAATTTAAGTTAACTTAAACAGAATAAAGTCGTATTTTATATTAGAGACTGTTATTTATACAGTTAAACACCGTAATATTTAATGGCATATTTTACAGTCATGTTTTGGCAGTTTTTCACAGTGAAATCTACAAACCTAATTTATCAATAAGCTTGTATTTCAGTGGAGCATGTTTCTTTAATCCATGATGACACAGCATGTTTATTTTATGATTTAATACTGTAAATATCTGACATGTTGGACCTCTAAAGGTGCATAAAAAGGTGCCATGTTTGAGCTTTCACCCTTTAATATTCACCATCTGCTGCACATAATAACAGCACGCCTCCTTTTTTTGTAATGTAATGCATCTCATCGCTCGGCACGCCACAATAAATCACGTCCATGTGCCCGTCCAGGACCTGAGCAGCAGCGACTTGATGAGGCAGCGGCTCTTCCTGGTGTGTCAGATCATCAGAGTGGGCAGCATGGAGCTCAAAGAGGGCAAGAAGCACACCGGAGGGCTGAGGAGGCCGTTCGGCGTGGCCGGTGAGCAGACGTCCTAATGTTTGTTTAAGCTGTACAAAAGGTCCGTCAGTCTCCGGCTGAATGGCTCCGTCCAGGTGTTAAAAATGAGAGAATGAAATGGGAACACCTGCTTCATGACCTAGAAAACGCCTCCATCGCTCTGCCTTGGCGAAGGAGTCGGTGGAAATTGGTTTAGCACCCGTCTTTTTTTGTTTTTCGGCCAGATGATTAGTGGGTTTGATGAGGAATGGTTTCCTCTGCCGCTCCAGCAAATGGACTGAGACCAGACTCAGAGACGAAAGAGAGTTTAATTCATCTTAGCCAGGAAAGAAAGAAGAGAAAGACGTTTGGAAAAAGAGGCAACAGGTTCCAGAGTTCTGCTGAGTTTTATTAAAAGTGTTTAGCTGATGTTGTGTTTCTGTGTCTGCAGTGATGGACGTCACAGACGTCGCCCATGGCAAAACAGACGACGAGGACAAGCAGCACTTCATCCCCTTTCAGCAGTGAGTCGTCTCATGTTGTTACCGCCGAGCTCCGCGCGCTGTCTGCTACGTGACGCTCGAGCACAAGCGATGAGAAATGAGCTGGGATGGGACTGGAGTTGTGTTTGCACACACAAGGACAGATATAAAATCCTTGAGTGTCAAAGACGCTTCAAGGCCGCGGTTTGTAGCAGCAGCAGCAGCTGCAGGGTGGGAGGATGAGGACGGTAAATACGCTCACAGAGATGTTAGACGGAGGAGCCCCCAAAAATATCTCCACTGATTCTCGACATCTGAAAGTTTCTTCAGGTGTAACTCGGTTTGTCTGTGCGCACTGTGTCAGGCGAGCACGTCGTCGTAGCAACGAGTGTTTGAAACATCCTGAAATAATTGTTGAAATAACGTTCGTGCTTCCTGTTTCCTCAAAGTTTCCTCGACGTCCTCGCTCAGCGTTCTCCGAGCGTTCCTCAGAAAGACGAATTGTGCCACAGGACGAGCTCGACCAAATCTGGATTTTAATCTCGAGCAGCTGCAGGCGACAAAGAGCTAATTAATCTTGTGATGTGCGGAGGGTGAAGTGTCTCCAGGAGATGAACCTGAAGAGCTGACAGCAGCATCGTGTTTCCTGTGTGGACGTTGAAACACGACGGACGACGTCTCGCCGTGTTGTGACAGCAAACATGAGCTGTGAGCTCGATGAAAAGACGCCAGGCAGCTGCTGTTACACAAAACATGCCTTCTACGGGTCCTTGAAATCCTTGAAAGTTTGTAAATCTGAGGGGGGAAATATCACAGCTGTGAATGCTTTTCAAAATTGGATTGAAACGGTCTTGAAAGTGCTTGAATTTCTATTTTTTACACCTGATTTTTATCTTCTATGTTTGTGATGCATCAGAACTCAAAGTATGTTTGTGTTTGAGCGTCATTAATGTTTCGTTCTGCTCGTTCTCGTGATAAAAACACTCCAGCTGACCTCCATCAGCGTCTCAGACTACACCGTGTTGGGTAGCTGAATTTGAGGGAACTGGGCCTGGAAAGTCCTTGAATTTGATGTATAAGAAGGTGTGAGAACCCTGACAGCGGTTCAAGGTCTGAGAGAGTCTGATGCAAACGTCATTAGTTTTCATGTTTGGTCATAAATCAAAGTATCAGACAAAAGTGGTCCTTGAAATCCTTAAAGGTCTGTCAAAAAGGGCAAAAATATCAAGGCTATAAATGTTTTCGGTCCTTGAAAATTCTTGAATTTATATTTTTCATACCTGTTAGTTCTTGGTTTTTATCTCCACAGTTTGTCGTGCACAAACACTTCCCGTCAGTAAATTTATGCTTCGTCCTCGTTATAAAAACACTCGATGATTCAACAGTAATGAACCTTGATCCGAGCGCCTCTGTGCTGTGTCGGGGAGCTGAACTTGGCCTTGAAAAGTCCTTGAATTTCTCACCTTTTAAAAACATGTGAGAAGCTTTCTGTGAATGTTTCAGCTGCCTCTTAACGAAGATGTTGGACTTTGATTCTTCGGTCTCGGTTCAGTGTTCTGTCATTTTGGAGGCGATGATTTTCACTCGTGACTCGCGGGGTTAAATGTTTTCCAGGACAAATTAAGAGTCGAGATTTATTTGATCATTTAACTTTCAGAAAACCGAAACAAAAATCTGTCAAATATTTTCTCCATCCTTCATCAGAACGTTCGTTTGTCGTGACCTTTTTTTTCGGCATTAATTTGTAATTATCCAGTACACAATTACCAGTGGCAAATAAGTCAGCGAGCGTTGATGAATAATGAATTCGTTTGTCGAGCTCGTTCTGTGGCACAATTTGTCTTTTTGAGGAACGCTCGGAGAACGCTGAGCGAGGACGTCGAGGAAACTTTGAGGAAACAGGAAGCACGAACGTTATTTCAGGATGTTTCAAACACCCGATGCACGCTAACATGCTAAACTAAGCCACCAAACATGGTCTAAATATATATATATATATATATATATATATAAATATAATATATATTTAGCATCAGAATGTTAGCATGAATCGCTAGTAATCTGTTTGTGCACAACACAAGTCAACTAGTGTGACAAACTAATGACATTCCTGACGGACCTTGTGCTAATTAGCAAATATTAGCACGTTAACATGCTAAACAAATATAGGAAACATGGTTTAAAATATATTTCAGCATTAGAAAGTTAGCATGAATAGCTAGTAATCTGTTACTGTTCAACCACTGGTCATCTAATGTGACATTCCTGACAGACCTTAGCTACACTCTGATCGTGCTAATCAGCAAATAATAGCACGCTAACATGCTAAACTAAGACACCAAACATGGTAAAAATATATCAGAATGTTAGCATGAATAGCTAGTAACCTGTTACTGCCCACTGGTCATCTAGTGTGACAAACTAATGACGAACCTTGTGCTAATTAGCAGATGTTAGCACGCTAACATGCTAAACTAATATAGGAAACATGGTAAAAATGTATTTTATTTTTAAAAAATGCAAACCTTAGCTACACTCATGCTAATTCATGCTAATTAGCAAATGTTAGCTTGTTAACATGCTAATCTAAGATGGTAAACATGGTAACACATTATTATATCTTTCTAGCATCAGAATGTTAGCATGAATAGCTAGTAATCTGTTTCTGCACAACACAAGTCAACTAGTGTGACAAACTAATGATGCTCCTGACGGACCTTGTACTAATTAGCTAATGTTAGCATGGTAGCATGCTAAACTAAGATACCAGACATGGTAAAAGTATGTTTTAGCATCAAAACGTTAGCACGAATAGCTAGTAATCTGTTACTGTTCAACACTAGTCACATAGTGTGACAAATTAATGACATTCCTGACGGACCTTGTGCTAATTAGCAAATATTAGCACGTTAACATGCTAAACAAATATAGGAAACATGGTTTAAAATATATTTCAGCATTAGAAAGTTAGCATGAATAGCTAGTAATCTGTTACTGTTCAACCACTGGTCATCTAATGTGACATTCCTGACAGACCTTAGCTACACTCTGATCGTGCTAATCAGCAAATAATAGCACGCTAACATGCTAAACTAAGACACCAAACATGGTAAAAATATATCAGAATTTTAGCATGAATAGCTAGTAACCTGTTACTGCCCACTGGTCATCTAGTGTGACAAACTAATGACGTTCCTGACGAACCTTGTGCTAATTAGCAGATGTTAGCACGCTAACATGCTAAACTAATATAGGAAACATGGTAAAAATGTATTTTATTTTTAAAAAATGCAAACCTTAGCTACACTCATGCTAATTCATGCTAATTAGCAAATGTTAGCTTGTTAAAATGCTAATCTAAGATGGTAAACATGGTAACACATTATTATTATCTTTCTAGCATCAGAATGTTAGCATGAATAGCTAGTAATCTGTTACTGCCCAACGCTGGTCATCTAGTGTGACAAACTAATGATGCTCCTGACGAACCTTGTGCTAATTAGCTGATGTTAGCATGCTAAATTAAGCTGGGAAACATGGTAACATGTGTTATTCTAGCTAAATGTTAGCATTTAGCTCAAAGTATGGCCTATTTTGAAATGTTGTAACAGCTGAGGATTTAAACGGTTAGCATGTTTTTGCAGAATTGCGTCAGATTAGCTGCTGCTGATCAAGCTGTATATTTGTATTGAACACATTGGTAGTCTGAGACTTTCCACCCTGAGCTCCATCACTGCTGTGCTCTCTGTGGAAGTCACTTGAAGTTAGTGGGCTGTGTGGCAGGATAATGGTGCCGTCTTGTCTTCACGCCGCCTTGAAGCTGCTCCGTCCGTCCGCCCGTTTGTTTGTCACCTGTCAGAGATGCCGGCAGCTCGTTCTCATCCCGATGCTTCCTCTCTCCCAGGATAGCGATGGAAACCTACATCCGTCAGAGGCAGCTCATCATGTCTCCGCTCATCCCGTCTCGAGTCATCGGAGAGAACGAGCCGCTCACCGCCGTCTTCAACAAAGTCATCGCCACGCGGGAGGTCAATCACAAAGGCCAGGGTAAAAATGAGGCGTGGTCTGCCCGCTGTGACTTCCCGGGGTCGCTCCAAATTGACCTTTTTTGTTGTTTTGTGGGGAATAAATGATGTGTGATGGGTCGGCCAAGGTGTGTTTGCCTCGTTGAATTTCTTTACATGTCTGCTGGTAGGGCTGTTTGTGACTCTGAAGCTCCTCCCGGGGGATCTCGCCCAGGTCAGGAAGGACTACCCTCACTTTGTGGACCGCAGCACGGCCATCGTCAGGAAAATGGGCTTCCCGGAAATCATCCTCCCAGGTGGGTTAAAGTCTTTGTCGCTGTGCACTGTGTGTGCGTCGTACGCCTTCGTCATGATCGTGTCGTGTTGTCCTCTCTCCAGGAAACGTGAGGAACGATATCTACGTCACGTTGCTGCAGGGAGAGTTTGACCGCGGTAAAAAGAAGACCCCGAAAAACGTGGAGGTCATACTGAGCGTGCACGATGACGAAGGCAATCCCATGGAGGTAAAAACAGAGCAAGCAACGCAACAAATGAGCTTCATGGACTCACTAACATCCTATAATAACTTCTGCTCTAAATATTGTGTAATGTCGGTCAAGTTTCGCCCCAGCATTCATGATCCTCAGAGGATGAACCTCCCGTCTGTTCATGAGGTTGATATTGGTGAAATGTCTCAACAATTATGGACTAAAATGAGTTTTCAGGTCCCAAATTATCTAAACTAACTCTTCAGGAGTGAAGAAGTTTAGGCCCGACACTCAACCACACACATACAGGGCTTGTAGACATGCTAATGCGGAGCCACGTAGCGGCGCCCTGGAAGCCGTTAGGGGTTCAGTACCTTGCTCAAGGGCCGCTGGGCTGGACTTAACCGACCGTCCTCCGTTCCCAAGCCAGGTCCCTCCGGACTCCGGACACTTCCATCGGCCTCAGTGGTCACTACGTTGTGTTTAGCGCTAATTAGCAGGCTAACACGCTACGCTAAGGTTACATTCAGGCACGATCAGGCGCTACGGTGGTGTTTCTATTTGTGCTGAATGTAACCGCTGTGAAACAATCAGGAAATTTAATTTCTCTGATTATCGACTTTATCGAGGCCGGCGCTCGCTCACTCTCGTTCACTGTCTGTGTCGCTCAACCACATGCTAAACATTAGCATGTTATTACTGTCATTTTAAGCTTGTTAGCACGCTAATGTTAGGATGGATTTTACATATTTATCATGTCTTAATTGTGAGACACTGTTCACAGATTTTCTTTTAAAAAATGCAAACCTTAGCTACACTCATGCTAATTCATGCTAATTAGCAAATGTTAGCTTGTTAACATGCTAATCTAAGATGGTAAACATGGTAACACATTATTATATCTTTTTTTAGCATCAGATTGTTAGCATGAATAGCTAATAATCTGTTACTGCCCAACGCCAGTCATCTAATGACGTTCCTGACAGACCTTAGCTACACTCATGCTAATTAGCAAATGTTAGCACGCTAACATGCTAAACCAAGATACTATACATGGTAAAAAAATATATTTTAGCATCACAACGTTGGAAAAACCTGTATTTTCGCCACATGCTACATATCAGCATGTTATTATTGCCATTTTAAGCTTGTTAGCATGCTAATGTTAGCATTTAGCTTAGCCTCAGAGAGCTTATTCTTCTTCTTCATCGGTCTTCGACTATGCTAGCATCAACATTCATTTGAGACGTTAAATATCAGATTAACTCTGGATCAAAGCTCATAATAATGAAGTTATTTTAGTATTTGGTAGAAATCTTTGTATTTTTTGAGATTTTAATCATGAAATGTCTCTTAGCTCTGCAAAAAAAAGAAAGAATATATGTGTATGAACTCTCTGTCCTGTCCTGGGTGTGTTTTCCTTGAATGTTTTTGAAAAACCTTCACTGCAGCCTCAAACTTTGCCCGAACTCGCTCTGTAAATACTGTGAAGGAAATGATAAACCTCCACTGTGGACGCTAACCTCCACCCTCCAACCTCCAACCTTTTCTACAGAAAGCGATATTTCCTGGAGCCGGTTACGATGGTATCACCGAGTACAAGTCTGTCATTTACTACCAGGTGAAGCAGCCCTGTTGGAACGAAACAGTCAAGGTAAGCTCGTGTCAGGGACCCTGGAGAGCGCCTCGTATCTCATGTTGTCTAATTAGATTTCCAGTAACTCAATGCAGTGAAATAATCTCTTCCCCTCTGCAAGGTGACGATCCCCATCGAAGACGTGTGCCGCTGTCACCTGAGGGTGATGTTCCGACACCGATCCTCGCAGGACTGTGAGCGACTCTGTCCTTTTATATAAATATATATATATATATATATATATATATATATATGCCTGTATGATAAACTCACCCACATCGTGCTGAGTACAGTTACTGTGTGTCCATCAGCTCGGGACAAGTCGGAGAAGCCGTTCGGCATGGCCTTCGTCCGGCTCATGAGAGGAGACGGCACCACGCTTAAAGACGGCAGGCATGAACTTATCGTCTATAAGGTACGAGGAGATCGCGGCTTTTTTACCGCGTACGGATCATAATTCGCTGCACTTATCTTTAAAATAAGCAGCAGATTGTTTTGATTTAATCACACAGGCTTGAATAGCTGACAGTGGGCAGATGGATTATGCATGAGCCTCGGCTCAGTCAATACATATGAAATTAGATCTCCGTCGATCAATATGCTTCATGATTTATTCCCCCTCTGTTTTTATGATTTTCTCAGGTTGACGTGAAAAAGACCGAGGATGCAAAGGTTTATCTCACCTTGCCAGCGACTTGGGCCGAGGTGGAGGAGAAAGAGAAGCAGACGGGGAAGCAGTTCCACCATTCAGGAGTGATTCCCGTGACTAAAGACAGCTTCCAGCTCGCCACGCTCACCTGCTCCACCAAACTCACTCAGAACGGTACCGCGGGGGCGCCGGCCCGACATTTCTAAACCTCAGCGTCCTTTTCACGAGTCACCGTCTTTAAAAGCGACGACGATGCAAAGAAATTAGCATTTTTGTGTAATCCTGCCGAGCTGTGCACAAACATCAACAAGGTCAACAACAGCAGACGTAGCAGCCAGCTAATATTACTGACTAGTCCAACAGCAGTCAGCCCAGCTCGGCGTCTGTCTTTCAGCCTTTTATTTCACCAAGCTCTCACCAACCACTAAAAGTCAGTCCCAGATTTACTCTTGTCCGGCGGCTTCTTGCTCGCTCACTCTCTCCTTTTCTCTTCTTAGCTTCCTCCGTCAACGTCCTCTTCGCTCTCCTCTCCTCTGCCAAATGTCCAAATCCCCTTTGATAACAGACAGCGTGCAACACGGGCTACCGTTAGCTCAGAAATGGAGTCTGCTAATATCAACAAACGGCCGACACCGATTACAACACAGAGTCCAAAGTCAAAGCTAACATCACGGCAAAGTTAAACATGTCATCATATTGTGGTTTTAGCTGGCTAACGTTAACTAGCTTGCTAACGTAGACAAATTGCTAGTTAGCTAACGTATCAAAATCCTGTCTTGGGTGGCTAACGTCAGCTAATTCATCCAGACTCCTGGTTTGTTTGCTAACGTTACCACTGGATAGTGGATAAGTTATTTATAGCTTACCAAATGAGTTCAGCAGCTAACGTGATCCATGATGCTAACTTATGTATTGTCCAGCTCCTGTTCTGGCACGACACTGGGCCTGTAAACCTCCTCTTCTTCTTCTTCTTCTTCTTCTTCTTCCCGGTGGTCCAAAACGCCTGTGGTACAAACACTAACACTCCACCGGTGTGAGCTCACAGTCCAGCTAACAAACTGAGCTACCATTAGCTAACAGCAGCTAACAAACTGAGCTAACATTAGCTAACAGCAGCTAACAAACTGAGCTAACATAAGCTAACAGCAGCTAACAAACTCAGCTAACATTAGCTAACATAAGCTAACAAACTGAGCTAACATTAGCTAACAGCAGCTAACAAACTGAGCTAACATTAGCTAACAGCAGCTAACAAACTGAGCTAACATAAGCTAACAGCAGCTAACAAACTCAGCTAACATTAGCTAACATAAGCTAACAAACTGAGCTAACATTAGCTAACAGCAGCTAACAAACTGAGCTAACAGCGGCTACAGTTGTCAGCAGTTTACTTCACTGTCCATCAGGAAACTCTGTAAATCACAGAGAGTGTGAGAACGACAGAGACACCATTCACCTGATTACAAGTCAGCGTAGCATCAACATGATTTAAACTCTGTTAGCGTAGCGCCGCAGCGCCGCCGTCATAATGAATCAATCCGACCTGTGTCGTTAATATTTTGCTGACGTTGCAGATCTGTATTGAAATTCATGATTTATCTCGCGTTGTTTGTTCTTCAGTGGATTTACTCGGCCTGTTGAACTGGAGGTCTAACCCTGAAGATCTGGACCAGATCCTGCAGAGGCTGATGGAGGTGGAGGGAGGGGAGATTGTTAAAGTGAGCTCTCTCTCTCTCTGTGCGTCATAAACGCTGCACTAAAATACGTAATGTGCTGCTGTGGTTTATAGATGTTGTGTTTTACGGCACTTTTGTAACAGGGTTTCTGTTTTACGTCCAGTTTCTGCAGGACACTCTGGATGCCCTGTTTAACATCATGATGGAGACCTCAGAGAAGGACACCTACGACACGCTGGTGTTCAACGCCTTGGTGAGTTTGTTTTCAGCTCGTAGTGTCAGTTTAGTAGTCTCTGTGACTGTCTAAAACCTGGACGTAGTCTCCGTGACGTCCCCGCAGACTGTCTAAAACCTGGACGTAGTCTCCGTGACGTCCCCGCAGACTGTCTAAAACCTGGACGTAGTCTCCGTGACGTCCCCGCAGACCGTCTAAAACCTGGACGTAGTCTCTGTGACATCCCCGCAGACCGTCTAAAACTTGGACGTAGTCTCCGTGACGTCCCCGCGGACTGTCTAAAACCTGGACGTAGTCTCCGTGACGTCCCCGCAGACTGTCTAAAACCCGGACGTAGTCTCCGTGACGTCCCCGCGGACTGCCTAAAACCTGGACGTAGTCTCCGTGACGTCCCCGCGGACTGTCTAAAACCCGGACGTAGTCTCCGTGACGTCCCCGCAGACTGTCTAAAACCCGGACGTAGTCTCCGTGACGTCCCCGCGGACTGTCTAAAACCCGGACGTAGTCTCCGTGACGTCCCTGCAGACTGTCTAAAACCTGGACGTAGTCTCCGCGACGTCCCCGCAGACCGTCTAAAACCTGGACGTAGTCTCTGTGACATCCCCGCAGACCGTCTAAAACTTGGACGTAGTCTCCGTGACGTCCCCGCGGACTGTCTAAAACCTGGACGTAGTCTCCGTGACGTCCCCGCAGACTGTCTAAAACCTGGATGTAGTCTCCGTGACGCCCCCGCAGACTGTCTAAAACCTGGACGTAGTCTCCGCGACGTCCCCGCAGACTGTCTAAAACCTGGACGTAGTCTCCGTGACGTCCCCGCGGACTGTCTAAAACCTGGACGTAGTCTCCGTGACGTCCCCGCAGACTGTCTAAAACCTGGATGTAGTCTCCGTGACGCCCCCGCAGACTGTCTAAAACCTGGACATAGTCTCCGTGACATCCCCGCAGACTGTCTAAAACCTGGACGTAGTCTCTGCTGATGTGTTTTATTTAATGACTGCTGTAAAGTCACTTGTTAATATTTCAGCAGACAAACTAACAGAGGAAACTCTCCAGAGGAAACACAGTTCAACTTTTAGCTTCAGACAGACAGACAGCTGTGATGGAGCTCAGGACTCATCAGGACGACGGCTGTTTGAACCTGGACCGTGTGTGACCTTCAAACGTTAATTAATATTAATTAATGAGCACGGTTCTACTGCACGCACCTAAAGTTGTTTAAAAGTGCTCGTAGTATCTGCCTCTAGGATACAGCATCATACACGCTGTGTCCGTAACTCTACTGACTTTACATCGTGAATTATTGGTAGTAGTACGTGGGTGCGTTGTTTCCTGTGAATCCCTCATGCACGTGCAGGTAATCCAGCACCTTTTTTTAATACTTTCTTTTATTAAAGTTTTCAGGTTTTTTCAACAATAAAGGACAGAGTGAACAAACAAGTAACATGAAAAAACATGAACATCAGTGCAAAATGAAATGTACTTGAGTTACATCCTTTAGATTATGAAGTCCATCTTTCCCAGTATTTCATATATCGCTCAGCCTGTAGTCTTAAGGAGAAGGTCAGTTTTCCATATGTTGTATTTCATCAACAGTTGTGATCCTTGATGGTCGATTTGTCTGCAGACACTTCCCTGTAATGGCCTTTTTTTCTCGCAGCCAAGAGTTCTTTATAAAGATGGTTGTCCTGGGTAAAGTCCCAGTGGGTACAGTGTGACAGAGGAAAAATCAACTTGTAGTCCAAAGATTGTTTTTATTTCTACATCAACTGCTTGTCAATATGATTGAATAAGAGGGGCAGACTGTTGACTGTCCACTCTGTCTCCAGTGTTTATCCTCTCTGGAAACTCCTGCTGCTTAAATTTCAATTTTGGAGTCACAAAAAATCTTATCCAAAAAAATCTAATCGCAGGCTCTCGAGTTGGTGGTCCTAGCCTGACCCTCCCGAATATCTCTCCGGTCCTCCTCACTTATCTCCAGGCCAGACTCCCTCTCCCATGTCTGCTTAACCTGGGAAGTGGAATGGTTCCTGGAAGTTTGTAGTCTTTTTATAAATTTACCAATGAGCTTGGGTCCGTTTGAGGTTTCTGCCGGTTAAAAGGAAGTTTTTCCTCGCCACGGTCGCCAAGTGTTTGCTCATGGTGGAACTGTTGGTCTCTGTAGATAATATCATAAAGAGTACGGTCTTGAAGTCATCTCTGACCTGGAAATATCTGAACCGATCTTCTCTTCCCGTCTGTAAGATTGAGATGTGAATAAAAGACTTCCTCACCAGCTGTAGTGCGTGCCCGCTGCCTGAATCGCGTATCTAGACCTGATGGTATAAACTCGGACCCCGCCGCAGGATTTAGTCGTATGTAGCTGCGTAGCTGTGGATTGCAACCCCCTCCACTCAACTACGGTGTCGTCTGTGTTTGGTTTGTCCGTTTGGAGACGTGACGACAGAAACTTTGTTCTCGTTTCTCACCAGGTGTTCATCATCACTCTGATCGGCGACATAAAGTTCCAGCACTTCAACCCGGTCCTGGAAACGTACATCAACAAGCACTTCAGTGCCACTTTGGCGTACACGTGAGTCTGAGCGCTCTTCATCTTTACTCTTCTTCTTCTTCTTCGTCTACACTCGATGACGCTCGGCTCGTTCACCTCCTCAGGAAGCTGACCCGAGTCCTCAACTACTACGTGGGCCATGCCGAGGAGCCCGTCCTCACCGAGAGGCTGTACGCGGCGCTCAAAGCTCTCAAGTACCTGTTCAGGTTCATCGTCCAGTCCCGGGTCCTTTATCTCAGGTACTGCTGCAGCACACACACCTGAGCGTCGCTCTTTACGGTTTAAAGATGACCGCTCGTGACGCAGCGCTCGGCTTTGATTCACAGATTCTACGGGAACAGCGAGGACGGAGACGCCTTCTTCAACTCCATCCGAACACTTTTCCTGTCGTTCAACACGCTCATGGACCGACCGCTGGACGAGGGGGTGAAGATAAAGGTACGCCGGAGATGTAAACGCGTCGTGAACAAAGATATGTGAGGCGAGGAGACGCTTGTTGTGCCTGATTCAGCCTCCTCTTCTTCTTCTTCTTCTTCTTCTTCTGTTTCAGGGAGCGATATTGAAATACCTCCCCAGCATCATTAATGACATCCAGACTGCGTTTGATCCCGTGGAGCTCAGGTAACTCTCCGGAGGGTTTGCACAGCAGGAAATGATAATTGCCTGACTCAGTGCAAATTATCATATTTACCTCTGAGTGAAGGAGGCGTTCTTCTCGGTAAAATCAACCTGTCATGTGTGCTTCTCATTAGCCTTCAGTGACAATAATTACCAAGATGTGAGGCATTAAAAATCACGTTGCAGCTGCCTCGGCTTCTCCTCTCTTTTCTCAGCGTTCTCCTGGCGAAGTTCATCGAGAGCATTCCCGACTCTCAGCTCGTGCGTCAGAAGCTGGGCTGCATGTGTAAGATGGTGGAGAGTGACCTTTTCCGGCAGCCAGGTACGAGTCCTGCAGGTTCACAGATCACGTAATGACTTTTTCACTCGGCCCGTGAAGGAAATTGTGCTGCAGCTCTGTTTCTGTCCGCTCTGTCGCCGCAGATTGCCGCGACGTGCTCCTGCCGCTGGTTACCGACCAGCTGAGCGGGCAGCTGGACGACCACTCGAGTAAGCCGGACCACGAGGCCTGCGCTCAGCTGCTCAGCACCGTGCTGGACAACCTGGACCGCAAGGACGTGGTAAGAGACGGGTCACACAAATACAGAAACACTGAGTGGATAAGTTATTTATAGCTTAACAAATGAGTTCAGCAGCTAACGTGATCCATGATGCTAACTTATGTACTGCCCGGCTCCTGTTCTGGCACGACACCGGGCCTGTAAACCTCCTCTTCTTCTTCTTCTTCTTCTTCTTCTTCTTCTTCTTCTTTCTGGT
Source organism: Sciaenops ocellatus (assembly GCA_033000465.1). Taxonomy (NCBI): domain Eukaryota; kingdom Metazoa; phylum Chordata; class Actinopteri; family Sciaenidae; genus Sciaenops; species Sciaenops ocellatus. The sequence goes on along the minus strand of CP136880.1, from coordinate 1,646,200 downwards.
GGTCTAAAACCCCTGTGGTACAAACACTAACACTCCCCCGGTGCTCTGAGCTCACAGCCCGGCTAACAAACTGAGCTAACATTAGCTAACAGCAGCTAACAAACCGAGCTAACATCAGCTAACAAACTGAGCTAACATTATCTAACAGCAGCTAGCAAACTGAGCTAACAGTAGCTAACAAACTGAGCTAAAATTAGCTAACAGCAGCTACCAAACCGAGCTAACAGCAGCTACCAAACTGAGCTAAAATTAGCTAACAGCAGCTACCAAACCGAGCTAACAGCAGCTACCAAACCGAGCTAACAAACCGAGCTAACAGCAGCTACCAAACCGAGCTAACAGCAGCTACCAAACTGAGCTAACATTATCTAACTGCGGCTACCAAACTGAGCTAAAATTAGCTAACAGCAGCTACCAAACCGAGCTAACAGCAGCTACCAAACTGAGCTAACAGCAGCTACCAAACCGAGCTAACAGCAGCTACCAAACTGAGCTAACATCAGCTAACAAACTGAGCTAAACTGAGCTAACATCAGCTAATAGCTTCTTATATGTTCATGGACAAACTGACTCAAATGACTCGTGAGATCCGGATCTGTTCGGCGTCTCTATTTCAGACGTCCGTTGGGGACGTCGGAGTAAAAACCGGCTGCTGCTCTTGAGGTGATCCGGGCCTCTCTTTAAAGGTTGTCTGGGCATGTCCAACTGGAAGGACGCCTCAGGGCAAACCAACAGCATGCTGGAGGGATTACATGTCCCATCTGGCCTGGCAGCATCTTGTAGTTGCACCCGGAAGGAGCTGGAGGCTGTTGCTAAGGAAAGGAACGTCTGGTCTTTGTGTTAACCTGCTGTCACTGTGACCTCGACCCACGTACAAGGACTAAATTAACGAAATCTAAAGATGCAAATTGGATTTTATTTGTCCAGATCTGTCTCTGAGATTTCTGCCACCACAACACAATGGAGGTTTTTCTTTGTGATGCATTAAAAACTGGCAGGAACATTTTTTTCCACACACATGATGTCCCTGCTGCTCCGGATAATCAAGAACAGTCTCTATTCGAAACATCAGAAAATGATTTTTAATAATAATTCAAGACCAAATCTGAGGTCACCAACAGCAGACATAGCAGCCAGCTAATATTACTGACTAGTCCAACAGCAGTCAGCCCAGCTCGGCGTCTGTCTTTCAGCCTTTTATTTCACCAAGCTCTCACCAACCACTAAAAGTCAGTCCCAGATTTACTCTAGCTAACGTATCAACATCCTGTCTTGGGTGGATAACGTCAGCTAATTCATCCAGACTCCTGGTTGGCTCGCCACACGTTATCGCCACCAAAACACTATGAGTGGATAAGTTATTTATAGCTTACCGAATGAGTTCAGCAGCTAACGAGATCCATGATGCTAACTTATGTATTGTCCAGCTCCTGTTCTGGCACGACACTGCCTCCTGTCAGCAGCTAACAAACCGAGCTAACGTCAGCTAACAAACTGAGCTAACATTTTCTAACAGCAGCGAACAAACTGAACTAACAGTAGCTAACAGACTGAGCTAATATTATCTAACAGCAGCTACCAAACTGAGCTAACAGCAGCTACCAAACTGAGCTAACATTATCTAACAGCAGCTACCAAACTGAGCTAACAGCAGCTACCAAACTGAGCAAACATTATCTAACAGTGGCTACCAAACTGAGCTAACAGCAGCTACCAAACTGAGCTAACATTATCTAACAGCGGCTGCCAAACTGAGCTAACAGCAGCTAACAAACTGAGCTAACTTTAGCCAACAGCAGCTAACAAACTGAGCTAACAGCAGCTAACAAACTGAGCTAACAGCAGCTGCCAAACTGAGCAAACATTATCTAACAGCGGCTACCAAACTGAGCTAACAGCAGCTAACAAACTGAGCTAACTTTAGCCAACAGCAGCTAACAAACTGAGCTAACAGCAGCTACCAAACTGAGCTAACATTATCTAACAGCAGCTACAGTTGTCAGCAGTTTACTTCACTGTCCATCAGGAAACTCTGTAAATCACAGAGAGTTGAGGCAGTGTATTTGTTGCTGTGTGACTTGGTGCTGTATATATCTGCTCTTCCTCGTGTTGTGTTGGTGTAATCTGTGCGGCCCTCTGCTGCATGTCGGCGTGTCGCTGCGTTCCAGCTGCTAATTGTACCTGATGCTGTTCTGTGTTCTCTGCAGGGTCCAACCAGAGGGCACGTTCAGCTGATAATGGAGCGCCTCCTTCGCCGGGTTAACCGCACCGTCATCAGCATGGACCGATCCTCGCCTCTCATTGTAAGACAACGCTGTGATGTTTCAGCTGAAGTGCGTCCTTGACGACGACGCCCTCGGCATTTCGTTTCAATATTAATACGTCTGACATCAGCAGGGATCTAAATATAGACGTACAGTAATGTTTAACGCGAGAAAACAAAGAGAACATGTGCTGTGAACGCAGCTTTTTGTTGTTTCATGTGAGTGATGGTGACTCCTCTGCGGCAGGGTCACTATCTCGCCTGCATGACGGCCATCCTGAAGCAAATGGATGACATGCATTACGCCCACTACATCAGCACCTTCAAGACGAGACAGGATATCATTGTAAGTGTTCTGCTTCCTCCCCTCTTGGCTACATCTCGTCCTGAAACATCTCATCAATAACGGGCATTAAACCAGCCGGGGCCACTTACTGCTCCTGAAGAGAGTATCGATTATAGACATTTCATAGGATGGATTGGACCGACATGATGAGGATGTCAGTGAGCCTCCATTAGGCCGAGTTAGCGAGTATGTGTGTCTGACTTTCCCTCTGCCGCCCTGCAGGACTTCCTCATGGAGACGTTCATCATGTTTAAGGACCTCATGGGGAACGTCTTCCCCGCTGACTGGATGATCATGAACCTGGTGCAGATGCAGGTCTTCCTCAGGGCCATCAACCAGTACTCGGACGTCCTCAACATGTACTTCCTGGATCAGGCCCACTTCGAACTGCAGGTGTGTGCAGCTAAACCAGAGACCGAGACAAGACCAGGACCAAGAGTGAGACCCAGAGTGTGTCGAGACCGAGACAAGACCAAGACTTTGAAGGGTTGGGACAGAGTCAAGACCAAGACCAAGGGTGTGTCGAGACCGAGACTTGGTTTCAACCCTTCAAAGTCTTGGTCTTGTCTTGGTCTCGACACACCCTTGGTCTTGGGCTTGACTTGGTTTCAACCCTTCAGAGACTGAGACAAGACCAAGACTTTGAAGGGATGAGACCAATCAAGACCAAGTCAGGGCGAGGCTGAGACAAGACCAAGACCAGACAGTTTTTAGCGTAGTTAGGTAGCTCGCATGTCGCTAATATTCGTCGAGCCTCTTTGGGTGAGGCCTCACAGCCTTCTCAGTAAGTCCTTTTATAGTCCTCGTAGCATTCATCAGCTGCAGGTCACAGAGTCCAAAACTGAACAAGTTCATATTAATTTTCTTCTTTCAATGACCTGCTTCATAAAAGTTTGATTTGGTGGAAGAACTTAGCAGCTGTTGGTTCGTCGTCTTGTGGTTAAAGTCCATGTAAACACATAAAATATGTTGTAAAATAGTTGCTGAAAAGACTTTGAATGCTATATTACTGAAATGTGGAGTTAGAGGTTCAAACAGTTTTTCACCAGTTTTCAGTCCAGGATTTTGTGGGCGGTCCTTAAAGGGTGGCTCGATGACACGCTGAGGCCGCCCTGAGCAGAGAGATAGAGATGAATTCATCTCAGCTCAGAGTGTTTCAAAGTTAGTCATGTCATTTTCTGAACTCATCTGACACGTTTCAGTCGCGTCAAAATGGCCGCTCGACTGCTCCCACAAGTGGGCGTGGCTTCAGCACATTCAGAGGACACGCCCCCACAGTCCTGGAGCCGAGAATTCATTTTTACCTGATTCTGACACCTGATTTCATAAACTTGTAGATATTTTTAATCATTCAAATTTGGCTGGATGGTTAACAACACTTTCTTCTTTGATCTGACAAACTCAGAACATTTTACTTTACACAGACTTTAACCCTCGACCTGAACTTTCTTGAACTCTCATTAGTTTTTTGTGCCATGCTGGTTTTTGCTCGATAACTACAGACTGAAGAACTTTATAAACTGTTTCATCAGCCGCTTTCGCCGTCATTTGTTTGACTCTCTTCACCCGTGTGCCAGTGTCGGTTCTCCAAAAAGTAAAAGTGAAACTTAACGTTACGTAACTGCATTTCATTGTCTTAGCACTTGTACTTTGTGCAATGACAATAAAGTTTAATCTAATCTACTGAAGTATAAAAGTATTTTCAGTTAATCATCAAAGTGTGGTGATACAAGTTAGCCCCAAATTCCACCAGGCGTTACGTGTCCGCCACGTAAAGCTCCAAACCCCGCCGCGGTTCAGGAGCATGTAGCAGTAACCTCAGAAGCAGACCTCCTCTTGGCTCTGCGGGGAATTCACAGCTGTTTTATTCATGACTCATGCCACGAGAAATCAGGGAGCGATATTGAAATACCTCCGTCAATCTGCACAGAGAAGCTCGAGCTGGCGGGAAGTCAGACAACAAAATGGCATCGAGAATCTGGTCAAAAATAAAAGCCAGAAGCCAAACAAGTTAACCACGCAGCATATTTACACGTTTAGAAGAACCTAAACCAGGAAAACGACCAAATCTGAGCAAGTAAACAAAGTCTGACGGGCTTCTGAAACGCTCTCGTGGGGTTTGAAGACCAGAACAGCATCATGGAGACGTGCCCGGGGCTCGACGCTGTTTGGTGATTAATGGGAAACGCTGGTGATATCCTCACAGTTGTGGTCTGGACTGGTCTTGAAGTAAAATCCTCTTTGTCCAAGACTGAGACAAAAAATACAGTCGTCTCCGAGACGAGACCAAGACCTTCAAAAACTGGTCTTGAGACCGACCTCAAGTGCTACAACACGGGTCGCCCCCCTCGCCTCGGGCGGAGGTCACATTTTTTATTAAACACAAAATCAAAAGCTACTGTTATGAGAAGGTAATTATAGTATTAATATTTAAAGCAGCTCCGCTCTCTTCCTCCCTCGCAGCTCTGGAATAACTACTTTCATTTGACCGTGGCGTTCCTCACCCACACGACGCTGCAGCTGGAGTCCTTCTCTCAGGAGAAACGAAACAAGATCCTGAACAAGTGAGAGAAAAAAGATCATTTCCGACTCATCACGACGCTTCTTCAAACAGGGACGACTTCATTTAACTTTGGTTTGAATTTACCGACAGATACGGAGACATGAGGAAGACGATTGGATTCAAGATCAGAGATATGTGGTACAATCTGGGTGAGTGTTTCCTGATAATGCTGCTATTATCATGGCGAGTTTGTGGGATTGTTTATTCGACGCCCGGCCGTGATGCAAAGGGAATAACAAGACAATATTTTATATTGTCCAGGTTATTAGATTTGTTGAAGTTGCAGCTTATTGCCTTCCTCAGATCATACTTTGATATTTCCTGCGTGATAATGTCGGCTCGTCCCTTTAGGCCCGCACAAAATGAAGTTCATCCCGGCGATGGTGGGGCCCATCCTGGAGGTCACGCTGGTGCCCGAGCCCGAGCTGAGGAAAGCCACCATCCCCATCTTCTTCGACATGATGCAGTGCGAGCACAACTTCAGCCCGGGTCGCACCTTCGAGACGGTAACGTAGTTTTTTTGTTTATCGGACTGCTCGTGGCTCCGTGATGTTTTTTTTTTGTTGTTTTTTTAAATTCCTGATTTTATCTTTTGCAGTTTGAGAACGAGCTCATAACAAAACTGGATCAAGAGGTCGAAGGAGGCCGAGGGGACGAGCAGTACAAAGTCCTGCTGGAGAAAACGTAAGGAGGAGAGGAGCAGATCAAACAGCTGGGAGTTGTTACAAGTACAACACTGATCAAAAATCCATCAGTTCTGTGATAGAGCATTCACACAGGAGCGCTGCTAAAATACTAAAAAAGGCCTTTGTGATTGTGCTTTTTGAAGAAGTCCTGCAGGAGCCAGAAGGACAAGACAGGCTAATCAATAGAAACTCCGCGTGGGAACAATACTGCATCCTGAACAATCACAAAAACAGATTTTAACAGAAAGGCCAGCTTATGAAGTAGAAATGTCTGTTGTTTTGTCCGTGCAGCTTGCTGGAGCACTGCAGACGCCACAGATACCTGTCGCAGTCGGGTGAGGAGCTGGCTCTGCTGCTGAGCAGCCTGCTTGAGAATCTGCTGGCGTACCGCACCATCACGCACGACGAGAGTCCCGAACACCGCATGAGCTGCACCGTCAACGTGCTGGTACGCCGCTCTAGCAAAGGGTTAACACGACGTGTGCATGAAGCAAAAGAGTCGCAATTATGCAATTTAACGTTGTTTCCTCTTGCAGAATTTCTACAAAGAGAAGAAGAGGGAGGACATTTACATCCGGTGAGTCAGACGGAGGCTCGGACGCTCTGATTTCTGGCTAACGGTGTCTTAACTAATGTGCTCTTGTTCATCAGGTACTTGTACAAGCTGCGAGATTTACACCTGGACTGTGAGAACTACACCGAGGCGGCCTACACTCTGCTGCTACATGCCGAATTACTCGAGGTGTCTGACACATCAAAGCCTCTTTGAAAATCAGATTTTTTTAGATGTTTGAGCTGTTTAATCTTTGCTAATACGACCAGGGACACATTTTTTGGATGGTCCGCCCACAGAGTTTATAGAGTTTTAGAGTTATAAAGGGTTCTGGGTCTGCCGCGGGGGTCTCCTCCCGGGTTGTACGTGCCTTGAACACCTCCAAAGAAGGCGCCCTGATTAGATGTTGAACCACCTCAGCTGGCTCCTCTACGGATGTCCGAGCTCCTCGCCCAATCTCTGAGGCTGAGCCCGGACACCCGGCAGAGGAAGTTAATTTCGTCCTCTTGTATCCGAGATCTCGTTCTTTCCATCACTACCAAAAGTTCAGGCTCAGCTCCTTCTGAACCACGACGGTCCGGTACAACGTCCATCTCGCTTGGGGCCCCTGAGCATTTGTGACATTTCAGCTTATTAGTTGAGATTCAACAACATTTTTTCTGCTTCAAACACGTCAACTTTAAGGACAAAATGTTCACCTGCCTAATATATCCCACCAATTGACAGGAGCCATGATAAGGAGATGATCAGTGGTCATAACGTTACGGTCAGGTATGTACAGCACAGACAGATTATGAGGGGGAATCAGATATTTCTAAGTGGTCGTAATAAAAGAAAACAAGATAAAGTAAAGGACAGACATTAGGCAGTGGAAAAATAAATACATCAAATGATAACAGAATAAAAACTAAATCAATTAATGATAAAACATCTATCTGAATGATAAGCCCGGGCTTGTACAGTCCAACAGGAGACTGAAGCACAGTTTTAGTTTGTCTACATGAGATTAAAAAACGGCCGCCATAAATTATAGAAGTTGACAGTTGAGCCTCGGGGAGCATACTTTATTTTTTTCTAGTTGGGATGCAGCAAAGACAAATGAAAACAGAATTCAGTGATTTTCAAACGTATATTCAACTGAATACAGTTTAAAGATGTTTGATGGCAGCAAGAAAGGTTTAAGAACGTTTGTGGACACACAGTTTGAAGGAATTTCTGGATTTCACCGTCTACAATCCAGAATATCATTCAAAGATTCAGAGAATCAGAGAAATCTCTGCATGTAAGGGGTATGTCCGTGACCTTCGACCCCTCAGGCAGCACAGGCTGCATTTAAAAAACCCACATGACTGTATAAAGGATGTTACTACATGGACACTTCAGAGAACCTGTGAAGGTTCTCAGTCGTCCAGGTCGTCTTTCTTTGAGAAGAGTTGAATCTGGAGCAACTGGACTTGGTTGCCGTGGTCATCACCTAGTGCACCTTGTTGTTGTGACGACTGTTGTCCAAGGTTGTTGGCAATCTTCATGTTCTTCAAACCCAACAACGCACTACAACAAAAACTGGTACACCAAACACCGAATTCCCCTAACCCCAAAAAACAATCTGCCGTATGCGGTTCAATGCCAGGAGGGTCAACTCATCCGGACTGGACAAGGGATACTCTTTTAGTGACAATGATGTTTGCATTATGGGTCATGAGTAGGTGGTTGAGGTGAAAGATGAGTGAAGAAGGCTATCTATGTAAAAGTAGAGAAACCATCAACAAACACCACTCGACCCGACCTACAATGCCGTCCTGTCACCCTTCATGAATCAACAACCAAGAAGTCGTGTTGCCCCAGATTTAACCCAACTTCAGTTCATCTCTGCATCTACAAATGAAGTTCAGACTCGACCATGCAAAGAGAAAGATATTAACAACATCCAGAAATACCGCCAACTCCTCTGGACCCAAGTTCATCTGAGACAGACTCACAGTGCTGTCTTCATACTCAACAATTCGGTAGCTTTTAATCGCATGAAAATAGACGATAAGTTCGAGCAGCTCCCCTGGCAGCAATGCATGGCCGAGCAGTGTTTTGACCTCGTGTCCTCCAGGCTAAATCTCCCAAGGCGTCCTAACTTTTTTGGAATCAAGATTGTCTGTGAAGAAACAGCTTTTGGAGAGCTTTGAGAGGGACATGTTTAACAAACGGTGATCCAGCTACCTCTATAAAAGTCTCAAAACTGAGGTTCAATAAGGGGAAAGTCTTGGAGAAGTCCAGAAAGTGTAACAACCGTTTTCTGATATCACACCTCAGTGGTTTGGTTAGATTTAGGTCAGGTATGTTCATGAATTGTCTCAAACACTCTATAAACTCTCTGCAGACCGTCCAAATGAAGTGTCACCGTGTGACCTTGCCTCTAAACGCTCACTTGAATGTTGATTTATGGTCATTTCCGTCCTCAGTGGTCTGACAAACCCTGCGCGACTCATCTGATCCCCCGAGATGGGGATCATGTGTGGACCCAACAGGAGCTGAAGGAGAGGCTCTTCCAGGAGATCATCTGCTATCTGGACAAAGGAAAGGTGAGTATGAAGTTGTGAAACTCGTGAGGGAAGTTACTTAAACTCACACTTTGTTTCAATGTGTCAGATCTCTCACCAGCTGTTTTCCCTCGAAGCTTCAGGGTGTGTTTATGTTGGGGGGGTTGGTTTCTTCAGCGAGGACAGCCGTGGCAGCCAGATGGCAAAGTGTAACCGGTGCTGCTGTGGTTTTTATGTTCTTGTTTTATATCCGTCTTTTAACTGAGCGATGCACGTCGTCTTTTCAGATGTGGGAGAAGGCCATCGAGCTGGGCAAGCAGCTGGCCAAGATGCACGAGAGCCACATGTTTGACTTCATGGAGCTGAGCCAGCTGCTGGTGAGACGACAAAGACGACGCAAAACAAAAGTCTGCTAAAGGCAGCTTTATAAAGTGATATGAAAACAAGTCGAACGTACAGTACCTGTCAAATGTTTGGACACACAAGAACCGCCCAACTAAGGCAGTCCATCGTTATTTTAAGACATGAGAGGAGAAGTTCATCACAGTTAGCAGCCTCACAAATCAACAATTAACGGGACTCATCGGACCAAAAGTCCAGATTTCCTCTGGAGCTGTTTCTTGGTCTTCAGAGTGTTTGATGGTTTTTGTGACTGCACATGATGATACATTCAAAGTTGTTGATATTTTCTGGACTGACTGACCTTCATGTCTTAAAGTAATGATGGACCGTTGATTCTCTTTAGTTAGCTGAGCGGTTCTTGTCATGATGCGCCAACACGACCTCTGATGGTCTCAAACTCCTTAAGAAGGCACATTTGTTGATAGAAAACCTTTCCAGGCGTCGACCTCGTGAAGCTGATTGACTTTTTTGATTACCACATGATTCTACACGTGTTCCTTCAAGTTTCTTCAAACCCAGAAACTGGTACACCCCAAAGACTGAATTCCCCAAACCCAGAAAACCAATCTGGTGTATGCAGTCCAATGCGAGGAGGGTCAACTCATCTGGACTAGACTAGAGGTTTTCCTACACCTTAGGGGACAAGGGATACTCTTTTAGTGACGATGATATACAACTACAACCAAGTCCAGTTGCCAGAAGTTCGGACTCGACCATGCAAAGAGAAAGACAGATATTTACAACATTCAGAAACGCTGCCAACTTCTCTGGACCCAAGTTCATCTGAGACAGACTCACAATGCCGTCTTCAAACTCAACAATTCAGCTTTTAATCGCATGAAGATAGACGATAAATTTGTTTGTGGAAATCATTGACCTCGTGTCCTCCGGGCTAAATCTCCCAAAGCGTTCTAACTTTTTTTGGAATCGAGATTGTCTTGAGATCTTCAATCCACTGAATATACAATGCAGAAAGTCATAAAAATAAAAGAATGAGAAGCTGTGTCCAAACTTTTGACTGGTGCTGCAGATGACTTGAGTTGTTGCCGCCTCGTTCAGACTCTTGAAATCAGTCTGATGAGCGACAGACGAGACTTCCAGGTCGTCCGAGGCTGAACACGATTAGCTGAGGAGATAATTGCGTGTTAACCTGTTTACCAGCTGATTATTCATAAAGTCTGAGCGTTTAGTAGTTTAGTTTGATTGCACTCCAATAATCTTTTCTCATAATTACATCAAATAAAACAAGAGCAGCCACATTCGTTTGTTCTTGAAGATGTTTGTTGAATTAATTTATTTTGAATGATTTCATTTTCTAACCGCTGAGAGACTAATTACAACGTGCTGCATGTTTTTTCCTTCTCTTTGTCCTCTCACAGAAAAAACAAGCCAAGTTCTATGAGAACATAATGCATGCGATGCGGCCACAGCCGGAGTACTTTGCTGTAGGATATTACGGCCTTGGGTTCCCGTCTTTCCTCAGGGTAAGGAAATGATTACCTGTTTCAATAAATAGAGACGTGGCCGTGCACCGTGCGTATGCAGTGAGCTGCTTTTTCCAAACATTTCTCAGGGCAATGTGCAATAATGTCGATAAAGGTTATTGGCTTTTTGATGACACCAGAAAATGTCAGGATGGAAACACAGTCCTGAGCCGGCTCTCATATATTATGGAGAATAAGCTCCATCATATTTTCTTTTTATTGAGTTTCGTTGGTTGTTTTTCCGCCGCAGAACAAGATGTTCATCTACAGAGGGAAGGAGTACGAGTGGCTGGAAGACTTCAGCTTAAAGCTGCTCTCTCAGTTCCCAAACGCATCGCGCATGACCAGCACGGCGCCCCCTGGAGACAACATCAGTAACTCACCTGGACAGTGTATCCTTACCAGAACAAGTCACGTGAAAGATGGAGGTTTTTAAGCCGCGTTAGCAGCACGGCTCAGGGGAAAGCATCGAGTCTGCGAGCCTGTGGAAACCCAAAACCACAGTCACGTCTCATGTGCATCATTTTCCATGTATTGCACTCAAATTTGGTTTTGGTTTAATTGCACATTTATTATGAAAATTAGGCAATTTCACAAACCAGTCATTAAAAAAAATCCCTGCTTCAGCTGGTGTGCGAGCAGTGAGTTCATCATGTTTTGTGTCATAAATAAAAAAGAAATATTATTTCCTTATTAGACAGAAAAATCAGTCAGTGAACAGTCTCTCTGTTTTACTGCAGTAAGACTAGTTACACTGCTTCGTTAGACCTCCGTAAAACTCAATTAATTCAATTAGAAATTAAATAAAACTCACCCAAACTATCTGTGTTCAAGTCAGATTTTCAAAATAAAACATCCTGTGCAGACTCATAAACAGACATAATGGAAACTATTTAACTACGTAGCGATGGCGCCGTCGAAGAGTCGTGCTCGGTGGAATTTAGGTTGCTGGTCCACCGTTGCCTTGATCCGCAGTAACGACGCCAAACATTAGCACAAACAAACGAACCGACAGAGGCAGCAACATTAACTCGTGTTCTGCGAGGAACTGTTCCAGTTTCCTGTAAAAAAAAAAAAAAAAAAGGGTCAGCCTGACGAGGTGAGGCTGTAAAAATATAATGTACACTCAGACTTATATTGATTTTTTCTTTTAGGAGGATAAAATACATTTTATTGCTGCTCCTGTCCATTTCTGAGCTCCTGAGGGAGATGTCAATCAAAATGTGGTCCGCTACGCCTACACAGCTTTGAGAAATGGTTTTTTGAACTGCGCTCTGTAATAGTTGTGATTTCTGTGGATGCATTTTTGCTATTTTTAGTCACATTTCAGAGGCTTCAAGAGAAAAATCTCCTCAAACTGTTGGTCGCTTGCTTGCTTGGTTGGTTGTTCCCCTGTAAAGCCTCGCAGTGCTAACGCGGCCGTGCACGGTTAAACTCTGCACTCTGTTCCCGGTCTTATCCTGAGCTGAACTCCAGACATCCAGTGCTTTACGGTCAAGCCTGTTCTCACCATGCCGCACCAGTTTAAAGACAAGGGGGTTCCAGAGCAGATATTAAAGTACGTAACAGAACACTTAAAGGCTGATTTATCTTCTCGTGGATACTCTGGGATTTATTGGTTCTCTGGTCAAACTGCTAACTCACCGCCGTCCTTCCTGTTCCCTCTCTGTCTCTTTCTCTTTGCAGCTATTACAGAACCAATGAAGTGGACCAGTTCCAGTATTCTAGGCCCTTCAGGAAAGGTGAAAAGGATCCAGACAATGAATTTGCAGTGAGTACTTTTTAAATTTACTTCAAAGCTCGGAGCTCACGTGTGAGTCGCACGCCTGTGAATTCCTTAAAAAATGCCACAGTGACATTCAAATGTCAGCGTTTACCGTTGCACTGATGTTTATTCTGCTCTGCAGACGATGTGGATCGAGAGAACGACGTACATCACCGCCTATCGCTTCCCGGGGATCCTCAAATGGTTTGAAGTGAAGTCCGTCTCGGTGGTAAGAAGCAAAAACCTCGACGCTCTCAAACTGTGCCGCTTCTTTCTCTTCAAACTCTCACGTGGTTGTTCTTCGTGTGACGTGCAGGAGGAGATCAGTCCTCTGGCGAACGCCGTGGAGACGATGGAGATGGCCAACGAGAAGCTGAGTAACCTCGTGCAGCAGCAAGCCTGCGACCGCTCGCTGTCCATCAACCCGCTGTCCATGATGCTCAGCGGCATCGTCGACCCCGCCGTCATGGGCGGCTTCTCCAACTACGAGAAGGTTTTCTGTCTTTTCTTTTGCACAAATAAACAAACGGTTATTTAAGGTCCTCTTAATGCAGTCCAGATCTTAAATTCATATTCAAAAATATCTGTAACTTTGAGCTATTTCTCAAGGACCAATGCACCACCACAAGTTCCTGTACCCTTGGAAAGTGCAACCCCCTCGAGCAGAGCTTTATCAGGGATAAATAATGTTAATTTAGACCCTCCAAACAAACAAATGCTAATACCGCTTTACAGGCAAAGACTTAAAATAACCACCACAGGAAATGTCATTAAATATATCATAACAAGGCTAAAGGTCTGCAGCCATGTTAGCAGCTACTGAGGCTGTTTACATGTTCAGATGTAACGTTCACCGTCTTTATAAAGTGTTAGCATGCTAATATTTTGCTAATTAGCACTGCACTGTACTGTGAGTCTGAGCTAAATGCTAACATCAAGATGTTCACAGTGACAATGCTAACATGCTGTTGTTTAGATGTAACGTTTAGCATGTTCACCATCTTCGTGTAGCGTGTTAATATTTGCTAATTAGCACTAACCATGCAGGCTATACTTAGTTTGGGCTATGTTAGCATGCTAATATTTTGCTTATTAGCACTGAAGACTGTACTGTACTGTGAAGCTGAGCTAAGTGCTAATGCCAGGATGCTCACATTGACGAGGTTAATAGGCACGCTGATGTTTAGATAGCATGTTAATGTGCTAACAGAAGCTAGTTAGAAAGGAAAGTCCGTCCTCTGGGGACCACGAATGTCCACCATTTTTATCTCAGTCCATCCAGTAGTTGTTGAGATATTTCAGTCCACATCTACAGAGCCGTGTCGGCTTGTAATACCGGTCTTTAAACGCACCGTGCACGAGTCCAAACGTGCGTCCACCTACAGGCAGCGCTGTGTTTGTTAAACTGGGCTCAGGTTGTTTGCACAGTCAGCTCTGAAGTAATTGATTTGGAAAAGAATCCGCTGCCATCAAACAGAGCCAAACGACACTAATAACAGATAAATCAGAGAGCTGCAAACATTAATATGAATTTGTTACTCTTTTGTTCATTAACATGAGTTCCTGTTGGCCTGCAGCCCAGTTCAGTTGTATTCATAAGGGAACGTGGCCTCTTTGTCACGCTGTGCACACCTGTTCATTATTGTTTGCAGGTATATTTTTTAAATCCTGTCTTCCTGTGCAGGCGTTCTTTACAGACACCTACATGCAAGAGCACCCAGAGGACCACGAGCGCATCGAGGTCCTTAAACACCTCATCGCCCTGCAGGTAAACCCCTCTCCACCCTCGTTGGCCTCGAAGCAGAGAGCGTGTTTCGTCATACTTAAGTGCCCGTCTTCCCGCCTTTAGATCCCCGTCCTGGCAGATGGGATTCGCATCCACGGGGAGAAGACGACGGAGCAGCTGAAGCCTTTGCACAACCGTCTGGTTACGTGTTTCCAAGACCTTCGGGAGAAAGTGGAGAAGCATTATGGCGTCATAACTTTGGTGCGTTGCCAACTGCAAACTCAATTTAATGGAAGAGGGTGCCAACTTAAGCTATTGGCCCTGTTGCCTTCCTATCAAACGCTTCTCATTCAGAGCAGTGTACATTATATTAGTGCAGGTCCATAAATCTTCCTTTAGCCGGTCTGCGGGAGGCCGACTCGCTGCCTGTCATTGTGCCAACATCCCCTCTGATAGTGCTTAATCCCATTTGTGTGTCCCAGCCCTGCTCGCTCGCTGAGAAGAAGAAGAGTCGCGTGGGCTCCGTGGTGATGCCCTACATCCTGTCCTCCACCCTGCGCCGCATGTCCACCGTCTCCACCCTCTCCAACGCCTCGTCTGGACTCTCCAGCGGCTCCGCCAGCTCGGACGGACCCTCCTGCGTTTCATCCCAAGAGTCAGTCCCCTCCTTCTGTCTTTGATTGTGCATCTTTACTGTAAAACACACAGAATACGACGACCACGACGACAAAGAAAAAGTTTCCACACTTTAACTTTTAAGTTTTCGTTGTTGTATAATCGCAATATTACACTTGAGGGTGTGCTTTAACATCATTATTGGCACTGTCATGCCAATAATGATGTTAAAGCACACCCTCAAGTGTAATATTGCGATTATACAACAATTACTAACTTAAATAAAATATATAATCAAAAGATTTTCATGTTTTGGGGCAATTTGCTCTCAAAATAAACATTTCTTTGCTCGCCGTTTCTGTTCTGATCTCCGTTTCTATGGAGATACACGGGGCCTGACTAATACCTGGAAAACAATCAGTCACAGCAGTAGACCCCTGTATGTAATGAAGCCAGTTCACTACTCCAGCAAGTAGCCCGAGCCTTAGTAACGACCTAGCAATGGAGAAACTTTCTAGTCCCGTCAAAGCTCACGGAGATCGTGGAGTTTTCCAAACTGAACAAATAGCGCACATATAAACACTAACGTCACATTGATTTTGAAGCTCGCGTATCAGCGACTCACCTGCACAGCTGATGATCCAAACATTTCCAGTAACTCCACATGTTGTAAAGTCCAAAAGTCAAATTGTGTTGAACAAAGATCAATGGAATCAAAATGAACAACATGTTTTTATCTAATGGAATATTCCTCTTCAGTCCAGATTAGTCCACCTTTAGTCTGCAGAAATATCTTCTCTGAGCTCACTGAACTGTTTGAACACAAACGAACACACCTGTATTAACAAGGCGTACACCTGTATTAACGAGGTGCACACCTGTATTAACGAGGCGTATACCTGTATTAACGAGGTGCACACCTGTATTAACGAGACGCACACACCTGTATTAATGAGGCGCACACCTGTATTAACGAGGTGCATACACCTGTATTAACGAGGTATACACCTGTATTAACGAGGTGCACACCTGCATTAACGAGGTACACACTTGTATTAACGAGGTGCACACCTGTATTAACGAGGCGCACACACCTGTATTAACGAGGTGCACACCTGTATTAACGAGGCACACACCTGTATTAACGAGGTGCACATACCTGTATTAACGAGGCGCACACCTGTATTAACGAGACGCACACCTGTATTAACGACGCGCACACCTGTATTAACGAGACGCACACCTGTATTAACGACGCGCACACCTGTATTAACGAGACGCACACCTGTATTAACGACGCGCACACCTGTATTAACGAGACGCACACCTGTATTAACGAAACGTACACCTGTATTAACGAGACGCACACACCTGTGTTAATGAGGCGCACACCTGTATTAACGAGGTGCACACACCTGTATTAATGAGGTGCACACCTGTATTAACGAGGCGCACACACCTGTATTAACGAGGTGCACACACCTGTATTAACGAGACGCACACCTGTATTAACGAGGTGCACACACCTGTATTAACGAGGTGCACACACCTGTATTAACGAGACGCACACCTGTATTAACGAGGTGCACACCTGTATTAACGAGGCGCACACACCTGTATTAACGAGGTGCACACACCTGTATTAACGAGGCGCACACACCTGTATTAACGAGGTGCACACACCTGTATTAACGAGGTGCACACACCTGTATTAATGAGGTGCACACCTGTATTAACGAGGCGCACACACCTGTATTAACGAGACGCACACCTGTATTAACGAAACGTACACCTGTATTAACGAGACGCACACACCTGTATTAACGAGGTGCACACACTTGTAGAGCTCTTTGAGTTTTTAAGATTTGTCAGACGTGACTCGGAGCTTGTCCTCTATGTATAGATTCTCTACACGTTGCACACTTCTGTTGGGATAAAATCGAGTTCACGAGTCCACGATACCAAATGTTGAAGACATTTTTAAAGAAGCTGATTTGACTGTGTGCGTTTCTTTTCTCAAATTATTCACGAGCAGTTCGTTGTTGTCCCGTCCCAGCGATCGCAGGGCCTCGGTGTTGTCCCGCTCGGAGGAGGACAACAGGATCGCCAGGAAGAACCGGAAGGAGTGGAGCGTGAGCAAATCCCAGGTCCTGCTGGAAAGGCAGTCGGACACGGATGAGGTAAACCTCCACGTTCAGGTGCTATTTTCATACCTGTGTGCTTTGACTCAGGTGATTACATAAGAAGCTATTATTCGACTGTGCATTGGGAGTTTATATCGTGTTGTTTCTTGCAGACTCCTCCGGAGAAGCAGCAGAGACCCAAAAGTTTACAAATAGGGGACCGCCGGCTCACCCTGTCCCTGTTTCAGGGCGTCTCATCCCAGCTCAGCCTGTCGAACCCCCTCAGCCCGCTGCCTGCCTCCCCGCACACGCCGCGCAGCTCCAGTATGTCGCAAAACAACACAACACGGCGCTGCATGTCATCGTTTTTATTCATAAAAATATACCCTGCACACACCATATGTAAGCAGGTCACACACACACACACACATTCACACACTTCCTGTTGTTGTAGGTTATTCATCGCTTCTCAGCGACAATGATGTCAGCACCGTCGACACCCCGGGGACTCCTCCACCCATGCCTCCGAAGAAACACCCGCACGAGATTGACAACGCCGGCTTCTCTGCAGAGGTACGTCTGCGTCTCCTCACTGATGCATATTTAACGACGTGTAAACGTTAAAATATTCTGTTTTTATTTCACATCTGACGTCCTCGCACAAACTCTCTCTCACAGTTCACTCCCCCGCTGCCGATGAAGATCGAGAGCAAGCCTCCGCCGCCGCCTCCGAAGACGCGGAAGTCGATGTTCCCGTCGTATGAGCACTCCCCGAACTGAAACCACAAACACACGCCGGCCTTCAGATCCAGATGCAGGACCATCTACACGCAAGATTTTCCACATTATGTTAGCAGTGATTGTCGTAAGAGGGTACTACTGTGCAACAATGGATGTTTGATTTTGGGTCAGTCCAGGATTCATCGTTTTTTTAATGTTATGATTAGATTAATGTTGTACAGACTTCATCACTCACAGGGATAAAAGGAATGACCAATGCTGCGTTGTAATATTTAGCTTCTTTAATGCGTTGGAGTGACACTGGATGACTTATCTTCCCCTTGTTCGCTTGTTTACCGACTGTTCCACACAGGAAAAAGCTGCATTAGATACAAACTTGATGAAAGAGCAGGGAATATAATGTACAGAATGTAACTGTTGATCAAACTCAAATGTTTTTAGAGACACTGGATGGCGTCGATGAATGTGCAGCGATGAACTGATTTCTGTAACTGGTGCTTCCAAACCTGCGTCACGTTGATGTCGGTGTTAAGTGGAAGTTTTTTTTTTTTTTTGTTTAGTTTTTTGATGTTTTGGGGAAATACGTTTTCTTGCCGAGAGTTAGACGTGAAGATCGATACCACACTCGACCATGTGCGTTAAAAAAGAATAAAGCTGGAGCCAGATGATGGTTAGCTTAGCTTAGCTTAGCTTAGCATAAAAATTGGGGAACACAGGGAAAAATCTAGCCTGGCTCGATCAAGAGGTAAGAAAAACTACCAGTAACACTTGGACAGCGTAAGCGTGACATCAACCGTGGAGCCATTGTGAAGCTCATTGTGGTGGTTTTGGCTGCCGCCATGTTTGTAGTTCTGCCTCTTCCGCCTTTCGGCTAATCTAAAAATCGGACATGGATCATTGGTGGGCTTGATTTAGCCTGTTGTTAGCTTAGCACAGTTGTCATGAATGGGGAAATTAGCTATAGAGACCAAAACTGTTTTTTGTACCAGGCTGTAAACATGTTTATTTCTGCTGTGAAGTTGGACATTTTAACATGGGGACTTATGGAGACTGACTCACTTCTGGAGCCAGCCTCAAGTGGACATTTAAGAAACTACAAAGCGGTGGAAGCAGTGCCACATTTGTCCACAGGGGCCGCCAGAATCAACACATAGGGAAAGTTCCTCGTAGCTGCTTTAAAACAATTCGTGGTTTTACGATGAGTTATGTTCGTAGTGTTGGTGGTCAACTGATCACATGGTTAGCGGTTCGATCCCCACCTCCTCCTGTCTAGTTGCTCCTGATGGTCAGGTCAGGTCATTTTTACACTTAAACATGATGTAATGTGTTTGTTAGCGAGCTTTAGAGCGCTAACGGTGGATTTGTCGCCTTCAGGCTAGCCGTTTCCAGTCTCTTATGCTAAGCTAACCTGGCTCCAGCTACATATTGACACAATATTGGTATCAATCAACTCATCTAACTCTCGGCAAGAAAGCAAACAAGCACACCTCCCAAAATCTCAAAGTAGTCCTTTTAAAGAACCCTAAACGCTGTACGGTACGAGCATGAACGTCTTTAAAGCTCACTTTTTATATTTCAGGGGTTGATACGTTTTTATTATCAGTTCATTATTAAAATTTAAATTATTGCTATTGATTAAATTTTAATATTTCCATTGTTTTGCACACCCGGTGTGTTCAGAGACGCTTTGTTGTTTTTCTTCTGCAGCAAAAATTTGAGTAATTATCTACGTGCTGCTTGAGCTGTTTTAAATTTTTTAAAAGGAGCAATACAAAGTGATGATGATGCTAAATCTATGCATGAAAATGATCAATCGATAATTAAGGTGTCAGAATTTTAGTTTCATTTCTAGATTTCAAGGGATCGACTTCTTTTTTTTTTTTTTGTACGATGTTTTCTAACCAGGATCAAAGAAATTTTATACGTACGACTCAAGAGAGATAAATATATATATGATTCTTTTTTTATGAACAAGCTGTTGATGACTGAACAAAATAAAGATTTACTGAAAGAGCAGCAGCAGCATTGATTATTTCATCTCTTAACTACGATCCCGTCGACACGGTGAATACAGATTACTCTCGGCGCTCGGCGCTCGCTCATTTGAATGCTGCTGGTAGCGTTAAAGATTACCCACTCAAGCTCAAAAACATCCAACAAACTGGTGATTTAGAGCAGGTATCGGGGTAGATGATGCCTCTGCAGCTGATGCAGGAGCTAAAGAGGCATCATGATCTGCAGGGAGGAGTCGTGAGATGTTTAAAGGAGGTGTGTGTGATGGCTGGTCGTGCTAATCTGGATTGCTAATGGCCTGTTCCTTCCTGTCACACAGTGACGTACGGGATATCACTCTTCCTCGCTAAGTCTCAGGAGTCGGGACTAGTTTGAAAGTGATGCACGCCGATGCGAGCAGAGCTGCCAGGTTCAGCTGGATGCTCGGGAACATCGCCATGGAAACAATATCTCTGTACCGTACACGTGTTTACAGCATCCGCGCTGAGGACGTCGCTCGGTGCTTCTTCTTCGTCTTTGCAGCCTCGGCCTCGCCAAGTGACACATCTGTGTCTAACTTTGAGTTGTAGTCGAGTGTGTGAGGTTACACACACACACACACACAGAGTTTCCATTACCTTGAGACAACTCTGAATGGAAAGCAGCTGGAAAGTTTTTCCCCTCACAGACGGTCGCTTAAATCGAATTTTACAGAGGTGGAACATAACTAAGTACATCTACTCAAGTGGAGTTTTGAGGTACTTCAACAACTTGAGTTTTTCTATTTGTTGCTGCATTATACTTCAGAAAAACAGACTTCTTACTTCACTGTATTCACAGCAGTCTGACCTCTTAAGGTGTATTGTAGTTTTTTAAAGTACGACCGGGTGGTCTTTGGTTTAATGAATTTAAGAAGCTGGACGAAGAGCTGTCGTGAAGCTCAGTGTGGTGGCAGCTCTGGTGGCAGACGTCTAATCCAAAAATCAAGGTTCAAGGTTCAAGGAATCTTTATTATCCCCGAGGGGCATTTCGTTGTGCAACAGCAGAATGTAACATAAACAACACATATACAAACGAAACAACCACCACCAGCAGGAGACAAAATACATACTACATAAGGTTCCACGTCTCACACAAATCGGCAAAGACGTGGATCATCAGCGGGCTGAATGACACCTGGTTGCTCAATCTTGGAGCGATGTACTCACCAGGATTGTCCTCTGTCACCTACAGTACGTTACAGAGCCCCTGGCTGGATGCAGGCGAGGAGAACGGGAACAGAGAATATCATCGTACGCCGACGATGTGACTGTTTTCTTTAACGAACCCACTTATCTACTACAACAGGTTGAAGCAGGTTGGAGCATCAGCGCCAACATTTGACTGCCAAAATATAAAACATACATTTAACTTTTGATTTGTATATTGTAACTGCTTCAGCTCCATAGACAGTAAAAATATGGCCGTCAGTCCTGCTGCTTCCGCCTCCCACTTAATCTAAAAATCGTCAAAGACGTGGATCATCAGCGGACCTGAGGCGGGCTGAGTGACGCCTGGCTGCTCAAACAAGACACCCACCTGTCAATCAAAGCGTCCACGCTCTTAATCCTGCATAACTTTAAGCCTTAATATATAGGCTATATTTTTGTACCAGGCTGTAAACATGTTTATTTCTGCTGTGAAGTTGGACATTTTAACATGGGGACTTATGGAGACTGACTCACTTCTGGAGCCAGCCTCAAGTGGACGTTTGAGGAACTGCAGTTTTTGACACACGGAAACAGTGACCTGAATAAATGAAAGACAGGACTGATTGAAAACGTGTTAAATATTATTTATTTGTAGAATTTTTACAATTTCAACTTTAATTTGTTGTTAAAGGTGTTCATGAACTGTGTAGTAAAAGTTAACCAGCTACATCAGTTAAATGCTTAAATACAACATCAATATAGTCATATAATATGAGTGCTTTTGCTGATACTTTTTCATTTTTTATGTACTTTGAACGTAGTACTTGTAGTACTCAGTAGTACTGAATATTTCTCGACTGGTAAAGAATCTAAATGCTTCTACATACGAAGATTTCCTAAACAAAGACGACCAATATTTCCATCTAAGTGACTTGAAGAGACTTTGGGTCTGTCTGAGGGCAGCTGTAGACGAGTATGACCCTCCCTGTCACATATGGCTACTAATTAATGTTTATATTAATTAATTAATTTGTTGTATTTAGACCCTAAATGACTCTTTCTTTGGTTTTATTGTTGATTTCTCCCATCGTAAACTGTAGTTACTTCCTTCAAACGATGTGAAATAAACATGAAAACAGAGTGCATGCATATATACAAAAATAACAGCACAGTCTTCGTGATATATTGACAAACAATGACTGTTAGCTATTTATTTTCTTTATATGCTTTAATATGTTTTTGTACTGGATGCTGTCGTGCCACTGAAGCCACTTGAACTTAACTGAACAGCACGTTGAAGGTCTGAGTCCGTGTTCGTCAGTATTTTTATAACATCGAGCTGTTCCCTGTCTCCGTCGTGCCGAACCGAGCCTCCTCCAACAGCGAGCGAAGGACAGGAGGGATGAAAGCCTCGGCGAAGGCCTTGGTTCGACTTAAGTCCCTGCATCAAAGGAAGATATGCCCTTTCTTACTCCGTCCTCCGTTTAGCTGCTGGAGGGAGTCCCGGCCTCAGTGTGGAGCGAGGATTAGCTCCACTATTGTATCTGGGCTTTGAACCTCACTAGGTGGTGCCAGAGGGCGTGAACTAATGGAGCTCTGCAAAGAGGTCTGCTGATTTAAAGCCTGTGTTTGCTCAGGGCAGGAACAGGAACGCCCAGTTCCTTCACACAGTCGCACCTGAGACAGGTACACTCTCGAACAGGAGAACATTTTAACCCCCGTCATGTTTATTTTTTACCCCTCATACTGGTGCAAACTGGGACTCGGACTGGCATCGCTCCAGCTCCGCGCTGTTATCTCGTCGTGCAGCTTCAAAAAGACTCAGAGCTCAGATTGTGCATACTTTCCTGTTTTATTAATACGCTCTGTACTCTCACCGCGGTCACATGTATTTTTTAACATTTTACTTTGGGGATCTCCGGCTGTTATTTGTCTTGTAAAATATTAATTCACAGGTGCAGAGCTGATGAGCCGGTTACCTGGTCGCTCTGCCCTCGCTGCTCTCGCACATCGTATTGATGTAAAGGAATTGTAATTAATCGTACAGCAGGACAGAAGTCATTATGGAAATTGCAAGCAGAAAAGATAAAAGAATAAGTTTCTTCAGTTTTTAATAAGTTCAGACAATGACCAATTGATTTGAGCACAAAGACCTCCGGTGTGAAGCAAATTGGCTCCTCAGTTTTTAACTTTAGCCGTCGAGCCGTGTTTAGTTTTTTCTTCAGGCACCTTCAGACAAGACAAACACGGATATTCATCCATGCAGGCGTTGAACTCACGGATCAGAACTTTCCAGAAAGTCTTCTTCCCGTAGATCAGCACCATGGCGGTGGCGGTCGTGTACACGGACGTGAAGAAGAACGTGAGCAGGATGATGTTCTCGTGGTGCACCACGATCTCGTACTGGACGTACAGGTCGACCACGAGGAAGACGATGAACACGACCACGAGGGCCAGCGCCATCTGGATGACCCTCAGCTGGGAGCCCAGCTTCGGGGCGTGGGCACCGTTGGTGCTCGCCTTCATGTGACGGAGGTGGACGGCCAAGTGGACGGAGATGGAGATGCAGCATTTCACCATGAGCACCCCGGGCAGGATGTCGGTGAGGAGCAGGTACATGACCTCGTAGATTTGTCCCGAGCGAGTGTCGGGAATCAGAACGCCGCAGTCTTGGTTCTTCGTGGTGCGGTTGTCGTGGTGGAACACAACGAACATCGGCATGCACGTGCCGAGGCCGCACAGCGGGATGAGGAACACGGCCAAGGTGACGTGCTTGAGGATGGAGGCTTGGATCTGGGTGTAGCAGTTGTTGGGGGTGTTCACCAGCTTGATGCTGTAGTAAAAAGTGAGGAAGCTGGTGTCCCACATGACGGTGAACTTCAGGCTGTAGATCAGCAGCACCAAGAAGGTGTACGGCGTCTGGCCCAGGAGGCACTCCCGATCCACCTCGTCCATCGTCATCCAGAAGTAGCAGACGAGCTGGTGAGCCACGTCGGCGATACACAGAGCCACGATGATCGTCTCGCTGGCGCTCCACTGCTTCTTCTGCCTGTAGTTCCACAGACTCATCAACAAGATGTAGACGTTGAAGAAGACGGTGGTGACGGCCAGCAGACCCGTCAGTATCCACAGGACGTATTTAGCCCCAAACATGACGATGGTCTTGATAATCAGTCACAGTTTGTCAGCGACGGCCTGCGGAAAGATTCACACGTTTACATTTTATCCAAAAATCTACAAACGTAGGAGGTCGTACGCGAAATGTAGCTGAGGTATGAAGGTTAGGAGCAATCTTCACATTTTTACCTCGATCGAAGCTCCCGCGAGGTTGGATGAAGCTTCTTCTTCTTTTTTATCACTCTCTGGTCTCTTCTTACATTTCTTTGCCCGTCGGTCGTCACAACTCTCGTTGTCTGACTCGATACCTTCGGCTGCAGCTGAAGAATCTTTTGTTTTGTTTATCCGAGCATTAATCCTAGCCCGGAGATGTTTGCAGGATGAACACGGCAAGGTGAAGTCCTTGGATTTAAGTGTTTCCCTGACTTGGATTGACTCATATATATATATACTTATGTCTGTGTGTGTGTGTGTGTATCAGCATGATTTGCATGAGTTATGACTACAGGTGGTGCGCACGCTGGATTTGCATTGACTTTGTGCTCATTAGGAAATATCCGGTGACTTTTACCGAGCGCGGCGTGACAGCTCGGCCGACCCACAGAACACACACACACACAACCGGCATGCAAATGGTTACACACCGCATATTTACAAACACCAAACCACACACACACACACACACACACACACACCTATTTACCTGATAAGAAAAGCACGTCACCTTTGAGTCACCTTCAGGAGTTCTCGCTGATTCGACACGTTATCGCTGCAGTGTGTGCCGTGGACGACGCTCGCTGTGTGCTGAATTATATTTGAGTTTATATTGTATTAAAAATATAAATAATTGAGTTTATTTATTATTATTTATTATGAAGCTATCAGCAGAGTTCGTCCTCCTGTGGGACCAGCTCTCAGTTCTGGTTCTGGGTCGTCTTTGAGCCTGCTGCTTTGGTTCAGATACTGTTGATATTATTATTACAGATACATATATTGAACCTTTGTTTGACAGAGACAGCTGAAGAGGAAGTCTGCAGATGAAGGGAGGATGACATGCAGCATGCTACAAATCGGATTCGAGCCCAGGACTGAGCTGACCAGGTGAGCTAACCGTCGCTAACCCTGCAGACGTCCGTCCACCGTGATCCGGGTTCTGCTCGAGGTCTCTGCCTCTTAAAGGAGTCGTATTATTCCCCTTTCCACCAGTTCACACAGTTCTCAGGTGTCTTAATGACATGTCTCTGTACCCGGTCAGTAACGCTTGACTGTAGGTTCGAAATTTTGGGAGGTGTGCTTGTTTGCTTTCTTGCCGAGAGTTAGATGAGAAGATTGACACCAATATCGTGTCAATATGTAGCTGGAGCCAGGTTAGCTTAGCATAAGAGGAAACAGCTAGCCTGGAGGCGACAAAAATCAAACTTTAGCGCTCTAAAGCTCGCTAACAAACACAACTAATGGAAGCTAACATGAGCTAGTTAACGGGAGCTAACGTTACTGTTAACGTAAAGAGAAGCAGTAGATCTGATGTTCAGTGTTCAAGTCTAAAGGTTAAAGGCTAACGGGAGCTAATGGAAGCTAACATGAGCTAGCTAAATGGGAGCTAACAGGAGCTAGATAATGGCAGTTGGCTAACGGGAGCTAATTGAAACTAACATGAGCTAGTTAACGGGAGCTAACAGGCGCTAGATAACGGCAGCTAGCTAACGGGAGTTAATGGAAACTAACAGGGGCTAGCTAACAGAGAATATAGGAGCTAGCTAATGGGAGCTAACGTTACAGTTAACAGAAAGAGAGGCAGCTTCTTTTATGTTAAGTCTGGCTGCCAGAAGATAGATACCAATATCATGTTAATATGTAGCTGGAGCCAGGTTAGCTTAGCATAAGAGACTTAGACTGGAAACAGCTGGCCTGAAGGCGACAAATCCACCTTTAGTGCTCTAAAGCTCGCTAACAAACACATTACATCGCGTTTAAGTGTAAAAATGTGGTTTTATAGGTTAGCCTGGAGCAGTAAATGCCATCATGAGATAACTTCCGTCGTGGTCGGTGTTACGGAGGATTCTTCCCCCGCGGCGCTGCAGCAGACCGAAGAGTTCAGGCTTCACTCACATTTAGTTATAAATCATTACACGCGTCTCGTTGGCGGTTCTCGTGAGTGAAATGCATCATTATGAAACACAGATGTCAGATTTGTTGACCGGCATTTGAAGCAGCGTTGTTGAAGTGCTGCAGCTCTGGCAGGTAATCATTAATCTGTGTCATCAGCAGGCCGGCGATTAGAAAACAAACACTGACGAACAAAACATGTCAGTCTGGAGGAAGAACACGTGTCCGAGCATCCTCAAATGAAACTAACTGAAGGAGTTTTACTTCATACTTTGTCTCTGCAGAGCGGCAGCTGTGGTTCGGGAGGTAGAGCAGGTCGTCCACTAATGAGAAGATCGGTGTTTCGGTCCCCGGCTCCTTTCGGCTCCGCTCTGCCAAGTGTCCTTGGGCAACATACTGAAGCTCCAATCAGTGTGTAAATGTAATTAGTTCCCTTCTGATGAGCAGTTGGCGCCTCGTATGCTAGCCGACGCCACCGGTGTGTGAATGAGTGAGAGAAATATGTAGAAACACCAAAAACTGGGTTTGTCCAGGGAGGCTGTGAAGTGAAGCCAACACAGGAAGTGCAGTTCCTCTTCTCGTCCACTTGAGGCTGGCTCCAGTCTCCATAAGTCCCCATGCTAAAATGTATAGCTAAAGTGAGCTTTAAAGACGGGCCGGTTTGCAATTTTGGGAGGTGCGCTTGTTTGCTTTCTTGCCAAGAGTTTGATGAGAAGATTGACACCAATATCGTGTCAATATGTAGCTGGAGCCAGGTTAGCTTAGCATAAGAGACTGGAAACGGCTAGCCTGGCTCTGTCTGACAGTGACAAATCCACCTTTAGCGCTCTAAAGCTCGCTAACAAACACATTACATCATGTTTAAGTGTAAAAAAATGTGGTTTTATAGGTTAGCCTGGAGCAGTAAATGCTAACTGGCTAAACAACAAGCTACCGGACGGACCTGACCATCAGGAGCAACTAGACAGGAGGAGGTGGGGATCGAACCGCTAACCATGTGATCAGCTGACCACCAACACTACGGACATAACTCATTGTGAAACCACAAATTGTTGCTACGAGGAACTTTCACTGTGTTGATTCTGGCGGCCCCTGTGGACACAATAGGTACTGCTTCCACTGGTTTGTAGTTCGTTAAACGTCCACTTGAGGCTGGCTCCAGAAGTGAGTCAGTCTCCATAAGTCCCCATGTTAAAATGTCCAACTTCACAGCAGAAATAAACATGTTTACAGCCTGGTACAAAAAACAGTTTTGGTCTCTATAGCTAATTTCCCCGTTCATGACAACTGTACTGAGGGTGAATTTTTATACAACTCACCTGTTCAGATTATATTAAGGCTTAAAGTTATGCAGGATTAAGAGCATGGACGCTTTGATTGACAGGTGGGTGTTGTAACAGGTAGCTTGTTTGAGTAACCAGGGACAACCAGGACTGCCAAGACGGCGGCGTCCAGAGCTTCAGGCGTTCTTTATACAGCATATGGGCGTACCCCGCCTCACACCCAGCTGGAGTGAAGATAAGCGGTTGCAGGAAACTGTTGACTTTATGTTGCATTTGTTTGTTTTCAAACACGATTATTCGTTCAGTCTGTAAGTAAAGGTTTCGTTGATGTTTTCCACCTTCACTTAGTGAAACGTGTCGCTGTAACGGAGAGCTGGTTTTAAACGGAACAATCCGAAGCTGTATTTCAAGGACAGATTCTCTCTTTTTTTGCACAATAGTATAAAAAAAAATCTCTTTTTTCACGGAGCAGCTCTTTGAATCTTAATGTGAAAGAACTCTGCAGTGTAAAAATAATTACTAACCCCGTTAGAAGCTCTGCCCTCTAAGAAACCCAGCACTTTAAGAAGAAGAGATGGCGGCGGCGGTGGTGGGGATTCTGGGTAAAGGTTGGCAGAAAAATTATTCGTAATTAATCAGCGTTCACGCGTGAATCAAAGGACGGACGCGTGTTTGCTCTCAGAGAGAGATTCTTCAGATTATTTCTGACAGACGTGCGTCGAGCAAACACAAAGATACAGACGGACACACACTGCAAAGCAAACATGCTTTCTGAGTGTGTGTGTGTGTGTGTGTGTGTGTGTGTGCAGACTGAAGTGCTGCTGGTTACATTTTCAAGAGGAGCTCATTTAAAAGTGAAGGAAGCGTGTCTCAAATTGAAAGTCTAATTCTGTGTGTTTTATTTCTGATCAGCCTCTTACAGTCGAACGCTCTGAGGGCCCCTCAACACGTCCTGCAGCTCTTATTAATTCAACACACCTTTTGAAGACGTGATCGGGCCAATACAGACGAGAGAGAGAGAGGTTCTGTCCGCGGGCGTGGTGCTGACTCTGGATTCAGAGAGCGGCAGCTGCAGGTTAGAGCGTCGCTTATAGACGAGCTCGCCGACTCTGCACGCCGTAAACGAGGCAATTTTGCAGCGCCCTTGTTCTGCAAATGAATAATTTTCCAGGAGGCGAATGCACAAAGAGGATCAGAGGAAAAATTGACTTCACTGCTGCGTCCCAATCGTCTGACTCATGAGCGACTCAAAGTTTGAATTTATATCGATCCAGCTCTGAAAACAGCCGGTTATGAGGACAGACTGTCTGAACCTCTGAACATGAAGATAATGTGACTATCTTCATGCTGATATACAACGATGAACAGATCAAGAAACTCCATTTGTTAGTTAACAGTAATCAGGACGCTAACACTAGCTAACAGATGTAACGGGAGCTTACAGGAGCTAGATAACGGGAGCTAACGCTACCGTTAACGTAAGGAGAAGACGTAGATGCGGTGTTCAGTGTTACTCTAAAGGCTAACGGGAGCTAACGTTAGCGCAGACCCGCTGCTTTGTAACAGTTTGTCTCACTACGCTCGTCTTACAGTAAAATAACGCTGGTCTAACATTAAAATAACGTTGGTCTAACATTAAAATAGCGTTGGTAGAGAGCTGTTGAATCAAAACATAAAGTTTGTACAGAAACACAGTTCATCTTTGTGGATTATATTGATGCTGAATTGACAAGAAGACTGTTGATATATGACGGGAGCTAACGGGAGCTAACGTTACTGTTAACGTAAAGAGAAGCAGCAGATCTGGTGTCCAGTGTTCAAGTCTAAAGGTTAAAGCCTAACAGGAGCTAACGGAGGCTAACGGAGGCTAATGGAGGCTAACATGAGCTAGCCAAAGGGAGCTAGCTAACAGGAGCTAACGGAGGCTAACGGAGGCTAATGAAAGCTAGCTCACAGGAACTAATGGAGGCTAACATGAGCTAGCCAAAGGGAGCTAGCTAACAGGAGCTAACGGAGGCTAATGAAAGCTAGCTCACGGGAACTAATGGAGGCTAACATGAGCTAGCCAAAGGGAGCTAGCTAACAGGAGCTAACGGAGGCTAACGGAGGCTAATGAAAGCTAGCTCACGGGAACTAATGGAGGCTAACATGAGCTAGCCAAAGGGAGCTAGCTAACAGGAGCTAACGGAGGCTAATGAACGCTAGCTCACGGGAACTAATGGAGGCTAACATGAGCTAGCCAAAGGGAGCTAGCTAACAGGAGCTAACGGAGGCTAACGGAGGCTAATGAAAGCTAGCTCACGGGAACTAATGGAGGCTAACATGAGCTAGCTAACAGGGGCTAACGAAGGCTAATGGGAACTAATTGAAGCGAACATGAGCAAGCTAACGGGAGCTAATGTTACTCTTAACGGAAAGAGAAGCTGCAGATCCGATGTTCAGTGTTAGTCAAAAGGCTAACAGGAGCTAACGGGAGCTAACGTTAGCACAGACCTGCTGCTTTGTAACAGTTCACCTCTTTGCTACGCTCATCTAACACTAAAATAATAGTTAGTTTTCTTCAAACTGCTAATATGTTTATTTCTGAACGTTTGGTCAACGCTACAGAAACATTAGGTAACTGTTAAATACGATACGGTTGCTGTAGTTGGTTTTATTAACAGTTTGTTCCGACTCCGTTTGAACTGAGCTGTTACCTAATTCTGCATATCAATTCCAGTCTGATGTTAAAATACGACTCATTCAATTAAGATTTTATCTTTTTCACAGAGATTACGGGATAACACATCCCGGGACATGAAATGTTTTTGTGTTTCGTCAGCCCAGATATCATCGAGCACTGAAAGATGGATTTACACATCAATCTCCTTAAAAAAATGTTTTATTGCACACATAATTTCTTTAAAAAAAAAGTGATAAATTGATTAAGCTACATATGTGTCATAGAAAAAAAAGCTCCAATGAAAATATATATGTTGTTTTGGATATTTACATTTTAAATACAGTTCCAGCTAAATTATGAGAACCTCTTCTTCTTCTTGTGCATTATAAAAGTTTGTGTACATCCACGGGCATACCAGCGCTCCCATTATTCTCCAGTTGAGTATATTATATTGCACCACTTGTCACATTCATACTTTACAAAGAGTCTTTTCTTCGTTACGCTTGCTTCGTGCTGAGAGGCGCTGAAGGTCACACGGGGTATCCGTATTTATGGTCGTATTGGAGGGGGGCGGGTCGATCCGCCGCGATCGGCTGCGATGTGCCGTTACTCCCTCCTGTGTAGACGGCGCTGCGGCCCGATTCCCTGTGGTGGTTCCTCACGGAGCTGTACTGCACCCCGGGGTGAGTTCGATACCCCATCACCGAGCGGAAGCTGGAGTTTCTGCTGGTCGGTCTGCTCTCTGGAGCCTGGGCGTCCTCCCTGCAGGAAACAACAGATCTCTCAGTCACACGATCGCGTGGCGATCTGAGGTGATTTCATGCGTGTTTTTAAAGCTCCCGATAACGATACCTGATCTCGTTCGCGACCTCTTTCTGATAGCGGCGCTTGTGGCAGCAGCAGATCAGGAGCCAGATGAGGAGCAGGAGGAGGAGCAGCAGCAGGATAGTGCCGATCACCGCCCCGACTATGACGCCCGCCTTGTTGGTGGCTACAAGAGAAGACACGATGACGAAACCGTGAAATAACAATCAGTATCATCAGTACGTAACGCTTTACAGCTGCTCCGCCTCAACTCTCTGTGATTTACAGAGTTTCCTGGTGGACAGTGAAGTAAACTGCTGACAACTGTAGCTGCTGTTAGCTAATGTTAGCTCAGTTTGTTAGCTGCTGTTAGCTCAGTTTGTTGGCCAGTTCTGCCCGGACTGTGAGCTCAGAGCACCGGGGGAGTGTTAGTGTTTGTACCACAGGCATTTTGGACCACCGGGATAATGGTGTCGTGCCAGAACAGGAGCTGGACAATACATAAGTTAGCATCATGGATCACATTAGCTGCTGAACTCAGAATTTAGTAAGCTATAAATAACTTAACCACTCATAGTGTTTTGCTAGCGATAACGTTAGCAAGCAAACCGGGAGTCTGGATGAATTAGCTGACGTTAGCTAGCAATTTGTCTGCGTTAGCAGGCAAGTTAACGTTAGCCAGCTAAAACCACAATACGACAACGTGTTTCATGTGCTTAGCTGTAACGTTAGCTTTGACTTTGGACTCTGTGTTGTAGTGGGAGCTAGGCGTTTGTTGATGTAGCTAAGATGTTAGCTAGTATTGCACACTGTCAGTTAGCAAAGCCTCAGCAGCCTCTATGGACATAATGGCAGAGGAGAAGAGAGCGAAGAGGACGCTGACGGAGGAAGCTAAGAAGAGAAAAGGAGAGAGTGAGCGAGCAAGAAGTTAGCAAAGTTGTCAAAATCTGACATAATGTTAGTTTGTAGGATTTAGTGCCATCTAGTGGCGAGGCTGCGGACTGCAACCAACTGAATGTCGCCTGTTAAATCTTCGGCGGTTGGTTCGTCTACATCCTCCTCCGTGTTACACAACAGGACTTCAAACAAGTCCAGCTCTCGTTCTTTTTGCTTTTTATGAGCAAATATTTAAAAATACAACAAACAGACTTACGGTTGTATGCGTGCAGTGCGTATTTACACTGCGCCGTGCCGACGGCGTTCTTCACCTCGCACGTGTAACTTCCAACGTTGCTGTCTGAATGGTTCCTTATGAGAAGCTCTCCTTTCTGCGGGTCTTTAATGAAAGAAGACGACACTTTAGCACGTGATCCAGACATCGTGGACGTGTTGTTGAAAGCGTTTCCGTGCTCACCTTGTGTCGCCGTGGGCGGCATCGCGCCTCCGCTCTCCCTCCTCCAGGTGTAGCTGAACGGCGTGGATCCCTTGGAGGACTCGCACCGGAGGGAGACGGTGCCGCCTCTCTCCTCGCCGCCATCCACCCAACATTTTGGAGTCGACGGGGGAACTGTTGAGAGGAAACGTGTTTTTTTTTTTTAGAGATGTGTTTGGGTGTGAGAACAATCCGAGGTATGACGAATGAGAAAGGTGTGTTCACCGACACATTCTTTGTCAGTGAGAGCAGCGAGAATGTGAACAGGTAGAACCGGTAAAAAATAAAGTCCTCCTCACCCAACACCACCAGAGTGACTTTCCTCGTGTCCACGCCCGGCGCCTTCTTCACCTTACACTGGTAGGTGCCCTTGTCGGAGACCCTTGCGTCGGAGATGGAGATGGAGGCGTCCCCCTGCTTGGGGTTCCCCGTGAACTTGAGCCTGCTGGAGATGCTCGGGTCGCCGTATTGATGCATCAGGCCTCCGGTGAACGATACCAGCTGAGATGCAAAGATAGGACTGAGCGATGACACTTCTTCAAAGCACCTCCACCTCCACATGTCTTCAAACATCCACCTACCAGCTGGTCTTTCTGCGTCATGTCCGGCCTGACGTTGGACCACTCGATGTCCAGCTCCCCGGTGTCCGCAGGGTCCGTCGTGTAGGTGCACCCCAGCTTCACAGTGTCGCCCTGGGCTTTCTGAATGGTCTGCGGCCCCGTGGACGTCACCTCCAGCGCCTCTGTCACGTCAGAAAAAAATCAGATTTCTGCACAGCTACACCCTCGCTGAATATTTTCCGATACTTTAATGTCATTCACGCTGCGAGCCTGAGCTGGTAAACAGTCTCAGAATGAAGCAGCTCCTGATCTGAGACTAATTGGCCTCTTAAGTCAAACTGAGGAGGATTTGGAGCTGGAATAAAAGTTAAAAAAAACAGAGAGTTACGTATTAATCTAAAACTCTCGGGGCTCATTAGTTGTCAGAAATATATTAATGGGAATGATGAAAAGTGAATAGATGAGCAAACATGAAAAATGGACTTGAAGAGTCGACACACACACACACACACCCTGCTGACTCACTGTTTACAGCTGTGGAGTTTAATTATTGCTGATAACGTGCCGTTTATATAAAAAGAACACAATCCTGATTATCATCATCCGTTACATGTTTCCACATTAACCTTCTCTAAATATCTGAACACAGCCTGTTAGCTGCTGTTAGCTAATGTTAGCTCCGTTTGTTAGCTGCTGTCAGCTAATGTTAGCTCCGTTTGTTAGCTGCTGTTAGTTAAGTTAAGTTGAAACTTTATTAATCATGTTATGCACACAAAATTAGCAGCGAGAGCGGGGATTGAACCGCCAACCTTCAGGTTATTGGACGATAAGCCATGGCCGGCCCCTAGCTAATGTTAGCTCAGTTTGTTAGCTGCTGTCAGCTAATGTTAGCTCAGATTGTTAGCTGCTGTTAGTTAACGTTAGCTTTGTTTGTTAGCTGTAGTTAGTTAACGTTAGCTCTGTTTGTTAGCTGATGTTAACTCAGTTCATTAGCTGCTGTTAGCTGATGTTAGATCAGTTTGTTAACTGTTGTTAGCTCAGATTTTCTCTGCTGTTAGCTAATGTTAGCTCTGTTTGTTAGCTGCTGTTAGCTCAGTTTGTTAGCTGCTGTTGGCTAATGTTAGCTCTGTTTGTTAGTTAATATTAGCTTTGTTTGTTAACTGCTGTTAGCTCAGATTTTCTCTGCTGTTAGCTAATGTTAGCTCTGTTTGTTAGCTGCTGTTAGCTCAGTTTGTTAGCTGCTGTTGGCTAATGTTAGCTCTGTTTGTTAGTTAATATTAGCTTTGTTTGTTAACTGCTGTTAGCTCAGATTTTCTCTGCTGTTAGCTAATGTTAGCTCTGTTAGCTGCTGTTAGCTCAGTTTGTTAGCTGCTGTTGGCTAATGTTAGCTCTGTTTGTTAGTTAATATTAGCTTTGTTTGTTAACTGCTGTTAGCTCAGATTTTCTCTGCTGTTAGCTAATGTTAGCTCTGTTTGTTAGCTGCTGTTAGCTCAGTTTGTTAGCTGCTGTCAGATGCTGTTAGTTCTGTTTGTTAGCTGCTGTTAGCTAATGTTAGCTCAGTCTGTTAGCGGGGCTGCCTGGACTGTGAGCTCAGAGCACCGGGGGAGTGTTAGTGTTTGTACTACAGGTGTTTTGGACCACCGGGATAATGGTGTCATGCCAGAACAGGAGCTGGGCAACAGATAAGTTAGCATCATGGCTCACGTTAGCTGCTGAGCTCATTTGGTAAGCTATAAATAACTTATCCACTCATAGTGTTTTGCTAGTGATAACGTTAGCCAGCTAAAACGTTAACAGAGGAGCAAACATTAAAAACGGACTTGAGGAGCGACGGTTAGCAGTCGACACACACCCTGCTGACTCACTGTTTACGGCTGTGGAGTTTAATTATTGCTGATGGCGTGCCGTTTATATAAAAAGAACACAATCCTGATTATCGTTACGTGTTTCCACATTAACCTTCTCTAAATATCCGAGCGCAGCGTGTTGGTAAATCAAAATCTGACATCATTAAATCCTCCGAGGAACAAAAGTGTGTCAGAGGTATTTATGAAAGCTTGTAAACGGCGCGAGTCTGAATTCAGTCAGTCAAATGTTTTGCTCGGTTGGGGCGGGCCTCGGGCTAAAACGCTGCAGACTGACGGAGGGAAGGCGTGTTTGTCATGCAGAGAGAGAGAGAGAGAGAGAGGGGATGCTAAGCTAACGCAAGGTGGAGATCTGCAACATGTGGACGACTTTTGTGGAGGTGTCTGCAAGTGCAGAAGTTCATTCACGCTCCGTCCTCCAAAGTGCACGCACCAGTTTGAGGTATGCGAGTTACGCACACGTTTGATACGTTCACGGTTCATTGACTGTCTTCTGGCTGGTCTGTGGCGTGAATTACAGAGCAGACCTGTTCTGTCAGTGATCGTGTATTCGGTAAACCGGTCGGTCAGAGACATTCGGAGCAGAGATGTTAAATAAAGAGCGGACTCACCTGTTTTCAGCAGGATTGTTACCAGAAACAGCAAAGCCACCTTTAACCGTGTGAACACAGGCTCCATGATAACCCTGAGAGCGACACAAAGGAAGATTTCACTCAGAAAACGTCATTTAGTCGCTCTAATTCCAAACAGGTTGACGTCTAACACACTCATTTATCTAAACTCTAACAAACTTTGACCTTTTTTTAACGCCACGTGACGTCCGTTAAACGTGACGTCAACAAACAAACTAGTTCTCCCTCAAGAAAATCTCATAAAACGGACGTACCTGAAAGTTTTGAGGCGATAATCCAAAGTCAAAGTTCGTCCTCGCAGCTCTGCCACTGACTCAGTAACCAGGTGAGGGTTGTGCTTATTTTGTTCTCAGGTGAAACTCTCAGGTGTGGCCACACCCTCTCTGTCCATAGTACAGCTGCTGGCCACTCCTCACTCACCTCTGTCAGTCATTCCACTTTGATTTCTGCTTTTTGACTTAGAGTCTGGTAACTCTTCCGGACGTCATAAATAAATAAAAATATTATAAATAAGAGAGAGAGGACTGAGAATGAAGTTGGTCAGTGTTTGTTTTCTAATCGTCGGCCTCTCAGCTGATGACACAGATTAATGATTACCTGACAGAGCTGAGCCGGTCAACAAATCTGTTATCTGTGTTTCATCATGACGCGTTTAATGATTTATTAAAGGTCCGGTGTGTCAGATTCACTTGGATCTGTTAGGCAGAAGTGGGATATAATATTAATAACTCTGTTTTTTAGAGCGTAAAATCACCTGAAAATAAAAAAATCTTTGAGATTTTTATATCAACTTTCATGCTGGGAGGAGGAGGGTGAGGCGAGGGGTGTTCAGTTCAATCTATCAGGTCACGCCGGACCTTTAACTTCATGTTACTGGTTACTGGAGAGGAAGGAGGAGGAGAAAAGGAGGTGAGGAAAGGAGGAGAGGAGAGGAGGTGAGGAGGTTATTTTTAGGAATATTGGAAGGGCTTGGTTTGGGTGTGTTCCTGAAACTGTTGCTGATGTCTTCAGATCATAACTTCCTGTTTTGAGTTTCTGTGTCGAGATAAAGATTTAAAGAAAAATTTTATGTAAACGGAGCGGACACTTTAATAGAAACAACAACTCTGATATATCTGATTGTTTTAGCTCGTTGTTAACTTGTTTTAGTTCATTGTTAGCTTGTTTTAGCTCATTGTTAGCTTGTTTTAGCTGATTGTCAGCTTGTTTAGTCTATTGTTAGCTTGTTGTTAGCTTGTTTCAGCTCATTGTTAGCTTGTTTTAGCTGATTGTCAGCTTGTTTAGTCTGTTGTTAGGTTGTTTTGGCTTGTTTTAGCTCATTGTTAGCTTGTTTTAGCTTGTTGTTACCTTGTTTTAGCTTGTTTTAGCTTGTCGTTAACTTGTTTTAGCTCATTGTTAGCTTGGTACAGTTGTCATGAACGGGGAAATTAGCTATAGAGACCAAAACAGTTTTTTGTACCAGGCTGTAAACATGTTTATTTCTGCTGTGAAGTTGGACATTTGAACATGGGGACTGCAGTTTGGTTGTTTTTTTGGCTTCACTTCACAAAGTGTTACCTGATGACGTAGGTGTAGTTCTTCATTCTTTGAATGCCAACTTCTTTATTTTGAAAATTCTCGCTCACTTCCTCTCCACCCTCTCCGTCACGCCCTTCAGACCCGCCCGTGAACACACACTCTCTGTTTACAGTCAGACGTGTTGTGAGAGTGCCAGGAGGGTGACGTAGCCGCTGCAGAGCTGCAGCTTTAAATAAAAACCTGTTTTGGGATGAACCTGCCGTGTCACAACTCCTTATCAGCCGTGAATGGAGAGTTCTGATTGGAGCGTTTTAAATTATTCCGTATTGATTGTGTGAGAGTCTACAGTGAGCGCGGAGCATGACGTTAGGAAACCTGAGTGCCGGGTTAACGCGAACGCTGCCAGTAATGTTCATTAACGAGATGAACAGATTAGTGACGCTCGGGATGAGACATGATCAGAAAGCTGATCTGAAATCAGTCTGCCTACCTGAGCTCGGCGCACGGTGACACACCACGTCCATAAATCTGGATTTATTCATGCTGTGGATGTCGGGCCGAGCGCGAGGCTTTGCTGTGTGACTGCTTACACCAGCAGGTGGTTAATTGTCCCGCTCCCTCCCCTCCGGTGTAACAGGAGGTTCTGACAGTCTGAACAGACTGTGCGACAGGACGAGGGCGGGTCCGAACAGACAGGACTGGGACACAAGACCACCGTTAAGACTGCAGAGATGGGACACAGTGCACCTTTTGTCACCCAATCATTTCTTAATTATCTCCAAACTTTGGCTTTTTGTCTTCACTTAACCACGTCCATCCAGCCTGATCACACCACAGGGGTTCAGGTCTCCAGAAATATTCCAACACACATTTATACTGCGTGTTTTTAGCCCAAAGCTACATGGGATTAGCATAAAGTGGGCATGTCTGTAAAGAAGAGACTTGTTGGTGCCCAAAGAATCATTTTCATCCAGATATCTGGAGGTTAAAGGTCAACAAACGTCTTCGAAGATGGCCAAAATTTAGGCGAACCTTCCCGACAAGCTAGCACGACATGCTTGGTACCGATGGACACCTTGGGTCACCCAATGATAGAAGGCCGGAGGAGACTTGTGGGTACCCGTAGACCCAATTTTCATCCAGATATGTTGAGGTTAAAATACCCAAAAGTTAGCCGAACCTTGGAGCCTGCCTGACAAGCTTGCACAACATGTTTGGTATTGATAGACGCCTTGGGTCTTCTATCATTGGGGAACAAAAAGTCACCGACTCGTGGGTACCCGTAGACCCCATTTTCATTGAGATATCTTAAGGTTAAAGGTCAACAAATGTCTTTGAAGATGGCCAAAATTTAGGCGAACCTTCCCGACATGCTTGGTACCGATGGACACCTTGGGTCACCCAATGATAGAAGGCCGGTGGAGACTTGTGGGTACCCGTAGACCCAATTTTCATTCAGATATGTTGAGGTTAAAGGTCAACAAACCTGCCCCAAAGTTTGGCGAACCATCCCGACAAGCTAGCACGGCATGTTTGGTACCAATAGATGCATGGACTTGTGGGTACCCGTAGACCCCATTTTCTTTGAGATATGTTGAGGTTTAAGGTCAACAAACGTCTTTGAAAATACCCAAAAGGTGGCCGAACCTTGGAGCCTGCCTGACAAGATGGCAAACATGTTTGGTATTGATAGACGCCTTGGGTCTTCTATCATTGGGGAACAAAAAGTCACCGACTCGTGGGTACCCGTAGACCCCATTTTCATTGAGATATCTTGAGGTTAAAGGTCAACAAATGTCTTTGACAATGGCCAAAATTTAGGCGAACCTTCCCGACATATTTGGTACCGATGGATGCCTTGGGTCACCCAGTGATAGAAGACTGGAGGAGACTTGTGGGTACCTGTAGACCCCATTTTCATCCAGATATGTTGAGGTTAAAGGTCAACAAACGCCTTTGAAAATGCCCAAAAGTTAGCCGAGTCTTGGAGCATTTTTTAGTTGCCTTCCTGACAAGCTAATATGACATGTTTGGTACTGGTGGACACGTGGACTTGTGGGTACCCGTAGACCCCATTTTCATCCACATATCTTGAGGTTAATGTCTTTAAAGATGGCCAAAAGTTAGCCGAACCATGGAGCATTTGTTACCAACATGTTTGGTACCGATGGACGCCTTGGGTCTTCTATCATTGGAGAACAAAAAGTCACCGACTCGTGGGTACCCGTAGACCCCATTTTCTTTGAGATATGTTGAGGTTTAAGGTCAACAAACGTCTTTGAAAATACCCAAAAGTTAGCCAAACCTTGGAGCCTGCCTGACAAGATGGCAAACATGTTTGGTATTGATGGACGCCTTGGGTCTTCTATCATTGGGGAACAAAAAGTCACCGACTCGTGGGTACCCGTAGACCCCATTTTCTTTGAGATATCTTGACGTTAAAGGTCAACAAACGTCTTTGAAAATAGTCACCCAATCATTTGTTAATTATCTCGACTGAACTCGGAGGCCAAACTTTAGCTTTTGTCTTCACAGCCAACACTTGCTACAACCCTCATCCATCTTCCCCAGATTTGGCAAAGGTAGCCTAATCACACCACGGGGTAGCAAACAAACCACCTTGACAGATGTCCAAATTACAAGTAAACAGCCGAGCGGGGGGAGGCAAACAAATGGCCGAGGCGGGGAGGGGAGAGGCTACAGAAAGGCTGCGTTCGCCAGCAGCCATACTGAAATAGCACGGCAGCGTGAGTCACGGTGTGTCAATGTCAGGGAGCCAGTTGGGCACATATATTCGTCTTTTTAAGGTGGAACGCCACTGGGATGAGGATGGCGCTTCTGGCAGACGGAGGCAGTCACTCAGCCCCTCAAAGAGAGCTACGTGAGTGGAATGCAGCCGGCACACTATATTCACGACCCCACCACCACCACCAACACCACCACCACCGCTGAATCCCTGCAATTAAATGTCCACTCTGACAGAGAAATTGATTTTTTGTCTCCTTTTACAACAATCAGTCGTTATTCACAGAAGTCCTACCAGTCATAAACATAAACACTCTGCACGCTGTTACTTACACCAGCGTGTTCGTTCACTTTTAACTGTTGCGGTTGTGGAACCGGTAATATTGCTTCCTCTCTCTCTCTCCGAGCTTTTCTTTCAGCTGCTCCTGCCCTGCATGCTTTCCAAGTGTCATGCTGCAGAATAAATAATAAAGAAGCAAATGCAGGGATTCCTCCCAGCCTCTGTGATTCTTTATCTCAGTAAATAACCCATCTACCATAAAAGCATGCTTGAATGAAGCGGGACGCAGCAGGAGCAGCTCCCTCTGCGAGGCTTTCAGCGTCTCGTATTAATGATATTAAAACAAGTGCAGCTACTATCAGCAGTTTATTTTTACATCCACGGCGAAGAAAAGACTTTTCTCTGCAGCCCACACTGAAGGGTGAGTGGGGTTACTACACCAAGGACACAAATAGAGAGCCGCTGTGACTCTCTGACAATTATGGAGCCATACACACTGTAAAAAAAACAACTGTTGTTTTCTATGGAAAAAAAAAACTGTCAGCTGTTTGCCAGAATTTTACTGTAATAAGTACAGTACTGCCTTTTTAAGATAGATAGACAGCTGAAGAGTGACAGGAATGTGGAGAGAGAGAGAGAGAGAGAGATGGGAATGACATGTGGGAGAGAGCCACAGGTCGGATTCAAACCCTGGACCGCCGCAGCAAGGACTGAGCCTTCGTACCTGAGCTAACCGACGCCTCATGTCTGTAGATTTTATGATGAAAAACTGCCAAAACATTTTACAGTAAACCACCGTAAAATATGCAATTTAAATATTACTGTGTTTTACTGTAAAATGAA
This sequence comes from Sciaenops ocellatus, assembly GCA_033000465.1. Classification (NCBI taxonomy): domain Eukaryota; kingdom Metazoa; phylum Chordata; class Actinopteri; family Sciaenidae; genus Sciaenops; species Sciaenops ocellatus. The sequence goes on along the minus strand of CP136880.1, from coordinate 1,605,433 downwards.
CAGCCTCTAATATAAAATACGACTTTATTCTGTATAAATTACCTTAAAATGTCATAAATAAATAAAGAGTTTGAAGTATTACTGTAAAAAAACAAAAAAACCCTGTTGTTTTTACGGTAAAAAACTGTCAGCTGTGGTTGTCAGAATTTTACCGTAATAAATACAGTACAAATATTACGGTAAACTGTTGATTTCATGTTTAAGGTTTGTGTTTTATTCCATTTTTAAAATGTCTGTAGATTTTACGGTGAAAAACTGTCAAACCATGACAGTAAAAGACCGTAAAATATGCCATTTAAATATTTGTCCCTAATATAAAATACTCCTTTATTCTGTATAAATTCCCTTAAAATGACATATAAATAAAGTGTTTAAAATATGGCTTTGTTTTACTGTAGAAAAAGAAAGACAACAAAATTCTTGTTTTACGGTAAAAAACTGTCAGCTGTGGTTGCCAGAATTTACTGTTACAATTACGGTATAACTTTTTTCTAATATTACAGTAAAAGGATGTTAGTACTGTTGATTTCACGTTTATGGCTGGTGTTTTATTCCATATTTTAAAATGTCTGTAGATTTTACGGTGAAAGACTGTAAAATACGGCATTAAAACAGTGTTTTACTGTATGATTAGAAGTCAGTAATATTAAATAATACTTTATTCTGTTTAAATTAACTGAAAATGTCGTATAAATAAAGGTTCTGTAGTATGACTGTGTGTCATACTTCATGGCATATTTTACGGTGTTTTGCTGTCGGACATTTCTTACAGTGCATCATCAGCAGAGGGTCCATCGAACAGAGAAATTTGTGCCAACTCTTCATCCCGTCCAAAAACGCCTCGCGGGGACTGAAATTAGGCAGGTGCAGCTAAATCCACGTGAAAACAAGAAAAGCCTCGGCGGTCCCGCTTCATTCAGCCGGCTCCTCCTCGGGCCTGCTTAAACTTCTAACCCTCGACATGAAAAGGCAGAGCTCTGCGAGAATATTCTGCATATGAAATAGGGGGAGTAAATGGGAATTTATCGTGTATTTACTACTGCATCCCCTCCCTCGCTGCACAAGCTGCCCACCCACACACACACACACACAGCCTCCAGCAATACGAGCATGGTGGACCCCGTAATCCAATAAGTTGTGCTTCTTGTGCTAAACCCAGTGAAGTCTGGCACACACGGAGAGCCGTCCCCGAAGCCACGCTCACAGGAAGTGGGATGGAAGCTGAAAAAGAAGCTCAGATCTCTCTCTGCTGCTGCCACAGCTCATATTCCCCCTCACACGATGGGGAATTATGATATAACGATGTAATTTAATGCTGACTTCGTCTGGTTCACTGAACGCAGAGGTCGTCTGTTGGATCTTCAGTCAATAAAAATATAAAATCATCAGGATTATTTCTGCAGAGCTGAAGCTCAGTCGGACGGAGTGACGGTAATTTTCATCAGAACGCTCCACGACAGTTTGCAGAGTCCAATTTGCATCCTTTTGATGCCGTTTGTCTTTGTTGTGTCGCAGCTACAAAAGAGTGAACGTGACTTTGTTGTATTCAGTCGGCGCCGACACAGAAAATGACACAAACACTCCACAGAGATTAAATGTAACTCAACATGAAACCAGGTTAACCTTTGACCTGATGGAGTCTGATTCCTCCAATCAGAAAGACACATTCAACATGTCCACGAGTCAACCTCCGTGTCTGTGAAGTGTCAAAAACTTGCAGTTCCTCAAACGTCCACTTGAGGCTGGCTCCAGAAGTGAGTCAGTCTCCATAAGTCCCCATGTTAAAATGTCCAACTTCACAGCAGAAATAAACATGTTTACAGCCTGGTACAAAAAACACTTTTGGTCTCTATAGCTAATTTCCCCGTTCATGACAACTGTACTGAGCTAACAACAAGCTAAATCAAGCTAACAACGAGCTGAAATAAGCTAACAACGAGCTAAATCAAGATAACAACGAGCTGAAATAAGCAAACAACGAGCTAAAACAAGTTAACACCAAGCTAAATCAAGTAAACAACGAGCTAAAACAAGCTAACAATGAGCTAAAACAAGCTAACAATGAGCTAAAACAAGCTAACAATGAGCTAAAACAAGCTAACAATGAGCTAAAACAAGCTGACAACAAGCTACAAAAAACAGTTTTGGTCTCTGTAATTATGAGCTGATATGACGTCACACATACTCGTTGGTCTTTATCAACTCTTGAAGCAGCTGAACGCTCCACTGTGTTCATCGTCTGTTTGCTATTTGACGCTGATCATGTAGCGTACAGTCTGTTTTTTTTTTTTGAGCTGCCTGTTGCAGCTGAAAAACAGGTCGACACTGAACCAAAACAACGAGCTGAAAGACACTAAAACGCTCCATAAAACCTGCAGAGAGCTGCAAAGTGTGCAGACGATCCTCTGTGGGCGTGTCATTACGAGCGACCTTTCACAGTCATTTGATCCATTAATATAAAACACTGATTAGAACAGCTTTAACTTATTATTAGGCCGAGCCTAGTGCTGACTTTAACTTTAAATCAAACTGCCGGCACCGTAAACTATCCTCGTTAAGAGGCGAGGACGGGGCCGGAGCGACCTCCCGTAATAATGTGAAGGTCTCAAACCTCTCCGTGTCTCGGACACGCCGTCTGTCCTGATGAATGGCTGCTGCGGGAGGATCACACGCTCTGAATCGAGGTTTTGACACCAGTCTGCTCGGATAAAGAGAACCGACCCGACGCTTTTTATTTGTGAACTGCAACCACAGAAGAGACGGCCTGGATTTAATAAGACACACAGGCGCTGAATATAACAGCGTTCAATGAGGATTAGGTGGGCCGGACCGTCCGATCCGTGCAGCTTTCCTCCATTGTGCACATGAATGGTCGGAAACAAAGGTGGAGAACAACATCACACTTTGAGTTTGTTGGACAAAAGGAAGCTTTAGCATTGTTACATAATAAAGTTTAAAGTTCAGTCTCTCAGCTTTAATTTGAAAGTTTTCACACCCAAACTGGACGAAAGGTTTCAAACTCTTTAACATGCAGCCTCTCTCGTGGACAGGTGTGAGCCGTCCCTTCGTTATTTCTTCATCAGTTCAGCAGGTAAACGGTCTGGAGTTGATTCCAGGTGTGGCACTTGGAAGCTTGCTGCATGCAGAGTCAAAGGAGCGCCTCGATGCAAGCCAAACAGTTCGACAGTCAACAGTTTGGGACGTCTGCAGCACGACGAGGCGCCTGGACGTCCAACAAGAAGACAACAAGCGCTGATCGAAGGACGCTAAAGAAACGTGCAGAACTCTCTCCAGGATGTGAGAATATCTTTGTCTGATGATGCTTCACACCAGGATAGTCCGGTGGACTCGGTTCGGTTGGTTCATTTGGTTTGGTTCAGAGCGCCTGCTTGGACGACGTCGTGCAGTTACAACAGCTGATCGTTTGGGGGCGCTATTTCACAAAAAAAACAAGCACCATGAAGAAGAAAACCGTCTCATTGATCGGCTTTCTGATCTTTGGTTCACGTTGCGTGTGCGCCTCGGTCGCTGCAGTGATACACAGCCGTTCTAGTCAATGTATCAAACCCCACCGAGTCCGCCGCGGTCCGGTTCAGAAGCGTCCCAGAAGCGGGCCTCCGCTCGGCTCTATTCTATTGTTGACGGACGTCAATTTAACACAGAGCACTTCGAGCTGACAGGAAGCCAGACACAGAAACAGCATAGAGAATCCGGTGGATTTTCAAAATAAAACACCTCCGTGCAAACCGCCGGTCGACAAAAGAGAAACAAATGAAGTACGTAGCATATTTCCACATGTAGAAGCATATTTAGAAGAACATAAACCAGGAAAATGACCAAATCTGAGCAAGTAAACAAAGTCTGGAGGGAGAAGCGCTTCTCAAACACGTGCAGGACTAAAACAGAGACAGAGACGTGCACAGTGGAGTTTACAGTCTCCCATAAAGAGACGAGCAAATACGTCTGTGAAACACGGTGGAGACAGCGTGGCGGCATGGACATGTTTCCAATGGCACCGTGTCATTAGTGTTTATCGATGATGTGACTGAAGCAGCTGGATGAATTTTGTCCAATTACCTCTGAAATAAAGAGACATGGTGGTCCATCACGGTCCATGGTGACGGCGTGCAGAGACAGAACTATGAACATTGTGTCAGTGTCTAAATATTTCTGGAGCTGGCTGCATGTTGCAGACACACACGAGCTCAAATGAAACTAATCTTTGTGTGTGTTGGATAAACAGAGCAGAGCAGCTGGTCTGGTTTGTTGTGCTGCAGAGTGTGTGTGTGTGTGTGTGTGTGTGTGATAAGCTACTGTAGTTACACGGGTCAATCCTCATCAAGATGTTTAATGAGTGTTTTAATGACTCGCTGCACAAACTATCTGAGAGTGTTTGATGAGGTTACAGACTGATAGAGACGTCCAGTTTGAATGTGCAGAGTTACACACTGGTTCTTTATTTCAGCTTTTATTCGTGCAGATGTGTGTGTGTGTGTGTGTGTGTGTGTGTTATCCGACACACCTTCCTGCTGCAGGAAACACTCAGTTAGCCGTCTTCCACACACGTGTTCAGGCTTGGCTCGGTGCGTCAGCTCTGCTCGGGGATTTGCATCTCCATCACACCAGGGTTTCCTGCTTGAAGGTGTATTTTTAACCGATGACGCTCTCCACTTCAGTCCATGACGTTTAAAGTCACTGCAACCCGGTGCAAGTCAACTCTGTGGAGTGACAACCGTCATGCTGTGAAGTGAAGCCGACAGCAGGAAGCTGCAGTTCCTCAAACGTCCACTTGAGGCTGGCTCCAGAAGTGAGTCAGTCTCCATAAGTCCCCATGTTAAAATGTCCAACTTCACAGCAGAAATAAACATGTTTACAGCCTGGTACAAAAAACAGTTTTGGTCTCTATAGCCTGAGGTGGGCTGAGTGACGCCTGGTTGCATCTGTAACGACACCCACCTGTCAATCAAAGCGTCCACGCTCTTAATCCTGCATAACTTTAAGCCTTAATATAATCTGAACAGGTGAGTTGTATAAAAATTCACCCTCAGTGCAGTTGTCATGAACGGGGAAATTAGCTATAGAGACCAAAACTGTTTTTTGTACCAGGCTGTAAACATGTTTATTTCTGCTGTGAAGTTGGACACTTTAACATGGGGACTTATGGAGACTGACTCACTTCTGGAGCCAGCCTCAAGTGGACGTTTGAGGAACTGCAGCTTCCTGTAGCTTTTGCCTGTGGCTTCATTTCATGTTACCTTTTTAAATAATATAAATAAATAAATATATTTAATGTGGTTTAAATGATGTTTGAAGATAAAGTGACCAGCTGTTCAGGCATTAAAAACCTCTAAATAAATAAATAAAATGTACGTTTATTAACTTTTTATACAGATTTCCGTCCTCAGCTGAGATCTTCAGACGTGCTCAGGAAGTCAGAGACTTTTCAGTCGGACTAACAGATTGTTGCTCTGGGCTCTGTCTTGAATTCACCACCGTCGTCCTTTAACGGTTTGTAAGAAACGACTTCATACGGCTGTAAATATTCAGATGAGTGCAGCTCCTGATGTATGAATTTATTACATGCAGCATGTTTTATTTATCCGTCTGCAGGTTTTGAAATTCAAATTGAGTTTTCTGGATGTCACGTGCAGCAGAAACGGAGAGCACCAGTTATCAGACCAGATCAGACCGCCGTGGTCGTTTTTGGACGTTAACGCCGCGAACGGATGAACAAATCCAAACAGCACGTCACTTCATCGGCTCGGCTCACTCCCGGCGTCTGTGCATGTAATTTTCCACGTGTGGAATAAATAAATAAAACGTGTTTGAAAAGTTAAAACGTCTCTCTGGTCTAACCAGACAAAGCAATCTGCCGTGACAACACTCGCCGCACATGACTACACAAATTATCGAGACGCGTGCATTAAGGACAGACTGCATGAATATTACGGTCACCCCGCGTGAGGTATTAAAATGGAGCTAATGCTAATTGTATCAAAATAAAATGATTCAATAGATTTCCAGCAGTTTTTATTTCAGGAGCAATCAGAGCACCGAAGTCAACGACAAAAAGAAACTCTCATCAGCTAGCCGCTAATTAATTAGCTCACTATTTCCAGCCGCAGTAATCAGCGCGCTCATGATGATCTGCAGCAGCCGAAGGTGTTTCAGCCGAAGCCCTCATTCATAAATGTCACGAGTTATAGATCAGACCGGGGAAACGCAGAGCAATCATTACTTGAACTGCCGGACTGGATGTAAATATAGCATCCAACTGTGGAGAAGTAATTGTGTTCTGCAGCACAGAGACAAAACACACAAGGTGTAATCACTGTTATCAAAGCGTCACATGCTCACGGAGGCTCGCGTTGAAGCATGTTCGGCTCTTATAGACGACGACCTGAATGAACGATGATCGGGAGTCTCTGGACGCTCACGCAGAAGACTTCAATCACCTCGATACGAGATTTCTGAGATGAAGCGTCAACAGCGAGAGTCTTACTGTCCTGTTAACGGAGACACACTGTAAAAAAACAACACAAAACGTGTTTTTACAGTAAAAAAATGGAAGAATTTTACAGTGAAAAAACTGTCAAACTATGACGGTAAAAGAGCGTAAAATATACCATGAAGTACAACTGTGTTTTACAGTATACAGTAAGACACAGTCATACTACAAAATGTGTATTTATAAAGAATAAAGTAGAATTTATATTAGTGACATTTCACAGTAAACCACCGTAATATTTAATTTCACCATCAAAATCTACAGACATCTTAAAATATTTCAAAACCTTTATTTATACGACATTTTCAGGGAATTTATACAGAATAAAGTATTTTATATTGGAGACTGTTAATTATACAGTAAAACACTGTAATATTTAAATGCCGTTTTTTACTTTAATAATTTGACAGTTTTTCACCGTAAATCTACAGACATTTTAAAATATGGAATAAAACACCAACCTTAAATGTGATATCAACAGTACTAAAATCCTTTTACCGTAATATTAGAAAAGGTTATACCGTATTTATTACGGTAAAATTCTGGCAACCACAGCTGACAGTTTTTTACCGTAAGTATCTGTAGATTTTACAGTGCAATACTGCCAAACAACGACAGTAAAAGACCGTAAAATATGCCATTTAAATATTACGGTGTTTTACTGTATATCTTAAAGGTCCAGTGTGTAAGATTTGGGGCCTCTATTTTCAGAATAAGGCAAACATGGAATATAATATTCATAACTATGTTTTGATGCATGTATAATCACCTGAAAATAAGAATCTTTTTATGTTTGTTACTTAAAAAATATCCTTTTATATCTACAGTGGGAGAGGGTCCCCTTTCATGGAGGCCGCCATGTTGAAACACCTTATTTCTACAGTAGTCCAGAACAGACAAACTAAATACTGACTCTAAACAGGGTCCTTAAAGTGTTGTTTCTCCTTTACATTAGGAAGGTGAGGGTGATGTGAGGAGATTACAATGCAGTGATTGGACCACTAAATGCAACTAAATTCTACACACTGTACCTTTAAGGTATCTGTAGATTTTATGGTGTAAAACTGCCAAACCATGACAGTAAAAGACTGTAAAATATACCATTTAAATATTACGGTGTTTTACTGTATATCTTAATATACTAAACTATACTACTAAGTACTGCTTTATTCTGTATAAATTCCCTTGCAATGCTGTATAAATTAAGTTTTGCTTGTGTTTTACTGCACACAGTGTTTCTACAGTGCATGAAGGACAGAGGTACGATGTACCGGAGAGGCCAAAGAAACGTCAAATGATAGAGCTGTATTATAATGACACTACTGTTAACTGTGATATACTGTACATCCACTCCTGCTGATGGTTCTTTGCTCTAATTAGCAAACAAGCTCTGCTGAAAATGTGCTTTTATTATTTATGCGGCAGCGTCTGCTCTGCCAGGACGGTGCTGATGTTGCCACGGCTCTCTGGATGCCAGCGGAGGTCAATAAGACGCCGCAGATTAACTCAACGCCACTTTATAAACAACTGAAGGAGAATGTGCTGCACGGAAATCTAACAGGGAGGTCTGTGAGGGGAAATCCCAGCTAAACCTCAGAGAGCCAGCACAGATCCAGCATCACAGCGCTCTCTGTGGAGTCTCTGCGGTAATAAAGGCGGGTTCGGTACTTTTTATCTTTATTAGGATGTTTCAGAGCGACGTGTCACCGCCGCACTAATGCCGCCATCATTCACGCGCTAGCAGAGAAGCTCACAGCATCGAGCCTGAGGGACTTCTGTCAAAACGAGTCCCTGCACATTAAAAACTTAATAAGAGCAATATTTTACAGCCTTTTATGACGGCACTGTTTGTGCTTCTGCTGTTAAACGCAGTAAAAACATTAAAGAAACGTTGAAGCAACACATCAGCTAACAGATGTCAAATCCTGCTGATGCTACACTGACTTGTAATCAGGTGAATGTTGTCTCTGTTCTCACGCTACGTAACACTGATTCACAGAGTTTCCTGATGGACAGTGAAGTAAACTGCTGCCAACTGTAGCTGCTGTTAGCTCAGTTTGTTAGCTGCTGTTAGCTCAGTTTGTTAGCTGCTGTTAGCTAATGTTAGCTCAGTTTGTTAGCCAGGCTGTCTGGACTGTGAGCTCAGAGCGCTGGGGGAGTGTTAGTGTTTGTACCACAGTCGGTTTGGATCACCGAGAAGAAGAAGAAGAGGTTTACAGGCCCAGTGTCATGCCAGAACAGGAGCTGGGCAATAAAGAAGTTAGCATCATGGATCACGTTAGCTGCTGCTCATAGTGTTTTGCTAACGTGATAACGTGTGGCGAGCCAACCAGGAGTCTGGATGAATTAGCTGACGTTATCCACCGTTAGCTAGCTAGCAATTTGTCTGTGTTAGCAAGCAAGCTAACGTTAGCCAGCTAAAACCACAATATGACAACATGTTTAGCAGTGATGTTAGCTTTGACTTGTGTTGTAGTGGGTACCAGTCGTTTGTTGACGTTAGCAGACTCAATTTCTTAGCTAACATTAGCTCGTGTTGCACACTGTCTGTTAGCAAAGGCTCAGCAGCCTCTATGGACATAATGGCAGAGGAGAAGAGAGAGAAGAGGACGCTGACGGAGGAAGCTAAGAAGAGAAAAGGAGAGAGTGAGCGAGCAAGAAGCCGCCGAACAAGAGTAAATCTGGGACTGACTTTTAGTGGTTGGTGAGAGCTTGGTGAAATAAAAGGCTGAAAGACAGACGCCGAGCTGGGCTGACTGCTGTTGGACTAGTCAGTAATATTAGCTGGCTGCTATGTCTGCTGTTGGTGACCTTGTTGATGATTGGTTCTCGTGATTTAAAATAATGATGGAAAGTTTCTGGACATGTTTCTGTTTCACATATTTTATTCATCATTGTTTTTTTTTTTTTGTTTGTTCCAGTTTTGTCGAGTCAGCTGGTCTGTCAGTCACACAGGCAGCTGTCAAATCACAAGGCTGTCTCTGATAGGTGTGTGTGTGTGTGTGTGTGTGTGTGACGTTACCAAACAAAGGACACCTCACAGAGCTTGAATGACTCTGTGTGGATCCTCTGTGGACACTGCCACACTGTCTTTATCGTGGGTACCACAGTCATGCTTTATTACTCGGGGAAACAACAATATGACGAGGCGCGCTGCTTATAAATCTTATACATTTAATTGTTGTTGGTTTTTGGTTGATTTCCCTCGGTGTGCGGAGCAGAGCTGTCGGAGGATCAGGGGAAATAAATCAGAGAAAACAATGAGGTAACATCTTCAGGAGGAGGCACTATATTACTGTTACATCACACAGCGTGCATGTACAGCATGTGTACAGTCATCTGTGGATGTATAAATATTAAACCAGGCAGACGTTCTGTAAAGGTCAAGCTGTTAACTGAGTTTATGCTGATGGTAAGTAACCCTCGGCTGCTCTGGGATCAGCTGTTACGGATGAAAAAGTGTAACTCGTAAAACGTGATGTATGTTTGGAACAATTTTTCCACTTCTGGCTCTTATGATGTCAAACAGCGCCGCTGGAGGGATTTACTGTGATAGAGAGGTGTTTTATTGTGAAAAACCTTGTTATAGGAACACAAATGGCCTTCTTTAGTGTTTTTGTCAATGGAGTCTGCAGATTTGGACACTCAGAGTCACAAAAACAAACTTTCAGTGGACGTACTGCAGCTGTCACTCGTTTCTGGACCCTTAGACACAAAAATATGATGTGAAAACAGCATCCAGGTTAAAAATAAAGATGTTTCTGCAACTATACGGGCACTTGACTCTCCCAAATTAAATAAAAATGAAAAAAATCAAACTATAAATTCAGTTTTTACCATTAGAGTCTGTAATACATATAAACAGGTGCACAGAAATGCATATGGAAGGTATTTTATTGTGAAAACCCTCAAACAAATCACCTGTTTACTGTTTTTGTCAATGGAGTCTGGAGATTTGGACACTTAGAATTACAATCTGAGCCTGTTAGTGCCAAAACAAACTTTTAGTGGATGTACTGCAGCTGTCACTCATTTCTGGACCCTTAGACACAAAAATATGACGTGAAAACAGCATCCAGGTTAAAAATAAAGATGTTTCTGCAACTATACGGGCACTTGACTCTCCCAAATTAAAAAAATTAAACTATAAATTAAATTTTATAATACATATGGAACATATGGAAGGTATTTTATTGTGAAAAACCTCATTTCAAGAACACAAATCACGTTTTTACTGTTTTTGTCAATGCAGTCTGTTCATTTCTGACATTTAGAATTACAATCTGAGCCCGTTAGTGGCAAAAACAGCATCCGGGTTGAAAAAATACAGATATTTCTGTAACTATACGGCCACTTGACTCTCCCTAATTAAATAAAAATAACTCTAAATTCAGTTTTAACTGTTGGAGTCTGTAATACACATAAACAGGTGCACAGAAATGCATATGGAAGGTATTTTATTGTGAAAAACCTCATTACAGGAACACAAATGACCTCTGATCAGACGGACACACGCACCGCTCAGAGGTTTAATATGTATGTGGATGAAAGTTTGGACCTCCTGCTGCTGTACGATGAAGAGCAGTGTTTCTCTCTCATTAAACATCCTGTATATGTTCAGCTTGAAGAGAGTAATGAGCTGCAAAGATGAATATGAATGAATGAATACGTTTTCCTGTTAGATATTTCATAATTTTCAGTGTGCTCTCACTGACCACCGTCACTGACATGAACAGACTTTTTTCTCGCCTCCCTCGAGGGCCTGCTGGCATGTGTAACAAAAGCTGCAGAGCATTAGTATTCAAATGAGTTTTACAGGTGACATACGGTGCACAAAAGGCACAGTGACAAAGAAATCCTGTTTGGGAGCACAGGAGACAACTCCTTCACCCCAAACTGTGACATCTGTCTTTGAATACGTTCATACTTCACTGACTCTATTTTCAGCTCGCGTTAATTTTGCATTTAACAGCCTGGAACTCATTATTTTGACTGGCCGGCTTAAAGGTAGGACTGCACGAGGGCGCTGAAACTCAGAGAGGCTGAGACAGAAAGAAGAGATCTCTTCAGTGGATGGCTGGCTGCTAAGAGCGTTGAAACAAGCTGTAACTATTAATAGAACTTAAAGGGTAACTTTATTTCTCAGCCTGGATTCTATTTTCACGTCATGTTTTTGTGTCTAATGACTAATGAGGACAACAAGGTTTGAAATTCGTCAGGTAACGAGCGAGAGCAAGCAAAACGTCAAAGTACGTCCGCTAGACGTGTTTTTGTCTTCAGTGGACCTGAGGCGGGCTGAATGACGTCTGGTTGCATCTGTGACGACACCCACCTGTCAATCAAAGCGTCCACGCTCTTAATCCTGCATAACTTTAAGCCTTAATATAATCTGAACAGGTGAGTTGTATAAAAATTCACCCTCAGTACAGTTGTCATGAACGGGGAAATTAGCTATAGAGACCAAAACTGTTTTTTGTACCAGGCTGTAAACATGTTTATTTCTGCTGTGAAGTTGGACATTTTAACATGGGGACTTATGGAGACTGACTCACTTCTGGAGCCAGCCTCAAGTGGACGTTTGAGGAGGAACTGCAGTTCTTGGCACTTCCTGCGTCGGCTTCACTTCAGGCACAGAGTTTCCCGCCAGACTCCTTTGACAAAAACAGTAATTTTATCTTTGCAACATCATTAAAAACTCACCAAAACTTTGGTTTGGTCCAACAATCCTCTGAGTTTGAGTGTCATGAAGTTATGAAGTAATATTCTTGTTCGTTAAAACAAAACAAACCTGAACAGACGGGATAATAATTCAGTATGATAACTCACTTTCCTGCAGAGTTGCATGAAAAGATTGATCTGACTGTGCTATGCTAAAATATGAAGCTACAGTGGAAAGACAAACCAAAGTTTTGGTGAGTTTTTAATGATGTTACACGGTAAAATGAAGTTTTTGTCAAAGGAGTCAGCTGGTTTTGAACACAGCGATATAACTGCAGTCTCTGATTAAAAGGACTTTACTCTTTAATATGAAGGTCAGTCTCTGTAGCATCCTTTGTGTAATGTTGTCACACACTTAGAATAATAATCTGAACCCAGCAGTGGTAAAACAAACACTTCCAGTGGACGTACTGTGACGTTGCAGCAGAAATATGACATGAAAACAGCATCCAGGTTGAAAAATACAGATGTTCCTGCAGCTATAAAAACTATAATTATCTGTTTTAATCACTGGAGTCTGTTGTTTTGTATTTTTATATATAATTTGCATTAAATTAGTCTTTAAGGCTGCTGAGGTAAAGACATGTTTGATAATATTCAATATTCAGATATTCATGAATTCAACAGTAATATTCAGTTAAAAACGCTGCATTAACGAGCGGTACAGTAAGAACACACAATAATTACTTGAAAGGGAAAAGATGATGTCGACCTTGACCAACCTGTCATCATCCATGTGCTCACCTGCTAACTTCAGTTTCCATAGAAACTAGACGTTTGGCTTGGAAAAACACTTCGACTGAGGCGCTGGGTTCAGTGTCGCAGCACAGCGCGCAGACAGACACAGTGTGACAGACGACAGATACAATTATACAGCAGATCAGTAAACAAATAAATACATTAATAAATACATGCAGAGGGACACAAACAGAAATGTTTGGACTCATAAATTCTATTAAATCACATCATTTTATCTTATAGCTAATAGCTTAGCTTAGCATAAAGACTGGAAACAGCTAGCCTGGCTCTGTCCAAATGTAACAAAATTAGCCTAGCAGCTCGTCTAAAGCGCGCTAATTAACATGTTTTATCCAACAGTAACCTCCGTGGCTGTGAAGTGAAGCCAAAAGCTGCAGTTCCTCAAACGTCCACATGAGGCTGGCTCCAGAAGTGAGTCAGTCTCCATAAGTTAGCTAAAACAAGCTAAGAACAGGCTAAACCAAGCTAACAACATGTTGTCAACCAAGCAACAACCTCCGTATCTGTGAAGTGAAGCCTAAAAACTGCAGTTCCTCAAACGTCCACTTGAGGTTGGCTCCAGAAGTGAGTCAGTCTCCATAAGTCCCCATGTTAGACAGCAGAAATAAACATGTTTACAGCCTGGTACAAAAAACAGTTTTGGTCTCTATAGCTAATTTCCCCGTTCATGACAACTGTACTGAGGGTGAATTTTTATACAACTCACCTGTTCAGATTATATTAAGGCTTAAAGTTATGCAGGATTAAGAGCGTGGACGCTTTGTTTGACAGGTGGCTTGTTTGAGCAACCAGGCGTCATTCAGCCCGCCTCAGATCCGCTGATGATCCACGACTTTGCTGATTTTTAGATTAAGGCAGGACTACAAAGATGGTGGCCACACTGAGCTCCACAACAGCTCTGACATCACGGATACGCCGTCCGGTCTTTATACTGTCAGTGGTTTGGACCCATAAAATGCTTCATAAACTCAATTAAATCATAATTTAATAACGTCAAGCCATGTAGTAGTGTCTGTATTTATCAAACGTACGACACATTTAAACACAAATCTATAATTTAACGACTAAAAAAAAAAAAAAAAGCCTGTAGTTGCAGAAACATCCGACTGTTACTTTAAACCACTCGGCTCATAAATGGAAATCAGGCTGCTGAGATAAAAAGAAAATGCGTATCTGAGGTGGACTGACAATCAAACCAAAGCAGCAGTGATGAAATACTTTTTAAATCACCGACATAACCTTTGAAAGAGACGAACAGCCTACCCCCAGCGAGAGATGTAAATCAAAATTTCATGTCTGCCAGAGAGAGTTTACAGGAAGCACACAGAGAAACTGCTTCTGGATGTTTCCAGGCAAGAACTCACCGATTGGCCTCGCTCAGCTGTTCCAAAGTTTGGACGCACCTTCTCGTCCAGTGTTCTTTAAGACGTGAAGGTCAGGCAGACCAAGAGTCAGCTCTGCTGCAGCCTCACAAATCAACAATGAACAGCAGAAATACTTCAGAGTTCAAGTGTTCAGAGGAGACCGTGTGAATCACACCTTCATGGTCTGAGCGACTGCAAACAAACCACGACTGATGGAGACCAACAAGGAGACAAACACGTGAACGGACATTAGACCAGAGGAAACCTGCAGCAACCTTCCTCTCCTTCATCCAAATCGTGGTGTCTACATGTGTGGTTCCCACCCTGAAGCATGGAGGAGGAGGTGTGACAGTGTGGAGGTCCTCTGTTGGTGATTTATTCAGAATTCAAGGCACACTTAACCAACATGTCTACCACAGCACTCTGCACTGGACATCTGGGTTGAGCTTAGTGCGACCTTCATTTGATTTTCGACCCAAAACAAACTCCAAGTTACGGGAATGTCACCAAGAATCGGAGCGATGCATCACCTGGCTTCCACAAACCCACTTAAGATGTTCTGGGATTCTGGGAACAACCTTGACCTGGTTTGAATCCGACCTTACAGGGCTTCGTTCAAGTATCCTGGCTTGGACAGCCGTCCACATCTCATCATCTCACCACAGGGGTGCCCCAGGGCTCGATGCTAGGGCCCCTTCTCTTCACTATTTAGACCACCTATCTGGGTTCGATTCTATGTAGATGACACTCCGCTCTATCTGTCATTTCTCTCAGACATATCTGCATGGATGAAGGCTCACCACCTCCAGCTGAACCTCTCAAAAACTGACATCAACATCAAAACTGACTCCCTACTAACTTAGGAGTCATGATCGATGACCAGCCAACCTTCTCTGATCAGGTCGCAATCAGTTGCCCGGTCAGGCCTCACCTGACAGCTCCTGATCCAGGCTGTGTTCATCTCTAACGTCCTCCTGACGGGCCTCCCAGCCTGCACGGTGAAACCCTTTCATATGTTGACATATGTTACCTCCTCCAATGAATGACGCCTGGCTCTGCCACCCGTACGCTCAGGGCGATCCAAACTTTTCTCGTCTGTTGTTCCCCGTTGGTGGAACGTCCTACCAGTTCCTACCAGATCAGGGGCGTCCCTCTCTACCTTCACAAACCTCCTGAAGACCTCCAGCTCTTCAGAGAGGACCTCCTCTGCAACACTACCAACACCTGGACATGACACATCTGTCCCCTCTACAGCTGGACCTTTGATTGTTTCGCTTTGTGGAAAATGCAACTTCTAGACTGTTGGACGACCTTGTGAACCGCTGAACGGGAAGGTGTGTCCAAACTTTTGGTTCTGCTCCTCGATTAACTCAGAAAGACATTTTTCATTTCCTATAGGCGCCGTTTTTTTTTTTTCTCCGGATTTTGCTGCATGTATTTGTGCATTGTTGTACAAAGTCAATACCGTGCAGTCGCACAATTTTTCATCCAAACAAATATCCCCCAATAACGATCTGCAGGATCCAAAACCACGGCTCTGCAATCAGCAGCTTTTCTGTCTCTAACGCGACCACCGAAAGACTCCAAACCACGACGCCCTCGATGCTCTTCATCAGTCACAACACGACAAATCAAACACTAATTACAATATCTGCCAAAATTAACTTGACAAATCATTTGTTCTGTTCGGATTACATTTCTATACGGCCTCGCAGATTTCCCCCCGTCGGCCCTCTTTGAAAGAAAATTCATCATCATATATGCAACACGCTGGAAACTAAATATATGGATATAAATTCTGTTGGCAGCGTGCCTGCAGGCTAAAGAAAGCCTGAGTCATGTTTAGAAAGTGAATTACGGGAGCTCGTAAATCTTTATCCGAACAACCTTTGACCAGTCCGAAACTTTATACGCACACAGGCTGATAACATGGAGGAGCTCTGTGAGCGATGCATCACTGTTTTCAGCTAATAAACACCTTTTTTTTTTTTTTTTAAAGCATGCTGCTTAATCCTGCACGGCTTCACACATGCACACATGTCCCCCGGTGCAGGTTCATTTTCTCTCCTCACAGCGAGGAAGCCGGGAAATAAAAAAATAAAATGAGGCAGGGAGGGAGAGGACGGGGAAGAAGGCAGACCGAGGTGGGTGATATCTTCTTAATAGCTTAACTGCTTTGACCCGAAACACCTTCTGTCCCTCAGTATGCAGCTTATAGTCTCCATTTTTATCTTTTTGCAGCAGCAAAAAAGGAGATTTTTCATCATGTTTAAACCAAATCTATGAAATCAGATCATTTCTGCTCCAGCTCGGTTACATCCAGGAGACTGACGTGGAGTTTGAGGTGTGATTTAATCGATACTGTTGTCGATGCCGCACAGAGGACAGAAGACGTGTGATGTGAAACATGTCGATTCGTTCGTCGATATTCTCACCACACGCACAAGTTTTTCATCGATGGTCAGTGTTTCTTTTAATTGTACAGTCATTAACACACGAGTACCCATGGTGTCATGTCGTTACACAAACGATGCAGAATGATCAGAACAGTAATAATCAATACAAAAGTCTTCATGAAAATCAACAGTTACTTTTGACACATCGAGATCGAGGCCGTCGCTGGACCTGACAGATTTTTACAGCGTGGGGACAAAAACAAAAAATCAGTCCTGAGATTCGACTTTTCAAAATAAAAGTTTGTTTGTTTGACTCGTACCATAATTAACCATCAATTAATAATCAATTAACAATCAATTAACCCTTCCTGAGTGCGGCCCCCTGTTTGCTCTGTGCCCTCCACTCCACATTAAACATGTTCAAGTTTTAATTAAATAATGTGTAATTAAATTAATAATGTATTTTTTAGTAGTTCATGTATAAGAAAATAATAAATAATTTATGTAGCTGTGCAATGATTAGCTCTTCAGACTCTATGAAAGGTTTCTGAGGGCGCCACTGTATAAAGTAATGTTAGCAAAATGCTAACTAACTTGCTAACTAGCATAAATTAGCTATCAACTAGCTAGCTAATTAGTATATATAGTCGCATGTTTTGTTGGCTAATGTTAGCAAAATGCTAGCTAAGATAACACTGGGGAAAATCAGCTAGCTAACTTATGCGTTAATAAAATTAGCAAATTCATTAGCCAGCATTTTGCTAACATCTAATCAGATATAACTAGCAGGATAATGACTAGTTAGCTAGTGTTTGCTTCAGAGCAACTAGTTCACTTGAAAAAAAGCTAATGTTCTCAAAATGCTACCTAACTAGCATATATATTTATAGCAAAACTAGATACTTATCTATCAGATGCAGCTATCTAGATAACAACTAATGTAGACTAACTAGCTAGTTAGCTAGTGTTTTGCTAAAGAGCAAAACTATATAGTCACATCTTAAGTTAGCTAATGTTAGCAAAATGCTAGCTTACTTATGATTGATAGAAATTAGCAGGGTAGCAGTGTAGATTAGCTCGCTAGTGTTTTGCTACAGAGCAAAACTAGCAAGCATATATAGTCACATATATAATATTAAGTGAGCTAATGTTAGCAAAATGCTAACTAACTAGTATTTTATGATTGATGGAAACTAGCTAGCTCATTAGCCAGCATTGTGTTAACATTATCTATCAGATGTAACTACCTAGCCTACCATAGCAAAATGCTATGTAACTAGCATGTGTAGTCACATCAAAATGCTGTCCAGGTAACCTGATTGATGGAAATTATCTAGCTCATTAGTTAGCATATGTCAGATGTAGCTAACTAATTACTAATGTAGATTAGCTAGTTAATTAGCTACAGAGCAAAACTAACTAACTTGTGTATATAGTCACAACTTAAGCTAATATTAGCATAGGCTAGCTAACTTGCTAACTTATGAGTGATGGAAATTAGCTAGCTCATTAGCTAAAATTTGCTTGATGTAACTAGCTGCCTAATTATTGACGTAAATTAGCTAGCTATCTAGTGTTAGCATTAGCACGTAGCGTATCTAAATACAGGAAAAAAAGTGACTGGAGCACAGAGCAGGAAGGGGCGGGACTTAAGGGAGGGTCAGTTAGCACTGAACCTTTAAATAAGAGAGAGAAGCATCTTTAATTAGGGAGGATGAATTCATGCAAAAGATCTCAGGACGGGCCGCTCTCTCCACGAGTGTTTGCTGCGCTAACAAGTCAAATAAAAACATTTTAATTGGACGAATCTGTGAGAATAAGGTGCAACGCTGCAACTCTTCCAGCCAGACGTCAGTAAACCATTCAAAGAGCTCATCCCGATAACACACACTCTCTTTCTCACACACACACACACTCACACATCCTTAACGCTTCACAAGCTACGTAATAAAAATCAAAACTAGCGATAAAAAGTGGCTCCGTTGGCTCGTATGTTCTATGGCGATATAGTTTAAGACTAAGAATGAGGTCGGCCTCTCTCTGCAGAGCTGACTTCTACTGTCGCGGAGGTCCGGTCGTCACGTTACGATCAGCTAACCCGGCTGACCCCGCCGCTGGTTCTCGTGTCAGTCGAGGTGATAATGAGCTCTGAATATATCTTCTGTGCCCCCCCCCCCCCCCGAATGTCTCCTTCAGAGCTGCTGAATCTATCGCCTCGTGTTAGAGATAAAAACCACTTAATCTCACGGAAACAGTCATTTACCTCGGCTTAGCAACTGTAGCTTTAGTCTCTTAAGGTGCAGTCTACACCTCAGACCTCGCACTCTATGGATCCTGATATGGTGCACGTGCACGGCCTCGTTTCATTCACCAAAGAGTCCATCGTCTCTGAGTTCGAGTGGTAGCTCAGGTAGTACTCTTGCAGCTGAGAGTTCAGGTCCTGCTCCTGCTTGCGGGCCTTTTTCCTGCGCTTATGGTTGACTGAGTGCTGCTGCAGCTGCCTCATGGTGTTCGGGTAGCGCCTCCACGACACATAAATAACCAGAAGGATCAATGACACCGACAGGAACAGGGCGACGCTGCCCGCAATGATTTTATGGAAAGCCATGTGTTCGAACGGCAGCTCGGGGATGAACGACGTGGAGGGTTCAGGGGAGACGGGCGACGTGGGGGTCGGAGTCGTGGACTCTCGCGGGCGGACAGGCGAAGGGGTTAATCTCTGCACGGGCGACCCGGTGCGAGCCACGCCGGAGGGCGAGACGTGAGCCGTGATGTTCACAACTTGCGTCGAAGTCAGGATGACGAGGGCGGCGGTCGTGGAGAGGACGTTTGACGCGTCCACGCAGGTGGAGTGATTCCTCACCACGTCCACGACGCGCTCGCCCTGCACCGACTTCGGACTGCTGCAGATCATGCTGATGTCTTTGGAGTCCCTGAAGGTTTTCAGCCACTCCATGAGCGGGCAGATGCTCGGGCTGCAGTCCCAGGCGTTCCCCGCCAAGCTGATGGTGGTGAGCGACGTCCACGCCGCCACGGCTTCCACGGGGACGCTCCCGAGCTTGTTGGATTCCAGGTTGAGGATCTGTAAGTTGGGCATGCATTGGAAAACCGCCGGGTCCAAGATTTGGATCTCATTCCCAGACAGGTCCAACTTCTGTAGCTTGTGCCACGTCCACGGCACGCCTTGATTGATGGATCGAATGCGGTTCCACTGCAAGTAGAGCGCCTGGAGGTTGGTGAGGCGCGGGAAAATGAAGAAATTAATCCTCGAGAATTGATTGTGCTCCAAGTGAAGTTCTTTCAACTTGAACAGCCCCAAGAACGTCGTGCGCGTGAGGCTCCGCAAGCGATTGTAACCCAAATCCAGAAACTCCAGGCTGCGGCACTCCAGGAAGGTTCGGATGGCGATCTGCCTGAGCCCGTTGGACCGAAGGTGGAGATTCTGGAGCTTGCGCAGACCGTGAAAATGTCCCGGCTGCAGAGACTGCAGCTGATTGTAGGACAAGTCGAGATTTCGCAGGTTCGGCACGGCGCCGAAGGTGTTGTTGTGCAGATGGGCGATCTTATTGGAGCTCAGGATGAGCTCCTTGAGCCTGCGCACACCTTGGAAGGCTAAAGCATCAACGGCGTTGATCGAGTTGTGGTCCAGGTAGAGCCAGATGAGCTGATTGAGGTGCGCGAACTGGTAGGGCAGCAGCAGCAGCAGGTCGTTGTAGCGCAGGGACAGACCTTGGCATCCCGTGGTGATGTTCTCCGGGACGTCTTGGAAGATGCCCGACTCGCAGTAAACAATCTTTCCTTCGCAGCGACAGCTCACGGGGCACATCCTCTCCCCGCCGGCGAGCAGCGGCAGAACGGCCGCCTGCAGGAGGAGACACGATAACCTCCAGTCCAACATCACACATGAACCTGTTGGAGGAAAATCAAAAGATCCGTGACGTGGATTTGGATGTTTGCTGAAATAAGTACGAGCTCTGACGACCTGCTTCATGAAGAACTGATAACCGAGTCTGACGTTTGATACTTTTCGAGCTCCTCTGTCGGGGAAAACTCATAAATCCGGCTGCAAAAATCACTAAAGATGTGAATCATCAGGACTTACCCATCGTCACGGAGCTGCAGGAGTAATCCTCTAAACTGCTCTCACATGAGGAAGGAAAGAAAACGCAGCAGCAGCTCCGGAGTCGATCCGCATCCTGAGCATCACTTCATATCTTCAGTTAAAGAAGAGAAAATCAAGTTTCTCTGCAGCCGTCCAGACCTCCCTCCTCCTCCTGCCTCCTCCTCCTGCCTCCTCCTGATCTCCGTCTTCACACTTGGAGTCGCGCTTGGAGTCACCGCTGTACTTCAGCCTCGCTGGCTCTGTGCGCAATAACCCGTTTGAGCGCCAACACACTGATGCTCCCTCTCTCTCCTCTCTCTCTCCTCTCTCCTCTCTCCTCTCCTCTCTCTCCTCTCGGAGGCGTAGGCGTCTTTAAGCACACATATAAGCCTGAAACACATCGCATGTGTGTGCTCAGCTGTTATTTGATGATTTAATTGGATGTAATCTCAGGTATAAATCTGTGTACACATACAATGTAAGACGAGCTACAGTCACCTGTCAGCACGGATTATAAACACATATACATACATAAGTTACCTGATGTTTGCTAGCATTATTTATCTAGCTAATGTTAGCAAAATGCTATCTAACTAGCATATATAGTCACATTTTAGCTTAGCTAATGTTTGCCAACACTTGCTAGCATTCATTATCTAGCTAATGTTAGCAAAATGCTATCTAACTAGCATATATAGTCACATCTTAACTTAGCTAATGTTTGCCAACATGTGCTAGCATTATTTTTCTAGCTAATGTTAGCAAAATGCTATCTAACTAGCATATATAGTCACATCTCAAGTTACCTAATGTTTGCCAACATGTGCTAGCATTACTTTTCTAGCTAATGTTAGCAAAATGCTATCTAACTAGCATATATAGTCACATCTTAACTTAGCTAATGTTTGCCAACACTTGCTAGCATTCATTATCTAGCTAATGTTAGCAAAATGCTATCTAACTAGCATATATAGTCACATCTTAACTTAGCTAATGTTTGCCAACATGTGCTAGCATTATTTCTCTAGCTAATGTTAGCAAAATGCTATCTAACTAACATATATAGTCACATCTTAACTTAGCTCATGTTTGCCAACACTTGCTAGCATTCATTATCTAGCTAATGTTAGCAAAATGCTATCTAACTAGCATATATAGTCACATCTTAACTTAGCTAATGTTTGCCAACATGTGCTAGCATTATTTCTCTAGCTAATGTTAGCAAAATGCTATCTAACTAACATATATAGTCACATCTTAACTTAGCTAATGTTTGCCAACACTTGCTAGCATTCATTATCTAGCTAATGTTAGCAAAATGCTATCTAACTAGCATATATAGTCACATCTTAACTTAGCTAATGTTTGCCAACATGTGCTAGCATTATTTCTCTAGCTAATGTTAGCAAAATGCTATCTAACTAGCATATATAGTCACATCTTAACTTAGCTAATGTTTGCCAACACTTGCTAGCATTCATTATTTAGCTAATGTTAGCAAAATGCTATCTAGCTAGTATATTTAGTCACAGCTTAGCTTAGCTAATGTTAGCAAAATGCTATCTAACTAGCATATATAGTCACATCTTGAGTGAGCTTGATGTTACCAAAATGTTGGCTAGAATTAGCTAGCTAACTACCTAGTTAACTTATGATTGATGTAGATTAGCTACCTCATTAGCTAGCATTTTGCTACAGAGCAACAGCTTAACTTAGCCATTGTTAGAGAAATGCTATCTAACTAGCATAAGAGTGACATCTTCTTCCTTCAAAATAAAAGCTCTTGGTTAATTAACCAACATTCAGTGAGGACCGACAGGAAGTTTCTGCTTCATATCGAGTCAAAATGATTAATTACGTCGACGGCTTGAAGTGTGACGATGACACACACGAGTTTGTGCAGATAAACACCTCCTGCTGTGAGGAGGCGCTGCTGAGGAGGCGGCAGAGGAAGAGGAGCAACAAAGATGCTTAAAGCTGGAGGAGATCCTGAGGTCACGCTGCACAGTTTGCCTTGAACAGACGGACAGTGTGCAGAGATGTTACGTGAGCTAACAGCGACCCCTTGTGCTCGCCAACAGAAGTGTTGCTGCTGACATTGACGAGGAGAGAGAGAGAGAGCGAGCAGCTGATGAATCCATATCAATATCTGGCCGGGGTCAAACAAAGACTTCCTCTGATGCCCGTGGATCGTACCAAGACGAGATGTGTTCATGAAATGTGCAGCACGGCAGGATGAACGTGACAATGAGCCGCTCCGTTAGAGACCAGAGGACACGTTCTGCTGTGAGACACGCCGGCTGACACGTCTGCAGAGATCAGAGACCACACGTCAACCGAGAAAAACTACGACGACGGTGACGCCGTGAAACGAGTCTGCAGTTCATCAACCGTCTAAAACCTGGACGTAGTCTCTGTGACGTCCCCGCAGACTGTCTAAAACCTGGACGTAGTCTCCGTGACGTCCCCGCAGACTGTCTAAAACCTGGACGTAGTCTCCGTGACGTCCCCGCAAACTGTCTAAAACCTGGACGTAGTCTCCGTGACGTCCCCGCAAACTGTCTAAAACCTGGACGTAGTCTCCGTGACGTCCCCACAGACTGTCTAAAACCTGGACGTAGTCTCCGTGACGTCCCCACAGACTGTCTAAAACCTGGACGTAGTCTCCGTGACGTCCCCACAGACTGTCTAAAACCTGGACGTAGTCTCTGTGATGTCCCTGCAGACCGTCTAAAACCTGGACGTAGTCTCCGTGATGTCCCCGCAGACTGTCTAAAACCTGGACGTAGTCTCCGTGATGTCCTCACAGACTGTCTAAAACCTGGACGTAGTCTCCGTGACGTCCCCACAGACTGTCTAAAACCTGGACGTAGTCTCCGTGACGTCCCCGCAGACTGTCTAAAACTGGGTGTAGTCTCCGTGACGTCCCCGCAGACTGTCTAAAACCTGGACGTAGTCTCCGTGACGTCCCCGCAGACTGTCTAAAACTGGGTGTAGTCTCCGTGACGTCCCCGCAGACTGTCTAAAACCTGGACGTAGTCTCCGTGACGTCCCCGCAGACTGTCTAAAACTGGGTGTAGTCTCCGTGACGTCCCCGCAGACTGTCTAAAACCTGGACGTAGTCTCCGTGACGTCCCCGCAGACTGTCTAAAACCTGGACGTAGTCTCTGTGACGTCCCCGCAGACTGTCTAAAACCTGGACGTAGTCTCCGTGACGTCCCCACAGACTGTCTAAAACCTGGACGTAGTCTCCGTGACGTCCCCACAGACTGTCTAAAACCTGGACGTAGTCTCCGTGACGTCCCCACAGACTGTCTAAAACCTGGACGTAGTCTCCGTGACGTCCCCACAGACTGTCTAAAACCTGGACGTAGTCTCCGTGACGTCCCCACAGACTGTCTAAAACCTGGACGTAGTCTCCGTGACGTCCCCACAGACTGTCTAAAACCTGGACGTAGTCTCTGTGATGTCCCTGCAGACCGTCTAAAACCTGGACGTAGTCTCCGTGATGTCCCCGCAGACTGTCTAAAACCTGGACGTAGTCTCCGTGATGTCCTCACAGACTGTCTAAAACCTGGACGTAGTCTCCGTGACGTCCCCACAGACTGTCTAAAACCTGGACGTAGTCTCCGTGACGTCCCCGCAGACTGTCTAAAACTGGGTGTAGTCTCCGTGACGTCCCCGCAGACTGTCTAAAACCTGGACGTAGTCTCCGTGACGTCCCCGCAGACTGTCTAAAACTGGGTGTAGTCTCCGTGACGTCCCCGCAGACTGTCTAAAACCTGGACGTAGTCTCCGTGACGTCCCCGCAGACTGTCTAAAACCTGGACGTAGTCTCCGTGACGTCCCCGCAGACTGTCTAAAACCTGGACGTAGTCTCCGTGACGTCCCCGCAGACTTTCTAAAACTGGGTGTAGTCTCCGTGACGTCCCCGCAGACTGTCTAAAACCTGGACGTAGTCTCTGTGACGTCCCCGCAGACTGTCTAAAACCTGGACGTAGTCTCCGTGACGTCCCCACAGACTGTCTAAAACCTGGACGTAGTCTCCGTGACGTCCCACAGACTGTCTAAAACCTGGACATAGTCTCCGTGACGTCCCCACAGACTGTCTAAAACCTGGACGTAGTCTCCGTGACGTCCCACAGACTGTCTAAAACCTGGACATGGTCTCCGTGACGTCCCTGCAGACAGTCTAAAACTGGACGTAGTCCCCGTGACGTCCCCACAGACTGTCTAAAACTGGGTGTAGTCTCCGTGACGTCCCCGCAGACTGTCTAAAACCTGGACGTAGTCTCCGTGACGTCCCCGCAGACTGTCTAAAACCTGGACGTAGTCTCCGTGACGTCCCCGCAGACTTTCTAAAACTGGGTGTAGTCTCCGTGACGTCCCCGCAGACTGTCTAAAACCTGGACGTAGTCTCTGTGACGTCCCCGCAGACTGTCTAAAACCTGGACGTAGTCTCCGTGACGTCCCCACAGACTGTCTAAAACCTGGACGTAGTCTCCGTGACGTCCCACAGACTGTCTAAAACCTGGACATAGTCTCCGTGACGTCCCCACAGACTGTCTAAAACCTGGACGTAGTCTCCGTGACGTCCCACAGACTGTCTAAAACCTGGACATGGTCTCCGTGACGTCCCTGCAGACAGTCTAAAACTGGACGTAGTCCCCGTGACGTCCCCACAGACTGTCTAAAACTGGGTGTAGTCTCCGTGACGTCCCCGCAGGCTGTCTAAAACCTGGACGTAGTCTCCGTGACGTCCCCGCAGACTGTCTAAAACTGGGTGTAGTCTCCGTGACGTCCCCGCAGGCTGTCTAAAACCTGGACGTAGTCTCCGTGACGTCCCCGCAGACCGTCTAAAACCTGGACGTAGTCTCCGTGACGTCCCCACAGACTGTCTAAAACTGGACGTAGTCTCTGTGACTTCCCTGCAGACGTGTTATTCTCCACCTGTCCACCAGATGTCCTCACACTCTCACTCTTGTCCTCGTCACCTGATCCCCCGTCCACATGCTCACCTGTCCACATTCCCAGAATCCTCCCCTCCTGCTGACACCTTCCTCTTGCCGTCCCATCAGTCTTCTCCGTTGCCAGTTCCTCATGTTGTGCGCTCATGTTGCAGCCATCTGTACTTCCCTCTCGGCTCTTCCTGATTTTCTGCCTCATATGTTTTACCTGTGTGTGTCTCACCTGTTTGCCTCTCTGATTCACTTCAGTCCTTTTTCCTTCGATGCTCGTGCTACATGCTCACATCTGCGACTGTTTGACAGGATTAAAATGCAGACTGTTATCATCGTGTCTGTAATGCATCACCAGCTGATCCTCACACTCTGTGTTTTCTTATGCATGAGCGTGATATTTAAATTATGAAGGTTTTATCTGTCACATACCGACTGACGAGCAGAGTTAACCTTTAAAGCAACGTTATGTAGATTTTGTGATTTAGCACCTCCAGCAACAGCAGACATAGCAGCCAGCTAATATTAGCTCTCACCAAGCACTAAAAGTCAGTATGAATGGATGAGTTCAGCGGCTAATGTGCTCCATGATGCTAACTTATGTATTGTCCAGCTCCTGTTCTGGCACGACACCGGCTCCTGAAAACCTCCTCCTGTTCTTCCCGTGGTCCAAAATGTCTGTGGTACAAACACTAACACTCCCCCTGAGCTAACATGAGCTAACAGCAGCTAACAAACTGAGATAACATTAGTGAGCAGCAGCTAATAAAATGAGCTAACATTAGTTAGTAGCAACTAATAAACTGAGCTAACATTAGCTAACAGCAGCTAAGAAATGGAGCTAACATTAGCTAGTAGCAGCTAATGAAACGAGCTAACATTAGCTAGTAGCAGCTAATAAAATGAGCTAACATTAGTGAGCAGCAGCTAACGAACTGAGCTAACATTTGTTGAAAGTAGCTAAGAAATGGAGCTAACATTAGTTAGTAGCAACTAATAAACTGAGCTAACATTAGCTAACAGCAGCTAAGAAATGGAGCTAACATTAGCTAGTAGCAACTAATAAACTGAGCTAACATTAGCTAACAGCAGCTAAGAAATGGAGCTAACATTAGCTAGTAGCAGCTAATAAAATGAGCTAACATTAGTGAGCAGCAGCTAACGAACTGAGCTAACATTTGTTGAAAGTAGCTAAGAAATGGAGCTAACATTAGTTAGTACCAGCTAACGAACTGAGGTACGATAGCTAACAGCAGCTAACAAACTGGGCTAACATTAGAGAGCAGCAGCTAAGAAATGGAGCTAACATTAGCTAGTAGCAACTAATAAACTGAGCTAACATTAGCTAACAGCAGCTAAGAAATGGAGCTAACATTAGCTAGTAGCAGCTAATAAAACGAGCTGACATTAGCTAGTAGCAGCTAATAAAATGAGCTAACATTAGTGAGCAGCAGCTAACGAACTGAGCTAACATTTGTTGAAAGTAGCTAAGAAATGGAGCTAACATTAGTTAGTACCAGCTAACGAACTGAGGTACGATAGCTAACAGCAGCTAACAGACTGGGCTAACATTAGAGAGCAGCAGCTAAGAAATGGGGCTAATATTAGCTAGTAGCAGCTAAGTAACTGGGCTAACAGCAGCTAACAAAGTTACACAGTGTGAGAACAGACAACAGGAGGTAAAATATAAATTCAGGTCACATGAAGAAACTTTAAAATCATCAGAACTTCAACAACTGAAGAGCAGACGATCGATGGAGGAAGGACTTCATATAGTCACTGAATCAATGCACGGTGTGTCAACAGAAGAAGAAGAGGAGGAGGAGGAGGAAGAAGAGGAGGAGGAGGAGGAGGAGGTGCATGCAGTATCTTCGTTGGCGTCGTCGCAGCAGCAGCGGGGGATAAAGTGCCAGATGTTACGGGACGAGCCCTCTGCCTCCGTAATGTTTACCTGCTGCTCGGATACTTTGCGTGGACTGAAGTCTCTTTACAGTCTGTAACTGTTTGTACATGTTCAGAGTTTCTGTGGGTTCATCATGCTGCATGACGGTCCTTCCTCCCTCGCTCTGTTATTCAGGCCTCAGTCAGCCACAGACGGTCATTAAAGTTTCATAGGAAGCTATTTGGTGGCTGAGTTATTTGCAAAGTGAGGTGAGTGCATATGGAGGTGCATACCGTTTTGTTTATGGCTCTTCATGCCGCTCTCTCTCGGGGTTGATCTTTACGTGATGACTGCAGATGAAGTCGGTTTATTTGAAGAGTGTTTTGACAAACCAGCTGTGAGTCGAGAGAAGCTTTGAGTTGTGAAACTTCATCATCGATCTCCGAGTCAGAGCAGAAAAATGTTAAAGTGGGTCATGTCAGATTTGATGCACAGACCACCGAAGAATATCTGCTGATTTTTAAAGGTTCACTGGAACTTTAAGAGCTGTCAGTAGAAATTAAATGTAACATGAAGAGCTACGTTTTAACATTAGCTAACAGCAGCTAATGAACTGAGCTAACATTAGCAAACAGCAGCTAACAAACGGAGCTAACATTAGCAAACAGCAGCTAACAAACGGAGCTAACATTAGCAAACAGCAGCTAACAAACTGAGCTAACATTGGCTAACAGCAGCTAATGAACTGAGCTAACATTAGCATACAGCTAACATTAGTGAGCTAACATTAGTGAACAGCAGCTGACAAACTGAGCTAACATTAGCAAGCAGCAGCTAATGAACTGAGCTAACATTAGCAAACAGCAGCTAATGAACTGAGCTAACATTAGCATACAGCTAACATTAGTGAGCTAACATTAGTGAACAGCAGCTGACAAACTGAGCTAACATTAGCAAACAGCAGCTAATGAACTGAGCTAACATTGGCAAACAGCAGCTAATGAACTGAGCTAACATTAACATACAGCTAACATTAGTGAGCTAACATTAGTGAACAGCAGCTGACAAATGAAGCTAACATTGACTAGTACCAACTAACAAACTGAGGTAACATAGCGGCTAACAAACTGAGATAATATTAGTTAAAAGCAGCTAAAAAAATGGGGCTAATATTAGCTAGTAGTAGCTAACATTAGTAGACAGCAGCTAACAAATTAAGCTAACATTAGCTAACAGCAGCTAACAAACTGAGCTAACATTAGCAAACAACAGCTAATGAACTGAGCTAACATTAGTGAACAGCAGCTGACAAATGAAGCTAACATTAGCTAGTACCAACTAACAAACTGAGGTAACATAGCAGCTAACAAACTGAGCTAACATTAGTGAACAGCAGCTAACAAATTAAGCTAACATTAGCTAACAGCAGCTACAGTCTGCAGCAGTTTGTATTACTTTGCAGCAGCCTTTTTTTTCCTTCTTAACTTCCTCGATCAACGTCCTCTTCAGTCTTTTCTCCTCTGCCATTAGCGAAGTCTCACTCACCCAGCTCCGGTTCTGGCACGACACTGGTTCCACTCCCCATCAGTTTGTATGTAAACCTCTTCCTCTTCTTCTTCCCGGTGGTACAAACACTAACACTCCCCCGGTGCTCTGAGCTCACAGTCCGGCTAACAGACTGAGCTAACAGCAGCTAACAGCAGCTAACAGACTGAGCTAACATTAGCTAACAGCAGCTACAGTTGGCAGCAGTTTACTTCACTGTCCTTCAGGAAACTCTGTAAATCGGAGCAGCCGTTTTTCTCCACACAAACGCTGAAGGATGAACGCTGCATTCAGAGCTGTTCACTTTGTATTTACTATTCTTCTACTCACCTTGGTGTGTGTGTGTGTGTGCGTGTGTGTGTGTGTGCGTGTGTGTGTGTGTGCATGTGTGTGTGTGTGCATGTGTGTGTGTGTGTGTGTGTGTGTGTTTTCGTGCCCCGTCCTTCAACTCCCGTTAGCCGCTTGATCCGACTGTTGGAAATCAAATCAGCGGCTGCTGCCGGAGTGCTAAATGCATCAGCTTTATTTTTGTTTCCACCGATTTCTGCGTCACAAACTCTCTCCGCGATCTGAGGTCAAACGTTCGTTAATGTCCATCACCGGTAATTACGCCACTCATTAAGTACGGGAGGGGCAGAGGGACACATTAGGAGTGATGACTTCGACCTCCACTCAGAGTCCCATTATGAAGCCTTGAGAGCGCGCTTTGTTTACGCATGAAGAAGTTCAGACTGGACGTGAAACAATGAGACACTGAGCGGCTCTTCTTCTTCTTCTGCACAGACAGATGTAAAAATATGCAGCTCGTCTGACACAAGTTATTTCTGTCTGTTGTAAATAAATCAGAAAATATCAGAAAGACTTCAAACTGTTTTATTAGACATCCACACGAGACGCTGCTTCTCCTGCATGTTGCTTCATGGTGAGCTTTTTCATTCCAGGCCTATAAAACCATAATTAAAGATATTAAAACCACCTCACCACAGCTGATACTGTCATAAATATGACATAAAACATCAGTTAATGCATCAAACTGTGAGAAATTCAGACTAATTAAGACGTAGATCAACTCAAATAATGTAATTAAATTCAATTTTGAGGCACTTCAGATATTTAATGCTATAAAACTCCTGCTTCTAATCTAAATATCAGCAAAGACGTGGATCATATGACGCCTGGTTGCTCAAACAAATCATCTGTAATGACACCCACCTGTCAATCAAAGCGTCCACGCTCTTAATCCTGCATAACTTTAAGCCTTAATATAACCTGAACAGGTGAGCTGTATAAAAATTCACCCTCAGTACAGTTGTCATGAACGGGGAAATTAGCTATAGAGACCAAAACTGTTTTTTGTACCAGGCTGTAAACATGTTTATTTCTGCTGTGAAGTTGGACATTTTAACATGGGGACTTATGGAGACTGACTCACTTCTGGAGCCAGCCTCAAGTGGACGTTTGAGGAACTGCACTTCCTGTGTCGGCTCCACATCACGGTCATGGAGGTTGTAGTTTTTAGTCTTTTGTATGGACACAGTAATTATTTGCAGATTTTCTTCTTCACCTTCAGGGAACACCTGTACATGCACTCACCTGTCCAATGAAACATCTCTGTTGGTCTTTGCTGCTGTCATCACATTAAACTTGCAGCCTGTGTCAGTCTGTGTGGTGCACACTTTAATATTTGAGCCTCAGGTTGGTGTCAAACATAAAGAGTGTGTTCATGCTCAGGCTGCAGAGTCACTGAGTGTCCAGCAGGGGGCAGCTCACGTCCTGAAACCAGCAGCAGAGCTCGGTGTAATCCTCCAACATCATTCCTGTTGCTACACAACTCATTTATTCTTGAAGCCTCGGTCAGCGGCAGCAGCAGCAGCAGCAGCTCTCCTCCACCTCTCCTCCACCTCCGAGCCGGGATTCATCCAACTTGTCGGATTCAGACTCTGTGTGCGTCTTCTCCGTCTTTGCTGCCACTTTAACCCAGATTTCACCATCGGCTGACTCGGTGTTTAAAATGTGTCTCCAGCCTCTGAAGGCGCGCTCCTCCTCCTCCTCCTCCTCCTCCTCCACCTCCTCCTCCCTCACCATCCGTCCGTAGATCTGCATTTCTTCCAGGCTCGGGAGCCGCGCGCACAGCTTGATGCTGCGCACCTCCTGGAGCTCCTCACATCTCCGACAGGTGTGCGGCGGCCGTGCGCAAAGCGGATCCTGCCGCCGCCGCTACTACAGCGCAGAGTGCGTGTGTCACCCGTGAAAAGGGGGAGTCCTGGGGAGGGTGGAGAAGGTGGAGGAGGAGGGTGCGTGTCCAACTGTTTGGACCGAGTGCGTGTGAACATGTGGAGCCGGGACGCGTGCACATGAGGAGAAGAGGCGCAAACATGGGTATGTACAGGTGTCTCAGGGCGGGCTGTGGGGGATGACTGCAGGCTGGAGGAGGTGCTCATCCATCACCTCCACATCATGACTTTGACTGTGAGGAGTGTGTGTGTGTGTGTGTGTGTGTTTCACGCCTTTAAGTCTGTCACTTTTCTGTCTGCAGGACTTCTCATGCTCGTATTCACAGCGGCGGTGGTGCCCGCCTGGCTGCTCGCCACCACCACCACCACCACCACCGCCGCCGCCGCCTCTGCTCCACCAAGCGCCATCCGTGAGCGCCCCTGCCCCCTGAGCTGTAGATGTGACGGGAAAATAATATACTGCGAGTCCAACGCTTTCCGCGACGTGCCGAGCAACGTGTCCGTGGGCACGCAGGGCCTCTCCCTGAGGTACAACAGCCTGGCGAACCTCCGAGCGCACCAGTTCGCGGGCCTGAGTCAACTGGTTTGGCTCTACCTCGACCACAATTACATCAACGCCGTGGACGGGCAGGCGTTCCACGGCATACGGAGGCTCAAGGAACTCATCCTCAGCTCCAACAAGATCACGCTGCTGAAGAACAACACCTTCCACGACGTCCCCAATCTACGCAACCTCGACCTTTCCTACAACAAGCTGCAGTCTCTGCAGCCCAATCAGTTCGTGGGTCTACGGAAGCTCCTCAGTTTGCACCTGAGGTCGAACTCTTTAAAAACCGTCCCCATGCGGGTTTTTCTCGACTGTCGCAACCTGGAGTTCCTCGACATCGGCTACAACCGGCTGCGGAGCCTCACGCGTAACGCCTTCGCGGGACTCCTGAAGCTCATCGAGCTTCACCTGGAGCACAACCAGTTCTCCAAGATAAACTTTGCTCATTTCCCGCGCCTGACCAACCTCCGGGCGCTCTACCTGCAGTGGAACCGCATCAGACTGTTGACGCAGGGCCTGCCGTGGATGTGGACCTCCTTGCAAAAGCTGGACGTCTCGGGAAACGAGCTCCAATCGTTGGACCCGAGTACGTTTCAGTGCCTCCCGAACCTTCAGACTCTGAACCTGGACTCCAACAAACTCAGCAACGTGTCTCAGCAGACTGTCGAGGCGTGGATCTCCCTCACCTCCATCAGCCTGGCTGGTAACTTGTGGTACTGTAACCCCAACATTTGCCCCCTGGTGTCTTGGCTCCAGGCCTTTAAGGGCAACAAGGAGTCCACGATGATTTGCGCCGGCCCGAAGGAGGCGCAAGGCGAGAAGGTGACTGACGTGGTGGAGACTTACAACATCTGCACAGCGACGCCGACCCCGATCCCCTCCACGACTTCGCCCCTCACTTCGACGCTCCGACCGGCGCTGCCGCCTCTTCCCACCCGGCCGCCCGCGGTGGACAAGAAGCTGATCTGGAACAGGACGGCCTCCCCTGCTCCGTCCGAGACCTCCCCGACCATCCCCCTGCCGGACACCGAGTACGTGTCCTTCCACAAGATCGTCGCCGGCAGCGTGGCCCTCCTCTTGTCCGTGGCCATCATCCTGCTGGTGATCTACGTCTCGTGGAAGCGCTACCCGAGCAGCCTCAAGCAGCTCCAGCAGCGCTCGGCGGTTAAAAAGCGTCAGAAAAAGAAGTCCCGGGAGACGGAGCGCTCCCTGAACTCACCGCTGCAGGAGTACTATGTGGACTACAAGCCGTCACACTCAGAGACTATGGATGTGCTGGTTAATGGGACAGGACCTTACACATACACCATCTCAGGCTCCAGGGAATGCGAGGTATGACCGTTGCCCTCCAAAAATCCAATTTCCACTGCGAGGCATGAGAGGTAA
The DNA here is from genome assembly GCA_033000465.1 of Sciaenops ocellatus. Classification (NCBI taxonomy): domain Eukaryota; kingdom Metazoa; phylum Chordata; class Actinopteri; family Sciaenidae; genus Sciaenops; species Sciaenops ocellatus. Next base: position 1,572,034 of record CP136880.1, on the reverse strand, counting down.
ATTTTCTAACAATCTGCAGAGAAAAATGTCTGTTTTTGTTTCCAGGATGAGGAAGTAAAGGTCATCGCACGGTGACTTGTTCCACGATGTGCTGGGTTTGTTCGGTTCCAGGTGATCAGCCAGATGTTTTATTACGTCTAAAATATGACTCCCCATTAGCCGAACCTGCAGCGGCAGTAAGATGAATCCGTGCAGAGACAGACTGATAAAAACGAGTCTTTGATCGAGTCACCGTGCAGGACGACCTCTTCCTCCTCATCCTGTGTGTTTGCCAGCAAACATGCAAAGTCGTGTGAGTTTTGATATATTTGTGTTTAAATCTGTAAATATTCATGTCAGCTGATCGCACGCCCCCTCACCGTTTCCCGCCTTAAAGGTCCAGAGTGTCAACATATTCATCAGCGTTCAATCACCTGAAAATATGAATCACTCAATCAGCCTGAGGGTCCTCTTCTATGGAGCCCAGAGCAGACAAATTAAACTCTGATCTAGATTTGGACTTTTGTTTTTAACACGACGGTGGAGCTGAGGCGGGCTGAATGACGCCTGGTTACTCAAACAAACCATCTGTAACCACACCCACCTGTCAATCAAAGCGTCCACGCTCTTAATCCTGCATAACTTTAAGCCTTAATATAATGTGAACAGGTGAGTTGTATAAAAATTCACCCTCAGTACAGTTGTCATGAACGGGGAAATTAGCTATAGAGACCAAAACTGTTTTTTGTACCAGGCTGTAAACATGTTTATTTCTGCTGTGAAGTTGGACATTTTAACATGGGGACTTATGGAGACTGACTCACTTCTGGAGCCAGCCTCAAGTGGACGACAAGAGGAACTGCAGCTTCCATAACAGCCACAGAGGTTCCTGTTGGATAAAACATGTTAATTAGCGAGCTTTAGACGTGCTGCTAGGCTAATTTTGTTACATTTGGACAGAGCCATGCTAGCTGTTTCCCCCTGTTTCCAGTCTTTATGCTAAGCTAGGCTAACTGACTGCTTCACATTTAACACACGGACACGAGAGTGGTGTCAATCCTCTCATCTAACTCGCATCATGAAAGCAAATAAGCGTGTAAACATGTTTATTTCTGCTGTGAAGTTGGACATTTTAACATGGGGACTTATGGAGACTGACTCACTTCTGGAGCCAGCCTCAAGTGGACGACAAGAGGAACTGCAGCTTTGGCACTTCCTGTGTCGGCTCCACTTCCCATCACCGGCCGTTGCAGCTTGGTTCAGACGTCTTTAGATGAGCACACGGCCACATCACGAGCTACATTTGATAAATGTTAGGTTGGATAGTTGGAAACGAGTGATGACGCCACGAGGGTGAGGCGTAAGGTCGCAATCTGCAAACTTCACCGCTAGGTGTCGCTAAACCCCCCCCCCCACACACACACACACACACTGGACCTTTAAAGAAAAAGGCCTGCAGCCAAAATAAGAAGATAAATTATGCATTCACAGTTCAGTTCTCTGTCTGGCTTTTGTGTCCTGCTGCAGTAACAAACTGCATTATGCTCTTTCAGTCAGCTGCAAACTTGCCGGGTAAAAAAGAAAGTTCGCACGAGTGATTGAGACGGACCAATCAATCAGCTCATGCTCGATCAGGCACTTTGAATCTGTCTTCGTTTGTCATGCAGCTCTCTGTTTCCACGTGGCAGCATGGTTAAGTGTGATGAACAGCTGGGAAAGACGTCGTGTCATTGAATCTTTGCTGCTGCTCCTTGTGTCCGACTTAACCGGACACGTTGTCAGAGCACAGCAGACGTCTTTCTTCTTCTCCGTTGTGTCTGTCAGCTCAGCTCACAGTCGAAGTTTTATCTCGAGCTGCCACACAGCTCGTTTCTTATATCCCACGCAGAGCCATAAATCATCTCGTAACATGTTTTAAGTCGTCGGATTGTGCTGTTGTGTATCCCCACTAACGTCACATGGTCTGCACGGGTAGCTCAATCATTTCTCAGAGCGCTGCAGAAGCTCGAGGTGAGACGTTCGGCTTATCAATCTCGTAGCTTTGGTGTGAGAATGTGGCATGGGGAGCACTAAACGGCAGACCTAATGGGGCTTCTCCTAGCTAGAATAACTAATAGCCCATCAGAGGTAAAGGAGCCGAGACTTCCCTCGGCTGTGTTATTCCTCGCCCTCTGCAGCTCGGGGGAGGAGGCGGCCCGAGCGGTTAAAAATGTGACGGGGTTTGTGCCAAACACAGCAAAGCAAGAACACACTGAGCCGACACAGTTTCATGTTTGTTAGCCGTCAGTCTGTGAAGGTTCCTCTTTCTTCAAGGAGGTTCAATCTGGGGCAGCCGGATCCGTGAAGTCGTCTGACTGGTTTGGAGATCCGAGTATTTATCCCAGGCGGGGTCGGTACACATGGTGTGGACCGGTGTGGTTCAGATGGAGCTGAACCTGAAGGTGAAGCTCTCAATCTTCCAGTCCGTCTACGTTCCAACCCTCAGCTCTGGTCATGAGCTTTGGGTAGTGAGAATACAAGCGACCGAAATGAGCCTTAGAGATAGGGTGGACATCTGGAGCTAGCTCGGTGGTTCAGGCCTCTCCTGGGCGCCTTCCTTTGGAGGTGTGGAGACCCCAGGGCAGATCCAGAACCTGCTGGAGGGACTATATGGACCACCAAGCTTGGGGAACACCTCGAAGAATGAGATTGTGGATACAAGCAGCTGAAATGACACCGGGTGGTTGGGCTTGGACAGAGCCGAAAGGAGCCAGCTGAGGTGGTCAGGCCTTCCTTTGGAGGCGTGGAGACCCCGAACCTGCTGGAGGGACTTTATGGACCGTCAAGCCTGGGAACGCCTCGGGATCCTCCAGGAGGAGCTGCTGAACCTTCTGCCACTGCGGAAGGAGTGGAAGGAAATGGATAGATGGATGAATTTTGAATCTTTCGAAGCATAATTAAATGTCATATTTTACACCTTTTCATTGATGACACCTCTTTAATTATAAGGGTTCCACGGTAAACTGGTGGAAACTCCAGCTGGTTGAAGAACCAGAGCTAAAACACCTTTATAGGTCCGGCTCTGGTCTGCAGACCGTATATTTGACACCCTCTGATCTATAATTACATACGTGTTCTCCTACAACATCCTCACAGCGACGTGCTCGATTATCCACAAGAATCCACCTCAGTGATTTTTCATATCAGCACTTAGAAAATGATACACGACTCTGTGCAACAGCCAATCCACTTAAAAGGCTGTTTCTGTGTTTGAGTTAACCAGACGCCCATTTTTCACAAAATCATCAGGTGTGATGAAGAGGAGTCGACTCGTGGATCACTGCCGTGCGGTTTCTGCAGGGTTACGGTAATTTTCAATCCCATCGAACAAGAAGACGGCCGAGAAAAACGACGATTAACGACGTACGATGCAGCGCGAGGCGTCTTCACGTGGTGGAAGCTCGTTCTTCTGTGCATCATCGTTTTTACAAACCAAACAAACGTTCGTGGAATCAAACGCACCCTCAGCTGCAGGATCTGTCCCCGGCAAACGTTGATTGGATCCGTAGGACTGAATATAACCAGAAGGGCGCCACGTTCCTGAGTGGGAAACAACTAAGTGCATGATTAAAGCTGCTGCTGCTGCTGCTCGTGGCCTCGATTGTTACTCTTCAATAAGTAGGTTGCTCATCAGAGTGTTAACGTCGCGATGCCTCTGACCCCGTCAGCTTGAAAAATGAGTTAAGTTAAAAAATTGTAATTATTTTTAGTCGAGCCTTTCAGACAGCATTTGTATCAGTCAGTTCGATGCACCACCTTCCTCTCACGGCCCTCTTTAATTATCTGCGAGCAGGATCTCCTCACCTTATTAATGCTTGCAAATTCTGCCCAAGTACAAGAATCGCCTTTGGCGAAGACGGTGGATTTTTTTTTCCCACCTTAATATTTTCTGAACTAACTTTGCAGGAGGATGATCTGTGGGTGGACGGCAAGCCACTGCAGCTTCTCTGCGAGCACACAGAGAGAGCTTCTCTTAATAATGTGCCACAGGAAGACCATCGCAGGTTCAAAGTGTTCATCAGAATTCACACCCGGAGTTTGCAGCGGCGACGCCGACCCGCTGAGCCGCTCAGGAGGAAATCTATAGAAACAAATTTACTCTGAGTCCAGTCGGTCTGAGCACGTGCAGAACTTTAATTACAAACCTCTTTCTGATAATTGAAGCTGCAGCTAATAACTTAAGTGCTCACTAAAATAATGTGCAGACGAGGTTTGAACCCTTTTCACCTCGTGTGTCATCCATCCAACCATTTTGTTCCTCTTATCCAGGGTTGGCGCTCCCCAGCAACACAATCCAGCTCCTCCTGGAGCCGTTCCCAGGTTATATAGTCCCTCCAGCAGGTTCTGGGTCTCCCCTGGGATCTCCTTCTAGTTGCCTAGAACACCTCCAAAGAAAGACCCCAAGAGGGTCTCAATCAGATGCACCAACTACCTCAGCTGGCTCCTTTCGATGTGAAGCTCTACTCCGAGCTCATTTCAGCCGCTTGTATCTGCGATCTCATTCTTCGAGGTGTTCCCCAAGCTTGATGGTCCATAAAGTCCCTCCAGCAGGTTCTGGGTCTGTCCCGGAGTGTCCACACCTCCAAAGGAAGGCGTCCAGGAGAGGCCTGGACCACCTCAGCTGGCTCCTTTCGGCTCCTCACCGTATCTCTAAGGCTCATTTCAGCCTCTTGTGTCCGCAATCTCGTTCTTCGTAGTATCATGAAAGACGACTGAGAACCTTCACAGACTGACGGCTAACAAACATGAAACTTTGACATTTCTACGGGTCAGATTGTCCTCGTAAGAGTATGACACACAAGTGTCACATGCTAACGTCAAAGAAGAGTGTTGATGATAAAAACAGATTGTTGTACCGGAGACGGTCAGAAAGTTTTAGTTTCAGTTGTTGTAGATCATCTTTGGTGAAACAGACAGAAGACGTGTTTGTGCTGCTGAAGGCTAACCTTCAGTTTTGTAAATTCCCAGTTTATTCCCATGGAAAGTTTCCAACTTTGAAAATTCCCAGAATTTTTGCAACCCTAATAACTACACAGGAGTGGAAACATGTTGAAAGTTGAAGTGTTTCTAGATCTGGACGAGTTGTTTGAATCATAAAGACGTAAAATACTTCCAAAGTTCACGTTTGTGTGTTTGTCTGACGAGACTTGTTGATGAAACTGAGTTTATTTTTCATGTCAGGCTGTTTGTTCATGGATGTTTTATTAATCGTGAACATGTTCGGACTTCTTCACACTCAGAGAAAGAGAAATAATCAGACGTGTTATTAATTAAAGGTCATTATGCTGCAGGTTTACAGATCAGACTGAGCTGCATGTTTGCATGTTAGCTGTACGCCGTCCTCTAAATCTACCACACACACACACACACACACACACACACACTGTGTCTGATTTCATGGCGAGTTAAAGCATTACGGAGAGATTCATTAGCACAAATGCACATAATCAGACCTCAGACCTGTATGTGGTGTTAAACACCTCTCAGGCTGCTCAGTGTGTGTGTGTGTGGGGGGATAAACACACTCTGGGATATATATGTGTGTGTGTGTGTGTGTGTGTGTGACAGATGTTCCTCTCGGAGGTGTGTTGTCTGCTCTGGTGAGGAGGTGGAATACATTTAACAAACTTAGCAGCAGCAGCAGTGTGTAGAGGTGTGTGTGTGTGTGTGTGTGTGTGTGCTGTAATCTAACACGGCTTGTTAAAATGAAAATGGCAGTTTGTGTTTCATCGTAATTAATCCGAGCGTCTCGTCGATGTTTTCATGATTTTATTATTCTCGTTATGACGTGTCTGATGTTCTTCCTGCACGCTCCGCCGCAGACGACGAAGTCGAGTTTGACTCTCGATGTTTTTATTTACTGAACGCAGACGGTGAGTTTGCGTCTCCGGCCGATCGTCGTCGACCTGCGGGGAAACGTTCTGCAGCCGAGAGGGGAGAGAAAAGAAATGAAAGCCGACCTCCAAACCTCCGATTTAAATTGAGGTCAGCGTTGATTGACAGCATCATTAACTTCAATATTACACGATAACCTAGTCCTTCACGTAAGCCCGAGATCAAATTAACCTGTCCGTTATAAACAAATCAGGTGAGTCCGTCCACGTGAGGACAAAACTGTACGAGTCCGAACTCATCCATCGTAAACGCTGATGAATATTAAACGTCTCTCGTGTTCGAGGCGATGGTGAATCAGCTGTTTTGTTTTAATTCATAAAGTGACCGTTAACACGAGCGCCGTCTCCGTTTGGATACTTCGTTAGCGCTCTTCTGTGTAGAGTCACTTTTCCAATCTTCGTCTTCTTCGCCAAATTGCAACCAGGCGCCGACATTTACTTGCCAAAATATAAAAATCAACAACATATGTACGACTGAAACTCAGTATAAGAGTCTTCAGTCGTGCTAGCAGCCCTGTGAGGTTGTTCGTATGCACAGTGCTGCTTTAAGTTAAATGCTAACATGCTATTTATCAGTCGTTCTGCTCGACGTTTCTGCCTCGCCACCGCCACCGCCACCGAGTGTTTGCTCATGGTGGGAACTGTTGGGTCTCTGTAAATAATAGACAGAATAAAATATGGACGTCATATCTGAGAAGTTGTTGTGCAGCTTTTGACACTTCACTTCACAGCTGTGGAGGTTGTTGCTTGCATAAAACATGTAAATTAGCGAGCTTTAGACGTGCTGCTAGGCTAATTTTGTTACATTTGGACAGAGCCAGGCTAGCTGTTTCCCCGTTTCCAGTCTTTATGCTAAGCTAGGCTAACCAACTACTGCTGGCTGTAGCTTCGTTTTTAGCGCACAGACATGAGAGTGGTGTCAATCCTCTCATCTCATCTCATAAATAAGCGTGTAAACAAGTTTTTAACATGGGGACTTATGGAGACTGACTCACTTCTGGAGCCAGCCTCAAGTGGACGACAAGAGGAACTGCAGTTTTTGGCACTTCCTCATTGGTTTCACGGAGGCTTGGTTGTCTCACCACTAAACGCCACCTACAAACTTTTAAACTTCTCGTGTTGTGAATGTTTTTCCTCCAAATATGACACACACACACACACACACACACACACACATACAGCTGTCTGACAGACGCTTCTTAATAATCCACAAAGAAGTAAAAGTTGGCAGCGGCTGCATCGCTCTCAGTTTGTGCTGACTGACTCACCGTTTTGTCCCATCAGACAGACGGAGACGTCGTAGCAGCGCGATGAAGGACGAAGTGTTTCTGAGGGAAATCACACGAGGTCGACTTCAGCGTTACATCCAAATCCTTCCCAGAGGAACAGAAAGATAAAAGATGGCGCCCTGTCTTCATGCAAAGTGTCGTCCGTCGACTTCCTGTGCCGCAGCAAATGAACTTAATCGCCCTAATTAAGTGAATCATAATAAAACGAAGGCGCTAATTAAAAAAATTAACACGGCTGCTGTGACCATTAAACAGCTAAAAACGTTACGTCTAAATATTTTCATGTTTTATTATTCATCCCGTCCGTCCCGATCAGCTGTCAGATCGTGCTAAAGCATTAAAGAGTCACCGACTGAGTGAACAGAAACTGAATCCAGGTCATGTGATTACTGATTGATGGACACGCCGTGATGATAATAATAATGATAAACTGTGTAAATAAATGTAGAGTGTGTCTGACTGTGGCCCCGTCGCGCCCATACATTATTACTGACACTGCAGCAGCACAGAGACTTCAATAAAGTTAGTCAAAGGCAGGCTGGAGGTTGCCAAGCAACCAGGGTCAGCTGCAGGTCAGAGCAATTAACTGCAGCTGTGCTCTGTCTGTGTGTGAGTGACTGCTGAGAGACACAGAAAATCTCTAAATGAACCCCCTCCAACTAGTGGACACTAATGCCAAACGGTAGGTCGTATCAAAAAGCCCAAATGACCGTGAGCATCCTCATCTTGTCGACCATGTGAATGCTGAATTTCAGTGTCTAAAGTTAAAAAATGTGACCTGGGGAGATAGAGAAAGAACAGGTGCCCCGTGCTCCTTTGGGAAATTTCTCCTCTCCAGTTTACATGGGAGTAGATGGGGCTGTCGGTGGGTGATCCTGGCGCATCAGTGCGTCTCCCGCCAAAACTATAAGTCTGACAGCTTCAGCAGTGATATCGCTGCGTAGCCCACGAATTTTCCTACGTTTCTATGTATAAATTATTTCTGTAGAGTGACATTTGTGGCCACGAGAGCCGTTTGCAAATGTATTTTTTGACAAATGTTTCTCTCCCTCTCCACTCTAGCGATGATGTCACCCACTCTAGCTCTGGAACATTCTACCAATACACACCCATTGTAAATTTTGGCGTTTGGTTTTTGCCGATTTTTGAGAAAACCGTTTGGTGAAACTCTTAGAAAAGTCACAGCACACCATTCCCGGCCGAGCCGGTCGTTTTGATACCTTTTTTGTGTATGTGCGACCAAAACTGAGGGAGGAGTAGGGCGCTGAAGTTCCTGGAATATGTCAGAATAATAAGTATGGGGACAGTGAATACTGGCCGTGCAGACGCTCAGTTATAATAAAAGGACACTCCATGTTTCTCCGCGTTGGTTTGGACTCCCTGAGAATGGAAGTGGTTCTTTTGTTCCTCGGCTTTAACTCAGACTGAAGACTTAATGGAAAAATCCACCCTTGGATACACTTTCACTGTTACGTATCATCAATCTGGAAGGCCCGGCGCACGCCAGCAGTGATTTAGCATCGTGGCGGCATAAATTATTTTGTCTTTTTGGGGGGCGGCGGACCAACTTCCTCCGTCAGCTCGCCACGTGTGCTTCAGCTTCAGTTAGAGATTTCCTGCTTTGGCCCTGAATGCATCTCGACATGTGACGGACCCCTCGCTCAAACTGCAGCGTGTCACGAGGCTGCAGGGCCTCTTCTATAATGCATTTCTCTTTTATGACGGATAGTTGAACGTCGGTGGAAAATTACAAGCCAATCTCTCAGAGTGTGACACCAAAACTAGATGTTCACCCCCTGAAGTTATAGCCAAGTGGAAATGTTACAGTGGAGGAGACGTTTCATCTCCCAACAAGGAAACCAGCCCAGAAAAGAAAAGGAACACCCCCCCCAACAGCAAAATACTAGTTAACTTTTTCCTTTAAGTTTGTATTAATTACTCAGATGAGATGCTCAAATGGTCGTCTTTGTAACCACGAATGACAAAAGTACGGCACGGTGAGGTGTTTCCTCACCTTCGACATCGAGTTGTTTTTGTTTTCTTGTTTTTTGTGTCCAAATCTAACAAGAGCAGGTCATCTTAAGCTAGCTAATGTTGGCAAAAAACTAGCTAACTAATCTATAGCAATTGTTGCCTAGCTAGATACTTAGCGTTTGGCTACAAATCAAAATGTTAGCTATGATGGCAAAATACTAGTTGGCTAATCTACGTCAATCATTAGCTAGTGTTAATCTAATGCTAACATGCCGACGTTAAGCAGTTATAATGTTCACAGTTTTAGTTCAGCTAACTTTAGCTAATCAACAACAAACACCAGAGTCATCAGGCCTCTTCGTTTGGACGCTGTGAATGTCTATAAAACGTTTCCAGCCAATCCATTTTGTATAATATGGAATATTTGCTGGCGCATAATCGGTCGTGACAGGTATTGTGCACAGGTGGAGGCATTCATCGCTCTATTTTCCCCTTCGGGTGCCAACGTTTCCTTTTCAAATCAAACAAATGGGTCAGCTCTTTGTTCGGTCAGAATATTTTTACCTGGCTCACCTGAAAGGCAGAGTAATGTTTTCCAGCTCGGAGTGAGCAAACATCGAATAAATATAGACCCCAAAAAAACTTTATGGCAGTCAGAAAAACAACAGATGATACATAAACAGACCTCAGCTGGCTTCCCTTCCCTTCACTTCTTCATTCCCATGATACCCTGCTCCATGTTTTTCTGCACCGACATCCTCTTGGAGCCATGTTTCCTTAGTGGGTGAGAGAATAAACAGGCCGACGCACCAGGTAACCTGCAGGAGAGCAGACAAACACACAGAAATGAGCCGAGCCAGCAGCTGAATCTCAAACTGAGAGTTCATTTCAGTCTTGTTTTTTGGTTCAGGAGGAGGAAGAAATCTGCAAGACTGTTTAATGCAGGACTGAAAATCATAACTGGGAATACACACACACACACACACACACAAAGAGAGCTGCAGAATTAGCCCATTTTCTTGGAGACGAGCTCATCTTTCTGCTGCCATTATACTCTGCAATCAAATTAACTTGAGAATGACATATTGAGTTAAAAATTCTATTTTGGTTTTAATGTTGGTAGACGGGCGAAATTATATTGAGAATATTGGGGAGACAGTAAAGGGACCTTCACTGTGCTGCAATGCACGGAGACAAACCAGTTAGCAGCCAGCTAATATTACTGACTAGTCCAACAGCAGTCAGCCCAGCTCGGCGTCTGTCTTTCAGCCTTTTATTTCACCAAGCTCTCACCAACCACTAAAAGTCAGTCCCAGATTTACTCTTGTCCGGCGGCTTCTTGCTCGCTCACTCTCTCCTTTTCTCTTCTTAGCTTCCTCCGTCAGCGTCCTCTTCACTCTCTTCTCCTCTGCCATTACGTCCATAGAAGCTGCTGAGGCTTTGCTAACGGACAGTGTGCAGTACTAGCTAACGTTAGCTTAGAAATGGAGTCTGTTAACATCAACAAACGAGCGGCACCCACAACAACACAGAGTCCAAAGTCAAAGCTAACATCACTGCTAAACATGTCAAACATTTTGTCATATTGTGGTTTTAGCTGGCTAACGTAACTAGCTTGCTAACACAGACAAACTGCTAGCTAGCTAACATATCAAAATCCTGTCTTGGGTGGCTAACGTCAGCTAATTCATCCACCAAAACACTATGAGTGGATAAGTTATTTATAGCTTACCAAATGAGTTCAGCAGCTAACGTGATCCATGATGCTAACTTATGTATTGTCCAGCTCCTGTTCTGGCACGACACCGGCTCCTGTAAACCTCTTCTTCTTCTTCTTCTTCTTCTTTCTTCTTCTTCCCGGTGGTCCAAAACTCCTGCGGTACAAACACTAACACTCCCCTGGTGCTCTGAGCTCACAGTCCGGGCTAACAAACTGAGCTAACATTAGCTAACAGCATCTACAGTTGGCAGCAGTTTACTTCACTGTCCATCAGGAAACTCTGTTTCAGAAGCTAGTTAGTCAAGTATCACACTCTGTCAGTCACAGATTTCCTCATTGTTGTCTTACAGTAGTTTATTCTCGGAGTCTGCAGAGACGACACTGTGTCGTTGTTGTATGTTAAATATGTTTGTAGGATGAGACACAGGAGAGAACGCTGCAGGGAAATTCAAATTTGTTGTTTTCCAGTTCAGAAAAGATAAACACAGCGGAGCAAATATTTTGGGAACGTCTGCAGTCGACTGTGGCTTGATTTGATTTAGAGATGTGTTCATGTTGACACATCAATAATGTAACTAGCTGCAATTCTAACTTAGTTCTCACTTATGTTAATGTAACTGTTGTTCCTACATCACAGTTAAAAGTAATAATAGATATCTAAAATTCAGTTGGTAGGTAAAGAGGTGAGTTTTGGATGTTTTACCGTGGTGTGTTGCAGCTGGTTCTCGTCGTGGACAGTGGACGGGGATGCTGCAGCAGATAAATCAGAGTGTGAGATTATCCTGCAGCCAGCAGGAGAGACATTTCATCAATCAGAGATCAGGACTTTGTATTGATCCGGAGGCCCCGTGCATGTTTGACATCACTGAAACCTCCATGTTCTCCAGTGACTCCTGGATCTCCATCGAGCTCAGAGGTGGAGAGCCCGCTGCAGAGGCCGAAATGAGAGGTGGTGTTCATCTGCTGTCACTCTGTCCTCTGTGTTAAAGAGACTACATCCAGGTTTTAGACGGTCCGCGGGGACGTCACGGAGACTACGTCCAGGTTTTAGACAGCCTGTGGGGACGTCACGGAGACTACGTCCAGGTTTTAGACAGACTGCGGGGACATCACGGAGACTATGTCCAGGTTTTAGACAGTCTGCGGGGACGTCACGGAGACTACGTCCAGGTTTTAGATAGTCTGTGGGGACGTCATGGAGACTACGTCCAGGTTTTAGACAGTCTGTGGGGACGTCACGGAGACTACGTTCAGGTTTTAGACAGCCTGCAGGGACGTCACGGAGACTACGTCCAAGTTTTAGACAGTCTGCGGGGACGTCTCGGAGACTACGTCCAGGTTTTAGACGGTCTGCGGGGACGTCACGGAGACTAGGTCCAGGTTTTAGACGGTCCGCTGGGATGTCACAGAGACTACGTCCAGGTTTTAGACAGTCTGCAGGGACGTCACGGAGACTCCGTCCAGGTTTTAGACAGTCTGTTCCAGCCCTTGGCGATGAAGACGCTGCCGTTACTGGACTCGTTTTTACATAACGGGGTGACGAGGAGTTCAGCGGTCCGAGCTCGGAGTCCTGCGGCGGCTCCGCCATGATAACCTGCACCATAGATTCCTGTAAATAGCAGCGTGGTCGCTGGCTTCCACATAAGCAATGATTAATGGAGGTAATTTTGAGATGTCAGGAAGTTGAACTCCAGAATTCAGGATGTTATTAAATCTCCGAGTTATGCAGAAAAATTCCACCAAATGAATTCAAACCTTTCATAACCGCTCGTTACATAAACACACAGAAATCTCCATTCAGCATCTTTGGAGTACATTAACAGGAACATGACGGGGTGTCAGCTCGCCACACACACACACACACACACACGGCAGCTTTAGGGGCCGCTTTAGGGCGCCGCCTGTCACGGCGTTCCAGTATCTGTTACGGTAATTGTCACGGCGAGCCGGCCGACAAACAGAACCCGACGAAGGATTGATTCAGAATTTCCACAATGAAGCAGTAAAACAGCCTCACACACACACACACACACACACACCTCCACAGAGCTGTGTGAAGCCAACATGTGTGTGTGTGTGGGTGTAAGTCGAGTCATGCATGACTCTCAGGATGTGCGACTTGTGGCTCGGCTGATTCATCAGCAGACGTGTGAACGCGAACACAGATTCACTGTTTCAAGTGTGTCGTCGCTCTGAGACGTTTTAGTCAGAGCCATGCTAGCTGTTCCCCTCTGTTTCCAGTCTTTATGCTAAGCTAAGCTAACAGACTGCTGGCTGTAGCGTCACATTTAATGCACAGACATGACAGTGGTGTCATCTAACTCGCGTCATGAAGGCAGATAAGCGTGTAAACATGTCTATTTCTGCTGTGAAGTTGGACATTTTAACATGGGGACTTATGGAGACTGACTCACTTCTGGAGCCAGCCTCAAGTGGACGACAAGAGGAACTGCAGTTTCACTTCACAGCCACGAAGGTTGCCGTTGGATAAACCCTTTAAATCACACAGGAACGTGTTGTTTTACGTGGCGCCACCATCAGGTCAAACTCAGTATGAGTGGTTGCAAGCTGAGATTTTGTGTGGTGGTGTGTGAAGAGCGTTAGCCTCAGTGTGGCTGCAGACTTTTAGCTCTTAACGTGATGAAAAGTGGCACAACAGAGCACTTTCATTAGCCGCTGTCTAAATTCTGTGTGCATACTCTGCTAATTACAGGATTACAATGCCTGTTCCAGTCTGTCCTAGCAAAGATCACGGAGCGCTGCGAAGAATAAAACAAGACAGAGCTCTAATCTGAAGCAAACAATCCACACAGCTGTTTATTATCTCTATAAATAACAAGAAGGTAACAGCAATTTAAACATCACTGGACTATCTCTCAGCTAACAAAGAGACCAACAGGCCTAATTATTCTGGATCGAGGTCAAGGAGTGGAGAAGAGATCCAGCTGCACTCCAAAAAATGTCTGTAGATTTTACGGTGAAAAACCGCCAAACCATGACGGTAAAAGACCGTAAAATATGCCATGAAGTATGGCTGTGTTTTCCTGTATACAGTTAGACACAGTCATACTTTAAAACCTTTATCTATACGACATTTTAAGTGAATTTATACAGAATAAAGTATTTTATATTAGAGACTGTTCATTTTACAGTAAAATACTGTAATATTTTAATGGCATATTTTACGGTCTTACTGTCAGTTTGACAGTTTTTCACCATAAAATCTACAAATATTTTAAAATATGGAATGAAACACTCAGTTCTACTATCCTTTTACTGTAATATTAGAAAAGGTTGTACTGTATTTATTACAGTAAAATTCTGCCAACCACAGCTGACAGTTTTTTACCGTTAAAAACGTTTTGTTTGTTTTTTTACAGTAAAACACAGTCATACTTCAAAACCTTTATTTATACGACATTTTAAGTGAATTTATACAGAATAAAGTCGTATTTTTATACTAGAGGTTGTTAATTTTACAGTAAAACGCTGTAATATTTTATGACATATTTTACGGTCTTTTACTGTCATTCTTTGGTTGAAAATCTACAGATACATTTTTAAAATATGGAATAAAACACCAGCCTTAAACATGAAATCAACAGTACTAACATCCTTTTACTGTAATATTAGAAAATGTTATACTGTATTTATTATGGTAATATTCTGGCAAACACAGCTGACAGTTTTTTACCGTAAAAACAAATGTTTTTTTTACAGTCATATTTTAAAACCTTTATGTATACAACATTTTAAGGGAATTAATACAGAATAAAGTAGTATTTTATATCAGAGACTGTTAATTTTACAGTAAAACATCGTAATATTTAAAAGGCAGATTGTACGGTCTTTTACTGTGATGGTTTGGTTAAAATCTACAGACTTTTTAAAATATGTAATAAAAAGTACTATAACCTGTTTACTGTAATATTGGAAAGGCTGTACTGTATTTATTACAGTAAAATTCTGGCGACCACAGCTGACAGTACTTTTACCGTAAAAACAACAGTGTGTTTTTTACAGTGTGGTAAAGTTCCCCAAACTTTCTGCTGTGTCTCTTCAGCCGCTGTCAGACACAGCTGATATTAGTATTCTGATACAGCCTCCTTCGAGCAGCGTTTGGTGCCAGCCACTTAATTTGTCATTTATTGCTCCATGACAACTGAAGTAATTGGACCTCTTGCCCGTGGACGAGATCTGCCAGCCTCGTGGACGTTTTCTTCTCATTGTGGGAGAGACGGGAGCTATATGGGGACCTTGGTGCAAATAAGGGCACAGATCTCATTTTATGGGGCAGTGAGATGGGTTTGTATGTACCCGGGCCCCACGAGGGCCGCTGAGATGTTTACTGCACGGCTCGGTTCTCCGGTTAAACGGGTTAAAACGAGGATAAAAAGGGGAAATTGGAGAGTATAGATGGGCGATGAAGGCTTTGTTGGAGTACGTGACATTGGGAAATCATATAACAGACAATCAAATATAATTGCATCGCGACAGACGGGGAATCATTTACGTGTTTATCGGAGGAGCTGGAAATGAAAAGGACTGTATCAGATTCATCTCTGACCTGCTGATTTTGTTTGTTTGTGCTGTAAAGAAGCGATCGCCTCGGTCTGTGTGTTCAAAAATAATGACAGGAAATGAAAGAAATCTATTGATTTTAATGGCCGAGCGCGCACGTCAGCATATTGACGATAAAATCCAGTTGTTCTGCCACGTTGACTCCATTTATGTTGTCATGCATCTCGGGCAATCAAATCACATCTGGATGGAGATTTAGACTGAAGATGTGAAAACACTGAAGACACTTTAAGAGCAGATTGAAATTCAATTAGTTAAATGACTGCAGGAGACACGTTCTGTTACTACGTCTGCATATTCATGTCCTGAAGACACAGATGATAATTACCCTCCGATGTATGAAGTCACATGACGTTTCTATCCAGGATTCAAGATTAATCATCTTCAAGCAACTTTTCAACATCAGGATGGTGAAGTAAACTGCTGCCAACTGTAGCTGCTGCTTTGCAAATGTTAGCTCTGTTTGTAAGCTACTTTAAGCTAATATTAGCTCTGTTTGGTAGCTGCTTTTAGCTAATGGTAACTCTGTTTGTAAGCTACTTTAGGCTAATGGTAGCTCTGTTTGTTAGCTACTTTAAGCTAATGGCAGTTCTGTATATTAGCTACTTTAAGCTAATGTTGGCTCTGTTTGTTAGCGGCTGTTAGCTAATGGTAGCTCTGTTTGTAAGCTGCTTTTAGCACCCACCAATGTATGAAGTCACATGAGATTTTTATCCAGGATTTAAGGCAGATTTCTATCATAAGCTAACAGGTCAGGTCAGTTAACCGCTGCCAACTGTAGCTGCTGTTAGCTAATGTTAGCTCTGTTTGTTAGCTGCTTTTAGCTAATGGTAGCACTGTTTGTTTGCTGCTGTTAGCTATAGTTAGCACAGCTTGTTAGCCAGGCTGCTTGGACACCGGGGGGTTGTTAGTGTTTGTACCACAGGCGAAGAAGAGGAGGTTTACAGCTGGCGTCGTGCCAGAACAGGAGCTGGACAGTACATAAGTTAGCATCATAGAGTAAATCTGGGACTGACTTTTAGTGGTTGGTGAAATAAAAGGCTGAAAGACAGACGCCGAGCTGGGCTAACACCTCTTACATTCATTAGAGAAGCTTGAACAGTTTTTAAGGAAACATTTGAAGCTGAATTTGGTGTGAAAACAACGAAACTCTTCACATGGAGGTGTAAAAAGACTGCGACTGTGTGATGGGATGCATTCACAGCCGGTGCTGGAGTTACTAAATATAGCGCTGAAACAATGACAGCTGAAGGAGACACACTTTGCTTCCAGAGGATTCCCAACACGACGATAACAAACCCAGAAACTCGGCCCGACTTAGCCTCCGTTCAAATGTAGAATCAGACGAGGACGATCTGTAAATATATCTTTAAGATGACGTGTTGCTGCGTGGAAAACACATACATAAAGTTACCCACAATCCCTCTGTGTTCAAGCCCCAAAGGTTGACTTGTTGGTGGCGCGAGGAGAAAGGTCACGGGGTCGTGAAAATCAATTGGCATCCTCGGCGTGGGAGCGAGCGCAGCGGTGAATAAGAAATGTGTTTTCTGGTGGCAGCACGGTAAAAACATAAAAGATGTTGTAGCTGCACAGTGTCAGGGAACATTTCTAAACATGCTTTTATTCCCATCATGAAATAAATCTTCACTCACAAATCAAACATTTGTAGAATATCTGGAAAACGTCTTTGAGACTTCACGTCCACGTAAAACTACGAGGAAACACGAGGATACGAGTTCTTAAAGAGACAAGACGCTAATTTAACTTTGTTTTTGCCGTCTGAGCCGTGTCTGTGAAGTGAAGCCACAAACTGCAGTTCCTCTTCTCGTCCACTTGAGGCTGGCTCCAGAAGTGAGTCAGTCTCCATAAGTCCCCATGTTAAAATGTCCAACTTCACAGCAGAAATAAACATGTTTACAGCCTGGTACAAAAAACAGTTTTGGTCTCTATAGCTAATTTCCCCGTTCATGACAACTGTACTGAGGGTGAATTTATATACAACTCACCTGTTCAGATTATATTAAGGCTTAAAGTTATGCAGGATTAAGAGCGTGGACGCTTTGATTGACAGGTGGGCGTCGTCACAGGTGGTTTGTTTGAGCAGCCAGCCGTCACTCAGCCCGCCTCAGAACGTCTTTATCTGTAATGTGACATGAGTAAAAGTCGATCCAGCAGCTTCATAGCAGACTGTTGTCCTCCACCTACACCTCCCTCTCTGTTTATTAGATCAGGAGGAGGCTGAATATAATAAATTAGTCTTTGGAAGTATATAAACACACACTAACTCCTGCTATGATATTCTTCTGCCGGCTCTGACTCACAGGCAGTCAGTCGGTTTTAATGTGATCGGTGAGGTTTGCCCGTCGGACAGAATCAGATTTAATTGGATGAATGTGTGTTCGAGACGAGTCACGAAGACGTACGGAGAGATTCTAATGTCATAAATGTTCAGAAACAAATTCAGCTCGTCTGTACCATGAATTCTGGATTTTTCTTGTTAGTATTTAATTTATAGTTACGACATCAGATGAGAGAGAGTTAAAAGCATGGCGTGACGTTTTGCTGATGATGAAAGAGGAGACAGGTGTGCAGGCAGGTGCTCGGATTTGATTGGACGCTGGTTGTGTGATTAAATGACAGCTAGTTAACACAAACACTGACCGACATACAAATAACTGGTTTATCTTAAAGGTGCAGTGTTTGTTCACATTTTAAAGAAAGGCATGAGGTCGTGTTGGATTGAGTAAATGAAATAAACGATGTTTATTTATGGACTCTACAGTTTGGAGCTCTGAGCTGATTGGCCAGTTTGAACTGCAGAGGCGGGCTCTCGTGGTTTATATAAGAGGTGAACAGGGGTGAGTGGACTGTTTGAGCTGTGTGGAGAGAACAGTCTACCCTCCATGTTTGTCTTTGTTTACCTGCAGCAGGTGTGCACGTAACAGAAGGCTGGAAGTCTAACTGTGTCTGCCATGTGGCGCAGTTTGGTTTGACTGAGTTCTGTCCGTGGTTTGGACTTTGTATTCTGAAGGCGACCCAGCGGTGGTTGAACCTGCGTTCTCCTCCGTGTACTGACCAATAAAATCACTTCAGCCACGTCTTTGGCTCGACCTGAGCGTGCCTGAAGGCAGACCCGGAGGCCTCGTCTGGTTTCAGG
Source organism: Sciaenops ocellatus (assembly GCA_033000465.1). Taxonomy (NCBI): domain Eukaryota; kingdom Metazoa; phylum Chordata; class Actinopteri; family Sciaenidae; genus Sciaenops; species Sciaenops ocellatus. The sequence continues at coordinate 1,553,401 of CP136880.1, read as the reverse complement.
ATATTTCAGCTTCACTTTTGTATAATTGGAGGAAGTGGAGACACGTCGTCCATCTTTATATCTGTCCATGGGTTGAACCCTCTGGGTGGAAAATGTTGGCCTGTTTGTACTTCTTTAAACCAATCACAATCGTCTTGGGCGCCACTAACTCCTGATTTGAACCGGCTGTGGCTGTGACACCTTCTGGCTTTGCCGTTGCAACCGAAGCTGGTCGCCATAGACTGTATAAGACATGGACGTAGTATCCCTGACATCACCTACAGGCGTCTGAGCTCCTGGTGGAGAGTCCGGTCAAATCTTTTGGACCTTTTGCAGACTTCAGTTCATAAAAACAGACAAAATGGAACTATGTAGCAAACTTAGCAGAGTTACCCAAAGAAAAATGACCAAATCTGAGCAACAAACGTGAAGAACGCATCAAAAAAGCGTTGGTGGTCGATGAATGTTGGGGTCAGCCCAGGATGTAGCCTTGCTTAAAGGTCCAGTGTGTAAGAATTTAGTTGCATCCAATGGTCTAATCGCTGCATTGCAATCTCCTCACATCACCCTCACCTCATAGTGTAAAGGAGAAACAAACTCTGTCTAGAGTCAGTGTTTAGTTTGTCTGTTCATGGCCTCCATGAAAGAAGACCGGCTCCCACTGTAGATATAAAAGGATGATTTTTAAATAACTAAAACAAAAATATTCTTGTTTTTAGCTGATTATACATGCATGAAAACAGAGTTATGAATATTATATTCCATGTCTGCCCCAGATCTTACACACTGCACCTTTAATGTTGTCAGAAGATAGCAGAACAGGAAGGAGGCTGAAATCGCCTACTTCCTGCTTTCAATACAAAGGTGATGCACCTGCACGAAGGACGGCGTGGTTAAAGCGTCCTCGTCGATGTTAACTCTGTCTCCGTGTGGTGGAGTTCGGTTTGTCTGCAGGATTTCTCCGTGGCTTCATCAAACTCAATCAGTGCAGCTTTAGTTCACCTTCTGATCAGTCAGACTTCAGCAGAAATCAAGACGTGCACGTGAGACCAAACTGAAGCTTCACGTCTTGTAATCGATTACTTTTCACAACCCTGCAGGACTTTAAAAAAAAAAAAAGATGCACGGTGTCCAAAAACAGAAAGTGGCCGTAAATCACTGCAGGATCCAAACTGAGCCTCCGACGTCATATCAGTGAATTTAAATGTGTGTTGTTCAGAAAACATGGAGGTTGCTGACCTCGCTCTGCTGCTCTTTGTGATTTATCGCCGTACATTCAGCCGGGTACACTGCAACCCTGTTCAACAGACAGGCAGGCAGGCAGACAGACAGACAGACAGGCGGTGTAACTGAGTCATGTTGCAGCAGTTGTGTCAGGCTAACAAAACGTTTGTGAACTTGCATCGCCTCAAGGTGACCTCCAGGGAGATCCTGTCAGGATACTCAAGGTGACAGCTGAGCGCCGGCGGAAGTAAAGAGAGGGAGAGGGAGATGGAGGGAGGGTGGGGGTGAAATGAAAGAAGGCGGATGAGATTCATTCATCTTAATAAAGTTGACCATCAGCCTGATGTGGCTGCAGAGGAGGGAGCAGACGAGGCCATGTGAAGGCTCCTCGGCTGTAAACACAATGTTCTCTCCCCGCCGTCACTCCTCTGAATAGAACAGTACCTGTCTCACCTGTCGGCAGGAAAGGAGAGGAAAACGCTGCAAAGCACATTTTAATTTGACTTCCCACAATGCCCGGCAGCACAATTATTCTTTTAAAGTTTGAAAAAATCTGTCACACGCTCACATTAATAAAACGTGTTTTCCTGCTCGCCGTCATCGGCTGACACGCTGCAGCACAACAGAGATTCAAACGCCTCCTCCGTCTGTCTGAAGAGAAACACCGGAGCAAGCAGCAACCTGAGGCCGGCAGCAGAAGTGAGTCAGTCTCCATAAGTCCCCATGTTAAAATCAGAAATAAACATGTTTGCAGCCTGGTACAAAAACAGCTTTGGTCTCTATAGATAATTACTGGTTTGGACTCGTGTAGGTCACATTTGTGCAAGCAAGGTAACTCCAGAGGAAAGGTTGCAGGAGGCAGCAGATCTTTGTATTCTGAAGGCAACCCAGCGGTGGTTGAACCTGCGTTCTCCTCCGTGTACTGACCAATAAAATCACTTCAGCCACGTCTTTGGCTCGACGTGAGCGTGCCTGAAGGCAGACCCAGAGGCCTTGTCTGGTTTCAGGATATTTCAGCTTGACTTTTGTATAATTGGAGGAAGTGGAGACACGTCGTCCATCTTTATATCTGTCCATGGGTTGAACCCTCTGGGTGGAAAATGTTGGCCTGTTTGTACTTCTTTAAACCAACCACAATCGTCTTGGGCGCCACTAACTCCTAATTTCCACCGGCCGCGGCTGCGACACCTTCTGGCTTTGCCGTTGCAACCGAAGCTGGTCACCATAGACTGTATAAAACATGGACGTAGTATCCCTGACGTCACCTACAGGCGTCTGAGCTCCTGGTGGAGAGTCTGGTCAAATCTTTTGGACCTTTTGCAGACTTCAGATCATAAAAAACAGACAAATTGGAACTATGTAGCAAACTTAGCAGAGTTACCCAAAGAAAAATGACCAAATCTGTCGGGCAAACTTGGAGTACGGATCAAAAAACCGTTGGTGGTCGATGAATGTTGGGGTTTGTCAGAAGGTAGCAGAACAGGAAGGAGACTGAAATAGTCGGCCAACGGCAGCTACGTCCTGCTCTCCAAACAGAGGTGAAGCGCTGCTATAGGCGAACACCTGCACGAAGGACGGCGTGGTCAAAGCGTCCTCCTCCTGTGTACGAGCCCCGCGGGGATAACGGCGATGACATCAAGCGAAAACAAAACCTATAAATCTTGGAGATCAGTTGCGTGGAGATGACAGTTTGAGACTACTTTAAGTAGGGCAGCACAGTGTCATCAACATCAGTCCTTTTGTTTGGCAGACAATGACAAGATAATGTATGGCTCCACACGCGGCGCGTTGTCCTCCTTCAATTTTCACTTCTCGTCACCGCAGATGAATCTTCGGCGACGCCTCGCTCTTTTTAATATCGGCCAACGCGGAGGCTCGTCCCTCTGTGGAAATATCACGGGAGGCCAAACAGCTGGCTGCAGTTCATTTCTCGTCGCCTCACATTTTCAGCCACATCAATATTGGACAAGTCTGTTCAAGTTCAGAGGCTGTTTGAGACTGTAGCACTCAGACAGATGGCCGTCCTCGAGGCAAACAGAACACGGAGAAACCAAAGCTGATATTTTTATTTTAACCCTCTGCGGTTCATCTCGGAGAGACGTGTTCCATCAAACATCTCCGTAATCAACAGCGAGCGTGATTCCTCGTCAATGTGTTTAAAGATTTAACGTGAGATAATGACAGAGCATGTAAAATAGCAAAGACACACACATCTTCCACAGCGTTAAGAGTTCGACATACAGCCCATTCTTTAGACTTATCACCATGGAAACTGGACAGGAGTGAAGAGCCTGTAGCACGGTGGATGGAGCAATGAGACGACGGCATCCTGAGTCCAACACTGTGACATCGACATGAAATCTTTTAGCTCAAACTTCATCCGTCAAATGTTAAAATACAGATTCTGTTTCCTCCAGTTCAACCCGAGCTGTTACAGCGGGTCAGCAACGTATCAGAAAACAGACATGACAGCGATGACGGCCTGGAACACGGCTCAGTCACACATCAGTAACTCTCACGAGGCCTCAGTCTGACTCTCAGGTGGATTCAAATTATTTCCTGCTTCAGAAAATCTGTTTGTCCTGTAAATCCATAAAAATTCCCCCCAGACATTTATGAGTAAGAGAATTATCACCTGTTTATCAAGTTTGTACTAACAGACTGTCTAAAACCTGGACGTAGCCTCCGTGACGTCTCCACAGACCGTCTAAAACCTGGACGTAGTCTCTGTGACGTCCCCGCAGACTGTCTAAAACCTGGACGTAGTCTCTGTGACGTCCCCGCAGACTGTCTAAAACCTGGACGTAGTCTCCGTGACGTCCCCGCAGACTGTCTAAAACCAGAGAAAGAACCAATCACAGCTCGGTGGCTTCAGTTTGTTAACGTCAGGCCACAGAGAGAGAACCAATCACGGCTCATCGTTGGCATCGGCCGTTAGAACTCCGGTCGGTGCGTTCAAGGACGCTCAGAGATCTGAGTGTTTGTTGTTGTCTTTTTTTACACAAAAGGAGTTTTCATGGTTCCCTCGGGTCCTTAAAATACTTGAAAGTTTGTGAATTTAAGGAGAATAAAAACAATGGGTCATTGAAAGTGAACTTTTTTGTTCAACAATATAAAGTGAAGTATTTGGATGGAAACAAGCGTTTCATTTTGTTTCTTGGCAGTTTTCAGCCATATAAAGCTCTGATAAACCTTCTGTATTCTATCTGCACAGCACTAAACAGCAAAAGCAACTAGCTGGTGAACATAGTGGAGCGTTTAGCAGCTAAAGAGACAGATGTTTCCCTCAGGAGCTGGTGGAGAGCTGAAAGTAAAGAGCATATTGGACAGAAACTAGACTCAAAGTAAATGCTGATGTTGCTCCAGATCTGCTGGATGTTTAAAAGCAACAAGTCAGCCATGTTAAAAGGTTATCATGTGATATTATGCAGGTTTCTCTAATGTGTTCGTGGGTTGAAGGTTAAGTACGTTTTGGAGTAACAGGAGCTTCAACTCAACCATGGTAGCTGACGCTTTGCATCTCCGTCTTCAACTCCACCCTTAGTCTCCCAAATTTTGATTTTCTGGCTCCCGTAAGTGACAAAGTTGTAGCTGCAAACTCAAACCAGCCTCGAGAAAGATCCCTCAATGACAGACCGACGAGTTTCCGAGCTTCAAAATCTTCAAATGCAGAACTTTTCGTGCAGTGCTTGTTCTAAATATAGTCCCGTAGAGGAAATGTAACTGAGGAAACAGTTTACACATGACTAATTACCTGCCTCATGCACAGAGTTTTTCTTAATTAGCAGATAGCTTGTTAGCTTGACTGCTTCATGTTGTTGTTTCTCTCCGACGATGGCAACAGAGAGTGGAAAGAAGATTGGTTGATTCAGACTGGTGTAGGCACCGAAGTTTGGGTTTATCTGACCCCAGTTTTAACCCTAAACCCCAAATTAACCCGAACGTTCACTTCCTTTTCACATAGTTGAATGTTACATACGTTTTGGGAGACTCAAATCAACCATGGTTGCTGCTGTTTTGCATCTCCCTCCTCAACCCCACCATGAATTCCCAAAATTTGGATTTTCTGGCTCCATAACTGACAACACTGTAGCTGCAAACCCAAACTAGACTCAAAGATCCCTCAATGACAGACCGATGAGTTCTTTGAGCTATTTAGTTACGACTCGACTGTCAAATTCAACCATAGTCCATTTTCTTCTGCCTATCCGGGGTTGGGTCGTGGTGGCAGCAGGTTCAGCATGGCGTCCCATCTCCTCCTGGAGGATCCCGAGGCGTTCCCAGGCTAGATGGGCTATGTAGTTCCTCAAGCAAGTTCCCAGTCTTCCCCAGGATCTCTTACCAGTTGGACTTTACCTGAAACACCTCCAAAGGAAGGATCCTAATCAGATGTTGAACCACCTCAGCTGGCTCCTTTCGATGCGAAGGATGTCCGAGATGTCCTCATCTCTAAGACTGAGTCCAGACACCAACAGTGTCCACTACTCAAAGCTCATGGCTGTAGTTGAGGGTTGGTTGTAGGCTCTGCAATTAGACTGTCCAAATAATAATTGGGTATTTCCCTCTGATGCCTGTATAACAGCACAGATTCCTCTATCTCCAACAGTACAACCCTATCTGTAAAATCTTCCCATCAAACAAAAATATTGGCCAACTTTTCCTGAAGCAGTCATCCGCACAATCAATGTGCATTCAGTGTGAAGCGGGGTGATTGTATTATTACCATATCCATTAAACACACGTCTGTCAGTCTAGTCTTTTATCTCTTTTCTTCCTTTTTGAACTCGGTTGTAAATTATCTGATTTGCAACATTAGCTCAGGATTTCATCGGGACAAAGGGAGGCTGATAAACTCCAGAGATCCATTACAGAATGAAATAGTTTGAAACCAACGCATTGAATCTTTCTATGAGTGTAACTGACGATGTCTCTCATGACAAACTGTTTCTTGTTTGTTGTTAGTATCCTCATATCTTTCGAAGTACGTTTGTTGTTGTTATCATGGTGAACATTTGCCAGAAAATGGCGCAATGCTCCGTCCGGGTTGGCAGTTGAGTTGCTGCCCCAAGCGAAGGAGTTCAAGTATCTCGGGGTCTTGTTCACAAGTGATGAGAAAACAGAGCGTGAGATGGACCGTTGGGTTGGTGCGGCGTCTGCAGTGCTGTGGACGTTGTTGCGTTGGTTCAGAGGGAGCTGAGCCTGAAGGTGAAGCTCTCGATGTTCATGTCCATCTTCGTTCCAACCCTCACCTTTGGTCATGAGCTTTGAGTGACCGAAAGATTGCAGGTACAAGTGGACGACATGAGCTTCCTCCGTTGGGTGGCGGGCTCAGTCTTACAGAGGGTGAGGAGCTCGGACATCTAGAGGGAGCTCAGAGTATAGCTACTGCTCCTTCGAGCCAACTGAGGTGGTTCAACATCTGATTAGGGCACCTTCCTTTGGGGGTGAGGAGATCCCAGGGCAGACCCAGAACCCCCGTGTGTCTGGACTCAGCCTTAGAGATAGGGACATCTCGGACATCTGGAGGGAACTCTGAGTAGAGCCGCTGCTCCTTCGCATCAAAAGGATCCAGCTAAGGTGGTTCAACATCTGATTAGGATGCCTCATGGGCGCCTTCCTTTGGAGGTGTTTCAGGGAAGTCCAACTGGTAGGAGATCCTGGGGAAGACCAGGAACTCACTGGAGGGACTACATAGCCCATCATCTAGCCTGGGAACGCCTCAGGATCCTCCAGGAGGAGCTGGAATGGGTTCCTTGGAAGAGGAGCATAAATGAACGCAATGAAAAGGATGGATGACCCTACAACAACTGACATTACAGTCATATCACCTTAGCTGTTTATACTCTATAGCAATTTAAAGTCGTGTTTGCAGCCACCAGGCGCATACAAGTCCAATATTCACCTTCTTTTAGCTCCATTTTTGATCTCCACCAAACTCCTGAGGGAATTATCAGTCTCTTCAGCTGCTAAATGATCCATAATGATCAGCAGCTCGTCTCTAATTGTGTCTGTATGTTGTTTGATGATGGAAACATGAAGATGAGTCTTTGGGTTCATGTCTTTAACATGCAGACAGTCTCATATAGAAATATTGATTATAGCAGCTTGAACTGCACAGAGGAAGTCCAGTTCTGTCTGCTTTTCTTCTTCAGGCTGATTTTTGTGGTTTTGTTCGTAGCTGCTCAGTCCTGGAAAATAAAAAGATTTTTCTTGGACAATCCAAAGCCACAAAAACACATTATTATATTTTCCCCCTGTGAAGCGACTCTGCAGCCGAGAGGCCAAATGAAATGAAACCAGCTTCATAGCATCATACATTCAAAAAAAAAAAATCCTTTATAAAACTCAGTTTGAATTAGTCTGGTGTCGTACATCGTGTTCATGTCAGTGGAGCATCTGGCACACGATCAGATTGGATTACATTCAGTCTCCGTCCGAGCGCTGCAGACGTATTCTTCTTGTCATGAAGATTATTGAAACTGCATCAACGCACGGCGATATTTAGACCTCGGCACGACGAACGTTTAGCTCTGAGACGTCTGTTACATAAATGAACTATGAAGCTTAAAATAAATCTGAGAGTTCTGAGTAAACAACTGCGACCTCAGGACTGACATATTTATGTTCTTTTTGTCTTGATTGAGGCTTTTAATGACTGTTTTGACAAGCGCACACTGTGAGTGTGTGTGGGAGTGTAAAACAGTCAGCGAGGGAGAATGAACCAAACTGTAGCAGCTGCACATTTCTTATTGTATTCCTAACGCTGAAGAAGGACTCATGTGTGCATCTTATATTTCTTGGCAGCCGTATTCAGGTTACTTCCATGTATGCACATCAGAAAAGACTCCACGGTGACTCATAAATCGTCCGTCCAGTAAATAACAGTAAATCTCGGCGTGCGTTGCCAACATTGATGAGCAGAAAATGGGATGAGCGGCATTAGGAGGAGATAAATCCTCCACATCTGAAGGATTATAGTTATTTTGACAAATGCGAGGCGCTTTTCAAATAGAAATGTAATTACATGGTGAATATTAAAGTCAGCAAAAGACGATCTTTCTGGGGTTTGAGCACACGCGGCGTGACAGTGTACAACTTTCACTTCCCCTTTCAGACGTCAGTTTGAAGCTCGCAGCGAGGATTATTGAATGTTTTATTGTGCAGGATTCAATTCATCCCCCTGCATCGGGCCTTAATTAAATCTACTGACCAACCCGTTAACGAGCTTCACAATCAGGGCCCTCGTGGACATTAGCATGCCGTTCAGCGTCCGCGAGTGTGTGGCCTAATAGACGGCGATGATAATAGAGGCTTGTCTGTGCGGCGTCGACCGCCGGCTGAATTATCCAGCTGACAGAGAGCAGCAGCGCAGCTTAGGAGGCGGAGGATGTTGTTAATATGCCAATGAGAGAGCTCGGGCCTCCCGTGCCAGTCTGAGCTGGCATGGTGCAGCTGCCTATCACATAATTGGGAATCATTTAGCAGCAGCTTGACCTACATTCACAGCAGAAGAAGAAGAAGACGAGGAGGAGGAGGAGGGGGGACCACCTATGTGGATGTTTTCATTAGCAATCCAAAGCTAATAGCCCGGGAGGTTGGATTAATTGCTGTGTGCGGTGTCACAAGAGTTTCCATCATTGTCCTGTTGAGCATGTGCAGTGAAGAGCCGTGGAGAGGGTCAGCTGAGAGCCGACTGTTACGAAACAGAGAGACACTTTATGTAACGCTGACACCGAAACCACACGTCTGAATGCAACACCAGTTTATCTGTTTGTTTTGTTAGCCTATGAGTTAGCGTCATAAGTTAGCACTGGCTGTGACCAAATGAAGCCAAAAAACTGCAGTTCCTCTAACATCCACTTGAGGCTGGCTCCAGAAGTGAGTCAGTCTCCATAAGTCCCCATGTTAAAATGTCCAACTTCACAGCAGAAATAAACATGTTTACAGCCTGGTACAAAAAACAGTTTTGGTCTCTATAGCTAATTTCCCCGTTCATGACAACTGTACCAAGCTAACAACAAGCTAAAACAAGCTAACACCAAGCTAAAACAAGCTAACAATGAGCTAAAAACCTAAAACAAGCTAACGACGAGCTAAAACAAGCTAACAACAAGCCTGGTACAAAAAACAGTTTTGGTCTCTATAGCTAATTTCCCCGTTCATGACAACTGTACTGAGGGTGAATTTTTATACAACTCACCTGTTCAGATTATATTAAGGCTTAAAGTTATGCAGGATTAAGAGCGTGGACGCTTTGATTGACAGGTGAGGCCACAAAGAGAGAACCAATCACAGCTCACCGTTAGCCGTTAGAACTCCGGCCGGTGCGTTCAAGGACGCTCAGAGATCTGAGTGTTTGTTGTTGTTGTTTGCACTTTTTCAAATTCTTCTACAAGCGCAGGTCGTCATGGTTTCTTCGGGTCCTTTTTTGGATGGAAACAAACGTTCACTACTTTAAAAATGTGACACATGCTTCTAATGTTTAGACTAAGGCAGGACTGTGGTTCAAAATCTTAGCTTCGCATGTTAGCATGCTGATTTAAATTAGCGTATTTTCACGGTTAAATGTGAAACAGCTCTGTGGCTTTATGGGAACGTCGGCTGGCCACACACGAAGCATGAAGCAGTCCAGAACAAATCCAAACTTTATCAACATGTTTTATGTAGAATGACTCAGTGGTCAGAGCGTGTTTGAAGCTGCAGCCTCGTTTTTGGTGTTGAAGACGTCTCCACAGTCATTTTTAATAAAAGTCCAGACAGAAAACGACTATTCGAGCCTCCAGTCGATTGTTTGTTTGATGACCAGGAGATCATCACGAGTGAATCATTTCATAAATCTGAAATTAAAAAGAAATAACCCAGACGAGGCTGACGGAGACGTCTGCAGTCCTGCTGATGTTTGTTCACGTTCTGACGTGACGATAAAGTTAAATTCATACGTGAATGTCTGCATCAAACGTCAGAGCTTCATCCGACCGGCCGACGTTTGGACGTTTTAAATCAGGCTGGTTTGTTAAAGAGAAAAGTCATTTTTAATTCACAGACTGGTTATTTCTCTGTTTCTGTTAAAATATCAAACAGTTTCTGTGAATGAGAGAAGAACATCCACTAATTAGTAAAATGTCAAAACAGTCAATTAGCTGAATGTCGGCGCTCTTCATGAGCGGGTCAACCAAACATTTCTAAACATTCAGGAGGAAGTTCAAACGTCGGCGTCGCAGAAGAAGAAGAAGAATAAAAGCCTTTTTGGCCAACCGAGCAGAGAGCGAGCAGAGAGCGAGCGTTCAGGTTTAATCAGGAATATTGGGGAAATGCTGGCTGTTATGTTGGAGCTCTTAGAGGTGAGTCATTGGCCGGCGTAGCCTGGACGGCCGCCAGCGGAGCTGCTTCAGGCTGAACGCCGCATACATTCATACATACAGGAGGACTCTGCCCGAGGCAGGAAGTCCTTTCCATCGAGCGCCGAGAACTCTGAAATGAATTCACGTCTCTTGATTACAATGAGCGTCTAAGAATAGATTTGTTTCCTCTTGACAAGTCGTCATTCGGTGAGTCGCTGGCCGCCGGCCAGAGTAATAAAATCAGCAGCAGCTGGCATCGGCCCCATCGTCTTCAAACTCTACCTGTTCATGCAAGCAGCTACCTGTGGGAGCGGCTTCAGGTGGATTCATCATTGTAGTTTGATGATCCACTCACTGTTCTGCCTCTGTTTATCCGTCAGCAGTCGCTTTAGCTGTTTAAAATGTGTAAAAATGACAAAAGCATGGAGAGAAATGGTCGTCGACTCGTGTCGGAGGGGGAATAAATGATATCGGTCCTGATGCAGAGACATTAATCACAGACAGACTTTTGGAGTCTGCCCTCAGCAGAACATAAGCACTGAAATCCTCGCCTCAGGCAACACCACAAATTATTTACCACCTCCACTTCTCGTCCGACGCTGCAGCGTGTGGCACGAACATTAAAGATACAGCAGATCTGATCAATGCACGACATTTTTAGAGGAGCAGCTGACATTATTGACTCTCCTCAAAGCTAAGCTAACCAGCTGCTGCTGCTGCTGCTGAGCGAAACCTTAAAGATGTACGAGCACAAACGAGATAAAAGTTCTCTCATGGCAACAAATGCTGTCCATCACACTGCTGAGGGAGCCCAAACACACACACACACACACACACACACTTCACTCCTGAGTGTCTCTTTAACGTGTGCCGGAGCCAGCCTCAGGTGGACGTTAGCATAAAATCAAACATCCGTCGTCCTGTTTGACGTCTTTACGCTGACGTTCTGCCATCAGAGTGTTTAGCAGAATATCACAGAGTGAATGTATATACGGTAAATGAGTAAATGTCATGAGGATGATTCACAGTGTGAGTGTGAAATCCACGTTCACCGTCACAACACACACACACACTTCTCTCAGTGTTTCGACTGTCGATGAAAATGAAAAACAGAAATGAGAATTTATTTCACGGGGAGCAGCTCAGCTTCACGTCAGCTCCAGTTTGACTTGTTTCTACAGTGTGTGTGTGTGTGTGTGTGATGTTTCTTGAATCCACCTCTTGCCTCGGGATGTCACAGTGTTACAGCACAGAGTCCGAGGCATCAGCACACATGTTGCATCACGCTGTGGCTCCTGTCCCAGCTGAAAAATAACTGTGTGGTTCGGCCGACGTTAACGGTTAACGTGCATCCTGTACATAAGGCGTCTGTGAGTTTTTACAAAGATCCGATCACAAACTGCAAACGGAGACAAAATCCTCGACGGTGATGCATTTCACTGCAGAGACAAACGTAATGATAAAAAATGAGGAGCCGCTCGCGTCGAGCTCTTTGAGGAGGTTCAAATCAGTCTGCAGACTTTATGTTGGAGAGCAGCAGAAATACAGAGACACGACAAACAGGCGGAAAGTCTCAGAGACTAAAACAAGTAGGAAAACACTCAGAACAAGTCTTTTATTCTCAGTGAGGAGATCTGGATCATGTATGTACAACGATTTAGTACTTCTTCAATAAATCTGCAGTTCCTCAAACGTCCACTTGAGGCTGGCTCCAGAAGTGAGTCAGTCTCCATAAGTCCCCATGTTAAAATGTCCAACTTCACACAGTAACGTCCAGGTTTTAGACAGTCTGCGGGGACGTCACGGAGACTACGTCCAGGTTTTAGACAGCCTGCGGGGACGTCACGGAGACTACGTCCAGGTTTTAGACGGCCTGCGGGGACGTCACGGAGACTACGTCCAGGTTTTAGACGGCCTGCGGGGACGTCACGGAGACTACGTCCAGGTTTTAGACAGTCTGTCACGGAGACTACGTCCAGGTTTTAGACAGTCTGCAGGGACGTCACGGAGACTACGTCCAGGTTTTAGACAGTCTGCGGGGACGTCACAGAGACTACGTCCAGGTTTTAGACAGTCTGCGGGGACGTCACGGAGACTACGTCCAGGTTTTAGACAGCCTGCGGGGACGTCACGGAGACTACGTCCAGGTTTTAGACAGTCTGTCACGGAGACTACGTCCAGGTTTTAGACAGTCTGCGGGGACGTCACGGAGACTACGTCCAGGTTTTAGAGAGTCTGCGGGGATGTCACGGAGACTACGTCCAGGTTTTAGACAGTCTGCGGGGACGTCACGGAGACTACGTCCAGGTTTTAGACAGTCTGCGGGGACGTCACGTAGACTACGTCCAGGTTTTAGACAGTCTGCGGGGACGTCACGGAGACTACGTCCAGGCAGACTGCTAACGTTAGCTACCTTTGCTAGCATCACTTACACGTGTTCAAGGCCAAGATGAGACTGAGGAGTTGAGACCAAGACCAGGACTGGACTGAGTCAAGACCAGGACCAGACAGTATATGTAGCTAATATGTAGCTAATACTCGTGAAATCTCTTTGGGTGACTGTATAGAGGCAGATTTTTTAACGTTAGCTAGCTTTGCTAGCATCACTTACATTCAAGACCAAGACTGAGATAAGACTCAAGTCAAGACCAGGACCAGGACCAGACTTTAGCTCACGTCTCTTTATGCTTTTTTATTTGTGCTGATCAGAGTTTAAGTTTCAGGATTTACAGACTGCTGCTGTGTTTTTTTTCTTGGACGCTGTTTTGAGCTTTAGCAAGCCAAATTTCCTGACAGGATGTGGCTGTCATGTCTTCCCACACAGCTTCTCGTCCCGTCTCCCACATTCACTTTCTTGGAGAGAGCGAGTGTGAAGGCAGGCGGCGACATTAAGACGTTAAGACCAGTCTCAAGACTGAAAGACTGATCTCAGGTTCCCACGTTTTGTCGTCAGTAATCAACGGGATATTAATACAGCGATCACACGGACCGTGATGCAGCTCTTCCACTTTTAATTGAAATAATTCAGACCACAGCAGCACGTAAAACTGAGCCGGCTCCTTGAATCAGCAAAGTGCTTGTAATGTAATAAGCACTCTCTCCTAAATGGAGCCTTGACTCCATTTAAAAGAGGGCAGAAAATATGTGTGCACTCTTGCTTTAAGGCTTTCATCTTGCATATAAATCACTGCGACTCAAAGTGGGTGTTTGAGCGCCGCACATTTCAGGTCTCGGGGCGCGCACCGTATCAGCGGGCCAAGGCTGCATTAATGACGGCGCTGTGCTACGACGGCACGAAGTAAATGAAGCCAATTTCAGATATTCAGAGAGAGGATGAAACGTTCAAACGGCTGATTCAGACTTTTTATTTTGTGTACTGGGATCGAGGATCTGAGAACCTTTTTGCATTTGGATTTTTAACAGGTGTCCATCTCTTTTTCGTACAGTGTAAAATTACCAAAATAAAACACAATAATTGATTAAACGACGTGATGATCTCCAAAAAACTTAATAATTCAAGGATGTAACCAAAAAACACGAGTGTTCTACAGTGCTGACTGTTCTCCAGATTTTTACACATTAATCATCTAAAATATTTGTTTAATTCACTTTCCCATCAAATGTTGATATAAATTTATTATTAATTGACATTTCTTTGATTGAAGTAGTTGCAGAAACAGGTCCTGGTTGTTTACAGGGCCGTTTCTAGCTGTTTGGGGGGCCCCTAATTTTGTCAAACTCCGACCCCCAAATTCCACCAGGTCACTGAACGCACCGCGCGGTGATACGTGGCCGTTCTAGTCGTCGTTTTAAACTTCCACCGCCTCCGCCGAGGTCCGGTTCAGAAGCGGGCCTCCGCTCGGCTCGGCTGTTCTATTTATGACGGACGCCGCGAGCAGCAGCGAATCCGGTGGATTTTCAAAATAAAACACCTCCGTGCAAACTGCCGGTCGTAAAAACAGACAAAAGATAAACAAATGAAGTATGTAGCATATTTCCACATGTAGAAGCATATTTAGAAGAACATAAACCAGGAAAATGACCAAATCTGAGCAAGTAAACAAAGTCTGGAGGGAGAAACGCTTCTGAAGTCGATGCAGGACGGACCAAAACAGAGACAGAGACGTGACCGGTGGAGTTTCAGGGTGAGGGAGAGCTTCCTAACCTTTTCAGATGATCTGTCGTAGCCGAAATAATTCAGATGTTTCAGGTAGTGAGAAACACTGTGACTCCTTCAGCACCGTTTTGGATCTGTTTCTGTGATTGTGGTGACGTCTGAGGCTCACTGCACGAGATCAACAGGAATCAGCAGAAGCTATCATCTGTTATTACTCTGACGCCGTGACACAGAGGTTAATGGTGCGTACCGTTATTCTCCTCACTTCAAGTGAACGGCGCGCGGCTGTCATCACTCATCGCGTGACGTGACGTGACGGCCCAAAGATGATTTTCACTTGATTATTGTGAAAAATGTTCAAGGTGGGAAAATAACGGGACCCAAAGATCTTGAAAATCACGTCCACGATGATGAGCTGAGTACACCTCGCCTCGCCATCCACTTCACAAGTGTGTAGGAGAAGCTAAGCCAGCCATGAAACCTCCAGAGCCAGTGTTAGCTTCGTCTGTAGAAACGTGGCAGTGCAACCAAGCGGCAACCTCCGTGGTTCCTCTTGTCGTCCACTTGAGGCTGGCTCCAGAAGTGAGTCAGTCTCCATAAGTCCCCATGTTAAAATGTCCAACTTCACAGCAGAAATAAACATGTTTACAGCCTGGTACAAAAAACAGTTTTGGTCTCTATAGCTAATTTCCCCGTTCATGACAACTGTACTGAGGGTGAATTTTTATACAACTCACCTGTTCAGATTATATTAAGGCTTACAGTTATGCAGGATTAAGTGTGGACTTCCAAGATGGCTGACCAAAAGTGTCTCACATGTGTTTCTTCTTCCTGTTTCCTGTCCAGATACCGCGGCAGCTGAGCGCTCTGGCGTTGTACAGGTGTGAGCAGTCGGTTCTGGATTACTGCCATGCTCACCTGTCGCTGCACCTCAACATGGGCATGGAGTCCCCGACTCAGGCGCCGGGAGGTCCGAGGCCAGCCAGGTACCGCTCGGGCCCGGGCCTGCCCTCTGAGCCTGTGCTGCCTTGCCCCCAGACCCACTCCCTTCTCCACCAACACCACCACCAACACCACCATCACCTGTAGTGAGCTGGGGACACCCACGGCGAGGCTCTGTGTCCACGTTACTGTACGTCTGCTGCTGATGGAAAAGAGAGGAGACAGTTAATGTTCCGGAGCATCGCGGACCCGCGGAGCCGACAATGAAAACATTTCTCCGTGAAAACAAACGCGGTGCAGCGGTATCGATTGGAGCTCCTGACCTCCCCCGACCCTCCGCGTCCTCAATTAGCAGACTCTCCGCGTTCTGCTCTGCCTCTCGAGGAGTATTACAGATAATAATTTAATGATTTTGTTAATCTTATTAAACATATTCTCCTCGTCTGGACGCCTCTCTGCTGCTGCGTCAGGTAAACGGAGCACGATGAGCAGCCGAACAAACGAAGGACGGACCGAGCTGAAAAAGGTTTTCTGCTGCTGTTTGACTTCATTTTTTTATTTCTGGGATCACTCGGACGTCTCTCTGTGTCGGACAGTGATTGTTAAAATAAAATGTACAGCCTGCACACGGTAAAACACGACTCACACAGTGACTTCTCTGACTTCATGAATGATTTATTAGAATTAATTTAACAGCGAGCTCGGAGACAAACATTTACTTTGAATCATCCGTAAAGAACTCTCTCTTTGTTTTTAAATATCTGATCTGTGCACTCATATATCTACGTGTGTGTGTGTGTGTGTGTGTGTGTGTGCTTTTTACAAGATGTTACATTATAATATATGGTAAATAAACTGTGGTAAACGACCAGCGACCGTGTCATTCATCAGCATCCACCCAAACGTCTGATTAACAATGATGTGTGTTGTTTTTTTACCGTTACCGTGACGTAACGCGGTCCACTCAGCTGAACGGAAGACTTTTTTAAAAAACAACAATATCCAATTAAAGTCCTGGATATTAATAGACGGCTGCAGCTCTCTCTGCATGAACACGGTGAAAGCTAAAATGTGAAATAATTGGAACATTTGTCATCCTGGGAGTTTAGTGAAGCCAAGTCAACAGAGATCGTCCCGTAATGTTTTTAGCAACCGTAAATAGGCACGATCAGCAATTCACATGTTGAAATGTTGGAGCTGTAAGAGCAACACTCGACACACACACGTCATTTTATTTAACTTAAATATGTAAATACAACAGAAAACTGTGAGTTTATCTGCTTTAATTAAAGGAACCATTCAGGTTATTTAACATGAGCAAGCTAAACAGATTTTAACACATATATAACACGCTGTACGTAGAATATTTTCTCTCTTTAACTTGGCGTCAGACATCTTTTTTTGGGCGGGAAACTGAAGCGTTTATATCGATCTATGCACTCGTCACAGTCAGCAGACTCCATTGACAAAAACAGTAGTTTCACCCTGCAGATTAACAACAACCACATAATTACAATAAGAAATCAAGGCAGCGATGGCGATGTTTTTGTCTATGGAGTCTGGTGGCTTCAGTATCAAATCAGTATCAGTCGAAGTGTACATTATATTTAGAATATTTTCATCTCTTTACCTTGATGTCAGACGGCTATTCATGACAGGAAACTGAAGCGTTTATGTCGATCTATGCGCTCGTCAAAGCCACCAGACTTCTTTGACAAAAACAGTAGTTTTACCTCACAGAACTCAGGAGTTGTTGGTCCACACCTTCCTCATTTCAAAGCAACCAGACTTCATTGATAAAAAAACAGTAATTTTATCAATTTTATCACCCACGACACGTCTTCAAACAACCAAAGTCACACCATAACACAACGAACAAAGAGATCGAGGTAGCGATGGCGATGTTTTTGTCAATGGAGTCTGGTGGCTGTGAAGAGAGTATAATGGATGTATGGAGGCAGCAACAAACTTATTTTAGACACCTAAGTCTGAGTATTTTCTCCTCTTTACCTTGACGTCAGACGACTCTTTATGACAGGAAACTTAAGTGTTTATATCGATCTATGTGTTCGTCAAAGTCACCAGACTCCATTGACAAAAACAGTATTTTAACCTTCAGATCAACAACAACCAAAGTCACATCATTACACCAACAAACTAAGAGATTGAGGCAGCGGTGGACTGTGAGGTAAAATTACTGTTTTTGTCAATGGAGTGTGGTGGCTTTGACAAGAGTATAATGGATGTATGGGGGCAGCAACAAAATTTTAGATACCTAATAGAAGGAAAACCTAAAAAAAAAATCAGTATCAGTCCAAGTGTACACTATATTTAGAATATTTTCTCCTCTTTACCTTGATGCCACCAGACTTCTTTGACAAAAACAGTAGTTATACCTCACAGAACTCAGGAGTTATTGGTCCATGCCTTCCTCATTTCAAAGCAACCAGACTTCATTGATAGAAACAGTAAATTTACCTCAAAGATTAACAACAACCAAAGTCACACAATTACACCAACAAGATCAAGGCAGCGATGGAAACGTTTTTGTCAATGGAGTGTGGTGGCTTTGGATGGAGTATAATGGATGTATGGAGGCAGCAACAAAATGTATTTTAGACACCTGAAAGAAGGCAAACCTTAAAAAATCAGTATCAGTCTAACTGTACACTGTATTTAGAATATTTTCATCTCTTTACCTTGATGTCAGATGGCTCTTTATGACAGGAAACTGAAGCGTTTATATCGATCTGTGCGCTCGTCAAAGCCACCAGACTTCTTTGACAAAAACAGTCATTTGACCTCAGTCCTCAGGAGTATTTGTGTTGTTGTATTTGTACCTGCTAAGCCAAAAACTTCAATCAGCTGACGGCTGCACAGAGGTAAAAAGTAATCGATGCACTCAGTTTAACGTTACCGTGCCCGCTTGAGTTTGGAAACTAACGTGAGTCCGACTTGTTCTTTCTTGCATTTAGTTGCTGCCCACATCCCCAGCAGTACATTAGCTTAGCTTCATGCTAAGTACCTCATACAACCACACCACAAATAACCTGAACTGTCCCTTTAAGCAGCAAACATTAGCATACCCGACTAACTAGGGGTTTCCGAGGTCAAGGACAAACCATCAGCGAGCGACATGTTCTGAAGGTTCAGACAGAAAGGCTCCCCATGGACGAGCACACCCACACGTCCACACTGCTGTCACCTGGACGCTAATAAATCAGACTGTAGGTTCTGCTAATGTTCTGTTGGGTTCAAACTCGTTAGCAGAGCTCGTTAAGTCCTCTTCTGGTGTTCAGACAGGATCAGGCGCCGCGGCAGAGGTTGTGTTGAACGTAACCGCTGTGACACAATCAGGAGACGACTTTATCGAGGCTGGCGCTCGCTCGCTCTCATTCACTGTCTGCATCGCTCAACACAAACCGGATTAAACTTAAATTTTGTGAGCGTAAGTTTGAGTCAGACTCAGATTTAGAAGCTGCTTCATGAAATAAACAAAGTCAGAACACGACAGGTCGAGTATCAGAGTTTAGACGTCAGGTGAAGGTCGCTGCGTTTTTTTTGGCGGACAAAACGGACGACCGCGACTCAAATGAACGGAAGAACCTGCGTTTACGACACAGCTCCGGATCCTGTCTGATTTTACCTTTTAATGTTAACAATACAGCATATATTTATCCATACAAACCTCTCTCCTTCGGCTGTGCGTCTTAAAAAAGGCGGTTGCTAAATGAGACTACAGAGGTTGTCGGAGGTTTGTGATGCAAACTTTGATAGAACAATCCAAGCAGCCTTTCGTCAATACGTCATCCTGCAGCTTTCTGTGCTCCTCTGCTACACGAGGAGCTTCTTTTTCTGTCTGAAATCAACGACCAGTGATTAAAAAATGACTAAAAATCAAGTCTTTGCTGTGTCTTTGCTGTGTGAGAACAAAATGTTTGGTGACACAACAGATGAAACTGTGTTTGGAGAATGAAATATTTACGATAAAAACGATGTAAAATCTTCAAAATTCTGATTTCAACTGTGTCCAGTCACCCAACAAACATTTTAAGTTGACAACAATAGACGCAGTTTTCTGCTTGTTCCTCTGTGCTAACATGCCTCTTCAGTACAGACGATATATCTGCTTATGACACATGACAGATTCACGTTGCCGGAGGATTTACCGCTCTGCAGCCGCACACGCCACGAACAGTTTAACGACACTGATGGATGGCAGATACACCGCACTCACTGTGAGTGTTGGAGGACGGCGAGGAGCGGCAGGAGAGAGACTCAGAGTTTTCACGAGTGTGTACGCTAACGGACTGATGACTCATGATACTTCAGCTGATAGTTTGTCTACAACGTTTCCACACAAACCAGGAAAATAATTATCACCCACATCTTCAGAAGTGACTCATCATGACACGAGAAGACCGAGACGGGTTCATGGAACGGAGAAGAGTTTACAGACAACTACAAAAAACCTAAAACCTGGACGTAGTCTCCGTGACGTCCCCGCAGACTGTCTAAAACCTGGACGTAGTCTCCGTGACGTCCCCACAGACTGTCTAAAACCTGGACGTAGTCTCCGTAACGTCCTGGCAGACTGTCTAAAACCTGGACGTAGTCTCCGTAACGTCCCGGCAGACCGTCTAAAACCTGGACGTAGTCTCCGTAACGTCCCCGCAGACCGTCTAAAACCTGGACGTAGTCTCCGTAACGTCCTGGCAGACCGTCTAAAACCTGGACGTAGTCTCCGTGATGTCCCCGCAGACCGTCTAAACCTGGTCGTAGTCTCCGTGACGTCCCCGCAGACCGTCTAAAACCTGGACGTAGTCTCCGTGACGTCCCCGCAGACCGTCTAAAACCTGGACGTAGTCTCCGTGACGTCCCCGCAGACCGTCTAAAACCTAGACGTAGTCTCCGTGACGTCCCCGCAGACCGTCTAAAACCTGGACGTAGTCCCCGTGACGTCCCCGCAGACCGTCTAAAACCTGGACGTAGTCTCCGTGACGTCCCCGCAGACCGTCTAAAACCTGGACGTAGTCTCCGTGACGTCCCCGCAGACTGTCTAAAACTGGACGTAGTCTCCGTGACGTCCCCGCAGACTGTCTAAAACTGGACGTAGTCTCCGTGACGTCCCCTCAGACTGTCTAAAACTGGACGTAGTCTCCATGACGTCCCCTCAGACTGTCTAAAACTTGGACGTAGTCGGGCTGAATGAAGCCTGGTTGCTCAAACAAACTATCTGTAACATGGGGACTTATGGAGACTGACTCACTTCTGGAGCCAGCAGTTTTTGGCACTTTTGTATAGATTACTGGGTTTTTCTTTTAATCTGTGAAATGTTTGAATATGTTGTTGAAAAGGATTGTGGGAGTTTCACTTCCTCCTGATCAAAGCGACTTCAAAGAGACGAGTTCTGAGTCACTGCGAGCGTTAACAGTGGCGTCACCTTTGACCCTGAATGCATCACGCCGCAGGTTTCCTTGTGATCCAGGTGACGGTTTAAAAATAAAGCGGCGGTGTGGTGGCGAGCCTGTGAGACGGTGGAGGTAATCTCACAGTGTGGGCACAGCAGCAGCGACGCTCTCGGGGGAAATCACGAGCTTTCACAGCTGCCCTGCTCGCCAGCAGGCGCAACACAGCTCCTGAAATGACAGAGCGACGGACGGACGGAGACGGACGGAGAGTCGAGAAACTCGACCTCCAGTCTGAATTCTTCACCGTGAACCCGTGGGTGAGACAAAGCAGTGTGAACAGCGCCTGCAGCACAGCATAAAAACAAGTATACCTTCACCCGCAGGGCATCTGTTAGCTTCAACACATAGATATTCACCAAATCTATGTTTGATACACACAGACCGCCTCATAAAGTGTTACATTGCTTTACTTTGACAGCTCCGAACAGAGACACAGAAAATAACTCTGTCTCTGCACGCCAAGAAAGTGCCAACAGATTGTCAGAAAGAGCAACATGTTGTCCAAAGATCTCTGTGTTACCGCGACACTTTTCATTTCTGAAAATTAAACCTGAGATAGGATCGGATATAAATAACCTCCACGAGGACACAGAGACAGCTGACAGCTCAAAGAATGGACAACGTTTAAGACAGTCTGTGGTGACGTCACGGAGACTACATCCAGGTTTTAGACAGTCTGCGGGGACGTCACGGAGACTACGTCCAGGTTTTAGACAGTCTGTGGGGACGTCACAGAGACTACGTCCAGGTTTTAGACAGTCTGCGGGGACGTCACGGAGACTACGTCCAGGTTTTAGACAATCTGCGGGGACGTCACTGAGACTACATCCAGGTTTTAGACAGTCTGCGGGGACGTCACGAAGACTACGTACAGGTTTTAGACGGTCTGCGGGGACGTCACGGAGACTACGTCCAGGTTTTAGACAGTCTGCGGGGATGTCACGGAGACCACGTCCAGGTTTTAGACAGTCTGCGGGGACGTCACGGAGACTACGTCCAGGTTTTAGACGGTCTGCGGGGACGTCACGGAGACTACGTCCAGGTTTTAAACAGTCTGCGGGGACGTCACGGAGACTACATCCAGGTTTTAGACTCCTGGATAATCTAAAAACGGACAAAGACGTGGAGGTCGTCCTTTGGTTGTTTATGATCGATGGCATGAATGAAAGCATCTTTTCGATGTAATAAATATTATTACAAAAGAAATTCTCTCGAATAAACAGTGAAAATATGAAATTACAACAAGCCTCTAATCATTTTCAGTCACTTCTCGTGCAGAAACAAAATCTTCATCACTTTAAACAATACTTCACGAGGAAGTCATCATTATTGGATTATGGTTTAATATGTAAATCCAGATTGAAACAAGGCTTTGCCTTGATTCCACAGATTTCCTGTACAGAACACGGCTGAGGCATTTTAAACCGGGTCAGCGCGACACATTTGTTCGCGGCGTCCGCTCAAAGAAATGTCAGCAAACGATGAAATGAAGTTTAAAAACGTTTGAGCCGCTGTCTCTGAAAGCTTGAGAGGATAATGCATCGTCAATAGCTGCTATTTAAATAGTTTCAGGATCCGTCTCCCTCAGTGCCACGTTCAGAAAATACATATCAATTATGGTAAATAGAGCCGTCGTTAAGCCGCTATTGTGTCGTGTGGTTTGTATTAAAGGCTGAACGCCACTCAGCAGCAGACACATGCTGGCTGCAGGATTATCGTCACAGTGTGAGCGCTAACGTGAGAACACTCACATCAGCTGTACACGGAGGTGAGCGACTTTCACATTTAACTGCAGTTTAAATGAAAGGCGGTCGAACAATGCAATAAAATGTGTTAAATTTCATCGTTTTGTGTCGTCATTTCATCTAATTATTTAATTTTTTTAGCTTCTCGTCGGTCAAATCACAAAGTTTACTCCTCGTGTGACGAGCTACATCCACGTAACCCGTAACATCCAGGTGTAGATTTAACCGTGGAGGACGGCAACAATTAAAATACTAGCCAGCCTAAAATTACCGGCCCGCCCTCATCCATTAAAATTATAACCAGTTTGCCTGATTTAAAGGCAGCATTAGCCTTGCGTTAGCGGTGTGTGGGTGCTGTAGCGGCGTGTTGATACCGTTAGCGGTGTGTTGATACCATTAGCGGTGTGTGGATGCTGTTAGCGGCGTGTTGATACCGTTAGCGGTGTGTGGGTGCTGTAGCGGCGTGTTGATACCGTTAGCGGTGTGTGGGTGCTGTAGTGGCGTGTTGATACCGTTAGCGGTGTGTTGATACCATTAGCGGTGTGTTGATGCCGTTAGCGGCGTGTGTAAATCAGTTTGCCTGATTTGAAACTAGCATTAGCCTCTTTGCCGACTCACAGAACGAGAGTTAGCGCTAAGCTACAGGTGTCCTAGCTTCTTTAAAACCTTAGCTTAGCTTCTGTGAGCTACCATTGGACATGGCAGCTTGGTGCTGGTTCTTCATGTGGAACAGCACAGAGCTAGCACTAAACTGAAGAGTAGCATCACATAATTAACATAAAATGATGCTACACCAAGCTTCATTTAGCACTTCGCCATTAGCGGTGTGTGGATACCATTAGCAGCGCGTGTAAATCAGTTTGCCTGATTTGAAACTAGCATTAGCCTCTTTAACTCACAGCCGACTCACAGAACGAGTATCTGCAAGGGTTAGCGCTAAGCTACAGGTGTGTTAGCTTCTTTTTAAGTGATGAAGTGATATTTAAGGAGTCAGTTTATGTTATTTTTGTTTTTACTTGCCTGAAACTCATTAATCGGTTCATTTTTAATAATAAAAGGCACACTGGACGTCTCCCAGTTAGCACTAAAGTGCCACGTAGCTGTGATGTAGCTTTCATTTGAAAGAGCTAGTTTGTCTGCCTTGGCTAGCTTAACTTTGAACTCCTTCTTCTCCTCAGACTGGGTTCATATTTTTGTCTGAATGGAGCCCAACTGATCAAAAACATTACATATATAAATGTGTGGGAACACAGCGTGTCACATCTTAAACGGTACGATAAAAACTCTCGGAGGACGACCCGAAGAAGCAGCCTCGGCTAATGGACGGTAGCATTAGCTCAAAGTTTGTCCAGTTTTACCTCAAACCCACGAACTCTGCAACAACACAAACTAGTTCAGGTCGTCCTTTGGCAACCTCCGAGGCTGCAAAGGCAGGACTAGCCGTGGACGTAGTCTCTGTGACGTCCCCACAGACTGTCTAAAACCTGGACGTAGTCTCCGTGACGTCCCCACAGACCGTCTAAAACCTGGACGTAGTCTCTGTGACGTCCCCACAGACTGTCTAAAACCTGGACGTAGTCTCTGTGACGTCCCCACAGACCGTCTAAAACCTGGACGTAGTCTCCGTGACGTCCCCACAGACCATCTAAAACCCGGACGTAGTCTCTGTGATGTCTCCCGCAGACTGTCTATAACCTGGACGTAGTCTCCGTGATGTCTCCCGCAGACTGTCTAAAACCTGGACGTAGTCTCCGTGATGTCTCCCGCAGACTGTCTAAAACCTGGACGTAGTCTCCGTGACGTCCCCACAGACCGTCTAAAACCTGGACGTAGTCTCCGTGACGTCTCCTGCAGACAGTCTAAAACCTGGACGTAGTCTCCGTGACGTCCCCGCAGACCGTCTAAAACCTGGACGTAGTTTCCGTGACGTCCCCGCAGACCGTCTAAAACCTGGACGTAGTCTCCGTGACGTCCCCGCAGACTGTCTAAAACCTGGACGTAGTCTCTGTGACGTCCCCGCAGACTGTCTAAAACCTGGACGTAGTCTCCGTGATGTCCCCATAGACTGTCTAAAACCTGGACGTAGTCTCCGTGATGTCTCCCGCAGACTGTCTATAACCTGGACGTAGTCTCCGTGATGTCTCCCGCAGACTGTCTATAACCTGGACGTAGTCTCCGTGATGTCTCCCGCAGACTGTCTATAACCTGGACGTAGTCTCCGTGATGTCTCCCGCAGACTGTCTATAACCTGGACGTAGTCTCCGTGACAGTCGTCCATTCTTTATACTGTCAGTGATTCCTACAAGCACACCTGTAGCTCAGCGCTAACGTGAGGCTGGGAATAACGGAGGTCGACGTTGAGCTGCAGCGTTAATGTTTCCATGAAGTGTTAAGTGCTTTGTTTTTCTTTTTAAAGGTGTTACATGTCTGTCTCCTCTTGCATATTAATTATGTCGGTCACCACGCGCTGTTCGGTGCACAGATTGGTATTTGTGCTGCGGAGAGAGAGGAAAAAGGTTGCTAGGCAATCCATTGAGATCTAAGAAAAGGTCTGCATGAGATGTGGCGAAGACGGAGAGCTGGCAGTTGCCGGGTGGATTGCATGTCAGACAATCAAAGTCGCGTCACGCTGAGCCGGGGGAGCTGTTTACTTCCTGTCTGCAGACAGGTGGTTGATATCAACAGGCAGCGACAACAATTAAGTTCATGAATGAGTCTGCGGTTGACTGATTTATTTTCAGGTGTATCTGTTAGAAAAGCTGCACGGACGTCTGCAGGTTCACCCGGTGACGTCCCACGACGCAGCAGATTGAGTTTAATACACAGGTGTGGCTGCGTGCCCTGCGGACTGTGAGGAGGGGATTTATGGCTGGGAAGACTGTAGCTGTCATGTCCCTGCAGCAGCACCACCACCTCCACCTCCACCACTGCTCAGCATCTCTGCCAAGGCGCAGTTTACTCTGCCAGCACTGCCCCTTGCATCCCAATGAGCTCGCATGCATTGAAAACGGCTAATGTTACAGCCTCTCATCATGTATCCGGGGATATGAGCTCAATTAACTCAACATAAGTGCCGTCAACGGGGATCAAAACACACACACACACACGCAGGCCTCGTGTTCACCCGTGTCCGTAATTACAAACTAAAAGAGCAGTATTGGGCCGATGTGATTGATCGCTCTGATGTTGAATTTCTTTGTTTCACACCTCTCATTTTTTGCCTGTAATCCATCTTTTAGTGTCTGTACGCGCCGGCTGGGGCATTAGGGGTGATCTCGGGGAGCCAGGAATAAAACCAGAGGATGCTCCATCAATTTTAGCTTTGCTACACTGATTTACATCTCCCTGGCAGAAGGCAATTCATGACTTGCGGAAATCCAGCATTTCATCCAGCATTCTGCCTATTTTTACACACGGCTGAGAATCTATCACTGCAGATTTAATCAAGAGCGTCAAAGAAGAGGCGACTGGAAGGAATCTCTGATCGCGTTTAGTCAGAAATGAATTAAAACGCCTCGTTAACGAAGATCTGTGGCTGCTCGCACACATGCGCGTTCGTTCACGTCCCGTCAACGCGACGTCAATGTTCGCCTTCAACGTCACGTAACGCTACTGACAAACAGGAGATTTCTGAGGTTTGTGTGAAGGCAGTTTCATTAGTTTAGGTTTAAATATAAATGTGTCAGAGATCCTGCCGTATCGCGTAACGTTAGCTAGGAAGTGGGTGCACGCTAACGTTAGCTCTTGGGTTATCAAATATTGCGTTAGCTTGAAATTTGGCCCGATTGTTCCTCCGTTCTATGGCAGTCCGTTGTGTTTTCAGTTGCTGATCAGTCGCCTAACAATTTTACACAGCGGCCAAACCGTCTGATGACGTCTGTCATGTGACGCACACTGGCCCAAAAACAGTTTTTCCCATCAGATTTTTAGAGCGTCACAACCTGAAATGACTCGTTTCAATATCAAAAAATAACATTTGTAAAGTCTAGAAGAATTTTATCCTCATTCAAGTTAGCAGAAAGCTAAACAGGAAGTTAGTAGCTCAGGTGGTCGAGCTCAAGAGTGTGCTTATTTAGCTTGATGTTAGCTTCTTTTAGCTCGTTGTTAGCTTGTTTTTAGCTTTTTTTGTTGGTGTTAACTTGTTTTAGCTTGTTGATAACTTGTTTCAGCTCATTGTTAGCTTGTTTTAGCTCATTGTTAGCCTGTTTTAGCTCATTGTTAGCCTGTTTTAGCTTGGCGTTATCTTGATTTAGCCTGTTAGCTCAGTACAGTTGTCATGAACGGGGAAATTAGCTATAGAGACCAAAACTGTTTTTTTGTACCAGGCTGTAAACATGTTTATTTCTGCTGTGAAGTTGTGACATTTTAACATGGGGACTTATGGAGACTGACTCACTTCTGGAGCCAGCCTCAAGTGGACGACAAGAGGAACTGCACTTCCTGTGTCGGCTTGTGCTGTTTGACGGACACGGCACAAAGCAGATATTGGATATATATATATATAAACATATGTGTTGTGTATACAGTTGTTGTGTGGTGTATTTACTGATGCAAACAGCTCTGAGCTCTGCAGAGGAGATGAAGTGTAACAGATGTGTCGTCTCAGTTTCTGTCCACATTTCTATAAAAAGCTCTTTTGGGAGCCGACTGCTCGGTTTGTTGTTAATTCACTGAGAGGCTGCTTCATTAAATATAGATGATCGATTCATTTGACTAACGTTAATTAAATCAATATCTCACAATTAAAAAGCCATATGGACAAATTCTATTTGCCATTTTATCACAGAAACAATCTAGAAAGAGCGAGTACGATCAGCAAAATGTACTTCAGAAGTAAAAGTACTCATTCAATTAAAGTGTGTGTTTACTGTAGTGTTATATATATATATTTATATATATGAAGAGTTCCTGTGTCAGACTGAGCATGTGCAGGTGATCTCACTTGGCTGCTCTTGATGTAATTTATCATTTTGCGGCAGCGATGCACCAGTCAACAGTCTCCAGCTCTCCTGTAATATGGGAGATATTTGTGGCTGCTGTGAGGCAAACAATTTAATAAATCACTTCAATGCGGACACGCGATGCCCCCCTCGGTGCTACACACAAACAACATGCTCCGGCAAAAAAACAAGTCTTAAAGACTCTCTTTAATACTCCACAAACACAACATTTGTACTCCTTAAGAAATATGAAGCAATGAGACTTGACAACAATTAGAGTTGTTAATCTGCTGGTTTACAATCTTTTAATGATTTTAAATTATTTCAAATGAAACGTGAGAGTCTTGAGAAAAAGAAGATTAACTGTCGAATAATCAAGTGAGTAAATATAAATATAATAAATAAAATTAAAGAACAAAAGGTTCATTATGTGTTTATGTTAACAGGCGTCACAGAGACTACGTCCAGGTTTTAGACAGTCTGCGGGGACGTCACAGAGACTACGTCCAGGTTTTAGACAGTCTGCGGGGACGTCACAGAGACTACGTCCAGGTTTTAGACAGTCTGCGGGGACGTCACGGAGACTACGTCCAGGTTTTAAACAGTCTGTGGGAGTCATCACAGAGACTACGTCCAGGTTTTAGACAGTCTGCGGGGACGTCACGGAGACTACATCCAGGTTTTAGACAATCTGCGAGGACGTCACAGAGACTACATCCAGGTTTTAGACAGTCTGTGTGGGACATCACGGAGACTAAGTCCAGGTTTTAGACAGTCTGCGGGGACGTCACGGAGACTACGTCCAGGTTTTAAACAGTCTGCGGGGGACGTCACGGAGACTACGTCCAGGTTTTAGACAGTCTGCGGGGACGTCACGGAGACTACGTCCAGGTTTTAGAAAGTCTGTGAGGACGTCATGGACACTACGTCCAGGAGACAGTCTGCGGGGATGTCACGGAGACTACGTCCAGGTTTTAGACCGTCTGCGGGGGACGTCACGGAGACTACGTCCAGGTTTTAGACAGTCTGCGGGGACGTCACGGAGACTACGTCCAGGTTTTAGACAGTCTGCGGGGACGTCACGGAGACTACGTCCAGGTTTCAGACAGTCTGCGGGGGACGTCACGGAGACTACGTCCAGGTTTTAGACAGTCTGCAGGGACGTCACGGAGACTACGTCCGGGTTTTAGACAGTCTGCGGGGACGTCACGGAGACTACGTCCGGGTTTTAGACAGTCTGCGGGGACGTCACGGAGACTACGTCCAGGTTTTAGACAGTCTGCGAGGACGTCACAAAGACTACGTCCAGGTTTCAGACAGTCTGCGGGGGACGTCACGGAGACTACGTCCAGGTTTTAGACAGTCTGCAGGGACGTCACGGAGACTACGTCCGGGTTTTAGACAGTCTGCGGGGACGTCACGGAGACTACGTCCGGGTTTTAGACAGTCTGCGGGGACGTCACGGAGACTACGTCCAGGTTTTAGACAGTCTGCGAGGACGTCACAAAGACTACGTCCAGGTTTTAGACAGTCTGCGGGGACGTCACGGAGACTACGTCCAGGTTTTAGACAGTCTGAGGGGACGTCACAGAGACTACGTCCAGGTTTTAGACAGTCTGCGAGGACGTCACAAAGACTACGTCCAGGTTATAGACAGTCTGCGAGGACGTCACAGAGACTACGTCCAGGTTTTAGACAGTCTGAGGGGACGTCACGGAGACTACGTCCAGGTTGTAGACAGTCTGTGGGGACGTCATGGAGTCTCAGAGACTGTAGCAGCAGGTCGGTCTTAAAGTTTCATTGACTTTGACTCCATGTTCCATCTCCTCTGTAATGTTCCCTCAGAATTAAATGGGTTTGTGAAATAGAGAATATAGGAAACCATTTTGGAGAGATCAAATTATTTCGGTACAGTGAGAGCAAAGTGTATATCCTCCTTCTTCTAAGTGATTTCAGGGCACAAAAATCAATAGCAGCTCTCCAGTTGCATTTCTGCCAGGTTGATGGAGGTGGTGGAGCACAGGTGCAAAGATAGATCAAGTTGGAAATCAATCAAATCCGAAACATCCCATCTGAAAGGCGGGAAATGTAGGCCGCTGAAGAGAGTCAATTTCAGAGCTCCAGAGGTGAGTCGTGTTGGAAGAAACAGACGGCGTATTGTCTGGATTTAAAGAGCCGCACGTTAAATGACTTAAAACTACAAACATGTCCGCCGGTCGAGTGCATTACATGTCATTGAAGACGTTAAATCTCCAGCAGAGCTCCTGGACTGTTTCCTCTCTCTGTTTGTTGTTCTCGTCTGTGTTTTGATGTGTTTCAGCTCAGAGTAATAGATTACACTGTGCTGATTTCCTTTTATCACTGGACGTGACCTTTAGCTGTGCTGGGAGAAAGACCAACACTTACCTGTGAAATGTCACCGAGCCGTCCTGGAAGTCTTTGAGATTGGATTTTTTGGAGAAAACAAACAAAAGAAAAAATAGTGTCGAGCAGAGACATGTCAAAACTCAAGAACCCAGAGACCGAGACGTAGTCTCCGTGACGTCCCCGCAGACTGTCTAAAACCTGGATGGTGTCTCCGTGACGTCCCCGCAGACTGTCTAAAACCTGGACGTAGTCTCCGTGACGTCCCCGCAGACTGTCTGAAACCTGGACGTAGTCTCCATGACGTCCCTGCAGACTGTCTAAAACCTGGACGTAGTCTCCATGACGTCCCCGCGGACTGTCTGAAACCTGGACGTAGTCTCCGTGACGTCCCCGCAGACTGTCTGAAACCTGGATGTAGTCTCCGTGACGTCCCCGCAGACTGTCTAAAACCTGGACGTAGTCTCCATGACGTCCCCGCGGACTGTCTAAAACCTGGACGTAGTCTCCGTGACGTCCCCGCGGACCGTCTAAAACCTGGACGTAGTCTCTGTGACGTCCCCGCAGACCGTCTAAAACCTGGACGTAGTCTCTGTGACGTCCCCGCAGACTGTCTAAAACCTGGACGGAGTCTCCGTGACGTTCCCGCGGACTGTCTAAAACCTGGACGGAGTCTCCGTGACGTTCCCGCAGACTGTCTAAAACCTGGACGTAGTCTCTGTGACGTCCCCGCAGACTGTCTAAAACCTGGACGGAGTCTTCGTGACGTTCCCGCAGACTGTCTAAAACCTGGACGTAGTCTCCGTGACGTCCCCACAGACTGTCTAAAACCTGGACGGAGTCTCCGTTTGCAGCTGATTAGCGCTTGTAGCTAACATAATTTGATGTAGTAATAAAATCAGTGCTGCTCCCTCCTGACGGAGCGTCGTCCTCAGCCTCCTCTTTGTGTCAAAGTCACCTTTAGTGTCACCGCTTCATGGAAAGCTGCCCGATGATGAGCTGCCAGGTATTAAGCATTTTTAATCTCACTTAATCTCCCCCGAGTTTCATCCAACCTTCCACTTTGAAGGAGTTAAAACTTTATGATTTGTGATTGGCGTTTACGATTCTCATCCTTCTTTCCTTCGTCCCTCGAGGTGACATCGAGTGTGCGTTTTTTATTTTCACTATATATAGACTGAACTGTAACGTAGACGTGAAGCGACCTGCATAGAAACTATCCTGATTGTTGAATCTCGTGCAACATTTCAGGTCTTGGATTAGCAGCAAATAATCCAATTTTATGATAAAATATGTCCCGGACATAAACTACATCTCCCACATCACCACGAGATTTCAGTGTTTCCACGTCAGTGTTTAACGGAGGCGGAAAATCTACGAGTAATCCCAAAATGTCCAAGAAGAGAAACAGAAAGAAGTCAGTTTGATGTTCATGGAGAGAAACCGGTTTGTGTTTGGACTCATGAAGTTCATGTTGAGCCAGGATGAGTCAGCACCTCCCGGTCTGACTTCATGGTTCTCTGCAGGTAAACGGTGGATTGCTCCCTCCAGGTTGGAGTGAGTTGCTGCCCCAAGCGAAGGAGTTCAGATATCTCGAGGTCTTGATGGGAAAACGGAGCGTGAGATGGACCGTCGGATTGGTGCGGCGTCTGCAGCACTGTGGACGTTGTACCGGACCGTTGTGGTTCAGAGGGAGCTGAGCGTGAAGGCGAAGCTCTCGACGTTCAGGTCCATCTACGTTCCAAACCTCACCTGTGCTCATCAGCTTTGGGTAGAGACCGAAAGAACGAGATCGCGGATACAAGAGGCTGAATGAGCTTCCTCTGCTCAGCCGTAGAGATAGGGTGAGGAGCTTGGAGTAGATCCGAAAGGAGCCAGCTGAGGTGGTCCGACATCTGATCAGGACGCCTTCCTTTGGAGGTGTTCCAGGCACGTTCAACTGGGAGGAGACCCGGGCAGACCCAGAACCTGCCGGAGGGACTACATAGTCCATCTAGCCTGAGAACGCCTCGGGATCCTCCAGGAGGAGCTCCTTCATGTCTGCAGAGGGAGCAGGTCCTCCTCCTACGGCAGCCCTACAGACGGCCTTCTGTGAGTTTAGAAAAGAGGGTGAGAGGCGAGCAGTATTCAGTCGGTTGCAGCTAGATGTCACTGAGTCCTTCAAACTGGACCTGTAAGGAGTTCCAGTGAGACGTGAACTCATCCTGTTATCTCGAGACACTAAACAGCGCCGTGTATTCACGACCACGTCTGTATATAAAGAGGACACACATGGAGTCCTTCAATAGTGGAGATGTTCTGTGAAGCCTGTAAATCAAATCATTTCTTCATCTTCATTCCAAATGACGTTACGTGGAGGAGATATAATGAAGTGAATCAAACTGTTCAACAGAAACAGACTTCAGCTTCCTGAACGCAGCGCAGCAATGCTGGTCCACCGTTCATTTCTCCACCCAGCCTCTTCGCCTTTTACCACCAACCTCTGCGAGAGGCCGCTCAGGACGGCGTGACGCCGGCGCAGAGATTTACGAGCGCTGCCCGTCAGCTCAGCCCTCAGAAGCAATTCAGAGAGTAGATCCGACGCTTGGAGGGGAAGCACGGCGCGCCGCCGACGTTCTTTAGACGAATGAAGAACGTCAGAAATGTCAGAGTCGATAACGTGGAGCTGAGATCAGCTGTGCACGATGATGGATGTGCAGAGGGCTGGGTGGAGGCGGTGGATAGTCTCCGCGACGTCCCCGCAAACTGTCTAAAACCTGGACGTAGTCTCCGTGACGTCCCGCAGACTGTCTAAAACCTGGACGTAGTCTCCGTGACGTCCCCGCAGACTGTCTAAAACCTGGACGTAGTCTCCGTGACGTCCCCGCAGACTGTCTAAAACCTGGACGTAGTCTCCGTGACGTCCCGCAGACTGTCTAAAACCTGGACGTAGTCTCCGTGACGTCCCCGCAGACTGTCTAAAACCTGGACGTAGTCTCCGTGACGTCCCCGCAGACCGTCTAAAACCTGGACGTAGTCTCCGTGACAGACTGTCTAAAACCTGGACGTAGTCTCCGTGACAGACCGTCTAAAACCTGGACGTAGTCTCCGTGACGTCCCCGCAGACTGTCTAAAACCTGGACTTAGTCTCCGTGACAGACTGTCTAAAACCTGGACGTAGTCTCCGTGACGTCCCGCAGACTGTCTAAAACCTGGACGTAGTCTCCGTGACGTCCCCGCAGACTGTCTAAAACCTGGACGTAGTCTCCGTGACGTCCCCGCAGACTGTCTAAAACCTGGACGTAGTCTCCGTGACGTCCCGCAGACTGTCTAAAACCTGGACGTAGTCTCCGTGACGTCCCCGCAGACTGTCTAAAACCTGGACGTAGTCTCCGTGACGTCCCCGCAGACCGTCTAAAACCTGGACGTAGTCTCCGTGACAGACTGTCTAAAACCTGGACGTAGTCTCCGTGACAGACCGTCTAAAACCTGGACGTAGTCTCCGTGACGTCCCCGCAGACTGTCTAAAACCTGGACTTAGTCTCCGTGACAGACTGTCTAAAACCTGGACGTAGTCTCTGTGACGTCCCCACAGACTGTGTAAAACCTGGACGTAATCTCCGTGACAGACTGTCTAAAACCTGGACATAGTCTCCGGTACGTCCCCGCAGACTGTCTAAAACCTGGACGTAGTCTCCGTGACAGACTGTCTAAAACCTGGTTGTAGTCTCCGTGACGTCCCCGCAGACTGTCTAAAACCTGGACGTAGTCTCCGTGACAGACTGTCTAAAACCTGGACGTAGTCTCCGTGACAGACTGTCTAAAACCTGGACGAGATTGTAGTGTTGCTTGTTTTGTTTGTTCTCGATAACGTGGAGGTGAGACGTTCCTCTGCTCTCAGCTGTGCATGATGATGATGGATGTGCAGAGGGCTGGGTGGTGCTGGCGGTGTTGGTGGTGGATAGTGAGGCGTAGTAGTCGTCCACAGATCCTGATGAGCTGTTACTCCGGGCAGACAAACGCTGAGATTGTGTGGGTGATCTGTGGAGCTGACAGCTGTGAGGACGCAACAAAGAGGCTGACACTTCACATTCTGACGTTCACGTTAACAGCTGGGAGACTTCGTTATGTTCCTCCTCGTGCTCGCTGCAGCGCTGCATCCTCACTTATTTTTCAAGAAGTTTGCTTCAGTTAAATCTCCAACTTTTCAGCTTCACACCGGCAGAGATGAAGCCGAGCAGTGTGTGTGTGTGTGTGTGTGTGTGTGAGCTCTTTGTTTTAAAGCCACCTGAGCAAACATGAAAGGCGCTCACAGTTATTGGTTTGTTACGGACACACGGAGATAATCCTCCAGCTTTAGCAACATCTTTGATCCTGACTCCTGCAGCTTGTCTGTTCGACGCACATCCAAAGATCTGCTGTCAGCTTCTGTAGGTGGCGCTCTTTAATTCAAACTAACTTATCCAGGTCAGCACAAGTTCACTCTGATGACACACTCATCATTAATTATCACTCCGTCCATGAGGCCTGTAAGGACTACAGCAGCAGTCAGGAGCACTCAGCTGATCATCATCCAGGCAGACTGTCTAAAACCTGGACGTAGTCTCTGTGACGTCCCCGCAGACTGTCTAAAACCTGGACGTAGTCTCTGTGACGTCCCCGCAGACTGTCTAAAACCTGGACGTAGTCTCCGTGACGTCCCGCAGACTGTCTAAAACCTGGATGTAGTCTCTGTGACGTCCCTGCAGACTGTCTAAAACCTGAATGTAGTCTCTGTGACGTCCCCGCAGACTGTCTAAAACCTGGACGTAGTCTCTGTGACGTCCCCGCAGACTGTCTAAAACCTGGACGTAGTCTCTGTGACATACAGACTGTCTAAAACCTGGACGTAGTCTCCGTGACGTCCCCGCAGACTGTCTAAAACCTGAATGTAGTCTCTGTGACGTCCCCTCAGACTGTCTAAAACCTGGACGTAGTCTCTGTGACGTCCCCGCAGACTGTCTAAAACCTGAATGTAGTCTCTGTGACGTCCCCGCAGACTGTCTAAAACCTGGACGTAGTCTCTGTGACATACAGACTGTCTAAAACCTGGACGTAGTCTCTGTGACGCCCCCGCAGACTGTCTAAAACCTGGACGTAGTCTCCGTGACGTCCCCGCAGACTGTCTAAAACCTGGACGTAGTCTCCGTGACGTCCCCGCAGACTGTCTAAAACCTGGACGTAGTCTCCGTGACGTACAGACTGGTTTCAGAGGTTTTGTTCGTCATATAATGACAAAAATGAAAATCAAGTTTTGTGGTTATTAAATAAGAAACTAGCTAGCTAGCTTCACTTACCTTTGACTCACCTGTTCTTTGTTCCCTCGATGGTCGTCTGTGTTGAAGTTGAAATCGGAGAAATTCGGCGGAAATTCACGACGAGAAATGAACGCAACGCAACGGTTTGACGGGTTTGTTTGGTTTTTGAGTTTTAGTTTGAGTTTTTGCGTACCTCAGGTTGCCGGAGCCGAGGTTCGATCCCACGTCTCCACGTTGGCGGTCGGCGTCCTTCCCCACTGGACCGTCTTCAGTACTGATGAAGAAGAAGAACCAGGATCAGACTGAGGGGAGGAATCATGCTGAAGACTCTCCTCCATCCTGATAGAGCTGCTGAAGAACATTTCTGTTAGAAGGAAAACCACGTCTCCATGTCCTTTTGGACCACATGGTCCACTGCTCACTGCTCCTCATGTCCTCCTACATCTTCACTGCTCCAGTGGGTTCATGTCAGGGCACAGAGGAACTTTTAGATCCACAAGTTGTGAGTTCGAATCCCGCTCAGAGCAGCACTGTCACAGCTGATCTGAATCTGACACGGACATTAAACTACAGGTAAATATTTTTAAATATGAAGATCTATGGGAGGTAGTGAAGGAAAGAAGGATGTAAGGAAGGAAACAAGGAAGGAAAAAGAAAGGGGAAGGAAAAGAGGAGGTAGAATGAAGAAAAGGAAAAATGGAGGGAGGTAAAGGAAGAAAGGAAAGAAAGCAGAAGGTACTAAAGGAAAGGACAAGGGAATAGGGAAGGAAAGATAGAAAGACTTGATGTCTTCAGAAAAACCACTGAATAAGAAGGTGTGTCCAAACTTTTGACTCGTTCTGTAAATAAATCAAACGTAGTTTAGTGTCACATTAATCTCTTAATGAAGTGAGAAAACAGACAAAGCCTCGTCACAGTTTACAGATTAACTCTTCATCTCACTTAATCCCTCGTCAGTGTTTGTTGGTCCCAGCCAGTGTGAACTGTAACGAGTCTAAAACCTGGACGGAGTCTCCGTGACGTCCCACAGACTGTCTAAAACCTGGACGTAGTCTCTGTGACGTCCCCGCAGACTGTCTAAAACCTGGACGTAGTCTCCGTGATGTCCCACAGACCGTCTAAAACCTGGACGTAGTCTCAGTAACGTCCTGGCAGACTGTCTGAAACCTGGACGTAGTCTCCGTGACGTCCCCGCAGACTGTCTAAAACCTGGACGTAGTCTCAGTAACGTCCTGGCAGACTGTCTGAAACCTGGACGTAGTCTCAGTAACGTCCTGGCAGACTGTCTGAAACCTGGACGTAGTCTGCGTAACGTCCCCGCAGACTGTCTAAAACCTGGACGTAGTCTGCGTAACATCCCACAGACTGTCTAAAACCTGGACGTAGTCTCCGTGACGTCCCCGCAGACTGTCTAAAACCTGGACGTAGTCTCAGTGACGTCCCCGCAGACTGTCTAAAACCTGGACGTAGTCTCCGTGACGTCCCCGCAGACTGTCTAAAACCTGGACGTAGTCTGCGTGACGTCCCACAGACTGTCTAAAACCTGGACGTAGTCTCCGTGACAGACTGTCTAAAACCTGGACGTAGTCTCCGTGACGTCCCCGCAGACTGTCTAAAACCTGGACGTAGTCTCCATGACGTCCCCACAGACTGTCTAAAACCTGGACGTAGTCTCCATGACGTCCCCACAGACTGTCTAAAACCTGGACGTAGTCTCCGTGACAGACTGTTTAAAACCTGGATGTAGTCTCCGTGACGTCCCCACAGACTGTCTAAAACCTGGACGTAGTCTCCGTGACAGACTGTTTAAAACCTGGACGTAGTCTCCGTGACAGACTGTTTAAAACCTGGATGTAGTCTCCGTGACGTCCCCACAGACTGTCTAAAACCTGGATGTAGTCTCCGTGATGTCCCCACAGACTGTCTAAAACCTGGACGTGGTCTCCGTGACGTCCCCACAGACTGTTTAAAACCTGGATGTAGTCTCCGTGACGTCCCCACAGACTGTCTAAAACCTGGATGTAGTCTCCGTGATGTCCCCACAGACTGTCTAAAACCTGGACGTAGTCTCCGTGACGTCCCACAGACTGTCTAAAACCTGGACGTAGTCTCTGAGATGTCCCCGCAGACTGTCTAAAACCTGGACATAGTCTCTGTGACGTCCCCGCAGACTGTCTAAAACCTGGACGTGGTCTCTGTGACGTCCCCGCAGACTGTCTAAAACCTGGACGTGGTCTCTGTGACGTCCCCGCAGACTGTCTAAAACCTGGACGTGGTCTCCGTGACGTCCCCGCAGACTGTCTAAAACCTGGACGTAGTCTCCATGTTCAACTTCCTCGGTCGCCATTTTTACCACACGTAGCCAACATGGCGTCCGCTGAGCGCTCCTTGATGCGTCATTCGTGTGCAGATATCTGTTTATAGAGGTACAGGAAGTCACCTTGTGTGTGTTCACGTTAACGTTAAGACTCTTTGTGGCCTTTTAACACAGGTTCTGTGGATATTACGTGGTGGAGCTGAAGGCGTCACGGCAGCGTCTATATTTGTGTCCCCTTCATGTAATCCTGGGAGGAAACACAGTTTCATTTAGTGTTTGCAGCTTACAGAGCGCCTCTTTCATCTCTTAAAGGACACTGTAAACCTTCAGCAGCAACAAAAGACTGAGCCCACTGCTGGGTTTAGACACAAACAGTGAGGCGAGGTTTGTTTGAGAGAAATCACAAGATGTCATTGAAAAATTCGATATGTTTATGAACAGGTATTTATTTAATGTTTTATATTAACAGATTAGTGAAGCATGAAGTTTGCACAATAATGAGAAAATAAGAAATTAAAATATTAATGTTAGTAGATCAACACAGAGGCTCGTGATGCACATACAGAACTATAAAATGAGAGATGTTAATGTGAATAAAAATATGAAATAAATCAAGCGGTAACCTCTGTGGCTGTCAAGTGTCAAAAACTGCAGTTCCTCTAACGTCCACTTGAGGCTGGCTCCAGAAGTGAGTCAGTCTCCATAAGTCCCCATGTTAGACAGCAGAAATAAACATGTTTACAGCCTGGTACAAAAAACAGTTTTGGTCTCTATAGCTAATTTCCCCGTTCATGACAACTGTACTGAGGGTGAATTTTTATACAACTCACCTGTTCAGATTATATTAAGGCTTAAAGTTATGCAGGATTAAGAGCGTGGACGCTTTGATTGACAGGTGGGTGTCTTGTCTGAGCAGCCAGGCGTCACTCAGCCCGCCTCAGGTCCGCTGATGATCCACGTCTTTGACGATTTTTAGATTAAGTGGGAGGTGGAAGCAGCAGGACTGACGGCCATATTTTTACTGTCTATGGAGCTGAAGCAGTTACAGTATACAAATCAAAAGTTAAATGTATGTTTTATATTTTGGCAGTCAAATGTTGGCGCTGATGCTCCAACCTGCTTCAACCTGTTGTAGTAGATAAGTGGGTTCGTTAAAGAAAACAGTCACATCGTCGGCGTACGATGATATTCTCTGTTCCCGTTCTCCTCGCCTGCATCCAGCCAGGGGCTCTGTAACGTACTGTAGGTGACAGAGGACAATCCTGGTGAGTACATCGCTCCAACAGGACGGTTTAGTGGCTGTGGCTCGGAGGTAGAGCGGGTCGTCCACTAATCAGATGATCGGCGGTTCGATCCCTGGTTCCTCCAGTCTGCATGTCAAAGTGTCCTTGGGAAAGATACTGAACCATTGGTGTGGGAATTATTAGCTGCCACAGAGAACAACATGTTGTGTTAATTTTAAGCACTTCCTGTTTTGTTTTGTACTCACCTTTTCCCTCCCATTTCAGACCCTGACTTCCTCCCTTTGTGTGATTTTCCCGCCTTTGTAATTGTTTGCCCCGCCCTTGATTGGTTTCACCTGTTTTC
The DNA here is from genome assembly GCA_033000465.1 of Sciaenops ocellatus. Taxonomy (NCBI): domain Eukaryota; kingdom Metazoa; phylum Chordata; class Actinopteri; family Sciaenidae; genus Sciaenops; species Sciaenops ocellatus. The sequence goes on along the minus strand of CP136880.1, from coordinate 1,514,098 downwards.
CCTTACATCAGGTATGAACAGTCCTCGTCTTGTCATCATGTTGTCAAGCGGTCCAGCCCGGTGTTCTGATAGAAGTTTGTGTTAAGTAAAAAGGAGCATTTTGTTAGCACCTCTTGTGCTCCTTGAGAGCGCCTCTTGTTACATCTTCATCAGTCCTGGAGTCGTGCATTTGAGTCCACCAGACTTGTGTCCGAGGTCGGGACACAACATATTACTGCCACCAAACAGGAGGAGACACTTATTAGATATCACACTTATTGGAAATGAGCGAAACAATGACAGCAGAGGGAGAGAATGCTATTAAAAGATATCAGGTGGTTAAAGAGTGAAACCTGTTTAATATAGCCACTTCAACTGAAACTTTACAAAATGCTGGAGTGTTTGGCGATGCCCTCAGCTCAGTGGCAGATGTCAGCCTCACCACTTAGCTCCCGAGGTCGGAGGAATCGAGCAGGTATGTACATGACAAGAACGAATAGCTGTTTGTGTGAGCAGCCATAATTGCGCCGATAGGAACCATTACCTGTCCTTCCCAGGTGAGATTATCAAGTCAATGGTCTTGAACTAATGACCAGAACATTGAGCCCAGACCTCTGCGAGCTGCTCAGGGCCTGAGTGGCAGAGATGAAATCTGTCTGAGATGAAGCAGCAATCAGCCTTTTTCTGCAGCTTCTGCTGGGAAACTTCTGGACAAGTTAGAGACATTTATAACAGCAGAGAGTGAAGAGGCAGCGAGGAAGAATATTTCACAAATCAGACGATGGAAGAAGAAAATTCTTGAAGAAAAACTGTGAAAATTGACATTTTTACAATTTAGCTCCTCCAGTTTCAGAGTGTAATCTGTACTCGAGTATTTGTTCTGATTACATTACGTATGATCAAAAACTTTAACTTGTAAAAAAAAAAACACAGTAAGGAAGCTCCCACCAACAACACTGAACAGCAAAATACAAAGAAAGGGTGAAACCAGGCTGTAAACATGTTTATTTCTGCTGTGAAGTTGGACATTTTAACATGGGGACTTATGGAGACTGACTCACTTCTGGAGCCAGCCTCAAGTGGACGACAAGAGGAACTGCAAGTTTTTGGCACTTCTGCATAGGTTTAATTTACCAGCCACAGAGGCTGCTGCTTGGTTATTTTGATTTAGCCTGTTGTTAGCTTGTTATAGCTCGCCGTTAGCTTGTTTTAGCTTGGTGTTGTCTTGATTTAGCCTGTTGTTAGCTCAGTACAGTTGTCATGAACGGGGAAATTAGCTATAGAGACCAAAACTGTTTTTTGTACCAGGCTGTAAACATGTTTATTTCTGCTGTGAAGTTGGACATTTTAACATGGGGACTTATGGAGACTGACTCACTTCTGGAGCCAGCCTCAAGTGGACGACAAGAGGAACTGCAGTTTTTGAAGCTGACTTGTAAAGATGATTTCTGTCTCTCTTAATATAAAGTTTCAGACGTGTTTCTCTGTATTTCCTGTTATGGAGCGTCCTTAATAAAGTTCTTATCATATTTATTGTTAAGACGCGTTTGTACCTTGTTAGGATTCGTCTCGACAAAGACGTCGTGACAGATGTCTGGTTTTATGTTGGACTCCTCGACTGGATTAGACGGATGATGAGACTGATACAAAAGAGCAGCTTTTGTATCCGGTAAGGCTTTAATAGCGCCACATCTGCTCGTCTCGAAGTAAGAGCGAACTATAATCTCACACCTGCTGTTGGCTTTCGCTCAACTGCACCGGCAGATAAATCTCACGGACTGGCACACAAAACACACACACACACACACACACACACCTAAACTGTCAGTGTGAATCCAAAACGTCTGAGGCCAAACATCTGGAACTAATACTCGAAGAGAGGCTCTCAGATTTTATTGAATTATTCTCCTCTCTGAGAAGAAGAACTCTATTTGGTCGACGCTTTAGAGCGAAGGGAAGAAAGTCGTGACGGATGCCTCGCCCTGAAGCGACGGTGGCGGTACATGAAGTGTAGCCGTCCTGTTTTTGAGGCCTGAGATTAATATCGTGTTCCCTGTTAGCAGCTCGTCTAATCCGACTCAGATTGGCAGACTTGCAGGATTACCCAGCAGGATTACGCCGCGTGTCGTGAAAAACCGGCGTGGTCAGTGACATTCTCGAGCTGAAAAATCTTCGTTTGCACGCACGTTAAAGCCGATACGATGAAAGACACGGCACGAGCAGCACGTGCCGTCCGATTGTAGTCGACACTCTGGGGGCCTCGCGGTCTCTCACGGCTTCTGAAGGCTGTCAGTGTTTGATACTTACCAGAATATCTACATCTGTTCCTCGTGTCTGTGCCGGTATCAGAAGTTTCTGGGCAGCAGCTCGACTTTCTCTTCTCATTTAGCCGGCTTTGCCAACATTTCTTTATTTTCTGTGCTGTCAATGCAGGAGGAAGTCTGTCAAACATTCAGTCTGGTTCTCAAAGCTCCGTGTGGTGGCGAGGAATCTCTGAAATAAATGAATATAAAAACATAATACTATAATAATACTGCACTGGAATGTAATTTAAAATAAGTTTTTCATTTTGTTTGAACATCAGCCTGATACGTAGTCACTTCCATGCTGGTAGAGCAGAGCTCCACATACAGCTGTGATTAGTTATGAGCTAAAATGTGACGTTAACGTCGTGAGTGGAGGTGAAATTAACGGTTCAAAACCGCTAAAATCACGGCTCCAAACGACAAACGGAAGTACAGGTCAGTAAATTCACTTAAAATGTCATATAAATAAAGGTTTTAACATAAAATATGAAGAAAAAAAACAGCTGTGTTTGCCAGAATTTCATGGTATAATTATACGGTATAACTTTTCTAATATTACGGTAAAAGGATGTTAGTACTGTTGGTTTACTGTTTAAGGTTGGTGTTTTATTCCATATTTTAAAATGTCTGTAGATTTTACTGTGAAAAACTGCCAAACCATGACAGTAAAAGACCGTAAAATATGACATTAAATATTACAATGTTTTACTGTAAAACAGTTTCTAAGATAAAATCCGACTTTATTCTGTTTAAATTAACTTAAAATGACGTATAAATAAAGGTTTTAAAATATTACAGGAAAACACTGTTATAATTCACGGCATATTTTACGGTCTTTTACTGTCATTTAGCAGGTTTTTTTACAGCGACCCGCCTCCTGTGTGAACTGTCTGCAGCTGAACAGGGTCGACTTTATTTTAACTTTATATCATGTGTGAAGACTAACGCTGCTGAACGTTGCAGCTGTACGTGAAGTCATTCCAGATAAACCGCAGCAGATAAATGACTTCTCCTTCATCCACTTACACAGCATTCATCAGAGAGTAGAATACATTAAAGCTAATTGAGCATTTTTGCCATTTGGGCTGTATTAATTGAAAAGCCATCACTGCCAGCCATGCACCAAATGACCACATTAACCGTCAACATTATGTTTGACATCCTACTAGATGAAGTAGTGCTCGGGGAGCTCTCAGCGGGCTCTTAGAAACACCAGACGAGAGCTGGTGTGTAGGTGGTCAGGCCTAAAGTCAAACAACAAATTGCCGTCTGTCTGCGTCACTACCGCTAATCACCGATGGATGGATTCGCCGTGTCGTCCAGGATTTGTGTCCGCCGGGATGAAACAGCACAAACTTTCACGGTGGGAAAAAAACGAACCCGCAGTCTGTTTCCAGACGTTCACAAGCTGTTCCCCTCTATTTGCACCTCATTTCTGCTCCCGAGCGCATCTATCACGTCGTATCTTCTCTGCCTGCGAGATGTCTTCACCCTCGTTGCTCCTCGGGTATCACCCTTGTTTGAGTATCTGAGCTCGTGTTTCACAGGAGGTAGCCGAGGGAATAACACGCAGGATGCTGTCTCCTTCGGTCGCTGCACTGCACTCAGTCATGCACAGCCCCGTGCAGCAGCGTGCTGCTTGTAAGATGACAGCAGTACTTCATTTGAACATAAAGGTGTGTGCAGGAAGTGTTCTCCGACTTTGTGCACAAAGATTTAAAATGCTTAAAAAACAAATTATGTTGATTAAGCACCCGACAAGATTTTACTGACACAGACAGAAGGTTTGCAGAATGAAATGCAAATTATGATCAGTCATACAGGACAGCCACCAACAGCAGACATAGCAGCCAGCTAATATTACTGACTAGTCCAACAGCAGTCAGCCCAGCTCGGCGTCTGTCTTTCAGCCTTTTATTTCACCAAGCTCTCACCAACCACTAAAAGTCAGTCCCAGATTTACTCTTGTCCGGCGGCTTCTTGCTCGCTCACTCTCTCCTTTTCTCTTCTTAGCTTCCTCCGTCAGCGTCCTCTTCGCTCTCTTCTCCTCTGCCATTATGTCCATAGAGGCTGCTGAGCGTTGCCTGCTCACCTAGCTCCTGTTCTGGCACGACACCGGCTCCCGTAAACCTCCTCTTCTTCTTCCCGGTGGTCCAAAACACCTGTGGTACAAACACTAACACTCCCCCGGTGCTCTGCCTGGCTAACAAACTGAGCTAACAGTCAGTTTATCAGAGAAAAGTTACTTTAAATAACAAAAGATTATAAATAAATGAGCTCAAATATAAAGAAATACAGCAGAGTCCCTTTATTCTTCTTGTATTTATATCCACAGCTTTCATTATTTTGTGTCTGTAACATCTGAAACAGTTCAATGAATTTCAGCAGAATATATTGAATGATAGCGTTAGCTCTGTGCCGTCGTGTCCCTGATGTGGAGAAAACGTTCTCCTTAATCTCGCCTCGAGGGCTCGCTCCGAGCTGCCGAAGGTCTCCGGGGATCCCTTCATCTGGAGACTCTCTCTGCGCACAGACTCATTTCCATTTTGGCTTCACCCGTAATGGTGAACGAACGGGGTGAACGGTAACAGGGTGGAGGTGGAGGGTGATAATCTGGTGAATCAAGGTGCAGCGGTGGTGCACTTTGGTTTTTGCACGTGGAAAAGGCATTAGGAGGAATACATTATCATAAGTTATCAGGTAAGTGAGGGGCTCTCATCTGGTTTAAAAGCATCACGAGGAGCGTCTCCCAGGAGGAAACTTTCCATTTTAAAGTCCAGTCTGTCACATTTAAGATGATTTATTGGCAGAAACTGTTGATGATATTCATAAGCATGTTTTAATTAGTGTTTATTTACCTGAAAATTTTATTTTTTAAACCTTTATGTCTCGTTTTCGTCCCCAGACGCAGCTAAAATCCTACAGCACCTGTTCGTTTGTCTCCTCTCGAGTGGATAATCCCAATCAATAACCAATGATTAGTCACCTCATTGATCGTCATCGTCCAGGTTAACTAACAGGCTTTTCTAATATCCAATCTGTGCACTCTAATAGAGCCGCTCGAACCTTCAGGAACACGAGAAGTCCACAGACGATTCCTCCAACAGGCAGATTGTAATCCCATTATAACAGGCGCTCTGCTCAAACAAATGAAATCATCTGCTGCAAACTGGAGGGAGGCCAAGTTTACATAAATAAATTAAGAAACAGATTCACTTCCTCCCCCTTCAGTGATTGCACCTGCATCATTTAACCGATAAGGGCCTCTAAATAAATTGCTCTCAGACTGTATTTGATTCAGGCGGGTCCCCATGTTTTTTAATATTTGTGCCGTGCTGGTCATCGCACGCTTCTTCCTTCAGAGTAAATACAGGAAACAGTCCCACACATACTGACAGAGGAGGAAGTGGACCTTCACTTCCAGACCAGGAGCTTCCTCAGAGAGGACCTGTGGAAAGATTGTCGAGTCGCCCAACTAATTTGAAAGAACAGAAAGATTCAAAAATAAAAAATAAAGTCAGCTGTGACGCCTGAAGACTGCATGTTGTGATTAGGCATGCATGATTACTCGTGTTAGTAAGCAAGCAGGGAAGTCCTACACACTAAAATATGTGACATTTGCTGTACTCGAGTATTTGTTCTGATTCAGTTCAGTCACTTTTTTCTCTTCTTAGCTTCCTCCGTCAACGTCCTCTTCGCTCTCTTCTCCTCTGTCATTATGTCCATAGAGGCTGCTGAGCCGGACAGTGTGCAGTACTAGCTAATGAAAGAATCCATTAAGATCAACAAAGCTAACATCACTGCAAAGTCAAACATGTTGTCATATTGTGGTTTTAGCTGGCTTACGTTAGCTTGCTTGCTAATGTTAGACATCAACATTGTTGATGGATGCTGTGTTGTAGCTAACATTAGTGCTAAACATGTCAAACATGTTGTCATATTGTCGTTTTAGCTGGCTAACGTTAGCTTGCTTGCTAACACAGACAAATTGCTAGCTAGCTAACGTATCAAAATCCTTTCTTGGGTGGATAACGCCAGCTAATTCATCCAGACTCCTGGTTGGCTCGCCACGTTATCGCTAGCAAAACAACATGAATGGATAAGTTATTTATAGCTTACCGAATGAGTTCAGCAGCTAACGTGATCTATGATGCTAACTTATGTATTGTCCAGCTCCTGTTCTGGCACGACACCGGCATCCCTTTGCTCTGAGCTCACAGTCTGGCTAACAAACTGAGCTAACATTAGCTAACAGCAGCTACAGTTACATAGTGTGAGAACAGAGACACCATTCACCTGATTACAAGTCAGTGTAGCATCAACAGGATTTAACGTCTGTTAGTTGATGGTGCAGAGGTTACATCACGGTGTCGGTGAACAGACCTTGATTTCTGCTGTTATTGTGTGTACACACACACACACACACACACACACAAACACAAACACACACACACACGAGTAAAGAGGAAGCACATAACGACATCTGAAAGAGTTAATGAGCTTGAGCTTCAAGGTAGCGGCCTGTCTCAACGGGGAGCTGCCACAGACTCTTAAAGTGTTGATGGATGGGCTTGTTTGATCACTTGTTATCCAGGTGCACTGCTCCAAGGTTGCTCTGTTATTGCATCTTGCCCAATTATATAAAGTCAATAGCAAAAAGTGTTTTCACATCTGAATTCATTAAGGCTTTGGCAAGGACCCTTCCCTGCTGCTACAGTCTCTAACGCTGCACTATGAAAATCCCGGGACTTTATTGCAACCATGATCCCTGTAAGTCGGTGAATGACCCACAAAGAGTCTGTTTGTTTCGCTGAGATGTGTCGGCGTGTCACTCCTCCTCTTGTTTCTTTAGCTAAGATAGATGAATTTAATTTAAAATCCCTAAAAAAGGGATGCTGAACATTTCTTTACGCTGGCCCCCGAAGAGCCGATATGATGAATTAAAAACGGGAATTGAAACGAGGACTTCACTGACTGTGAGGATTTCCCATTAAAGGGCAGAGAAAATGAAAGATGTCTCATCAAAGCCTCTCGGATGACGGCTGTATCGCTCGCTCTGCGTTGGCTTTTATCCGCCAAACCAAGCTCAGATTAATGCTTATCTGTGAGTTCTACAACTCGACTCTTCTCCCCTTTTATTTAATCTGATTATGTAGTGCACCCGTGGAGAACAATTTCCAACAATGAAGAAGAAAAACAGCCCTCCCTCTTCGGGGTCTCGTACTCCGCCGAGAGAGATAGTTTCCCTGATTTGAAGAGTGGATTTCATCACGGGCGTAAACACCCGGCTGTAACTGAAGCACTTGTTTTCCCTCTTTGTCCCGCGACTATATCAAATGTGAAGTAATGATCCCAAGTGTATTACATTTTAATGGTGTTATTACAGCATACGAGCACAATTAGTTCATCAGCCGAAAAGAGGAGATCATTTCCAGTGGCTCAGCTCCGTTTAATGGCAGTCCCAGAGATGCTGGCACAGCAGAATCAGACCATGTACCAGACGACTGCAGGATGACATTTAAGAACCATAAACAGCTACTTATACGTTGTGATTGTGTCTGCAATTTACCTGACGCATTGCCGCTGTGTAAGTGGAGGAAAAACGCCTAAAGAGGCTGATTGGCTTCATAGAAAATATGTTAATATGCAACGCAGAAATCACTCTTGGATTTAATTTAACAGCCTCCATTCGATGAGCTTAATTTGGGTGCCGCCGCCACCGCCGCTTTATTATATCCTGTAACGTGCTGTCATAAAAAAAAGGTAAGTTGGTGGAGATCAGATGATGTATAGCTTCGGTAGCGCCCATCCCGCGACATCAATTATTCTTTGACAGTTTCACGGTTGTCAGGCCACCCATAATGATATCCGATGGGTCAACTTGAAATTGGACAGGTGAGACGGTATGTCATCCTGACATAAGGACAATGGGAGCAGCATGAGCACTGATAGCTGGAAAAATTGATTTAAGGGGATTTTTCTCCAACAGGCGTGAAGATCATCCATACATAATTCCTCTATAGGTCAGAAATGATACATTATATATGGCCTGTTTTTACTGGAGATAGAGGAAGCTTCATTTTTAAATATAAAACACACTGAACGCTGTCGGAAACTCGTTCTTTAGCGATAACGCACCAGAGGCAGTGCTGTTATACTGAATATCAGCACGGCTGCGATTCAGTCATATAAACACGGCATGCTGATATTCAGTACAGACCTCGAGTGAAACATGTTTAATATTATCATAAGGTCGGGGCGCTCTGAAAACTAGGTAGTTACTATGGCAACAGCTGAAAAAACTCCTAAAATCCCGTCTCACACACGACAGACGGTGAATTAACAGTGTTTAGAGTCTGTGTTTAGTTTGGCATGTAGCTGATCCACCAAGCAGCTCTTATTTTATTGAGAAATCTTTATGTCCAAAAGGGTTTACCGCTGGCCTAACAATTAAATAACGCTCATCAACACTAAAATAACGCTGGTCTAACATTAAAATAACACTGGTTTAGAGTTGTTGACTCAAAACATAAAGTTTGTACAGAAACACAGTTTATCTTTCTACCTTGATGCCGAATTTACAAGAAGACTGTCGACATATGACAGGAGCTAACAGGAGCTACCGTTAGCACAGACCAGCTGCTTTGTAACGGTTGGCCTCATTCTTACGCTCGTCTAACATTAAAATAACGTTGGTAGAGAGTTGTAGTTTATCTTTGTGGATTTTATTGATGCTGAACTGACAGTCAGACTATCGACATGTGACGTCCTTTAGCTCGTGTTTTTACGGACACGTAATGAATTGTTCAAGTGTCATATTTCTTAAAGGGACAGCGCAGGGAGCTTTAGTTTACTTCAAACTGATAATATGTTTATTTTGGAACGTTCTGTCAACGCTACAGAAACGCTAAGGTAACTGTTGATAAGTATAGCCTGTGCTATGCTTTGCCTGTGCAAAGTAGCTAACAAGCTAATAGACAAACAAACCTGTTGTCACTTATTGCTGTCACTCGAGGTCGTGCCGTTATTCTGAATATCAGCACGGCCGTGATTATACGACGGGCTCGGCACATCATCGCTGCATCTGGTGTGATATTTGTCAGTATATGTGATGAATGTGATGCTGTCTGCTCAAAATAAAGACTGAGCTCTGACTGTGAGAAGCCTGACAAAGCCTCAGTCACTTTGAAAACAGTCATACGCATCCCTGAAAGAGATTACCGTCGACGCCTGAGTTGCCATGGCTGCAAAGCGAGAATCCCTGATGTTTATTTCCCCCCACTGCTTTTAAAACTGCAAGACAGGAGATACTAATCAGACTCAAAGTTCTTCTATTACCATAAAGAATCATGTAGCCTTCGCCACTGCTGCCTTGTTCCTGTCAGTCCTTTTAAAATGATAAATGATTTTCCAATGTATTAAATAAATTACCTTGAGCGTTGCAAGACAAGGAGAGTGCAGATCTGTGGGTGGGAGCTGATAAAGGTGTCCTTGAGGTATTTCATGCAGGAAAAATTTTTTCAGTGGATTAAAACGAGCCAGACGACTGCAAATAGCTTCTGAAAAAGCTTCTCATGATTCGCCTGCAGTATCTGAGATACTCCGACATGTCTGATGCTCCTCCACCATCTGCTGTAGACGTGGAGAAACATCCTCCATCCATCTGTAACTCACGGTGATGGAAAGATAATTAACAACATCTACGTCGACAAAGGTTGAAATCAGCTCGTAGCTTAGCAGAAATACAAAGTTTAAGTCACGAACCTTCGTCAGGCATCAAATTTAGAATATTGGTGTTTGTTTTTATCGGTTATAGATGTGGTAAATGTGTCAGATGTTTGAGATTTGGCTTCCTAATGATTGTTTGTTTGTTGTATCATAGACTGTATAAAACCTGCATGGAGTCTCCATGACATGCCAACAGGTTTCTAAGCTCAGTGTGGCCATCGTGTCAGTCCTGCCTCTAATCTAAAAAATCAGCAAAGACGTGGATCATCGGTGGTACTGGTTGCTCAGTAACGACGCCCACCTGTCAATCAAAGCGTCCACGCTCTTAATCCTGCATAACTTTAAGCCTTAATATAATCTGAACAGGTGAGTTGTATAAAAATTCACCCTCAGTACAGTTGTCATGAACGGGGAAATTAGCTATAGAGACCAAAACTGTTTTTTGTACCAGGCTGTAAACATGTTTATTTCTGCTGTGAAGTTGGACATTTTAACATGGGGACTTATGGAGACTGACTCACTTCTGGAGCCAGCCTCAAGTGGACGACAAGAGGAACTGCACTTCCTGTGTCGGCTCCACTTCACAGCCACAGAGGTTGCCGCTTGGATACGTCGTATTTTGTACATCGATTGTCAATCAAACCTTCAAAGTCCTGACACCAGTTGATTACTCATTAATCACATTAATTTCATGTTTAAATATGTAAATGAGGTGTTATCTAATGTAACTTTTGGTGAAATCTACACACAAAGTCAAGTCAGATAAACAGAAATGTGTGTTTAGTCTAAAAGACGACGTGTTATTGAAGAAAAACAGACCAAATCTCTGCATAAAAACATGTTTTTACCTGTAAAAAAACTGTGCAGCCATGCACTAAAAATACTACCACACCTGTGTGTGCTGTCTCAGATCATTGTCTCTATAATTAATACCAAATTTTTCCAGGAAACTGCGAGAACTTGTTACCAAATTGTGCGTTGTCATGTTAAAGACGCTGAAAATGCACCGGTGTCTTTTTAAATTGAGTTTTTGCTCAGAGCTCGTCCGTGGTGATGAAACTTGTACAGAATGGTGTATGAGGATGAGTGCCTTTTCTTTTTATTATGTAATATGCTACGCCTAATTGAGCAGCCAACCCATTTTCTCTGCTTAAAACCAAATAACTTTAATGTCTTCAGAGAAAACTTTTACAAGTACATCCTATTCAGGCTTTTTTTGGTTTATGGCGGTGTCACGAACAGCAGCAACAGTTTCAGGACACACACACACACACATACACACACAGATACACAAACAAACACAAATAAACAGGCTCAACAAAACAAACACACTTCCCAAAGAAGGAAATCCACAAACACACACAGACAACTGACATGTTTCCCTCTGTGGAAATCTGATGTGATGAAACGAGTCCAAAAACTGAAACCCTGCAAAGAGACTGAAAATAGAAAGTTAGTGCACACGTGGAGAGGAAATGTGGTGACCTCCAGTGTCAGAGTGTAATCCCACTGTGGTAAATCTGTTCAGCTGTACTCGAGTATTTGTTCTGATTACATTACTTCTGATCAAAAAACAGCCGAACATGAACAAGGTCACCAACAGCAGACATAGCAGCCAGCTAATATTACTGACTAGTCCAACAGCAGTCAGCCCAGCTCGGCGTCTGTCTTTCAGCCTTTTATTTCACCAAGCTCTCACCAACCACTAAAAGTCAGTCCCAGATTTACTCTTGTCCGGCGGCTTCTTGCTCGCTCACTCTCTCCTTTTCTCTTCTTAGCTTCCTCCGTCGACGTCCTCTTCACTCTCTTCTCCTCTGCCATTATGTCCATAGAAGCTGCTGAGCCAGCACCAACTGTGTGCAATATGAGCTAATATGATGTTAGACATCAACATTGTTGAAGGATGCTGTGTTGTAGCATCTACTACAACAAAAAGTCCAAGGTCAAAGCTAACATTAGTGCTAAACATGTCAAACATGTTGTCATATTGTTGTTTTAGCTGGCTAACGTTAGCTTGCTTGCTAACGCAGACAGCTAGCTAACGTATTAAATACTGTCTTGGGTGGCTAACGTCAGCTAATTCATCCACACTCCTGGTTGGCTTGCTAACGTTATCGCTAGCAAAACACTATGAGTGGATAAGTTATTTATAGGTTATCAAGTAAGTTCAGCAGCTAACGTGATCCATGATGCTAACTTATGTATTGTCCAGCTCCTGTTCTGGCACGACACCGGCTCCGCTCCCTGTCACCATTCCCTGTAAACCTCCTCTTCTTCTTCTTCCCGGTGGTCCAAATTGCCTGTGGTACAAACACTAACACTCCCCCAGTGCTCTGAGCTCACAGCCTGGCTAACAAACTGAGCTAACATGAGCTAACAGCAGCTACAGCTGTCAGCAGTTTACTTCACTGTCCATCAGGAAACTCTGTAAATCACAGAGAGTTGAGGCGGAGCAGCCGGAGGACATCAGAGGGAAAACCAGAAAACATTTTCTCCATAAAATATGATCCAGTTTCACCAAAATCAGTGAAATAGTTGGTGGTGTGTGACTTAGTGCCGTAAAGCGTTACGTACTTCTCCCGACCCGGAGCCCAAAGTTACATAGTGTGAGAACAGACGTACGAATGACAGAGACACCATTCACCTGATCACAGGTCAGAGTAGATCAACAGGAGGTAATCTGTTAGTTTATCAGAGGAAAGTTACTTTTTTGCTGCTTTTTATCTGCCAATCTGTAAAAATAACCTTGAACGTTGAATATTTGCAATAGAACGAATGAAGAAGTTAATTTCTCCACCCCACACACACACATATATATATGATATAAATTGCAGGTTATAAAATGTAATATTTGCTCTGGAGTTCATGGAATATATTTTCATTCACTCTCCTCAATGTGTTATTAATGTACAAGTGAGACGCCCTCAAGGAATCGTAGAGGGCACGACCATATCTTAGATGAGAAAACGGAGAGGGGAGAAAGTTGCAATAAAACCGGAGTAAATCCCTCTGATACCATTTGGCAGACGGGTGCTTGATATACCTCAGGCTGGATATTAAAAATCTCAGATGGGCTGTCCAACTGACAACTTAATCCATTTAGAGACACTGAGTAAGCAGCAGGAAGCTGACTCAGGGTCAGCGTATACAGAGGTCTGTCGTTTCTCACACGAGCCACAATAAGTTTATCTCCAGTAATCTATTCCACGAGCTTAAAGAGACAAAAACAGCGGAGAGGAGGCAGGAGAACGATTCAATCACCTCCTCTTTGATATCACGAGGATTAAAAGGTGTCACACTCAGACACAGGGGCTTAAAAGCAGAAGACATATGGTATACATCCACAAAAAAGGACATCACAGAGTGTATTTGAGTTATGAAGGGGAGAGAGAATGACCTTTTGGAAACAGAGCAGTTCAATAAGTTAATTAATAAGGCCATGTTCCTGTGGTGGAGCAGAGATTGGCTGGGGGCACGGCGGTCTCTGTGACTTTCCCATTAGCATCTCTGGAAATATGGAGGGCTGTGAGTCGTGAGTTATTATTTTAGTCAAAAGCGATGCAGAAGTTGGTGACACGCGTGGTTACGTAAGTGAACTCTAAACGGGTTTCACAAGTAAACGAGAGAAAACTACCTTCAGCCCAAACAAGTTTGTGTCAAACTTATAATAATAAAAACAGAACGCACTGTGCCTTCCTGATTGGGCATTAGTTGGTGCCCCAGTCAAGGTCCAAGGTCAAGTATCTCTGGTGTGCTGTCTGCAGTTCTGTGGACGTGGTACCCGACTGAGGAGCTGAGCCTGAAGGCAAAGCTCTCGATCTTCCAGTCCATCTACGTTCCAACCATCACCTGTGGTCATGAGCTTTGGCTAGTGACCAAGAGAGCGGCCGAAATGAGCTTCCTCCATCGGGTGGCTAGTCTTCAACTGTGGGAGCAAGTTGGTGCCCCAAGCAAAGGAGTAGAAGTATCTCATGGTCTTGTTCATGAGTGACTGGGATTGGTGCGTTGTCTGCAGTACTGCTGACGTTGTACCGGACTGAGGAGCTGTGCCCGGGAGCTCTCAATCTACGTCCATCTATGTTCTAACCCTCACCTATGGTCATGAGCTTCCTCCTGTGGCTAGTCTGGGAACACCTCGGGATCCCCCAGGAGGAGCTGAAATGTGTTGCTAGGTTGAAGAACATCTGGAACGCCTTGCTAAACCTGCTAAACCGTGCTTCTCCCAGTTGGACGTAAACACCTCCAAATGAAGGCGCCCAGGGGGCATCCTGATCCAATCAGATGCCCCAAACCACCTCCACTGGCTCCTCTTGATGCAAAGAAGCAGCAGCTCTACTCTGAACAAAAAAGTATAGTCCAAAAGATATTCCTGAGGTGTTCCCAGGCTAGATGGGCTATATAGTCCCTCCAGGAGGTTCGGGGTCTCCTCCCTGTTGGTGGAGGAAGCTCATTTCAGCTGCTTGTATCCACAATCTCATTCTTTCAGTCACTACCCAAAGCTCATGACCAGAGCTGAGGGTTGGAACGTAGATGGACCTGAACATCGAGAGCTTTGCCTTCAGGCTCAGCTCCCTCTGAACCACAATGGTCTGGTACAACGTCCACAGACTCCGAGTACTTGAACTACTTTGCTTGAGGCAGCAACACGTCTTCCAACCTAGAGGGAGCATCCACCGTTTGGGAACATTGTTGGTACACACAGTTCATCTCTGTTTCTACAGATGAAGTTAAGACTACAATGCAAAGAGAAAGACAGATATCAACAACAATTCATCTGAGACGGACAGACGGAAAGTCGTCTATCAAGTCCACAGTTCGAACTGGTTTTTGTAATCCTGGACGTCGAGTTCTACGGGATAAAGTAACATTTCACAAAGCGCCCAAACTTTTTTGTTCAGTTTTGTACCTTGAGACAAATAAATGTAATTAATCTTTAAAATGTGATATACTTTCTATCTCACAAGGAAAATAAATTAATTCATGCTGGGATTTTTTTTTGTTTGTTTGTGCAAATTAGTTAATGTTCAATAACGTCTGTTGGCTGTTATTGGGAGATCTGCACACACACACACACACACACACACACACACACATACAAGCTTAAATCTACGATTCATTCTGTGCCTGGTCGGAGCAGTTTATGTTTATAAATCACTCCAACATTGGAGTGATTGCATGATGGAAGAGGTTCCAGCTATAAACTATTTCAAATGTAACCAAAGCAATTGCAGCTGAAATGCATTTGCAGCTATTAAATACAGTAAAATATCAGATTTATCTGCAGTATAAGCCGAGTGTCAACCCGTGTACCGAGTTAATGTACTTCATAAGTAAACACATTTTGATTTGATGACAGCTTTGAATGCTCTTGGCGCTCTCTCAGTCAGCTTCATGAGGTAGTCACCTGGAATTCAGTTTTTTGCCTCTTTAATGTTGTTCAGAGGGAATGTTGGCACACAGGAAATACCTGCTACTGTTTTAGTCCATATTATGGCAAGAACCGCTCGGTTAATTTTTGGTTCAAACCGCCGTGTCATTGAGGTGAACAGATGGTATCTACATGTGTGGTTCCCACCGTGAAGCATGGAGGAGGACGCTAACTGTATCTTCTAGTTGGCAACAGAAGCAGACTCCCAGTAAAGGAGAGTTTCCCGATGGACAGATAGCTTATCTGGCAGGCCGAGCACCTGAGGTTAGCTGCCTCAGCCCTGAACCCAGCAAGAAGACCATCTCAGAACTGTATTTCCTGTCCTCAAACTGGCCTCAGTTGGTCTTTGATGCTGTGTTTGTTCCCGGTCCGGATTCACTGGAAGCTCCCAGTCCAGGAAGAGTGCCGCCCTATCGTCAATGGGACTATTTCTTCATGGTGGTAGGGCTGTACACACACGCAGCGCTAAATGCTAATCAATATCTACAACAAGCCCCTCCATAGTTTCCCGTTTTTACACAAAACACGTAAATATGCGAAAGCTATAAGCAGAGTGGAAGATGTTTAATTGTGTTTGTGTGTTTGATTGGCGAGCTTTAGATGCTAGTAGCTGGATTTGGTTAGCTGTTTCCAGTGTTTGTGTTAAGCTAAGCTAACTAGCTTCTGGCAGCAGAGTATATTTTAGGGACTATTTTATCTGTAAAGAAATGGTTGGTTTTTCAAACTGTTGCACTCTGGGTAACTCAGTCTGTGTTGGAATAAGAGATTTTTCCTCTGTGAAGGTTAGCAGAATTTAAAACGACATTTTCAGCTGTTGTTTATTGTTGCTGAGAGCAAATCATTGTGTGCAATGTTGGGAATAATCAGATCGAATAGCCGAATATTTGAAGTTATTATGAGTCTGTGATGGAGGTGTGCACAGCTCGTTAGATATATAGATATGTACACGAAGCTAATGCCAGTTTTTCAGGTGATTGAGACACGACACGAGTTTTCTCGTGATGCTCTGAATATAAAATCTAAACTGTGCAGTTGGTGATGACATACAGTTGGTGATGTTAGCTCACAATGACTCATGTATTGACGGATGCATTTACAGTCAGCTGATTTAAGCTTCTCAAAGATATCCACTCTGACAGGTGTCATTGTGCACCATCTACTGACTTCACCCCAACCACAGACGGAGACAGGGTGGGCGATGGAGGCAGGGTGGAGGAGAGTTTGGACTGTCTTCTTCTTGTCCCTCTCAGATGGTTCCTGATCAGATCAAATGTGGGATCATGCTGCATTAGCTGCTAGTTCAACACTGCCATCTTCTGGATAGAGTGGCTTATTGTAGCTGCTGTCATGAGAGTCACTCACACAGGTAGAGACAGGAAAGGTCCATCAGAAACTTCCTTTAAGGAGCAGAACCTGGATCATGGTGGACGGACATCTGCTCAGATCTGGACAGCAGCTATAGTCCTACAGCATCATAACTAAAGGAAGGTTCAGGACTCAACTGAGCCAGCCCGGACTACAAGCTCTATCAAAAAGGAACGTCTTCAGGTGACTCTTAAATGTGTTGAGGGGCTCTGCCTCCAGAACCAGAGCTGGGAACTGGTTCCACAGGAGAGGAGCTTGATAGATGAAGACTCTGGAGACTATAGGAACCACAAGTAACCATGAGGCACCACGAGGAACCACAAAGAACCAAAAGGAACCACAAGGAACCACAAAGAACCAAAGAGAACCACCAGGAACTACAAGGAACCACCAGGAACCACAAAGAACCACATGGAACCATGAGTAACCCAGCATCCTGAGAGCGCAGTGTTCTAGTGGGGTAACAGGGTACTATGAGCTTTAAGCTATGATGGTGTCTGACCATGAAGAGCTTTGTAGATATATAGTATAGCTTCTATACTATACAAGGTGTTGACGTAGTTATAGACCACAAACAGTCAGAGTGGGGACTGTAACGTCCTCCACCATCCTCACCAACACCGGAGCCCCTCATGGTCGTGTCCTGAGCTCCATCCTTCACCCTGTGACTGTATCAGCCCGTCATCTGTTACAAATACATCTAATACTGTGATGACATACTTGCCCTCCTTAATGACAATAACTGTTTTAGGCTATGAAGACTCCACCCACGACCCCCACCCATGAGGTGGTGGAGGGCTTCAGATATCTTGGCTGCCATCTGCAAACTCAAAGTTTCTGCTGCTGCTCTATAAAAGTATCACCCGACCCATCCTCCTCCTCTATTGTTCCTCCACTTTCTTCAACATGTTAACAGCAAAATCGCACATCGCCTCCAAAATTATTGGTCTCTCCGCCCACGACCTCTCAGACCTCAAACAGCAAAGCAGAGAGCACACAGCAGAGGACACGATCCCAAAACACCCCCTCAACCCAGATACAGATCCCCGCACTGGAAATGGGCTCGCGGTGGCAGCAGGTTAGTCCCCTCTGTCACTGCATCAGTCAACCAAACAGCACATGTGGGCAGAAATGTGCTGCATCTGATGTATAATCTGTCTGTGTATTTATGTGGTGCTATGAACAGACTGTGGAAACAAAGAACAACAAGTACCAGAAAACACTGCCTGACTCTGAGAGCGGGAAACTTCTTGTCGTGTTTTCACGTTTCATCTTTTCCTGAACGACCTGTCGACATTCACAGCTCATCCAGTAACGATGCTTCCTGTCCGACTTCAAGAAGGTGAGATCTGTGAAATCTGGATCTTCAGTTCTGACTGACTGGTGGTGCCTAGACGGGATCGTAGACCCGGCCATGGTTTCCACTTAGTTCATCAGTGCTCATTGTTATTGTGATGACTGTTGTCCAAGTCTGTAAAGTCACCTGAGGTCCGGTGTAGAGGTCGTTAAGGTCACCTGAGGTCCGGTGTAGAGGTCGTTAAGGTCACCTGAGGTCCGGTGTAGAGGTCTTTAAGGTCACCTGAGGTCCGGCGTGTTTGAGTCTGTGTTTGTGTGCCTGCAGCTTTCTGTCTGATTGTTTTGGGCGTCTGACGGCACAAAGGTTTAGTTTCAGGATGTGCGGGCCTGCAGCAGGTCAACAGAGACTGTGAATCACAAGATAGTGTGTGAACAGCTGTATGTATTGTAGTCTATGAACTCATATCTGATCTATAGTGGTGGTGCCTGAAAATACTGAAAACATGACTTTGTGTCGGTGTTGGACAGATACTGGAGGACAGATGGGACACAAACAAACATCAAGCTTGACTTCATGGAGACTTTAATGTTGTTACTCTGTGAGCAACATGTCGCTGAAGGATGTTGGAAGAAACAGACAACATGTTAATTTATGTGTTAAATATGTTGAATAGGGTGTCGGTCAGCTCAGTTGGTAGAGCATCCGCCCCATGTACGAAGGTCAGTCCTTGCTGCAGCGGCCCAGGGTTCGAATATAGAAGTATCATATTTGAGTATTGAGTAATATACTCGAATATGTTGAATAATTATAAATCTAAAGAAATATATAACTGTGCAGGCTGTGGCTGATAACACTCACTTGATGTTTCATTTTAATATTTATTAACACGATCAGATTTTTGTAGGATTCTCATTTAATTCGTGAAAACATTAAAATTTTGTTATTTTGGTTTTATTTTGAAAGTCTCTACCGGAAGTTACGGCTGCCATTTTGTCTGCCTTGACGCTGTCATTGGTTGCCTGTAGAGCAGCGCCCTCCTGTGGTCACATCGCGTAATTACATCGAGCTTTATTTTGAAATCGCGGAAGTGTTACTGTATGCCGTTGTGTGTAACTTGACACCGGCGGGTTGTCTCTAACCAATACTCTTTTGATAAAGTGCGTAGTATTGAGCGCGAGTTCCGGTGAGCACTTTCAAAATAATTCTGTCACAGTTAAGGCAGACAGTATTCCGATGTAGACCTTCAAAATAAAAGCGCGCAATGGGCGTACCGTTAGCGACGTGCTAACTGACGTATTGTGAAGGGGACAGAGGGAGGGCGGTTTGAAAGCGGGGAGGCAACTTTTATCAGCATGATTAAAGTTAATTAATTATCTGACATGATTAAAGCGAGTCTTCACCGTCAGGCAGACACATAATTAGCTCATTAGCATATGCTAATTGCCGCCTTTTTACGGGGCTCTGCTGACGCTACACAAACTAGCTTAGCCTAGCTCAGCTAGCTGGCGGCTAGCTGCAGCCGGTCGTCTTTAACGGTCGTTTTCCCGCCGCACGGAGACAAATTAACGGTTTATTTCTTCACCGAGCCGTCGACATAATGGCGAGCGTGCACGAGAGCCTGTACTTTAACCCCATGATGACGAACGGGGTGGTCCACGCTAACGTGTTCGGCATCAAGGACTGGGTGAGCCCGTACAAGATCTCCGTGCTGGCGCTGCTGTACGACATGACGGCGTCCAAAGTGAGCCTGCCGGAGCGGAGGCGGCTCAACAAGCTCATCCTGCCGCTGCAGCAGGTCGGTCCATGGTCCACAGTGTAACTGAGTACTTTTACTCGAGTACAGGGTACCTTTAAGCTTCTATTACTGAACCTCAGAGCCAAATACTGGACTTTTTACTCCATTACTCTTGTCTGACAGCTTTAGTTACTCGTTACTTTACAGATTACACTCTTCCCTCATCAGCTCAAGCCTGCCAGCTGTGTTTTGAAGAAAGTAATCGAGTATTTTCAGTGTATCCGAGTACTTCATCCCTCTGTTTTCATGTCTCGTGGTGCGTTCAGGGTCCAGATCTGACTCTGGGTCAGTTCCTGAAGACGGTGGAGGAGTGTTGTCCTCAGACTGCGTATGCTGTCAAACTCAGGTACACACACACACACACACACACACACACACACACACACACTTCATTATTCTGGAGGATCATTTTTATCAGTTTGAGACAAAAACTGCTAAAACAACTTTTATCATAACAAGCAGAGAGCTTAAACACTCTAAACTTTAAATATTTGACTGTTTATTACAGGAAAAAACCTCACACACACACACACACGTGTGGTTTCACGTGTTGACCTGCTGTCTACACATAAAAACAGTAAATTGTGGCGATTAAAACAGGTTAAAACATAAAAAACATCCTAAATTCCTGCAAATATTGTTGATAGATAAATTAAAATGAGTTTATACGACAGTAAACATACAGAAAAGTTAACCTATGACCTGAATCTGCATTTAAATTAAACCTGAGCAAAGAAGTTAAATATGAGCTGAGATCTTTACAAACAGGAAACTATATCAAAGTAAAAAGAATTTAAATTTTTAGGTATAAAAATAAGAAATAAAACTACAATTTAATGAGACTGTAGACACAGTGTAAGAAAGAATAAGATTGTCAGTAGTTTATTGTCCTGTGTGTCCTCTCTGCCATCACTGAGAGCTGTTGTACAGTCGAAAGAGGGACGAAAGAGTCTTTAAGACTATCTTTAAGATGAGGTTTAAGGTGGGGTTAAGATGAGGATGGACAGCAGTTTGTCCAGAGTGTCATAATCTGAAGGGTAATTATCAAAAATTGGCTAAAACTGTCAGCAGAATACATTTTATACAAACACGGGGATGTTATCGTCATAATAACAGCTAATAAATAATAAATAAAATGTGTTTAATCACGTAGAACAGGTTAGTTAACAGCTAGTTCAAACGGAGTCATCTGATTGGTCAAGAGCTGTTCCATGAGTGCTGATATAGAGAATAACAGCACTGAGACTGTTCAATACATGTATCACTAACGACTGTTCTAACGATCATCGTTACATGAACGCTCTCCGTGCTGTTATTCAGAGTATCAGCACGCTCTCTCGTGTCATGTTACTGAAATAACGTGAGGTCAGTGTGATGCGTTCAGGAGGTTATACCTCAATAACCGAACGGTGACATGTTCTCATGGCGTGTTTCTTGTCGTTTTCCTTCACAGGCTTCATGAAATGGCCGACGGAGAGCTGAAAGACATGGAGTACTTCTTCTCCACCCTCCCCACGCCGTTCACTGCGTTTGATACGGAGGCGTATAAAACAAGCGTCGTCGGTGAGTCGGACACAAACGGCGAGCAATGCTGGCGTCTGTCAGAGGTTCAGATTTAACAACATCGAATGAAAGTAGAAGAAGTTTAATGACATCTGGCAGCTGTTGGAAGGCTCTAAAGTTAGACCAAGGAAGAAGGGGCTAAGACGGGGTTAAGACGAGGGCTAAGACGGGGTTAAGACGAGGGCTAAGACGTGTCTCGTGTCTTTCAGGTCTCTTCATGAGACACATGCTGCTCGCCTACAACAAGCTGTCCTTCAGTCAGGTCTACAAGCTGTACAAGTCTCTGCAGCAGTACTACCACAGTCACTACGCCAAGCCCACAGACGGGCAGGTCGGTCTGCCGGCGCTGGTCGCCGACGACTCGGACATGGACCTGACCAGCACTGAGGACACGGTCGGGGACCGGATGGACAAAGAGGAGCTGGACACGCCGCTGCACGAGTCGGAGCTCCGGTCAGTGACGCTGCTGTCAGATAAAATGATTTGATCGGCGCTCCATGACTCAACGTTTGTCTCCGTTTAGAAACGACAACACGCCGAGCCGAGGCCCACTGTCGCAGAAACAAGCCGAGTACTTCCTCGCCAGACAGGTGAGTTTAAGTCTTGTCCAGATCATGTGAGACGTGAACGTCCTCGTCCTGAAGCATGTCTCTGTCTGCAGGCGTATCTGCTGAAGAACGACGAGAACAAAGCGCTGAAGCCGGCGGCGCTGCAGGAGGAGCTCAACAACATGCTCAAGTTCAACCCCGACTTCGCCGAGGCCGTGAGTCCGTCCGTCCTCTGTCAACCTGCCGGAGACGTCCAGGTGTGTCTTCATGTTCCTCACCTGTGCTGTGCTCTCTCCACAGCATTACCTGAACTACCTGAACAGCCTGCGGGTCCAGGACATCTTCCTGTCCGCTCACAGCCTCCTTCATTACTTCGACCGGCTCATCCTGTCGGGAAACGAGGGGAAGAGTAACGGAGACGAAGGTTACGGACGAAGTCTTCGCTACGCCGCACTCAACCTGGCGAGTCTGCACTGTCGCTTCGGACACTAGTGAGTATGAGAGCGCCGTGCGTGGACGCGTCCCAACAGGAAGTCGTATAAACTCTGTTCATGTGTTCAGTCAGCAGGCCGACCTCGCTCTGCAGGAAGCCATCCGCATCGCTCAGGAGTCCAACGACCACGTCTGTCTGCAGCACTGCCTGGTACGCCTCCTCTTCTTCTTCTTCACTTCCTGTGTGATGTCACTTCCTGTCTGTCGACGCTCCATCACGTCTGATTTTGTCTCCTCTTTCTCAGAGCTGGCTCTACACGCTGGAACAGATGAGAGGCTCCGACAGCACCGTGCTAACGGAGGACTCAGTCAAAATGGCCGCACACTTCTGTCTGCCGGTGAGTGAACGGGGACGCACGCCATGACAGAACACGCCACGCCACGACAGAACACGACACGCCACGACAGAACACGCAACGATATTGGACGAGAGTCGTTCCATATAGAGAATAACAGCACTGAGACTGTTCACTACACGTATCACTAACGACTGTTCTAACGATCGTCGTTACATGAACGCTCTCCGTGCCGTTATTCAGAATATCAGCACGCTCTCTCGTGTGACACTGTTAAAGTGACTTCAGATCGTCCATCTGAATCTATAAAACAAAATGTCAGGTATCAAATTTCATCAAAACAAACTGCAGATTCAACGTGACGCTTCAGTTCAGCTGATCTGAAGTTTGTTTGTGTTCGCTGTGGTTGTCACTCGTTCCGTGTATTTCAGATATTTGGTTCACCCTCTCACCTGTCTCACCTTCATGTCTTCACCTCTCTGTCTGTCTCTGCAGTACCTGGCCTCTCTGGGCATTCAGTCTCTTGTCCAGCAGGGGGCGACACAGGGGAAGTCTGCCCACAAACTGATGGACGCTCTGAAGGACACGGACATCCTGCACTGGAAGCACAGCCTGTCGGAGCTCATCGAGATCAGCCTGGCTCAGACCACGTCCATCTGGAGGATGTACGGCAAGAGGTGAGGCTCATTAAACCCCGCCCACCCTCAGACACGTTTTAGAGAAGCACCAATCAGGATGAACGATTTCTTCTTCATGTGTCTGCAGCACCATGGCTCTGCAGCAGGCCCAGCTGCTCCTCAACATGAGCAGTCTGGAGCCGGTCAACTTCAGCGTCCAGCAGAACAACACGGAGGCGTTCGCCGTGGCTCTGTGCCACCTGGCCGAGCTGCACGCTGAGCAGGTAACCAATCAGATCTGATCCCTGTCCACATCGCGGGGACGTCCTGAACGATCGATCAGCTGTTTGCTTCTGTTTCAGGGTTTGTACAGCGCCGTGTCCGAGATCCTCCAACACCTGAAGGAGCAGTTTCCTCCTCACTCACAGCACGCCAAGGTCGGTCTGACATCCACCCGTCAGTCAGAGGCAGAGCTGCAACACAACTCGTTTAATTAAGGCTGCAGCATTGAATCTATTGGTTGATTAGACTAAAATTAAGTCATTTTCTAAGTCAAAGGTCCAAATTCTTGTTCTGTGTCTCAGCTGTGGATGCTGTGCGACCTGAAGATCCAGTTTGAGCGACACATGAACGAAGGGAAGTATCACCTGGCCGAGCCGCTCGTCACGGCGATCTCCGCCTTGAACAAATCAGAAGGTCTCTACAGGTAACGACGAGGCTCAAACTCAAACTCTCAGTCTTCACTGTCGTCGTCTCGTTGTGTTCACGGTGTGTGTGCTGACAGGAAAGCTCAAGTCCTGAAGGCTCTGAACCGGAGCACCGAGGCGTACGACGTCTTACAGCGACTGCAGGCGCACTGCGAGAAGACCAAGAGCACCGAGGTGGTCATAAGGTACGACGTCTGTGTTAGCTCAATGTTAGCTTGTTGTCAGCTTGTTGTTAGCTCGTTGTTAGCTTGTTGTTAGCTCACTGTTAGGTTGTTGTCAGTTTGTTGTCAGCTTGTTGTTAGCTGGTTGTTAGCTGGTTGTTAGCTTGTTGGCAGCTTGTTGTTAGCTCATTGTTAGCTCATTGTTATCTCGGTGTTAGGCTGTTGCCAGCTTGTTGTTAGCTTGTTGTTAGCTCATTGTTAGCTTGTTGTTAGCTCATTGTTAGCTCATCGTTAGCTCACAGTTAGCTCATAGTTAGCCGTCTCAAACCTAAATATTTAACGTGTTCTCGTCGTCTCTTTGCAGAGTGATGCTGTCCACCGCGGAGCTCCACTGGGAGTCTTCTGGCTTCTCCACAGCTCTTCCTCTCCTCCTGCAGGCGTTGGCTCTGGCTCGACAGCACCACCTCCAGTCTCTGGCCTCAGAGACGATCCTCCATCTGGCCTTCACTCAGGTCGGACTTCCCTCAGACAGTGTATCAAATCACCTGCAGCGCTGCTGGACATGTAGATTAACAGCAGGCTGGTTTGTTTGTTCTGCAGCTGATGTTGGGGGTTCCTGAGCAGGCTCTGAGTGTTCTACATGAAGCCATCGAGCCGGTTCTGGCCCACGGAGCGGTCATGGACAAAGGCCGAGCCCTGCTGCTCACAGCCCGCTGTCAGATGGCGGTGGCTGGGTTCAGGTCAAACGGACAAGGGCAAGCAGGTAACACCATGATCTCCATCTCTTATGCAGCTTAGCATAAGCATGTTAGCATGCTAATGGTCTAAACTAAGAAAGTAAATATAGTAGCTTAGCATGAGCATTTTAGCATGCTAATGGTCTAAACTAAGAAAGTAAATATAGTAACTTAGCATGAGCATTTTAGCATGCTAATGGTCTAAACTAATAATGTAAATATAGTAGCTTAGCATAAGCAGTTTAGCATGCTAATGGTCTAAACTAATAATGTAAATATAGTAGCTTAGCATAAGCATTTTAGCATGCTAATGGTCTAAACTAAGAAAGTAAACATAGTAGCTTAGCATAAGCATTTTAGCATGCTAATGGTCTAAACTAAGAAAGTAAACATAGTAACTTAGCATATGCATTTTAGCATGCTAATGGTCTAACCTAAGAAGGTAAGCATAGTAGTTTAGCATAAGCCTGTTAGCATGTGTGAGGATGGAGACGTTCTCCATCAGGTCACAGCTTCCTGTCTATCTGTTCACGCCGCCGCTCGTTGTCTCCTGCAGATTTGCGTTTGGCGGTTCTGGCTGTGGACACGTTGAAGGAGGCGGCGTCTTATTTCTCCCGGCTGAGCTGTAAAGAGCGTCTGCGGGACGTCCACTACCTCCAGGCTCAGCTGCATCACTCTCTGGGACAAACGTCGCTCTGCAACAAGAGCGCCATGCTGTTCCGGCTGCTCGACCAGGAGCTGCAGTCTCCGGCTCCTCCGGTCTCCATGCGGCTCTAGACTTCCTCTCCTGCTCGGTGTTTATCGAGCCGCTCGCCACAAGGTGGCGGCGCAGCTCTGCGCTGCTGTGTTGGCACCGAGCGTCTCATCTCTAAATATGTTGAAGCAGGCCGACAACAACAGGCCGACCGTCTCCTCGCCGTGCGCGGGTCAGGATTTGAACGATGACCTGATGATGAGCAGCGTCCGCCGCAGACACAGTCCAGGTCTGTCAGGCCGGCCTCGCTGGCGGTGGAAACGTCGAAGGTTCATCAGGCGGCTGTCACGGCGCCGCTGATTTACCGGCTGCTTCCTGACGAATGAGGGTAATATCACCATTAGCCACAAGACGGATGAGCTTGTGCAGGCGGATGATTCATACTCCGCCTGGAGAATACTGATGAACGAGCAGCTGATACTGTAACTACACAGTAATCTATTACTTCTCACTGCAACCAGAGAATAAACGACTTGTTTCATTCTCCTCAGACTTCCTGTTGACTCGAGTTAAAGTGTTTGTCGTCTCCGTAAACAGACGGATCACAGCGCAGAGACTTCCTCTAACGTCCACTTGAGGCTGGCTCCAGAAGTGAGTCAGTCTCCATAAGTCCCCATGTTAAAATGTCCAACTTCACAGCAGAAATAAACATGTTTACAGCCTGGTACAAAAAACAGTTTTGGTCTCTGTAGCTAATTTCCCCGTTCATGACAACTGTACTGAGGGTGAATTTTTATACAACTCACCTGTTCAGATTATATTAAGGCTTAAAGTTATGCAGGATTAAGAGTGTGGACGCTTTGAATCTTTGAGTCTGTGCTCACAAACAAACAAACAGACGATGGTGCCTCGTGTCGGAGCAGAGAAACACCCAGAGGGTAAAATATAACAACACAAAATGTTTAATAAGAAGCAACAAAACATGTCATGAGAACAATGCATGTTTAGAAAAATATATCTGCAAATGTATTTCTGTCAGAATACACCGTACACTCCATATTAAACATTTACAGTCAGAAAACAACAGAGAGCTGCTGAGTGATGAGGAGGATGAAGGCAGACATGATGAAGGTGAAACAACCTGAGCTGCTCGTGGTTTCAATCGTACGGAGGACGAGAAGTGCCACACGAGAAAAAAGTCAGAATTTTGACTCTTTTTTTGAAAGATATAAAAAAATTTAAAAAGTCAGGATTCTAACTTTTTAGTTTCTGACTTTTTTATTAAAGAAATTAATTTAAAAAATAAATAAAGAAGGTAAAATTCGGACTGTTTTTCAAAGAAATCTTTTTTTTTTTTTTTTTAATTACAATTCCGACTTTTTCCCCAGAATTCCGAGAAAATTTTGACTTTTTTATTAAAGAAAATTTTTAAAAATTATTTTAACTTTTTTTTTTTTTTAAAGAAATAATAATAAAACAAATGTCAATTTTGCCTTTTTTAAAGAAATTATTTCTTTTTTTTTTATATATTGTAATATTTTTTATGTAATAAAAAAAATGCAGAATTCTTCGGGGGGTTAAGAAATCAAACAAAATTTAGAATTGTGACTTTTTTCTCAAAATTATGATGAAAAAAATAATTCTCAGAACTGAAAACATTTTTCACATTTGGCCCTAGTCGTCTTCCGTACGGTCGTACGACCTGTGTGCATGTTTGTTTTTTTGATGGTTAAACATGAAAACAAACAAACTCCCCTTTTTTTTTAATTAGACAATGAAAACACGACGTGGACAGCCGATAACGAGCTGATCAAACTGTAATCAGTTAATAATAGTTAATAATAAGTGATACCGTGTCGTACTGTACAGAAAATAGGTTTATTATATAAAGCAGATTGTTTCGGGCGTCCTGATTCGTGTCCAGTCGTGAAGTACAGGAGTCAAAAATATCCAAAACAAAGATTCATGTTGAGTAAAAGAGGTTTTTGTTTGAGGACGAGCGACGGCTCGGCTCCTTTTTGTGTTCTGGTTCTGTCCGAGTGTCTTTGAGGAGGCAGCACCGACGGGCCTGAAGTTCCCGCTCAGTATCCCGCCGGGTAGCCTCCTTTCCTGGGGTCAGACTCCGCGCAGAGACGCTCTCCCACACGAACCACCGCCTGCACCACCGAGTCCGGAGTCCGCAGCAGCTGCGTGACGTGGTTCTTCTGGACCAGACCGTCCAGGACGCTCTGCAGGGTACCGGCGAGACACAGACACCACACTGTTTAAACTCAGAACATCATAGCAGCTTAGCATGTTAGCATGCTAGCATAGCATAGGTATGTTAGCATACTAACAGGCTAGCATAGCATTAGTATGTTAGCATATTAACAGGCTAGCATAGCATTAATATGTTTGCATGCTGACAGTCTAAACTAAGAAAATAAACGTATTAGCTTAGCATAATAGTCTAAGAAGATAAATGCTATAGCATCTTAGCATAGCTTAGCATGCTAACTGTCTAAACTAAAAGTAAACGTATTCGCTTAGCATAACAGTCTAACTAAGAAGATAAATACTATAGCGGCTTAGTATAAGCATGTTAGCTAAACTAAGAGGATAAACTTTGTAGCAGCTTAGCACAAGCATGTTAGCATTCTAAACCAAGAAAGTAAACACATTAGCTTAGCATAAGAATGTTAGCACTCTGAGAGTCTAAACTAAGAAGGTAAACATATCAGTTTAGCATAAGCATGCTAACATTCAAAATCAAGAAAGTAAACACATTAGCTTAGCATAAGCATGTTAGCATGCTAACAGTCTAAACTAAGAAGGTAAACATTATAGCAGCTTAGCATAAGCATGTTAGCGTTATCATTGTGAGCATGTTAACACACTGACTTTAGCATTTAGCTCAGCTAGGCCTGTAATAAAGTCTCTTGGAGTTGCTGACGTGGCTGCAGGTTTATTTTTTGTTGTTGATGTTTCATGCAAAGCTAAAAGCTAAATAAACTGATAACTGAACGTGTCGTTGTCTCGAGTTTCAGGTCTTTGCATGTTGATTTTCATACTGACGGATGCGTACGGTCTGCAGTCAAATGAGCAGATAACGAGCAGCATCAGAGGCTGTCCGTAAGTCTCCACGTGTGACGCACCTTTTCAAAGCCCTGCTCCACCACCGTCATGTTCGGGTTGAGCTGGTTGTGAACTCGCGGCTCCGTCACGGCTTTCTTTAGGTCGTAGTTGAAGAACAGAGAGTTGAGGATGACCTGAGGACGAAGAAATAAGACGTAAAGTTTCAGATGAGCGACCGTGAGCGTCTGCGGGACGGACTCTGACTCACTAAGGCCGTCGCCGTGGTGATCTTCGTGCCGCCGGACGCTCCGACGACCATTTTGACTTTGTTCTCTTTGTCGAAGATGATGGTGGGACACATGGAAGACAGCGGCCTCTTTCCTGCAGCAGATACACAGAGTGTGTGTTCATGGATGTCAAAAATCATCTGACACATTTAACGTCACGTGATCGTTCAGTCCAGACTCACCTGGCTGGATGAAGTTGTTCGGTGACGGAGGGATCCCGAACCCGTTGGTGATGTACGGAGAGCTGAAGTCGTCCATTTCATCGTTGAAGATGATCCCAGTCGATCGAGACATGACTTTGGAGCCGAAGCTGGAGAAACAAAATGAATAATGTAGAGAGTAAACAGTCACAGACGCACAAAGTTACCTGACACACCTTAAAATCAACTTCATGACCCCCCGTGAAGCTTTAGCGACCCTTAGAGGAGGCTGGTAGCCTCAGGTTGGGCACCAAATATTTATATTTTTCCTTCTAAATGTGCCTCTCACTCTTCCTTATGAGTCCTTAACGCGACACTGAACAAAATGTCGCTGTAAAAGTGTTTTTAAAAGTCAAACAAATCTTGTTTCCATGGAAACAGTCACCGAGAGGTCGGTTCACCGACACGAGGCGACCGTCGAGATCAAGAAAAACAAATTCATCTTCTCAAGAATTTATCGCGTCGTTCTGACCAAACGTATAAAATAAACTAATGTTACTGTTGAATTCACGATGCTAAGACTCAGTTATACTGTAAAAACAAAAAAACAGACAAAAAACGTAAAATATAAATTCAAATAAATGTCAAAAACTACAAATTTACTGACATTTTCAGTCGTGGTTTGCAACAGCTGCATGTTTAATTACAGATAATTGATCATTTTACGCATAAAAGCATAAAAAATTAAAAAATTATATTAATGGGATAATACTTAAAATAACACAGATTTGAGTTTTG
This sequence comes from Sciaenops ocellatus, assembly GCA_033000465.1. Taxonomy (NCBI): domain Eukaryota; kingdom Metazoa; phylum Chordata; class Actinopteri; family Sciaenidae; genus Sciaenops; species Sciaenops ocellatus. The sequence continues at coordinate 1,484,106 of CP136880.1, read as the reverse complement.
TATACAATTTTTAAAACACAGAAACATACTGTATAATATATTAATGTTTGTGTAATATAAAAAGTATAATCTGTCATTAACAGCGTACTGCTTAAAATAACTGTTTTTTTCTTTACTTACAAATAATGTCTGTAATTTTACAGAGTTTAGTATAAAATTAAAAAACAGAAAAATACTGTGAAATAAATATATAAATATATATAAATATAATAAATAATATAACAATAATATTTTTCTGTATAAAAATGACAAATAAGTGTAATTTGTCATTAACTCTATATAAATTTAAATTTTATTTCAACTTAAATAAAACAGAAAATGAGTTGTGTAAAAATGTGTTTTCACAGTGTAACGTAGACGTTGTGTCGCTGTTGAGACAAATTCAGTTCAAATTATTTATCAAAATAAAAGTTCCAGATTAAATCTTTTGTGTCAAAAGTGTCCGTATAGTTTCAGAAACACTTTTATTTTGAAGGAGTCATACTTCCTGATGGGTTCTTACTATAGATTAATGGTGCTGGTGGCCGCCACAGCGCTCCCGTCCTCGGCTATGACGGACAGGTGAGCCGTCCCGTGGTTGTCTGGGACGAAATAATCCGGCTCGTAGTAGCTGTCTGGATGTGTGGTGTCATCTGTGATTTTACTCCGTATGCCGTCAGCGAAATAGTCCGAGGTCATGTTCTGGATGAGCTGAGGGCAACGAAACAAAGTCAGTCACACAGGCCAACAGGAAACAGTGAAGTTTTTCCAAAATAAAAGTCGATAACAGAGTTACTTCGGTGATGTTGAGGTAACGGGGGTCTCCGAGTCGGCTCCTCTTGGCGTAAGCGAAACGAAAAGCCTCGACGATGCGATGGTACGTCAGAGTCTTTTCCTCCGCCGTGGAGACGCTCGTGTCCGTGAAGTTATACCCTGAAAACAAAAAACACGCCTGCAGTGAACGAACGATCACAACACGAGGCCGCCACAGTCATACGTGAGCACGTTAAACCTCATTTCAAATTAACGATGCCACTTTTTATTTAAAGCACGGCGTAACACTCTCTGCCCGAGCAGATGGGACGTTGATGGTGAATTAAATTTGGCAAGCAAGAGACCGAGTCATTCCAGGGACGACCTGGGGAAACCTGACATCCTTTCTTCTGCACGGCTGCACAAACACTTGGCGAGCGAGCGAGCGCCGCCGCCTCCGCTCACCATCCACTATGTTGAGTATGAGTGCCAGCACAGGGCCGCTGGAGGGGGCGTCTGGGACGTGCATGGTGTATTCCCCGACGTTCAGCCTTGGAGGGTCCTCGTTCAGCAAAGGCTGGTACTCCAACAAATCATCCAGGGTGATGATACCGCCTGGAACGAGACGGGAAATGTGCAAATTTATGATTTTCCAGTTTGAGTCTGTAACGTAAGATTTAAGAAAACGACACAAACCTGCTGCCCGGATGTCCTCGACGATGCTCTGTGCCATCGACCCGTTATAAAAGACGTCAGGCCCTTCGTCTGCTATTCTTTGGTACGTGTCGGCCAGCTTTGGAAATTTAACAATATCATTTTCCTTCAGGATCTTTCTTTGAGAATCACAAAACACCTCACTGAAAACAAACAGAAGAAAACAGTTACAGACGCTGATGTAGCAGCAGAATGTGACACGCCCTACGTAGCAATGAAGATTGGCTGGTAGTCGAGGCCTTCATTGGTTAAGGGCATGGGAAGGTCAGGGTTAGGGTTGGAGTAGGGTGACTGCTGGGTCACCAATTTCCATTCAAATGAACGGCCGTCATCTTGGAGTCCAGTTTGTAATACCCCCACAGAAGCTACAGCTAAGAGAGGTTTAGCTTAGCTTAGCATAAATACTGAAAACAGAGGGAAACAGCTAGCTTGACAAAGTAAAAGTTAAAAAATGCAGCTTCCAGCACTTCAGGAGCATTTAGAGGTTTTTTATCTCGTTTGGTCAAGCGAAGTGTAAAAACTGTCGGTCGTGGTTTTTATGTGCTGAGACTCGAGGTAGTGCTGCTCCTGCAGGAATCGTCTCAGCACGTCGATAAGTTCACTCAGCTTTAGTTGTTATTGCAGAGATAGATGGAAAATATGAGACAAAGAGAAGACAGAAGGATTTTGTCCATTCAGCTGGCTGGGTAAGTTTAAAGGTGCAGAATCTTACCACATGTTGGCGTCTCTTTGAATGGACTCTTTGCTCTTGAAGATGGCGTGAGCCAAAGCCTTGCCGATAGGGAAGCCGTCGCGAGCCAACGCAATGCTGGGCTCGAATAGGTCCTTCCACGGTAGCCGGCCGTGCCTCTTGTGCGCCATCTCGTAACCACGGATCTCCCCGGGAATGGCTATGGACAATCCACCTGTCGTAGAGAAACACAGGGGCTGTCTGAGTTGGTGTTTTATCTCTATGTAGCAGAAGGTGCACGGGGAGATATCGAAAGGTTGTTCAGATGCCAAGAGGATCATCTCTAAATCTGTCTAGAACACGATAAAGTCCTAACAACCTCGTACCTGTACGAGAAAGCTTGGTGTTGTTGCCGAACATGTCCTCAGTGGCGTTCATCGGCGCCGTCTCCCTCGCGTCGATGGTTTCCACCCTCCCTGTCGAGCAGGAAATGAGCACAGATTGGTGATTTTGCTCGATCAACGTTGTTCAGAGGTTGTTGCTTACGATGCGCACTCACCCGTGGAAGCGTTATAGATGACAAAGTAGAGCCCCCCTCCGATGCCCATGCTGTGAGCGTTCAAAAGGCCGACACATAGCAAGGCAGCGATAGAAGCGTCCACGGCTGAACCGTTTTTCTTCAGAATATCCCTGAAAACACAAAAAAGCACTTAGCACTTAGCCGGGACATGCAGAAACCGAACGTATCGGAGTCGTCTTACCTCCCCACTTCTGAACACTTTCCAGCGTCTGCAGCCACGGCAGCCTTCGAGAAGAAGTAGTCCGTCGGGGGAGGCGTGTTTTTCTTCCCCAAACCCATGAACACCCCGAGGAACAGGCTCACTGCAGCCACCATAAGGACCACCAGACCAGCAATCAGGGACTTCCCGACCATTTTCCTGAGAAAATCAACACCCCACCTCACAGTCAGACAAGATCCTTCGGCTCAGAAACGAGTGTCTTCGCCGCCAAACATCACTTCAGGAGTGGTAACCAAACCTTCATGTGAGAAACAGAGAGAGAGCAGAGAGGTCACTCACCTTTGGTGAGATGTTTTGGAAAATACTGGACAGAAAGAAGACAGAGATGACCGCTCAGACGAGGCTCAGTGTGTGTTTGTCAGCGGTGATGCCGAGGTGTTCTGCTTTGAGGGAATATGATGTGTCATCTTTGGTTTTCAGGTGACTTAGCTCAGGTAATGAGCAGTGGTTTCTCGGTAATAAGCACATGTCTCATTTGTTTTTGAAACATACAGACAGAAAAATAGACTCACGCAAGAAGAAAGGTACAACCTTGATGCCAGAAAAGTTTGGACGTTCGTACGCAACAAACAGTTTTAAAACGTGGAGTCATCAGTCGACTTTCTGTCTTAGATGAGTTTGTATTCAGAGAAGTTGTTGTTGATATCCGTCTTTCTCTTTGCATGCTAGAGTCTGAACTTCATCTGTAGATTCAGAAATGAACTGTGTTTACTGACTATGGTTTTCTTGGTTCGGTTAAATCTGGCACAAACTGGACTTCTTGGTTGTAGATCCATATACGGTTGAAAGGACGGCATTGTCGGTCGGGGATCAGTTGTGTCTGAGGCCTCCTCCTCTGTTGATGGATGATTTCTCTACTTACTTCACTCCTCCTCCTTTCAAACCATCTACTCCCGACCCAAAATGTGAACATCATTGTCACTAAAGGTCCCTCAGATGTTAGAAAACCGCTGAGTCTAGTCCTGATGAGTTGGCCCTTGGGTGGGGTGTACCAGTTTCTATCATAGTGTGTTGTTGGGCTTGAAGAACGTCGCGATTCTTAACAACTCGGACAACAATCGTCCCAACCAACGGCAACCAAGTCCAGTTGCTTCAGATTGAACCCTTCTCAAAGAAAGACGACCTCGAACCTTCACATGTTCTCTGAGGTGTTCCTGAGCCAAGTAGTAACATCCTTCATAGTCATGTGAGTTTTTAATGCAGCCTGTGCTGCCTGAGGGGTCGAAGGTCACGGACATTCAAGTGTTGGTTGCAGAGATTTCTCTGATTCTCTGAATTTTTAAATGATATTCTGGATTGTAGATGGTGAAATCCAGAAATTCATTCAAACTGTGTGTCCACAAACGTTCTTCTCAAACTGTTAATGAACTGAACCCATCCTTAACGTGAACGACCCTTTCAAATCTGATCATGATACTATTGTTGTGGCAAAAATAAGGAGACGAGAGACAATATGAAGAGTGCCTGATCTTGCAGAACGCCAAGAAAAAGATCGTAGATCGTCGTGGAAACACGCTGACATCTCTAATCAACAGAAAACCAATGCACGCCAAAGGTCAAAAGGTTATTTAATCACTCTCAGACTCGCTATCAACATCGCTCTGGCTTTTTGGGGGAATACCAAGATCACTTTGAACCTTCGCCCCGTCCTCATGGACGCCCCTTTATACCCAACCATGATACCAGCGAACATGTTCACCTGTGGAAGCTTCAAACAGGGTTTACAAAGGTTATTAAAGCCTTCCTCTGTTTCTGCTGCGTGTCACAAAGAAGCCATAAAGTTTGAAATTCTTCACAAAAATCTGGTTTTGTTTTGGTTCAATCGATCACTTCTTTAAACCAGACGTCACTTTTCTCACATGATGGATGTTTGCTTTAACTGGCTGTGTGGGTGAAATTCTTCAGTTTGTTTCCTCTAAGCTTGCATTTCTCTCTGATCTGCATCTGGCAGGCTCTCCAAAGTGAAGGTAAGCGATCTGTTTACAGATGCATTCCTGACTTCCTCGAGCTGGGCCGGCGCCACCATTCTTTGGCTTGTTCTGCAGTCTAGACTGAGATGCACAGGTCCAACCCTTCTGTGATACCTCAGCTAATCCAGCATGCACTCCTGTTGCTGGCCACGCTGATAAAGCGCTGTCAGAGAAGCCTGTAGGCTGCTGCTGCTGCTGCTGTTGTTGTGATTGTGTCTAAATCTAATCACCACTATCCTGTTCTGGATCTCTCAGGTTCAGAGCCGCCCCAAGGAGGCGAGTTTATTTAATGGACAGAGCTGATTTATAGCGGAAGAGGACAATTACATATCTGTTTGTTGCAGATCACAAAAGCCTTCCTTCAGCCCTTTGTGCACATGTCACTGTCACTGCATGGAGGGCGTTTTATGAAATATCTGTTCATATTTTTATCCACCGCAGCCGGAGGTTTCATTTTGACGTTGACGGGAGCGATGCTCAGCTAACCCACGAGGTTTCCCTCTGATTGTCTTCACACAATAAAACAGAAAGGCCCGTCTCAGCGGCGAAATCAAATCACACGCTTGTTCCTCTGCGACAGGTGAAACGCAGCCTTGCAGCATGATGTCATGTGTTTATGGCTGCAGTCCTTTAATGACGGGGCGTCCACACACAGGCCGCAAGCTGGAAATTCGTCTTTCTGAGCAGCGACGTGCATGTTTGCCTTCGTTATTTAACAGTCAAGAAGTGACAGGAAACGAGGCAGCGGACCTGACCTGACATGAGTAGGTGATGTTGCAGTTCATGATCTTAACCTCAACTTCACGGCATCAACGTGCCACCGCTTCCTGTTGCTCTTTTGCTGTTTTGTTTCTGTCATGTCAGTATCTCACTGACCTACATGTGTGTCGGTGCCAAAGGCTGCAGTCAGCCAGCTGGCTAACCAACGCTGGCACATCCACAGATGGATGTGTTCGTCAAAGAAACATTACTGCAAATATATCATATCAAACATATTAAGATACTGTGGCTTCTGTTAGCTGACACCTGGAGCCAGCCTCAAGTGGACGACAAGAGGAACTGCAGTTTTTGGCACTTCCTGTGTTATTTCATCAGTACCAGAGAGTCAAAACAAGTCAGTATCACGGGGATGAAGTATTAAATTAAGGGCTCTACATAATCATAAGTACAACCTCGAAGAAAATCAGCATCAGTCCAGAGAGGAACGAGAGCAGCCGGGGACAAATTTATTAGAGAGCATCAATCATCCTGAATCAGAGAATAAGGTCAGATCAGGATCAGAGTCCTTAAAGCCACGATGATGGAGCTGCAAATAGAAACACGTGCACCATCAAATCAGTGATAACTGTTTGTTATGTAGCTGGATGCACACTGTAAGAAATGTCTGAAGACTTTACAGTGAAAAACTGTCAAACCACGACAGGAAAAGACCGTAAAATATGACATATGCCTTTATTCATACGGCATTTTACAGGATTTTTTACAGAATAAAGATTATTTTATATTAGACACTGTTAAGTTTACAGTAAAACACTGTAATATTTAAATGTCATATTTTACAGTCTTTTACTGTCATATTTTGGCAGCTTTTCACTGTAAAATCTTCAGACATTTTAAAATATGTAATAAAACACACAGTACAAAACAGTACTAACATCCTTTTACCGTAATATTTAAAAAAAACTTATAAGTATTAATTACGGTAAAATTCTGGCAACCACAGCTGACAGTTTTTTACCGTAAAAACAGTTTTTTACACTGTGGACCAGGATACTGATGGATATGAGAGAAAGGCATGCTGGGATTGCACAGTAAAACACTGTAATATTTAATGCCATATTTTAAGGTCTTTTACTGTAATGGTTTGACAGTTTTTCTCCATAAACATAAAGATAAACAGTCCTAACATCCTATCACTGTAATATTAGAAAAAGTTGTACTGTAATTATTATATCGGACAGTTTTTACTGTAAAAACAACAGATATTTTTTTTACAGTATAACACTGTAATATTGCAAAACCTTTATTTATACGTCATTTTATTGAAATTTATACAGACTGTAGTATAAAAATGACCGTGACACAACAAGACTAAAGTAGTATTTTATATTAGAGACTCCTGCAGTAAAACACTAATATTTAAATGTCATATTTCACGGTCTTTCACTGTCACGGTTTGACAGTTTTTTTACCGTAATATCATAAAAGGTTATACTGTATTTATTATGGCTGATGTTTTACCGTGAAAACAACAGGTTTGTTTTTTACACTGTGGACCAGGATACTGATGGATATGAGTGAAAGGCATGCTGGGAAATGGATGCTGTTTATTCAGTGACAAGTCAAAGAATAAAGTTCCTCCTGGATGTTTTTTTGTGTGTATTTCTGTTCACTTCCTCTCTGCGCTCCTGTCGCCTGTTGCCAAACATCTTCACAACAACACGCACCTCCTTCATCACCCTGCCCTCCTGCCGGAGCTGCTCGGTGGGGAGGATCTGGCGGAGGCTGGGAGGAGAGAGGCGCGCAGCGGGCAGGCAGATGCTGGGATTGGTCGGACGCTCCACGTTGCACAAATCTAAACAGCAGCGTAAAGGCGGCCGGAGAGGATGAAGCAGCCGGAGGAGCATCCTCATCATCCGAGCCAGGCGCACGTAGACCACGTTGTTGTTGTTGATGGAGGAAAAATCCGGATAGTACCGAGCGAGGATGATGCTGAGAGGATGCTGATGGATTAGACAGGCGCAGGGTTTACAGACAACACGACAGCACAGCACCATGGGCTCCAGACTGAGCAGACAGAGCAGCCTGGACAATGAGAATTTCTCCAAAAAGCGACGCAAGCTTCTGGATAACAGCGGAGAGAGCGAGCGGAGCGGCCGGGGCGGCGGAGGAGGAGGAGGAGGTGGAGACTTTCTGTTCGCACTGATGCTCAAATCAGACAAACTGCCCGGGATGCTGCGCAGGACCAACCACAGCCCGTACATGAGGCGGGTGGCGTGGATCAAAGAGATCCAGAAGCTGCTCCGTGACCGGCGGATCGAGCAGGCGGCCGACGTGCTCAAACTACTGAGGAAGGTAAGAGAGGAGTGTGTGTGTGTGTGCTGCAGACACTAAACATCCCAGAGCAACAGATGGAGATCCTGCAGGTGTCTCCTCATCCATCCTGGCCTCTTTGACCTCTGACCTCCTCTCTCTCTCTCTCTCTCTCTCTCTCCTCCTTGTTTGGATGAAAGTAGGCCACCATCAGAGCTTCACAGCCGCGCCTGACTCACCGAGTTGACGTTTGATTTGTTGATTTAAGCCGATAACCTGAGCCTCCATCCCCCTACGACCTGCCTCCATCCATCTCCATCTTTGTTCAGTGTGAGCTCTGGAGTCCAAAATAAGGTTTTATTAACTCTCACCTCGAGATAGAGGGAAGGTCACAGAGATTTTTTGTCTTTTTAGCTGATGAAACTCATCATGTGATGTCAGAAATGCTCCGTCATCAAGCCAGAAATTTAATTTAATTGTTTTAAAGAGCTTTTGTTGCACCTGAGTGTGAAAACAGTTACAAACAGGTCGTCACGACCGCTGACAGTATAAAGAACGGACGGACCACGTCGGCCGTCTTCACAGTCCTGCCTAAATATCGGCAAAGACGTGGATCATAAGTGGCTGAATGACACCTGGTTGCTCAAACAAACCATCTGTAACGACACCCACCTGTCAGTCAAAGCGTCCACGCTCTTAATCCTGCATAACTTTAAGCCTTAATATAATCTGAACAGGTGAGTTGTATAAAAATTCACCCTCAGTACAGTTGTCATGAACGGGGAAATTAGCTATAGAGACCAAAACTGTTTTTTGTACCAGGCTGTAAACATGTTTATTTCTGCTGTGAAGTTGGACATTTTAACATGGGGACTTATGGAGACTGACTCACTTCTGGAGCCAGCCTCAGGTGGACAACAATTCCGATTTGAAAGATGGATTTCTGTTGACCGTTATAAACAATTAGGATAACAAATGAGTCGACAGATAACAGTAGTGACAGGTGCAAAAAACGTAAAATAAAGAAAAACAGTGTGGCAGTATTTCAGCTGTGTTGTTTACCAGCTTGTCTGTGTTTGAGCGGATTGGTCTGAGCTTTTTTACAAACAGTAAAAAAAATGTTTTCACTTTTATTTTATTTTTGTAGACATGCACTGTAATTTCGGACACCTCTTCTGGTCTCTACTCGGACCGCTGTAACTAAAACCGGCTCAAATGTGACCGATCAGTACAACTCGGACTACAAAGGAAGACCAGAGTCTAGCATGAATGCCTTTGCGTTCATGTTTGTAGAGATTTAAAAAGTCCAGCTCCAGTTTACCGAGTAAAAGCTGCTGGATCTTCCTCCGAGGTTCGTTCTTAAAGCCTTTCCTTTACGTGTTCCTAGAGTCCAATCTCTGAACCCAATGGCTCGATGATTTAAACTCTGAGGGCGATGGTCGACTTCTGGGCTTCAAGTGTCGCCAGCGGATACTCGTAAAACGGATATCCGGGCCAAGACTTCTCTCACTGACCTCTATAATCAGATATCTCATTGTCAGACGATAGCCGATGGGTTTCGGACGATGCCTTCCGCCTCTTGTGCTCTCCAATCGGACTGTTGCGACCAAAGCGAAGACCAGAACCTTCCACGAAAGCCTCTGCGCTCACATTTTGTAGAGATTAACAGTCCGGCTGTTGGATCTCGGACTTCCTCGCCTGCGGTTTGGACGTGCAGCATTACAAACACGTGTAGATGAATATAGGTGCATCGAGGATGTGACAGCAGCCTTTTGTGATCTCATTTGTTTGCTTGCCCTCGGGCCCTCCTCTGTCTTTTAGCTGTCGGCCAATCTGGCGTTAATTACTGTGAAGCCTTGACACGGGAGGGAGTGGAACCTCCTTAATCAAGCCGAGGAGATAAACCGGCTGGCCGAGGCTCCATGACAGCCTCGTCACAGGGGACGCGAGCTCGCTTCCTCTAAACGAGCTCCACTTTTATTAAATAAGCCTTACTTTATCTTCAGGCCGACGTCTGAGAGAGATTCAGCTCTGTGAATTTAAAAAGTCAGTTAATTGGCGTGTAACGGCGAGAAGGAAGATCTGAGCTTTGCAGATACGGGGAAAGGTTTCATGGCTTCGTGCCGCGCTCGCACGTGTCGATTGATCGTGTCTAAACTCAGACGTGAGATATTTTTATACCGTGTTTCTCAGAAGGGCAGAAGCAGCTTCTCCCCCCGCCGCCTTGAGTTCAGTCTGTGTTTACCGTTGCCCTCTTTAAAAAGACGAGCTGCCAGCCTCCCACTCAAACTGTCTATTACAATCAATGCCATTGTGTCGGAGAGGGGAAAAGATGATGCGTGCAGGTATGTGCATTGTCTCATTAAAGTTTCGCCTCATTAGGACCTTCGAGGATGGACGTGTTGATGAAGGCAGATCGTACAGTTCACCTCCAAAGGTCACCTGAAACCGCCCGTTGTTTTTAGTCGGGTTGAGTTGTTTGTGCCACAGATCTGTTTGGATTGGTCCACAGCTGTCCGTCGTGACCTGTTTGCAGGTGTTGTTCACGTGCTGCACGAAGTTTTCAGTCACGTTTACTCGAAATTTCACGTGCAGAGATACACGTGTTGAAAACAACATACCACTCAGGTGTTAAAGGGCGTGAAGTGAACTGCACAGCGAGCGACCATCATCCTCAGCGGGAAAACCGTTAGCTCCATGATGCTAACTAGCATGTTGTTTGCAAATCACCCCGTCAACCAACGCCAAACCAAGCCACAGCCAGCCGGCTAACCGCACAGGCTCTTATAGATAACTGTTACAACCCTCAAACTGCCAATAAAAAGTGATTAAAACTGAGAAGAAATCCATTAAACGCTCCTCTAAATGTATGTTTGAATGGTCTCATCTCATAACGGAGTATGTTCAGTCCTTTAAAGAACAGAAAAATCACCATAAGTGCATCTTCAAGCTTTTCCCATCAGCTCAGATTCGAGTCCGGAGCCGTCTGTGCAGACAGTACGCTCTGTGGCATGATGGGATACGCTCTGTGGCTCGCTGCCATGGAGGTGTGATTAAATATGCCAAAACACAGCGTTCCCTGTGATTCCCCGCAGACTCCGCTCTCTGACTGCAGATGAAAAAGGCTCCTGTCTCCTTTAATGAATATTTAAAGCCAAACACTTCTTTCATCTTCCCATCTCGAGTCACATTGCCCTTGACACGGCGGAGTCACGTTTCCATCACATCAGGTCCAGAATCACACGTTTAATTCCAGATATTTTCAGGGTGTTTGTGCTGCTTGTAATCATGATGCATGTCCTCTTCTTTGTGTCTGCTCTGTCAGGATCTCGGCTTGGAAGGAAGCTCGCTCAACGACATCTTGTACAAGAACGCCGCCTTCCTCAACCTGGTCGACCCGATCTCACACGAGCTGCTGCTCAGCCTCGCTCGAGAGATGCAATGTCCCAAAAAGGTCGGTTTGACTTTGAATCGGGTTTATTGGCAGATACGAAGAATCTGTCTTGGTGGAGATATTTGTGCAAAGTATTCACCGGTTAGTGTGCAGAACATTTAGAGCGCCAGTCAACCTTCTGAAGACATCAAACCATCGTTACTTTAAGACATGAAGGTCAGTCAGTCCAGAAAATATCAACAACTTTGAACGTATCATCATGTGCAGTCACAAAAACCAACTCATCCCAGAACATCTCCATCAGGTTTGGGTCATTGTCCTGTTGAAAATCAAATGATGGTCCCACTAAACTCAAACCAGATGTTCATCACCAGCAAAGCTCCTCCACAGCATGTTTACCGCTGTTTCCAGTTTGTGTGTTAAGCTAAGCTAAGCTAAGCTAACCAGCTGCTGGTTCTGGTGCTGGAAACAGGACCAGAACCAAGCGCAGCATCCAAGACCATCTGAGGCCAATGATTGAGGACAATCACACCTCCTCCTCCCCCTCTATGCTTTAGGGTGGGAACCACACACGTAGATACCATACGTTCACCTTCTCTGTGTCTCACAAAGACACGGCGGTCTGAACCAGAACTCTCAGATTTGGACTCATCAGACCAGATTTCCTCTGGTTTAATGTCCATTGATTTCCTGTTTCATCAGAATGTTTGATGGTTTTTGTGCTAAGCTAAGCTAAGCTAACCAGCTGCTGGTTCTGGTGCTGGAAACAAGACCATCTAAGACCAGTCTGAGGACAGGGAATACAGTACAGAGGTGGTTTTCTTGCTGGGTCAGCTAACATAACATAGCTGCACGGCTAACCGAGCTAACGGTGCCAGATGCTCTCAGCCTGACAGTTAAGCTAGCTTTCGTTGCCTACTAGAAGATACAGTTAGCGGTTAGCTACTTTAGCAAGTCATGCTAAAGCTATCTGTCCACCAGGAAACAAGAGACTGTCACACCTCCTCCTCAATGCTTCAGGGTGGGAACCACACATGTAGACCTTCTCTGTGTCACCTGATGATACATTCAAAGTTGTTGATATTTTCTCGTCCTTCATGTCTTCAAGTTAAACTCATTGGACGAGAAGGTGTGTCCAAACTTTGGACCGGTCCTGTAAACGTGCCTCTCTGGATCTTCGTCTGATGGTTCAGTAACGAGTTCTGGAGATCGATGAAAATCCAATCAGACGACGTTATCGACTCGCATTTCTACAGACGGATGGTTGAACAGAATTCATGTCACTCATGAGCAGCTAGACGTTTTGTCCAGATCTCAAACTAAAGAACAAAGAGGACGTTTTGTGCACAGGACGGAGAATATTCAACCGGCAGCAGCCACGAGTGCTAATGAACTGTTTACCAGTGGCTGTGTTGAATCTCACCCCTCCTGTGCACGTCCTGTGTTTTCCCCACTGATGCACACTGCATGTGATTAGATTTTCTTGCTCCAGCAAGGCGGCTAAATTGTGTTTCTGTTCAACAGTAGCTCAAGGCGTCACGAATAATAACAAACTCTGCTCATGTGAAAGATATTACAGGCTGAGGAGAAAACGGAGGAAACGTCTGCAGAGTTTAAAGCTTGCATGGTGTAAAATAAAGATGTTTAAGGCCGACATGGACGCTCTTTGTGCTCTCGTTCGACAGGATGCAGACACCATCAAGTCTTCGGATAAGATTTGCAGACAGCTGATCTACCACCTGACCCCGCACTCCAAGTGGCTGAGGCAGAGCATGTCCAGACGGAAATCCCAGGCCTGGTGAGCCCTCCCGCCTCCCGTCCAGACATCCAGCCTGTGATAAATCTGCAGCTCGGCACCGACGTCGAGCTGCAGCCATCTTTGTGCACTGTAAAAAAAAATGTCTGCAGAATTTATGGTGAGAAACTGCCAAACCATGACAGTAAAAGACCGTAAAATATGCCATTAAATATGACTGTGTTTTCCTGTATACAGTAAAACCGTCACATTTAAAAACCTTTATTATACAACATTTTAAGGGAACTTATACAGGATAAAGTCGTATTTTATATTAGAGACGGTTAATTATACAGTAAAACACCGTAATATTTTAAAGGCGTCTTTTACTGTGATAGTTTGACAGTTTTTCACAGTAAAATCTACAGACATTTTAAAATATGGAATAAAACACCAACCTTAAACATGAAATCAACATCCTTTTACCGTAATATTAGAAAAAGTTAAAAGCTAAATTCTGACAACGACAGCTGACTTCTTTTTTACAGTACAATATAGTCATATTTTATGGCAAGCCTTAAACTATACGCTATTTTAATAGCGTATAAATTTATACAGAAAAAAGGAGAAAGAAAGTAAAAGTAGTATTTTATATTGGAGACTGAAAACACCGTAATATTAAATGCCATGTTTTACGGTCTTTTACTGTGATGGTTTGGCAGTTTTTCACAGTAAACGTGAAATCAACAGTACTAACATCGTTTTACTGTAATATTAGAAAGTTGTACTGTATTTATTACAGTAAAATTCTGCCAAACACAGCTTACAGTCACAGTTTTTTTTTTTTACAGTGTATAGCTGACACTGAAGTAGGACAGATCTGACCACGGGCTGACCTGACGGTAACGCCATGGTTACCACAGCTGTCAATCATCTTTGTTGTTTTGTTTTTTTTTAAAGTGTGCGTCGCCACCGGCCTCTTCAAAAAGTGGCACGGCGACAGATTCGTCCATCTGTTAGCTGAAGAGCGTCGTGCTGAAATGTAATTACACTCGTGTTGATGAGTGAGTGAACTGCTTTTGATGTGCAAATGATGGAGGGAGAATCAGCCGGCGTGTTTTTGTCGTGTCGAGGTGTTTGTGTCAGTAATCCTATCCACTATCATAATTCTTCCTTCTCGTGTAATTGCTTATTCTGCAGCTGCAAATAATGCATTCATTTACCGAGGAGGAAAATAATCTCAGGACCGCGAGAGGAGACAATGCGAACACGGAGAGATGAGACAGGTTCATTATGAGTCAGTCGGTCTGGTATCAACACGCCGAATCAGGGGAAAGCGAAGATATATTCAGGATCAGACACCTCGCTGTCGAGCCGGGCTTTGTTGTGTGTCGTGGACAAAGAGCAAAGAGATTCAACGGACAGCATCTCTGGAAACGTGCACATACATACATACGACTAGTTTTTTACTTAGTCATGTTGTTGGCTTCATGAAGCCGCCGGCAGAGAGAAAGAGAGAGAGAGACGGTCTGACACCGGCTGAGACAGCAGGAGCAACATGAATCATTAAAGCAAAAATCCACCCTAAAACTGAATCTTAATGCCGAGCTCTGACAGACAAATACCTGTCAGAGGTAGAAAGAGGCGAGACAGAGCCGGTCTGCTGCTCACTTTAAACGCCTCATTCATCTCACAGAGGGAATTAACGGACGAACCTTTTCTCGTTATGAACGCAGCCGTGTAATCATTTCAGTGCTGACACAAATGTTCCCAAAGTTCACCGTTAGCTTTCCGTTGATTGATATTAAAGAGACGCCTAAAGATCAATACCACTCTGATGTTTGTACGCTGAATATGAAGACGGTCTAAAACCTGGACGTAGTCTCCGTGACGTCCCCGCAGACTGTCTAAAACCTGGACGTAGTCTCCGTGACGTCCTCGCAGACTGTCTAAAACCTGGACGTAGTCCATTAATCTTCTCATTCAATTCTCTGCCAAAAAAGTTATTTCTCTTGTGAGTAGCCGTGTAATAAGAACTAAATGAGATGTATAGTAGTGAGCTTTAGAGGTGCTGTTGGACAGAGCGAGCCTAGCCGTTTCCCCCTGTATCCAGCTTTTATGCTAAGCTAGGCTAGGTCTCCTCGCTGTAGCTTCAAACTTAACGCCCAAACATGAGAGTGGTATCAATCTCCTCATCTAACTGTGAGTAGCCATGTAATAAGCGTACAGTAAAAGTAGCCTTGGTTTTTGTAGGGATAAGACAAACAAGCTGTACAGTAGTGAGCTTCAGAGGTGCTGGGAGGCAGATGTTCTAATGGCTAGCTGCTTCCCCTTGTATCCAGTCTTTATGCTAAGCTAAGCTAAGCCTCCTTGCTGTAGCTTCACACTTAGCGCACAAACATGAGAGTTGTATCAATCTTCTCATCTAACTCTATGCAAAAAAGGTGATTATCTGCCCCCAAATGAAGTCCTTTTCACATAAAATCATGTTTTAAATGTAATTTTAGGGTGGATTTTTACTTCCTTTTAACTTCCATCTTTGTTTGTCTGCAGGCAAACTGCACTCATCTGTGCAAAAATGCAACAAACTCACTTCTGTGAGGTTTCTCTGTACTCAGGAAACAGCTCAGTCCATTTTAATGCCACCGGATCGTTCATCCCTTCATTATCCAGCATTAACGCTGCTCTAAATACTGTACACACATTTCTGACTGAATTAATGTCTGAATCTCAGTAATCCTGTTAATCTATCTAACTAGTTTATTTGCTCCACATGTTGTTTTAATGAAAGAGCCAGAAGGATGCAGCGACACACAAACGCCGCCGCCATCGCGGAGGCGCTCGCACCTTAAGGGTGATTTCATGCGAGCGTAAAAATTGGCAACACTTTGGCGACCTTTTCGCTTTTCACACCGCTGCCGGCCTCGTCTGACCTCGTGATTATCGCCTCTCAGAAGCAAAAACTTACTCTTCTTTGAGTTGTCTTTTTAAGTCTCCACGTCACACAGTCAGTTCTCAGACATTAGATTGTGCATCGGAGCGTATCGTGCACATTAAAGCTTCCTCTGAGGCCCATCACTCATTTTTTACTGATTGCTTCAGCTTCAGTCCGACACACCAGCGAAATACAGAATAAGATCCCAGAGAGGACGGAGAGGTCTGATCAGCTCCTCGGGTCCAAAACGAGCAGAGACAGAGACCCGGAGGTGATATTTGTATGCAGGAGCTGCTGTCTTTGTTGATATGGACTGTGAACTGAGAGGTTCCCTGCACCATGAAGGACAATGCAGCTGTGTGTGATTCCTGTTACGGATACGACACAGCAGAGAAAGGCGGACTGCTCGTCTCAGTTCAGACATCAGAGCGTCGGACGAAGCTTTACCTTAAATGACTCTGCAGAAATCACGAGTGTGAGCGCTCGTCTCAGTTAGCATCCAGATCTGAACCTTTAATAAATCATGAGACTGATCTGTCTGAATTCAAACGCCGCCTCGTCGTTATATTAAACCAATGACTGATGAGCCACGCATGAAGAGACGCACTCCACTTCCTCTGCGTTTAAACCAGCTGTACTAACAGTCGGCTTCATTATAACAATGTACATTGAATTGATTGCTTAATTGTGTAGTGGCTAATTATTAGATGACTTGATTGTGCATGTAGATCGGTGATCGTTGCGTGCAAGCTTCTGATGCCCACGACCACTGAGGATGCTAATCAAACACCAACATGCACAGACCGTCTAAAACCTGGACGTAGTCTCCGTGACGTCCCCGCAGACTGTCTAAAACCTGAACGTAGTCTCCGTGATGTCCCCACAGACTGTCTAAAACCTGGACGTAGTCTCTGTGACGTCCCCGCAGACTGTCTAAAACCTGAACGTAGTCTCCGTGACGTCCCCACAGACTGTCTAAAACCTGGACGTAGTCTCCGTGATGTCCCCACAGACTGTCTAAAACCTGGACGTAGTCTCTGTGATGTCCCCGCAGGTTTCATGTTTGTGCGCTTGGCTGTTGTTTGAAGCTACAGAAAGGACACTTAGCTTAGCTTAGCTTAGCATAAAGATGGATGATGTGATATTTAAGTGATAAATATTTGTACATTATTCTCTCTGGTGCTCTTTTGTTTGCCGTCAGCCCCGTTTACCGGTGCCCTGAGGACGCGGCGTGTTTAACTTGAGCTGTTACTGAAGTGGCCTGTAACGCTGATGCGGTGTCAGCCTGAATTATGGCATCCTCTGCCGCCCACTGACTCACTGTGACATCCACTGCAGTACCTGTCACTCCTGATGCTTTAAAGTGTTCTTTCTTTTTGGTCACGGTGAAAGTGGATGTACCCTGAGCAGCTCGCTTCATTTTAGCAGCTGATGAGCAGAAACGTCACGCGTTACTGTTTGTATTAGCTGACACACACAGAGACTAAAAACAGACTTTAATATGAGATAAAGACGAGCCTGCTGGATCTGTAACCTCCTCCTCTATTGTCAGTGTGACACAAACCTCATCTCCTCCACAGGCACTAAAGTGTTAATGGTCTTGGCCTGACGGAGGCTGCAGGTGTGAACAGATTCTGATCAAACACCTCCGTCTTTGTTCGTCTTTTCTCAGACAGACTACGTCCAGGTCGGACTACGTCAGACCTCTGAGTGTTTTTATGAAATGTTTCATCTGCAGTAAAAACACACACTGATGCACACAACATATGCTCGACTAATCCATGAGTCATGACTTCCTGCTGCTCACATTAATAAATGATGAAGTCACGAAGACTTTACGGATCATCAACTAATGATTGTTGATTCACAGTTAATTCATGTGTTCGTTTATTAGCCACCAAATTATCACGAATCCAGTTACAGAGAGAACATCTCTCTGTAAACAGAAACATGAAACTTGCCACCAAAAACAGCCCTGACCCATCGAGGCCTGGACTCAGACCTCTGAAGGTGTGCTGTGGTATCTGACACCAAGACGTTAGCAGAAGATCCTTTAAGTCCTGGAAGTTTGGAGGTGGACCTCCATGGATCAGACTTGTTTGGCGATTGAGATCTGCCAAGTCAACACCTTGAACTTGTTGTTGTGTTCCTCAAACCATTGTTGAACCATCAGGGAATACTATTTCCATGAAAGGGTCTTCATGGTGTCAACAATGCTTAGGTTGGTGGTACGTGTCAAAGTAACGTCCATGTGAACAGCAGGACTCAAGGTTTTTCCAGTAGATCGTGGACAGAGGTCAGCATGGACACCCTGACCAACAAACTGTGACATTCTGTGTGTTCTGACACCTTTCTATCAGAACCAGCATGAACTTCTTCAACAGTCTGAGCTACAGTAGCTCATCTGTTGGCCTTCGCTCACCCCACACGAGCCATTAATGAGCCTTGGCTGTCCATGAGCCTGTCACCGGTCCTTGGACCACTTTTCATCCGTACTGACCACGACAGACTGGGAACTCCCCACAAGAGCTGCAGTTCTGGAGATGTTCTGACCCGGACGTCTAGATATCACAGTTTGGTTCCTGTCAAAGTCGCTCGAATCCAGATTATCGTCCATTTTTATGCTTCTAACATCAACTTTGAAGACTAAATGTTCACCTGCTGCCAGTGTTGTCGTACTCGAGATCGGTCTTGGTCTCAAGACTACTTTGTAAAGGTATCAGACAAAGATGACTAAGACCAGTCAAGACCAGAACTGTGGAGATATCACCAGTGTTTCCCATTAATCACCTGATAATGTCTAGTTTCTTCGATGCTCTGGTCTCGTCTCTGTCTAGCCCTGCCTTGGTCTTGACTTGGTCTCAACACTTTAAATTCTTGTTCTTGTCTCGGTTTGATACACTCTGGTCTTGGTCTCGCCCTGCCTTGGTCTTGGTCTTTTCTTGGTTTTGACTTGGTCTCAACCCCTCAGATTCTCAGTCTCGATACACTCTGGTCTCGACTCTGTCTCACCTGCCTTGGTCTTGTTCTTAGTCTTGGTCTTTTCTTGGTCTTGACTACAACACTGCTGTCAAAGTTTTGGGTCTTTTCTCTGATTATAAACGAACGCATGAAGTCACAACTCTTTAACTGATGACAGTAATCACACAAAGTCAGACTGATCATTTATTCATGTTGAGCAGCGTTACTTCATAATTGTGTAATGAATCGTTCAGTTTTAGGTTTTGTACGCTGATTTATAGTCACAGTCACATGAAGGATGATTCAAATGAAGTCAGTTTGAAGGAAAATGTTTCACCTCAATCTGTCAGCAGCTTTTAGAAACATCAGCTTCAAACGACGAGTGTTTCCAACAGATTCGTCTTTAAATATAAAAGAGTTCGACCATCTTCTATTTTAAGGTTTATCATCTCCTAAAACATCCTGGTTTTATCTTCTGCTGTAAGGAGCTCAGCGCTCTCCGGCTGTCGGAGCTTTAAGCTCAGCTCGTTCGGATGTTTTGGCTCTTCTGTTTACACGAGTAAATCCCTCCATGCTGGAGTTTCTGTGTCAGCCTTCCGCTCACCCCCTCCTTTATCCAACACAGGAAACACAACATGAAACCAGGGCCTCGCTCCCCGAATCATCCAAATAACTTCTTTCTCTTTGTCCCCCTACAGTCTCAAGACGACCCTACAGAAGAAGCTGTCCAGCGACTCGGTCGACCTGTCCGGCATCCCCCTGTCCACCCGCGACGTCCGTCAGGTCGCCTTCTACCTCCAGAACAACAGAGACAGCGTGGTGGCCGTGGACATCAGCTTCACCGAGCTCCAGGACGAGAACCTGAAGATTCTCCTGCCTCTGCTCGCCTCGCTGCCCAAACTCAGCACCTTAGCCCTCAACGGTAACCGCCTCACCCTGGCGATCCTCAAAGACCTCACTGAGATGCTCAAAGACCCCAAGATGTTCTCCAACCTGGCCTGGATCGACCTGGGCAACAACGTGGATATTTTCACCATGCCTCAGCCGCTGCTGGTCGCCCTGCGTCGGCGCTGTAGCCTGAAGAGCAGCTTACCGACCATCTACGAGTACACCGAGGGTCAACCCTACTGCTACCACCTGGAGACGTCCATCGAGGAGCCAAGCCACTACGAGGAGGAAGAGGAGGACGACGAAGAGGCCGAGGATGACGAGGACGACATGGGGAACAAATTCGAGCTGGAGCCGTGGGCTTTGGGGGAGAAGCAGCTCTCCAAAGACTTCACCCTCCACTACTGTGAGAGGTGATGAGGCGACGCTTTTCAACCGTGGTTGAAGCGTCTTTCCGCGGCACTCTGTTAACTTCCTTCGCCCCTTTCACACCACGAGCCCGGTCACCCTGCCTTCATTCGGAGGCATGAGGGGAGACCCACATTGTGAACTTCTCGTCCCGACACTGGCTACCAAAGCTAATCCTAACCATCTCTGAGTTAACCCACACAAAGATGACAGTGACGGTCACAGGGCGGCGGCGGCGGCGGCGGACTTACTGTGTTGGTGGATGGCGCTCTTGGGAAGAAGGTGCGGTTTCATTGGAGGGGGGGCTGGATGAGTTAATGAACCGGTGCTCTCCTCTTTCTCTTTCTCCCCGTCTATCTCTCTCTCTCTCTCTACGATAGCGGCAGCTGAAGAGCCAATCCCAAGGAAGTTCAGATCAGTTGGTTGGATGGAGGAGCAGCATCCCGGCGGTAGCTGAAGTGGAGGTTTAGTTTGGTCCCTCTGGGTTCTCTACCAGGACTGAGACTATCTCTGGCAGGCAGGGCCTAGCTCCACCATTGTGTGTTCTCTGTTAATCTCTCAACAAAAGCTATGACACAAGTTCAACAGACTATACAGCCGACGAACCGTCACGTGACGCCGGCAAAACTGCTAGGTCAAGACTTTTCGCGTTTTTCCCCCCCTTTCCAAATGTCCACTTGTGAATACCCGCGCACACCCTTGTGTAGATGTAAATGAGGACACACAAAACACAGCTCTGTTGTTGTTTCCACGGGCTATTTTTGTGCACTTTTGGTGAACAAAGCAATCTTAGAAGACAACAGGTAGGACTCAACAATGGGTAGATTGTTTTTTGTACTTATGCCTAAATGCTGGTATTCACCTCTTTGTAATTATGGAGCTGTTGTAGTCATCACCACAGTGTTTCAGTGTATTTACGATGGACCACCAAGTCTTAGCCTGTCCCACTGCCGTTTGTCTCTACAGATATGTTTTTCCGACTGTTATCTGTTGCACATCATTGAGTTAAAACTGACCGAAACACTGCAGCGCACTTTAAGGGGACTACTTTTTCCATCTGTGTACATCGAACGCCGTACCTCTTTAAGGTTAACACGTCGACCAAAATGGCTCCTGATTGTTAGAAGGATCATCGAAAAACCTGCATCACCTGATATATAACCAATGTTTAAGTGTTTGTTCTACGTGTTTGTAACCGTAAACTGTCTGTAATTATTTAAAGTTTTGGTGTCTTTTGTCTGTAATTATAATAACGACTATGAAACTAAGCGCAGTGACCTCTGACTGTGAGCTTGTCCGATGTTTGACGATGGAGAGCGCTGTTCATTTTGGTTCGTAGTTCACGTGCGTCGACGTCAAACTCTTCCTTGTAACCTGTGTGTACTTGTCTCATGCCAAACACTGACTGCCAATAAAAACAACCCAACTGAGAAGTGATGTCTGCTTTTATTTTGAAGGGCTCGATATCTAGGTCAGCTGCTTGCAGAAAGATTAGTCCACAAATGGGGCAATAATAAAAGCAATCACCTCGGTGGTCATCGCGTGACGCCTTTACCCGTGATCCTCTCCTAGCAACTTTTTGTTGCCGCTGCCAGACATGCTAATGTGGCATTTGCAACAGGTGGCTGCTATAAGGTCAGGGCACAGTGTGACTGTCGCACCCCCTGAGGTCCAAATACCATGTGACAGGGCAACGGCGCCACCCCGGCAATCATCAGGATCTTATTATGTGACCTTTTCCTTTCAGTGTTGATTTATTTTTCGCGCTTTGTGTGAATCAGAAACATCTCTGAATGCATCGTGTTTGTGACGCTCTCTCATGTTTGTATGAGTCATTTTTTTGGATCGGATTGTCTCGCTCCA
Organism: Sciaenops ocellatus; assembly: GCA_033000465.1. Classification (NCBI taxonomy): domain Eukaryota; kingdom Metazoa; phylum Chordata; class Actinopteri; family Sciaenidae; genus Sciaenops; species Sciaenops ocellatus. The sequence continues at coordinate 1,462,003 of CP136880.1, read as the reverse complement.
GCTGCACAGAAATGACTAAATAATTCATGAAAAACAACAAAGAGAGTCTCTTTGCTGATTGTTCATCGACAGCAGCGACCTCAAGGTTAAAGGGATCGACGGCCGGCTGACGGTCACTGTGGTGCATCAAAAAAACACTTTAAGGTTGTTTGTCATCGCCTGCAACCAGGATTAATTTAAACAATAACACACTTGAGGTCATGCTGTTATTCTGAATATCAGTACGGATGTCATCTGGCCGTATAATCACAGCCGTGCTGATATTCAGAATAACAGCATCAGAAGATACAGTACCAGTTACAGTAACGCAGTACAACTTCTAATATTATTTATTTTTAAACATTTTGTCAAACACTAGCTAACTGTTAAGTTTGAAAATGTTACTGTTAATTTATTATCAGCTAATCCTACTCAGTTTCTATGCTGGAAATGTTTTTTAAACTATAAACTATCGAGTTAGTAATATGACACTATACGGTGTCATATTACTAACTCGTAATATGACACCGTGATGTAACAATATTAGAACAGCCGTTAAGTGGAGTGATACTCAAGTGAACAGCATCAGTGCTGTTATTCTCTATATCGGCACTCATGACACGACTCTTGTCCAATCAGATTACTCAGTCTGAACTAACTGTTGTATTTAGTTAATTTTTTAGCACTTTTCCAACAGTTTTCATGATTATAACATCCATGCGTTTATATAAAATGTATTCTGGCAACGGTTTTAACCAAATTATCGACAGTTGACACAATTCTTGCAGAGTATTTGAACCCTGGTAGGAACTGGTAGGACGTTCCACCAACGGGGAACAACAGACGAGAAAAGTTTGGATCGTCCTGAGCGTACGGGTGGCAGAGCCAGGCGTCGTTCACTGGAGGAGGTAACATATGTCTGTATGAGGACGTTCAAGAACCGGAGACTACTTTGTAGTCAGCATCAGAAATTTGAATTTAATGTGGGCTGCTACAAGTAGACAGAGGAGCTCCATGAGCAGCGGGGGAATATGTGACCTTTCGGGTTGATTGAAGAGCAGGCGAGCCAGGAGTTGGGTAGCATGTTGAGTCGGGTAAGGCCTGATTTTTCTGGGCATCCGAGGCAACAGAAAGGTATTCATTGTAGTATACGAGACAAAAAGGGAACAACTTTTATTCCAATATATATTTCATTTACGGTATATTCATTAAACAGTGCAGCTTATAAGGTGAAGGTGAAAGAATAACTCTGAACCAACTAAAACCAGTTTTAACTTCATGAGACTAACAGTGTGACCTGCTATGTATTCTTTGTCTTAGATATTGACATGATTTAAGGCACACATATGATGAAGAAGAATCTGTACAAACGAGCTGAACAAGAAGAGTCCGTCATGTCGGGTCTGTTCAGTCCGAGTCCTTGTGTTTGTGTGCTGTGTGTTGTGCGTTCAGCTGAAAGAGGCCTGGTACTCGGTGCCTTGTTGGATGATCTTCCAGCAGGACAAACACCATCTGTTGCAGCTTTTTGTGGGTTTGTTGGCTGCAGGAAGCTCTCTGTAACCTCCAGGCCCTCCTTCATAACCAATGTCAACCGACTCACGGTGTCAGTAACCGGCTGCTTCACCGAGTTTCCTGGCGTCGGACACGGCACAGATGCAACCGTCCACCTCCTCCACAGCGTTGACCACGCTGGAGAATGCTGTCTGGGCTTTGTCTTTGTGTCCGAGAGCTTTCAGAGCCTGGATGACATCCTGAAGGGCAAACAGAGGAGAAGAGGTTCAGACGGAGCAAACATCACGTGTAGTTTTGGTGAATAAACGTACGTACGAAGGCATTACCTGATCAAATTTGGACTCAAACTGTGCAGAGTTATCAGACGTTACAAAAACAACCGGAGCGGCGATCGCCTCCTTGAGGCTCTTTCCAAACCAGAGGTGGTTCATGAGCGCCTGCAAGACAAACAGAACAATCTTCCTGATGAGGAAGTGATGATTGCGAGCACGGCATCGCTCGCTATGACAACAGTGAGGGGCATTAGCCTGCCGCAATTTATCTAAATGGCACTTAGCGTGATTGCCCTGGAGACGCACCGAGGCAATCCCAGTCGTGATCCTGCTGCCGCCAGACCCTCCAATCACCAATGTCCTAGACGGAGACTTCAGCACAGTGGGCGCCATCGAGGACGGCGGCTGCTCCCCTGAAACACAATGAAAGGCGTGATTGATGGAACGGACGGCGGCAATTTAGACTCATCAGTGCGAAGAGGAGAAAATGGATGACAGCTGATGATCACACAGCAGCCAACGTTGAACTACAACAATGTTTCACCCTCTCTGTTACAGAGTTAAAGCACGTCTGTTCTCACATTATGTAACTTTGGGTTCGGGAGAAGTACGTAACGCTTTACGGGCAGCAGAGCCGGTGTCATGCCAGAACAGGAGTTGGACAATACATAGGTTAGCATCATGGATCATGTTAGCTACTGAACTCATTTGACAAGCTATAAATAACTTATCCACTCATAGTGTTTTGTTAGCAATAACGTTAGCCAGGAGTCTGAATGAATTAGCTGACGTTAGCCACCCAAAAAAGGATTCTGATGCTAGCTAGCTAACAATTTGTCTGTGTTAGCAAGCAAGCTAATGTTAGCAAGTTAGAACCACAATGTGACAACATGTTTCATGTGCTTTGCAGTGACGTTAGCTTTGACTTTGGACTCTGTGTTGTAGCAGGTCGTTTCGTTGATGTTAAAGGACTCCGTTTCTATGCTAATGTAAGCTGCCCGTTAGCAAAGGGGATTTGAACCAGAGCTGGACGAGTGTGCTCAGCAGCCTCTATGGACATAATGGCAGAGGAGAAGAGAGTGAAGAGGACGTTGATGGAGGAAGCTAAGAAGAGAAAAGGAGAGAGTGAGCGAGCAAGAAGCCGCCGGACAAGAGTAAATCTGGGACTGACTTTTAGTGGTTGGTGAGAGCTTGGTGAAATAAAAGGCTGAAAGACAGACGCCGAGCTGGGCTGACTGCTGTTGGACTAGTCAGTAATATTAGCTGGCTGCTATGTCTGCTGTTGTTTGTCTGTTAACAAAGGATTTACTTGTCTAGGTTTCATATTACAAAACTAAGAGTCTCCTGTCATGCCAGTTTAGCATGTTAGCATTACGAGGAAAGATGTGGTTGGCTCTTCCGCAGAAGTCCGACAGCTCGTTGTTGAGGATGACTCCGGTGTTCGGAGAGAAGACCTTCGAGCCAAATCTGTGAGGAAAATACAGATCAAACACGTTATATAAATATACTGTACACTAACTGTGCTGTTATAGAAAGCTCTGGCACTGTTGGTACTGACATGTGGTTGATGGTGCTGGTTACGGACACGGCAGATCCGTCCTGATGCAGCACGGACACATGTGTGGTGCCCATGCCGTCCACATACGAGGTCAGGTTGTAATACTGGGGGTCGTGAGTCTGGTCGTCTCTGATCAAACTCCGGATGTAGTTAGCAAAACTTTCCTCTGTGAACTTCTTCACCTTAAAACACACATTAACGTTAAAGGTTAATGTGATCGTATGTCACGGGGAAAGTACCTAAGAATAAAGCTGCCACATCGAAAAAAGAAAAACAGATCGGATGAAACAGTTCACGTAATAACAAGAAAAGACAGTACTGTGCTAAAACAAGAAAAGTTGATATAAAATGATGAGCTTTTATTTCATAATGTATATATAACATAAAAAGTTTAGTGTTCTAACAACGTGTTTTTGTCACAACTTACAAACTTATCTTGTATTACCGTATCATTGTTATAATAATACAGTAACACATACATTTAATACATAATTTTATAAGAGTAAATTTTTCACATTATAACCAGATAAAATAGTATATTGTTATGATAAGCAAAGTTTCTTGTTACGTGAAAAATTTGTCAAATTTGTAACGTGAAAATCTGTTTTTACAACAATAGACTTCGCGTTATGTTCATGTTAGAAGAAGAAAAGTTGTATAAGTTAAATAAGTTTTTATTTTGTAATAACGTGAAAAAACATTTTGTTATAACAAACTTTTCACGTAATAAGATAATTAGTAAAATGTTAAAACAAGAAAAGTTTCTTGTTTATTTCATAATTAAACATTAAAAAATATCGTGGTATAACGTGAAAAACATTTTGTTGTAACAATATAAAATAATGTAAAAACAAGTTTCTTGTTACGTTTAACGTTAACGTGATAGCTATCTGGCAGCGCTGTGCTGTCGTAGAAAAGTCAAAACTGAAATCAGAATTATATTTATTCAAAAATTATCATACAAAATGGTGCAAAGTAACTAAGTACATTTACTCAAGTATTGTTGATTTTGGGGTACTTTTACATGAAGTATCTTGAGTATTTTCATTTTATGATACTTTAAACTTTCTTATGTTTCAGAGGGAAATATTGTACTTTTTACTCCACTACATTTATTTAACAGTTATGTTATGTATGTATTACTATTACTGTAGTTACTAGTTACATGAAAAAACATGATAAACAAACAAAACTTTGTATTTCTTATCGATTAAACCTTCAGACTGTTTATAAAGTAGTTCCAATCAGCTCCATTTAAACTGGTGTGTTTACTTTGATATGTTACGTACACGTAGCTGATAATACTTGTGTACTTTTACTCCCATTTCTTTAAAATAATACTGATATGTTCAGCCGTAATGTTTCACTGGATGGACTCACGTCTTCCGAGCTGAACTTTGAGTCGCGGATGTGTTTCTTTAGTCCGTTGGCAAACTTAAAAGCTTCGATGTAGTGATGATAGGTGAGCGTCTTCTGTTCAGCGCTCAGAGCTGCTGGCTTCAGGTTATATCCTGTAAATAAACCAATCAGATTGTTACGTTTCTAATGTGTCTGACAAGCTTCGTGTTGTGATGTTTGTGTGGATCTGAACCTTTCATGATGTTCAGGATGAGGCTGAGGAGGATGCCTCCTGCAGGAGGTGGAGGTATGTACATCTGGTACTCTCCCAGAGGAACCATCCACGCATCCGTCACCGTCGCTCGATACTCGGCCAAGTCCTGCGCCGTGAGCGTTCCTCCTGAGCAGAAAAACATTCACACAAAGCAAAGCTGAACGTCTCTACATAATCAAGACTTTGAATGGACGCCGGCAGCTCGGGCTGGAGTCTGCGAGCGATCGCTGCAGAGCTCTACATTGATTTGTTCGTTTGTAATCAGATTACTGAAGATAGAAAAATGGTTGGAGCCTGTCTGACAATACCTGCCTCCTGTATGTCAGCGATTAAATCCTCTGCTATCCTTCCCGTGTAGAACGCGTCGGCCCCGTGAGTCGCGATCGCCTCCAAAGTGTCGGCCAGTTTCTCCAACTTCACGACGTCGCCGGTCTTCAGCAGGTTCCCGTTCTCGTCTGAATACAGCTTCCTGAAGGACAGGCAAAGGAGACGTCAGGTGAAGGCGGAGAGGCGAAGTGTTGCTCGTCAGATCTTTGGGTGGGTTTGTTTTGTACTTCAGTGACTGCGTCTGGTTGGTGTCCATGTGCACGATGTATCGCCCGAGGATCTCGGGGATGGGGAATCCATCTCTGGCCAGCCTGATGGTCGGCTCAAAGAGGTCGGACCACGGCAGCTTCCCGTACAGGTTGTGGGCCTCTTCGTAACCACGAATCTCACCTGGAACCCCGATCCACTGAGGACCTGGATGGAAGGAAAGCAAATACAGTCATGAGCTGCTGGAACTCGATCAGGTTTCTGAAGCTCAGTGTGGCAGTCCAAATCTAAAAATCAGCAAAGGTGACCTGAGGCGGGCTGAATGACGCCTGGTTGCATCTGTAACCACAGCCACCTGTCAATCAAAGCGTCCACGCTCTTAATCCTGCATAACTTTAAGCCTTAATACAATCTGAACAGGTGAGTTGTATAAAAATTCACCCTCAGTACAGTTGTCATGAACGGGGAAATTAGATATAGAGACCAAAACTGTTTTTTGTACCAGGCTGTAAACATGTTTATTTCTGCTGTGAAGTTGGACATTTTAACATGGGGACTTATGGAGACTGACTCACTTCTGGAGCCAGCCTCGAGTGGACGACAAGAGGAACTGCAGTTTTCGGCGTCACTTCACAGACACGGAGGTTGTCACTTTCTCATAACGGACAAACTAAACTCTGGCTCCAGATAGAGACGTTAATTTGCCCCCCATAGTTCCTCTTTTATACAAGGAATGATGCAACCAGCAACTGCACCACTAGATGGCACTATATCAAACACACTGGACCTTTAATGTTGATTTTTTTTAATTTTATTTATTAATATTTTATTGTTGTTGATAGTTGAGGTGGAGCCACTAAGAGTCAACCTGTCTGTGAAGTGAAGCCCAAAAACTGCAGTTCCTCAAACGTCCACTCGAGGCTGGTTCCATTTATCACGTATGAAGAAACTTTTGAAAAAATGTGTTGACATTATTATGAAATAAAAACTTTTCTTGTTCGAATGTGAGATTGGATGCAGGACTGCTAACTGTAGCTGCCGTTAGCTCAGTTAGCCGTGCAGCTAGCCGGTTGGCACAGGTTTTCAGGCCCTGATGGAGGACGCCGGTGGGGATCAGAGCTGGGTCGGTGTAACGACAGAGGTACGGTACTGATACTGACGACCTGACGCAGGTATGTAAATGACAATATGTTTATTCATTTTTGCGTGACTACACTGGTGGTTTTTCCTGTCGTTCTTGTACATACTTTATTGCTTACACGTTCGTGTCATGACAGGATTAATAGCTGCTTCAGACTGCTGCTGTTCCTCTGAGTGTGTGTGTGTGTGTGTGTGTGTGGTCTTCACTGAGAGCTCGACTCATGGTCGGTTCCTCCGTCAGGACGGTGGTCGGGGCCTCCGGTGTGTTTACAACCAGACGACCAGAGAAGACATTGGTATGTCCAAGAAAGGACTGACGGCGGCGGACGTGGTGTAAATCTGTCGACTTTTGCTGTAAATAAACGTCTCCAGATGTGAAGCTGAAGGAGTTACTGGATAGAAATGTTTATTAATGTGTGCGTACTCGAGCCCGATGACCCGGTGACCTCTGATCCTTCAGGTAACAGAACAGAACCAGAAAAACAAGAAGAGCTCCTCTCAGAGGAACTGTACCTGACATCAGCTGGAAGTTCTTGGGGCAGGACTGCAGCAGGTCGGGCTTCACGTTCTCCGGCACCGTCTCTCTGGAGTTGATGATCTTCACCTCACCTTTAAAAAACAAACAGAGAGGAGACGTCATGCACGAAGCTCACCTGTGCAGCAGGACGCTCTGTGGCTCTGCTGAGTGTCACCTGAGCTGTCCATCACGGTGAAGATGGACCCCCCTCCGATGCCCATACTCTGCGGGTTCATCACGGAGGTGCACAGCAGCGCGGCGATGGCGCCATCTACCGCTGAGCCCCCTTTCTGGAGGATGTCCCTGCAGGAGTTCATCACATTATTGACAATTTATATGCTGCAGATGAGCGTGACCGGGACACGGAACTGCCGCGCTTGTTTTGCATATGGCGATGTTACTTAAAGAGCGCAGTGTGCGTGTTTGTTAGAGGCAGAATGAACTCCTTACTGACTTATTGTGATCCAAACAGGTTAATAAACGTGACATAATGTTTATATAAACGTGATTTCATCACGCAGGTGATCAAATCTTAAATCAAACCATCAAATCAAACTTTCATCTGATGCGTAAAATTCGATATTTTTTCAGTTTATCCGGGATCAAAGTGTTAAAATCAAACTCACCGTCCGATCTCTGAACATTTCTTCGAGTCTGCAGCCACAGCAGCGCTGGAGAAAGTGTCATCTGGACACTTGCGCCTCACAACTACACAAATAACCACAATTACCGCAATCACGCACAGCAGCATCAGCGCGCAACAAGTGTACACCCGCGCCTTGGACCGCGCCATGGTTGGTTTTTTTATCCAAGCAGCTCCGCGCGGATTTCTTGAAGTTTGATCAGAGTTTTACAGGATTATCTCTTCTATTACCGGGAGTCTGTAGTTTCCCCTCATCAGGAGGGAGGTGCACCGCACAGCCTGGCTCCACCTTCCCTCCTCCGCCTCGAACGCAAAGATAACAAGCTGTGGAGCAACTGTTGAGCCGTTGATACGGAAGAGGATTAGAGCCACATGTAAAGTATTTATTCCAGAGATTAAAGTCAAAACAACAACTCAGGCTTATCTTTTTAAACTCTTAATCCTGACTTTAAACTCTGAATTATGACTTTAAACTCTGAATTATGACTTTAAACTCTGAATCCTGACTTTAAACTCTGAATTATGACTTTAAACTCTCAATCCTGACTTTAAACTCTGAATTATGACTTTAAACTCTCAATCCTGACTTTAAACTCTGAATCATGACTTTAAACTCTCAATCCTGACTTTAAACTCTGAATTATGACTTTAAACTCTGAATCCTGACTTTAAACTCTCAATCCTGACTTTAAACTCTCAATCCTGACTTTAAACTCTGAATCCTGACTTTAAACTCTGAATCATGACTTTAAACTCTGAATCCTGACTTTAAACTCTGAATTATGACTTTAAACTCTCAATCCTGACTTTAAACTCTGAATTATGACTTTAAACTCTGAATCCTGACTTTAAACTCTGAATTATGACTTTAAACTCTCAATCCTGACTTTAAACTCTGAATTATGACTTTAAACTCTCAATCCTGACTTTAAACTCTGAATTATGACTTTAAACTCTCAATCCTGACTTTAAACTCTGAATCATGACTTTAAACTCTCAATCCTGACTTTAAACTCTGAATTATGACTTTAAACTTAAAAATATAACTTCAAACTCTGAAACTTTAAATATTTAAACTCTGAATTATGACTTTAAACTCTCAATCCTGACTTTAAACTCTGAATCATGACTTTAAACTCTGAATCCTGACTTTAAATTCTGAATCCTGACTTTAAACTCTCAATCCTGACTTTAAACTCTGAATTATGACTTTAAACTCTCAATCCTGACTTTAAACAATTACCGCAATCACGCACAGCAGCATCAGCGCGCAACAAGTGTACACCCGCGCCTTGGACCGCGCCATGGTTGGTTTTTTTATCCAAGCAGCTCCGCGCGGATTTCTTTAAGTTTGATCAGAGTTTTACAGGATTATCTCTTCTATTACCGGGAGTCTGTAGTTTCCCCTCATCAGGAGGGAGGTGCACCGCACAGCCTGGCTCCACCTTCCCTCCTCCGCCTCGAACGCAAAGATAACAAGCTGTGGAGCAACTGTGGAGCCGTTGATACGGAAGAGGATTAGAGCCACATGTAAAGTATTTATTCCAGAGATTAAAGTCAAAACAACAACTCAGGCTTATCTTTTTAAACTCTTAATCCTGACTTTAAACTCTGAATTATGACTTTAAACTCTGAATCCTGACTTTAAACTCTGAATTATGACTTTAAACTCTCAATCCTGACTTTAAACTCTGAATTATGACTTTAAACTCTCAATCCTGACTTTAAACTCTGAATCATGACTTTAAACTCTCAATCCTGACTTTAAACTCTGAATTATGACTTTAAACTCTCAATCCTGACTTTAAACTCTGAATTATGACTTTAAACTCTGAATCCTGACTTTAAACTCTGAATCCTGACTTTAAACTCTGAATTATGACTTTAAACTCTCAATCCTGACTTTAAACTCTGAATCCTGACTTTAAACTCTCAATCCTGACTTTAAACTCTGAATTATGACTTTAAACTCTCAATCCTGACTTTAAACTCTGAATTATGACTTTAAACTCTCAATCCTGACTTTAAACTCTGAATTATGACTTTAAACTCTCAATCCTGACTTTAAACTCTGAATCATGACTTTAAACTCTCAATCCTGACTTTAAACTCTGAATTCTGACTTTAAACTCTGAATTATGACTTTAAACTCTCAATCCTGACTTTAAACTCTGAATCCTGACTTTAAACTCTGAATTATGACTTTAAACTCTGAATCCTGACTTTAAACTCTGAATCCTGACTTTAAACTCTGAATTATGACTTTAAACTCTCAATCCTGACTTTAAACTCTGAATTATGACTTTAAACTCTCAATCCTGACTTTAAACTCTGAATTATGACTTTAAACTCTGAATCCTGACTTTAAACTCTGAATCCTGACTTTAAACTCTGAATTATGACTTTAAACTCTCAATCCTGACTTTAAACTCTGAATCCTGACTTTAAACTCTGAATTATGACTTTAAACTCTGAATCCTGACTTTAAACTCTGAATTATGACTTTAAACTCTCAATCCTGACTTTAAACTCTGAATTATGACTTTAAACTCTGAATTATGACTTTAAACTCTCAATCCTGACTTTAAACTCTGAATCCTGACTTTAAACTCTCAATCCTGACTTTAAACTCTGAATTATGACTTTAAACTCTGAATTATGACTTTAAACTCTCAATCCTGACTTTAAACTCTGAATCCTGACTTTAAACTCTGAATTATGACTTTAAACTCTGAATTATGACTTTAAACTCTCAATCCTGACTTTAAACTCTGAATCCTGACTTTAAACTCTGAATTATGACTTTAAACTCTGAATCATGACTTTAAACTCTCAATCCTGACTTTAAACCCTGAATCCTGACTTTAAACTCTGAATTATGACTTTAAACTCTGAATCCTGACTTTAAACTCTCAATCCTGACTTTAAACTCTGAATCATGACTTTAAACTCTCAATCCTGACTTTAAACTCTGAATTATGACTTTAAACTCTGAATTATGACTTTAAACCCTGAATCCTGACTTTAAACTCTGAATTATGACTTTAAACTCTGAATCCTGACTTTAAACTCTGAATTATGACTTTAAACTCTGAATTATGACTTTAAACTTAAAACTATAACTTCAAACTCTGAAACTTTAAATATTTAAACTTTGAATTATGACTTTAAACTTTAATCTGTGTGTTCATAATATATGTAATCAGTACAGGTTGTGATAACTGGATGTAAACGGTTCATGCTGAGGCTTGTCAGGCTGATCATTAACATACGTCACTCTTCATCATGATGACGTGTTGGCGAGCTCTTTGTTCTCTGAGACTTCCTGGACCTGTTATTTAGTCACCGTTAAAACTGCTGTGAGCTGCAATGCATCATGGGACATGCTGTCTGAGGTCACGTCAAACTGTAGTCCATGGGCGCGCCACGGATCAACAGGAAGAGTCAAGTCCACCACAGACCGCCAGAGGAAGACCGGATATGAGCCTTCAAAATAAAAGTGTTGACAAAAGTAAGCTTGGAAAACAAAGAATCTCAAGCTTACTGGAAAAGGTTCATTTTTTTGTCTTTAAATTAATAAAATAATAAAAATCTGCAAACTTATTCCATCAAACCAAGAGTCCAAAACGCAATTTTAACTTCTTAAATTTCAATTTTAATTATCAGTTGTCAAAATGATTCATTAATTCATTTTGTAAATAAACTAAGCAATTAACTTCACCCGTAAGTAAGCAAGCTAACGTTAGCCAGCTCAAACATCACACTATATCTGACATATTTTGCTGTAACGTTAGCTTTAGCGTTGGACTTGTTGTTTGTTAATGTTAGCTGCCTCTATTGCTAAGCTAACGTTAAGCTCCAGGTGAATAGGGTCAAATTTTAAACTCGTAGATATCAACATGAAACTTCACCAGCTGATTACTCATGTTAAGACAATTATTTTTTGTATTACAAGTTCTTTTAAATGTAATATTTAAATATGCAAATGAGGCGTTATGTAACATAACTTTTGGTGACACAAACAGACAAAATGACGTCAGATAAACAGAAAAATTTGAATTTATTTTGACTTTTTTTAGACTTTTAATTAGAAATTGTTGCAGCACTGCTTCACATGCAGGTGGGAGGAGTTTGCACTTTATTTTGAAAGGTCTAACCGGATGTGTGGCTGCTGCTGTGCTGCTGTGCGTGTCCTCCCGGTGGAGCTTCAGTATTTACAACAATACAATCAGAAGGCTGCTGTCCACTAACAGACAGACAGACAGACAGACAGACAGACAGGTGGTCGGTGCTGCAGCTGTCTGTGCTGTTTTTAAAGGATGGGTGTCGCCTCCTCCTCCACCTCCTCCTCCACCTCCTCCTGCGCCTGTCGGGTCTCCCTCTGAGCGTCTTCTCGGACTCCCCCGTCATGTTGGCGCGTGCTCTCCGTCCTCCTCGCCTCCTCCTCGCGCACTGCAGTGGTGCGCAGCTTCTCCTGGAGAGACACCTGTGCGCCTCCGCACACGCGTGAATGTTGAAGCAAGGTATGCGCACCCAAAACAAAGACGCGCGGGGTGTTTGTGCGTGATTGTTGGAGTGTGTGTGTGTGTGTGTGTTACGTGGCTTCGTGTGTGTGTGTGTGTGTGGTCAGGCTGGGTGTAGCTCCATGTTTGGTTCGGTGCGGAGCGTCGTGGAGTCCTGACGCAGTGCTCTGCCGGCTGCAGCTCCACGATCATTATATAATCATGTCAGACATTTATTTGATTATTTTAATACATTAACCTCCTCCTCCTCCTCCTCCTCCTTCTTTTCTCCTCCTCTCCTCCTCATGGAGGATCAATTTGTGGGTGGGTATCAACACTGTTTACATAATACGATGCGTTTCGTGCGCACGCATGTGTGCGCAAAATCCTGAAAGGTTCGCAGTGATGTGCCCATGACTCATGGCTTTACACAGCGCAGTACAGAAGTGTGTGTGTGTGTGTGTGTGTGTGTGTTGCAGTCATTTTTGAAGTGTGTGTGGGTGAGTTTCAGCAGGTGTGATCACACTCAAACAACTCCCTTCCCTTCCCTTCCCTCCTTCCCTTCTCTCCTCTGTCCTTGTTTTTGTTGTTTCAGCCTGAAGGCGCGGCGTCTGTCTGAGCGATCCACAGCGAGCAGCAGCAGCAGCGAGGAATCTACCGCACAGCCATCATGCACAGGAGAGACACCTTCCCTCGCTGCAGAGCGCTGACATGTTCGGACTGAAGCGTGTGAAGTGTGTCAGATCAGATCAGCAGAGTGTTTACATCACGGGGGGCGCCAACGCCGCCGTCCAGACGTGTTAACCGAGCCTTCATCAGCACTTTAGCGCCGCCGTGATGGAGTGGTCGCTGGAGAACGTGAGGGAGATGGTGGCCGGAGGGATGCAGTCCATCAGGGAGTGTGAGATCTGCGCCTTCGCCATCGCCATGTGCGTCCTGCTGCTCTTCATGTGGTACTGTTACCGGGTGGGCCGCGAGCACGGCTCCAGCCCGTTGCGTGGGCGGTATCTGGCGGGGCCTGGTCGGATCGGCGGGGTGGTGGGAGGCTTCATGAGTTCAGACTGCCGCGGCCGAGGCAAAGGGAAGCACGGGTCGATGCTGGAGGAGCAGAACGGGTTTGCCTTCTGCCAGTCGGCCGAGTGTTTCCGATGCACCAGCGCCGGAGAGAGTCTGAACCAGAGGCTCTACCACAGCCTGCAGGACTACGCCAAGCGCTACACCTGGTCAGGTATGGGCCGGGTGCACAAAGGAGTCCGAGATCAAGGCCGCTACCTGAACAGCCGACCCACCATCCAGCGGCCGGAGGTCTTCTTCCTGCCGGACCTCCCATCGGCGCCGTTCTTCTCCAGAGAGGTCCAAAGACACGACGTGGAGCTGCTGGAGCAGAGCTTCCCCGCCCTGTTGGCCGAGTTCGAGAGCATCTACCACCAGCCGCCGGCCCGCAGCGGCTCCTCCCTGCCCCCGGGGTGGAAGGCCAACAGCACCCCTCGTGGGCAGTGGTGGACCTACTACCTGGTGAACCAAGGCACCCCGCTGGTGCTGAACGTCCGGAGGTGTCCGCGGGCCTGGAGGGTGCTCGGCCAGCTGCGCACCTTCATCGCCAACAACGTGTTCGGGAACGCCTGCTTCTCCGTGCTGACGCCCGGAGCGCTGATCACCGAGCATTACGGCCCGACCAACGTCAGGCTGCGATGCCACCTGGGTAAGAGCGAGTCATGTGACGTCTGAGGCTCAGGCGAGGCGCACCTGAACCCTGCGAGCTATAAATAGAGATGTTTGTTGTTGTGTGAGAACACGGGACGCTCGGAACAGGACATTTTGTCTGGGAGGTTGCTTAGCAACACAAAATGCTTTAAAAAGGATGTAAGCCTCACAGTGACACACGGGCGGTGGTTGTTGTGTTTCTCCGGCAGGTCTCCGAGTGCCGCCGTCCTGCGAGCTCGTGGTCGGTGGCGAGCCGCAGTGCTGGTCCGAGGGCAGCTGTCTGCTGTTTGATGACTCCTTCCTCCACCGGGCCTTCCACGAGGGTAAGATACCGGGAGATGATTGACAGGAAGTGAAGTCCAAACAGGAAGTGCAGTTCCTCTTGTCATCCACTTGAGGCTGGCTCCAGAAGTGAGTCAGTCTCCATAAGTCCCCATGTTAAAATGTCCAACTTCACAGCAGAAATAAACATGTTTACAGCCTGGTACAAAAAACAGTTTTGGTCTCTATCGGGTTTAGCTCCTGGCGTCCAGGGCTAGCTACACAGCTAGCTGCTAACTAGCTATGTAGCTCAGTTAGCCGTGCAGCTAATTGTTTGGTGTTTAGCACAGGAGCTTTGGACGTTTACGATTACAGCAGCCTACCGAGGTGGTTTTCTTGCCGGGTTTGGCTCCTGGCATCCTGCGGCTGAGTCAGTTCAGTTAGCTACACAGCTATCCGCTAAGTGTGGCTGCTGTTAGCTTGTTAGCTCAGTTAGCTGTGCAGGTAGCTGGTTGGTGCTTTACACCTCTAGCACAGGAGCTTTGGACCGTCAGGAGAAAGAGGTTTACAGGTTAAATGCTGGTGGGGAGCAGGACCGATTTTTAGATAAGATACAGGACTGCCAAGATGGTGGTGTCCAGAGCTTTACAGCGGCTCTTCAGAAACCTGTTGGGGACGTCACGGAGACTACGCCCATGTTTTATACTGTCAGTGGGTATGTGGGAGCAAAGACGCCAACCATGCACATATCTTGGTTTGGTATGTCAATGACACAATTAAAGATAACCTGGGATAAGAAATATCAAATGAATGCAAGATTATGTATGTTGGAAATGTACCTGAACATGTCGCAGGAAACGACAGATATATAGTCAAGATACTACTGAACCCAAACAACAGCTAGTAAGAGAGATTTATAGTGTGGAAGAAGTGACCTACTGACTTAGATTCAAAGAGAATGTCTTGGCTGCTGAATGGGAAAATGTGTAATGTTCGACCACTGACAGTATAAAGACTGGACGGAGTCTCCGTGACGTCACCAACAGGTTTCTAAAAAGACGTTGTGAAGCGGTGGTCCAAAGCTCCTGTGCTAAACACCAACCGGCTAACTGAGCTAACGGCAGCTACAGATAGCAGCAGTTAGTGGCTAGCCATGTACCTAACTAACTTTGCCAGGAGCCAACCCCGGCAACAAAACCACCTCGGTAGGCTACTGTATTCCCTGTAACGCACAATGCTAGCTGCACGGCTACCTGAGCTAACTAGCTAACGGCAGCTACAGTTAACAGCAGCTGGCAGCTAGCCTGGGATGCAGGGAGTTAAAGCCGTATAGAGACCAAAACTGTTTTTTGTACCAGGCTGTAAACATGTTTATTTCTGCTGTGAAGTTGGACATTTTAACATGGGGACTTATGGAGACTGACTCACTTCTGGAGCCAGCCTCAAGTGGACGTTTGAGGAACTGCACTTCCTGTGTTAGCTTCACTTCACAGTCACGGAGGTTGCCACTTGTACCGCTTGAACTGAACACTACAAACCCAAGAGACCTGCAGCCATGACTGTTTTATGTACATGTTTGTTGTTTCTGTTGGTGCAGGCGGCGCCGAGGACGGCCCCAGAGTCGTCTTCATGGTGGACCTGTGGCACCCGAACGTGGCCGCCGCTGAGAGACAAGCCTTGGACTACATTTTCACTCCGGGCCGCTTAGAGGACAAAGAAGGGAAATAGAAAGAAGCCGTGAGTCCGACCAAAAAAGAGAGGAGCGAGGGCGTGTTAGGGAAGTGTCTGATTGTCGGAGCAAAACTGTTTTTTCTGCCTCCAGACCAGCTCGCACATTCACTGTGTACATATTCTCCGTCTCATACATAGCAGATGAGCAAACATTGGACCTCTTTTATCCGTCAGCCATTTCGTTAACGCGCTTTAACACGACAGCGGCGACATTTTAGCTTCTTTGTCGTGGTACTTCGAAACACTTCCCTCAAACTTTAGGCCACCTCTACGTACGTCTCATATCATATTCAGACATGATCAATGACTCTTAACGATGTGTCGTGTGCATTAATCAGCTCCGAACCCCTTCACACGTTTTCATACATTTCCGCAAGGGCTAAAAAAATGTAATCATCCAACACATCCGACATGAGTTAGCACATTTCTTTCAAGCGTTGGACGAACGATCACCTCGTTGAGCTTATTTGCATCAAATCACGACTAAAATAAAGAAAGCTAGGATCAAACATCAACCTCCCATCAACCTCGGCCCGGTCCGGCCGCTGAGCCCGGTTCTGTTGCTCGCTAACGGCATATTCAGTTAGCACCGGTTAATTAGTAGTTAGCTAGTTTAGCTAAGTGGTTAAGGGTAAAGCTATCTGTCCATCAGGAAACTCACAGAGAGTTGACGGCTAGCCTCAAACTGCTGCTAACTGTAGCTGCCGTTAGCTCCGTTAGCCAATTGAAGGTGTTTATGCCTTTAGCGGTGGGTGGGTGACATCACAGAGACTACGTCCATGTTTTATACTGTCTGTGGTAAAAACAGTCAAGATAGGGAGGGACTTGTCGCAGATATTTATTAGCGTTTAGATTAGCTAGCAGTATAATCTAGCGTCAGTCTAACAAGGAATACAGTAGCCCACCGAGGTGGTTTTCTTGCCTGGTTTGGTTCCTGGAGTCAGTTCCGTTAGCTACACGGCTGCCCGCTAACTGTAGCTGCTGTTAGCTAGTTAGCTCAGTTAGCCGTGAAGCTAGCTGGAGCACAGGAGCTTTGGACCACAAGGAGAGGGAGGTTTTCAGGCACAAGATGGCGTCGACTGGAGCCACCACAGTGTCACAGATATTTATTGTTGTTAGCCAATAGCACTGCAGCTTATGCTATAATCTAGCGTCAGTCTGGCAGGGAATACAGTAGGCGGGTTTGGCTCTTGTCATCCTCGGGCTAAGTCAGTTAGGTTAGCTACATGGCTAGCCGCTAACTGTAGCTGCTGTTAGCTAGTTAGCTCAGTTAGCCGTGAAGCTAGCTGGTTGGTGTTTCACACCTCTTAGCACAGGAGCTTTGGACCGTCAGGAGAAGGCTCACAAAGGTGACGTCGCGGATACATCGTTCATGTTTATACAGTCTGTGGCTGGCAAACATAATCTCTCTCGTGTCGCGTGTCCTTCGATAACTGAGGTCCAATGTCGATCACGACATGAATGTTTACAGACGCCGCTAACGTCTCCCGTCATGACTCCTGCTGGTGTGGTAGTTTATCGTGCTCCCCCTCCTTTTTTTTTTTTTTGGAAAAATCAGTCCTGCTTTCACGCTGACATGGTTAGAGAAGCACATTTTTAGGTCGAGTCGTGCTGTAAACTCTGGAGAGGAAGCGTTTTTGGTAAATTTACTAAACTCTTATAATTTGGTTGTATTTGATATCAGGTTTGTATTTCTGTAAATAAGGTCGAGGTTAAAAAAAAACAAACGCCTGAGCGGTCTGAGATGTTTTGATGATTGTCTTCAATGCTATAATTATTGTGTTGTCTTGATTTACAGCTAACGCGATCCATGAAGTCATTTTGATAGATTAAATTTGTAGATTCTGTAAAATGTTTATGAAGTACGATGTTCCGTGACGTGTTTCCTTTTGTTTGAATCACCGCCTCAGTCCTTAATTCTTCTGCAGCACTTCATGGATGATACGTGTGCAGTGAAAATTAATCTTCAGCAGCTTTAACGGTCCATCTATTCGATTCTGATGTTTACAGACGTACGTACGGTTATTTACACGCTGTTTACCGACACTCACATTGAGCTGTCCGTGATTCGGTTTGAAGTCATTCCCGAAGCTTTCGCTTTAAAATAAAACAAAAAAAAAACACGGTACACGGTGGGGCGGCCATTTTGTTTACATTTGATGAAGGATTTGTCCTTTAACACCTTCTTGTGTGGATTTTGAACAGTATTTCTGTACATTTAATAAATGGTCGAGTATCTTATTTAACCAGCTGTTGTCAGGTGTGTCACTTTTACACTTCACTTTAGTCCAGGTTTCCTCCAATACCTGGACAAAAAGTCACGTTTGAGGTACTCTCAGGTATTCTTCATCGTCTTTACGTGTTAATTTTATGTAGTAATCACGTTTAATTCCCTTTCTCGGTTACCTATAGCAACATGTGGACTAACGGTGTCCCTACAGTGTGCAACATGAGTTAACGTTAGCTTAAAAATGGAGTTTGCCAACGTCAACAAACAATCTGCAGAGTCCAAAGTCAAAATACTGCAAACCATGTGAAATAATATTGTGGCTTTTGTTGGCTAACGTTAGCTTTTAACGTTAGCTGCTAACGTGGATGAATTGCTAGCTAGCTAACATAACAAAATGCAGTCTTGGGTGGCTAATGTTAGCAAACTAATTAAGACTTTGGAGCTGATCTGGTTGTAAATTGTCTGTTTGTCGGCCAGCTGGTTAACGTTAGCTTGCTCACTTGCTAATGTAATCGCTTCCAAAAAGCTATCTGAATGGATATGTTATTCATAGCTTGCCAAATGACTTCACCAGCTAACTCTTTAGCCAACAGTAAATGATGTAACGGTACAAAGTAAAGGTTAGCTAATGACTTCTTTCTACAAGCCAAAAGCGATGCTAAGCTGGGGCTAACTAGCGAACCGTAACTCTAGCCAAGCTGGGGTTGGCTGCATGGCGTGGGTTGGCGTTGGTTGGCGTTGGTTGCTCTGTGGTGTTGGCTGACGGTAACAGGTTATAAACGTTATTCCAAACATTGTAATTTCACTTTTAGCCATGTGTTAGCTTTAGCAACAAGATGCTAATTCCTTGTTAGCTCGTTTTCTTTAATGTTACAGAACCTGTAAATGAGTTTGTATCAGGTGATTCAAAGTCAACGAGCCCGTCACCGTTCCGGTCAACATCCTTCAGGATATCTTCCACTTTCTTCACCTGGGAACAAAAAGGTTGGTGAGAACAGTTCACAGACTTCCTGTTACCTGTGTCTTACCTGTGTTCAGTCTCAGGTCGGCTGTCTTACACCTCCTGTCCTTGTGACAGCCTCAGGTTGAAGTCTTAGTCTTAGTCTTTAGTCCATTCTGCTGAATGCAGCGTTTCATTAATTAAATGTCAAATCCTCGTTAAAACAAACATCAGCAGCTGAGAAGAGAAACGCCGCGCTCGTATCGATGAAACGATCTGAAGCAGGAGGACAGAAGAATTTGTCTCACTTCAGCAGATGTAGTTTTATAGTATCAGCACATGGAGGCGTCAGCATGCAGAGATTATTTTCTGCTGTCAGACCTCCAACGCCTCCCGGAGGATACGGAGCAGTAAAGTGCTGAATAATAACATCATGTGTACAAGAGTGAGGTTCATATACAGTGTGTGCGTATTATACACACACACACACACACACATATATATATATATATATATGTGTGTGTGTGTGTGTGTATTATACACATATACCTGATGTTAGTACTGTTGGTTGGTGTTTTATTCCATATTTTAAAATGTAGATTTAGATAGATTTTACAGTGAAAAACTGTCAAACCATGACAGTAAAAGACCGTAAAATATGCCATTTAAATATTAGTGTTTTACTGTATAATTAACAGTCTCTAATATAAAATACTTTATTCTGTATAAATTCCGTTAAACTGTCATATAAATAAAGGTTTAGAGATATGACTGTTTTACTGAAATAGTTGTTTTTACGGTAAAAAACTGTCAGCTGTGGTTGCCAGAATTTTACTGTAATAAATACAGTAGAAATATTACAGTAAAATTATGTTAGTACTGTTGATTTCATGTTTACGGTTGGTGTTTTATTCCATATTTCAAAGTGCATGTAGGTTTTATAGTGAAAAACTGTCAAACAATGACAGTAAAAGACCGTAAATATGCGATTAAATATGACAGTTTTCCAGTATACAGTAAAATACTGTAATATTTCTAAGCCTTTATTTATACAACATTTTAAGGGAATTCGTATAGAATAAGTAGTATTTTATTTTAGGGACTTAATTGTACAGTAAAACACCGTAATATTTAAATGGCATATTTGACAGTTTTTCACCGTAAAACCTACATGCACTTTAAAATATGGAATAAAACACCAACCGTCTTTTACCACAGACTGTATAAAACACGTAGTCTCCGTGACGTCACCGCAGGTTTCTGAAGAGCCTCGAATCTAAAGACATGGATCATCAGCCTACCTGAATGAAGCCTTAATATAATCTGAACAGGTGAGTTCTATAAAAATTCACCCTCAGTACAGTTGTCATGAACGGGGAAATTAGCTATAGAGACCAAAACTGTTTTTTGTACCAGGCTGTAAACATGTTTATTTCTGCTGTGAAGTTGGACATTTTAACATGGGGACTTATGGAGACTGACTCACTTCTGGAGCCAGCCTCAAGTGGACGACAAGAGGAACTGCAGCTTGTGGTGTCTCTGTGGGGCCCCTTGGCTCCTTTTAGCCCCTGTGAGGCCCCACAGTTGGTTAATCCGGCCCTGCATATGGAGCTCCATCCTCTTAGTGAACGTTATTTTAACATTGTCTGAGTGTTTTCTGGATGTTATCGGCTCCTCATGGGGCTCAGTGTCACCTGTGTTTGGTCTTACTACCGTCCACACCCACGTCACTGCCACGAGACCGCTTCACATCAATGAAAAGGTGACGTGCGTGCGTGCGCGCGCACACGGCAATCAGGTGGTGAAATGTAGCCCAGCTTCCCGCGGGCAGGGCTCTGCTGTGTGCTGCTGATGATGGGTCCACAATGGAGAGGAGACGGCGTGCGGTGCCGATGATCGACCCACCGACAGCAGATCCGCAGCCATGAGCTCCACCTTCCCCAAATCCGAGTCCACCACCTCCTTACTGAAGTCCTCCTCGGCGGCGAGGAGACCCGCACACCTCCCTGAACGCACAGCGGAGAGCCGGAGGAGTCAGCACCAGCACCAGCACCACCACCAGAGCGGCGGCGGCAGCAAAGCCGCAGAGGAGTCCTTCTGGTCGGCCGAGTGCGACATCAGTGCCCGGAGACCTCTGTGCCATCCGTCCCTGCTCGGCAGCCAGGACAGCAGCGCAGCCACGCGGGGCAAGTGTAAGCCGCACACCCCGCACGGCCAAGACCCCGACCCGCCGGAGCCAAACGGCGTGAGGGAGCGGCGGGCACACCGGCACCACCACCGCAGGAAGCACCACCAGCGGGATGACCGTCCACCTGCACCCGAGCAGCCCGAGCACCCGCGGCACCGCTGCCACACGCACTCCCGCCCGGTCCCGAGGGTGCCCTCTCTGTCGGACAGCAGCAACAACGACGACCGGGCTCCTCTGTGCGAGCCCGGGGCCAGCCTGGCTCATCACAGCGGCGGCCAGGTGAGCAGCCCGTCCCCGTCCTCGTGCTCTCTGGTGCCGCTGTCCAGCAGCAGGTCGTCCCGGCGGTCCCGGAGGTCCAGCGCTGCTTCCTCCGCGTCTGACATCAACTTACGCACCATCCTCAACTCTCTGTTCGGGCAGGTGAGACACCTCAGAGCGGCTCCATCACACCTCCATCACCTCATTAAGTTAATCAGAACTCAGACATGAAGAGGTTAACTGGCTGCTCTGACGTCCTGTTTACAACCAGCACACACTCATGTCTCATTCCTGGACTCTACACAGGCAAACGTTCATTTCTTATGTAAGTTAAACCTCCTACAGACCTCCACCAGCTCTGCTGTGCTCATGTGCATCCACATATATAAATATATATTCATGCTCCTGCACAAACACTGCAGCGCTTTGATGCTGCTGATGGATGGAGGCTCTATTTTCAGCCTTAAGTCTATTTACATGACAGAAGAGACGCTCTCTTTGTGTTCCACCTTCATCTCAGTCTGATCCGTTCACGTGGAAACAGACTCAGTACGTGGACGCAGAGAGCGTCCAGCTGTAGCTGCAGATAACCTGTGAGTCAGCGAGCGAGCAGCTCTGTGAAAACATCAGCGTGGCCTGAAAATGACGAGGAACACATGCATGTTGTGTTTGGACGGAGACGTGTGAGCAGATGGCGAGCAGGTATGATGGTGGTGGTGGAGGTCAGGGTGACCTTGGCTTCGCCTGCAGAGGGCAGAGGATGATGAGGGGCGGGTGTAAGGTGGAGGAAGTGTCTGAGTCAGGTTTATCAGCACGAACAAACGTGTTTTGGTGCATGAAGGAGGTTAAAAATCAGGACATGTGCGAGATGTTCGGTGTCACAAGTGATGCAAGAGGGCGAGAATGAAAAACCGCCAAGTCTGAGGCCAGAAAACGGTGAAATGCTCCCTCCAGGTGAAGGAGTTCAGGTATCTCAGGGTCTGGTTGCTGTGGACGTTGTACCGGACCGTTGTGGTTCGGATGGAGCTGAGTCTGAAGGTCTTCCAGTCCATCTACGTTCCAGCCCTCACCTCCGGTCATGAGCTTTGGGTAGAGTCCAGAACATTGAGATCGTGGCTCCAAATGAGCTTCCTCCAGAGGGTGAGCCTCACGAGGAGCTGATAACATCCAGAAAACACTCAGAAAACATTAAAATAACGTTCACTAAGAGGATAGCTCCATATCCAGAGCCGGATTAACCAACTCTGGGGGCCTCAGAGGGGCTAAAAAGGAGCCAAGGGGCCCCACAAACCAACCAAACTCCCCATAGAACTGACAAAAACTGCAGTTCCTCTTCTCGGCCACTTGAGGCCGGCTCCAGAAGAGTTTGACGTCACTCGTCATTTGGTCGGTTCTCCACACAACTTACAACTCCACCAGCAGAGTTTGTCCTTCCAGACTTTGTTAACTTGCTCAGATTTGATCATTTTTCTGGTTTATGTGCTTCTAAATATGTAAATATGATACAAAGTTAAACTGTTTCTCTTGTTTGTTTGTGTTTTTTTTTTTTTACATTTTGAGGTTTTCACAGGGGGTTTTATTTTGAAAATCCGCCGTATTCTCTATGCTGTTTCAGTGTCTTCACTTCCTGTCAGCTTGAGCTGTCAGTTCTCAGTGCAGCTGAGCAGACCACCGTGCTTCTGGTGGGTTCAAGTATCTGGAGGTCGTGACGGTAAAATGTTGCGTGAGTTGGACCGGTTGGTTGGTGCATCGTCTGCAGTACTGTGGACGTTGTACCGGTACTGGTTGTGGTTGAGAGGGAGCTGAGCCTGAAGGTGAAGCTCTCGATCTTCCAGTCCATCTTTGTTCCAACCCTCACCTGCACTCATGAACTTTGGGTAGTGACCAAAACATTGAGATTGTGGCTTCAAATGAGCTTCAACCGCCAAGATAGAGTGAGGAGCTCGGAGTAGAGCCGAAAGGAGCCAGCTGAGATGGTTCAACCTCTGATTAAGCCTCCCGGAGGTGATCCAGGCCACGTCCAACTGGTTTACCCCGAGGCAGATCCAGAACCTGCTGGAGGGATTATGTAGCCCATATAGCCTGGGAACGCCTCCAGGAGGAGCTGGGATGTTACTGGGTAAAGGGTCGACTGGGACGTCCTGCTAAACCTGCAGCCACCGCGACCCGACCTCAGATAAGGTTCCTCCAAAAAATGTTAAATCAAAGGTTATTGTAAGGTGGATGGTGAAAGTGTCAAAGGTCTAACGGTACTCAGGAAAACCTGTTCTTGTGGCGTGAGGGGTTCGTCCTGAGTGTCCGGTTGGGACGCCTCGGAGTCCTTGAAGAGTTCAGGTCCTGTAGAGGCGTCAGGAGGTGACGACGGACTCAGGTGCACCTTCATCGTCTTTGTCAGGTTGAACCTCTCGATGAAGGAGCTGACGTCCCCCAACGGTGACGTACAGACTCTATTGGGGGAGTTCAACCGTCACCTCGAGTCTGCCACGTAAAGACTTGAGCGAGCAGCTGGAAATAGGTCGTCACGTTGTGTTCCTGTAAAGTTGCCGGGTAGAGATTTTCTTCCACAGAAAGAGCCGACACCTCACATCGCGGATGACCCTGACGCAAAGGTCAACTCGTCAGGTGTGCGTTTGTTTTTCTGCTGCTCTGTTCAGACGTCTGGTGTCACGGAACATTTGCTGATCGCAGCCACCTCGCCCTCCCCGTCAGAGAAATACTGAACCTGATTCTGAACCACGAGGTTCTTCATGAAGGTTCCTCACTGAGTGTCCGCCATGATGAGAGCTGTTTGAATCCTCTGAAGAAGGAAAGGAGCCTCAGTGCTTCCTTTTTATCTCCTTTACCAAAGGAAAGGAGACAATGGCGTTCACGTTTGCTGTAAAACTTTCTCAGGTTGTTGTAAAACGTTGTTAATAAGTAGATCGTATGTTCTCCTGATCCTTGAACTGTGACGGACGTCCAGCAGATCATCATCGTTATTGTTGATTATTAATCAGAACTCGTTAACTCGTTTCTATCTGAGTGGACGTGAGGACCTCGTTTTGTAGTCTATCTTCTGAAGTTTGTAGTTTTACCACAGATCACGTCAATAACATCAGCGTCACATGATGACGTAAGAGCGGTCGTGACCTCATGACCTTTTCCATCAAGGAAAAGTGTTTAGGAAAGGTGTTTAGGAAAGGTGTTTAGGAAAAGTGTTTAGGAAAAGTGTTTAGGAAAGGTGTTTAGGAAAAGTGTTTAGGAAAGGTGTTTAGGAAAGGTGTTTAGGAAAAGTGTTTAGGAAAAGTGTTTAGGAAAGGTGTTTAGGAAAGGTGTTTAGGAAAAGTGTTTAGGAAAGGTGTTTAGGAAAAGTGTTTAGGAAAGGTGTTTAGGAAAAGCATTTAGGAAAAGTGTTTAGGAGAGGACTTAGGAGGCCATTTCTTTTTTGAGCCACTGAAGACAATAAAACAGATGATCTTTTTATATGTTTACATGTTTACATGTTTACATAAACCTCCAATAACCGGTCTATAAGTGTAGACCGCTCTGCTCCTTCACATTAAGGAGAATCTACAGTGGCTAACATGCTAAAGACGTAGCTTCAGCCTGTTTTTTGTCCGCTCTGGGTCACCGTAGATAGAAAGTCTCACTCTGAGGTAATTAAACTGATTTTCAGGTGACTAAACACTGAAATAAATACAGCTGTACAGATTATTAATTGTGACAGACTGGACCTTTAACACTGACCCTGACACAGAGGTGAACTGTGTGTATGTTTATGACAGCTGTTGATGTCACAGAGAGCTTCAACATCTTTACCTTTAATAGGCATAATTCACTTTCTCTGCTCGGCCCACTCTCTCTCTCTGTCTCTCTCTCTCTCTCTGTCTCTCTCTCTGTCTCTCTCTGTCTCTCTCTCTCTGTCTCTCTCTCTCCCTCTCTCTCCGTTACGATCGCGTTACTCTTCACTTCTCCTCAGTTTGTTGGTCCGGCTGCAGGTTCTTGGTCTTCATGGGTCTGACTGTTTGCAGAGGAGAAGTCCTCATGGTCCTTCTTAGTGCCTCTGTTCTCCTCTGGTATGGGAAACTGCTTCGACTGGCCTCTGCGAGCGGTAGGATTTGTTTTGTTCAGCGTCTTTTCTTTTCTCACTTTGCAGAGTTGCATTTTTTTTTTCTGCTTTCTGCTCACGGTCACACGTTTATGTTGATGAAGTCAGGCAACATGTTGCACAAAGCAGTAAGAAGATTCAGGATCGTTTAACTGCAACGATTAATCGATTAGTTCGTCCAAATATTCTGATTTCATCCTCTGTGACTGTAAACTGAACAAAATGACGTTTGAGGACGAACATTTCCTGATCTATGTTTCACTGTTTGGAGCATTATTTTCAATATCAACGTGTTTTTGTGGGACAATCATGTGTCAGCTAACAAACTGAGCTAACATTAGCTAACAGCAGCTAACATTAGCTAACAGCAGCTAACATTAGCTAACAGCAGCTAACAAACTGAGCTAACATTAGTTAACAGCATCTACCAAACTGAGCTAACATTAGCTAACAAACTGAGCTAACACTAGCTAACAGCATCTACCAAACTGAGCTAGCATTAGCTAACAAACCGAGCTAACACTAGCTAACAGCATCTACCAAACTGAGCTAACATTAGCTAACAGCAGCTAACACTAGCTAACAGCATCTACCAAACTGAGCTAACATTAGTTAACAGCAGCTAACAAACTGAGCTAACATTAGTTAACAAACTGAGCTAACACTAGCTAACAGCATCTACCAAACTGAGCTAACATTAGTGAACAGCACCTAACAAACCAAGCTAACAGCAGCTAACAAATTCAGATAGCATTAGCTAACAAACTGAGCTAACATTACAACAACTAACTCTAAATAGCGCACCCTAAATCTGGACCACACTGGACCTTTAATATTGTGGGTGGCCCTGACCTTTGCGTCAACAATTCATCAGTTAGTTCAAATTTTCCGTCTTCTTTCGTCTGTGACAGTGAACTGAATCTGTTCAGTTTGTGAACAGAACATTTGACATCTGAGGACGTCACCTTGGACTTTTTTAGACTCATCAGTAATGAAAATAATCAGTTTTTGTGGGACATGCTTCATAAAAAACAGTCAAAAATCAGCCTGTGTCACGATCACATGACTCAGTTTGGAGGCGTGAAATGAAACTTGTTAAACACGTTAGATTAACGGCATCATCACACATGTAGCCTGTTTAGCGCTTCAGCTCGTCTTTTCTCTGCTGCTGAGTGTGTTTACTGTTCCTGTGACAGTGTATAGGTGTGAGGTGCCAGTCGCTACAGCGTGGCGAGTAAACTGTTATGAGCGATGAGTGGAAAGTTGGCAACGCGCCGTTTTATTGATGCATTTACCTTTCTGTCTCGTCTGAGCGTTTAAAGTGGAAACAGACAATTTTCTCTGCTTCGAAGCAACAAACCAAACAGCAGTTAGCAAACTGAGCTAACAGCAGCTAACAAACTGAGCTAACAGCAGCTAACAGCACTGTAAACCTCTTCTTCTTCTCCTTCTTCCCGGTGGTCCAAAACTCCTGTAGTACAAACACTAACACACCCCCGTTGCTCTGACCTCATAGTCTGGGCAGCCTGACTAACAAACTGAGCTAACAAATGGAGGTAACATTAGCTAACAAACTGAGCTAACATTAACGAACAGCAGCTAACAAACTGAGCTAACAGTAGCTAACAAACTGAGCTAACATTAACGAACAGCAGCTAACAAACTGAGCTAACATTAGCTAACAAACTGAGCTAACATTAACGAACAGCAGCTAACAAACTGAGCTAACAGTAGCTAACAAACTGAGCTAACATTAACGAACAGCAGCTAACAAACTGAGCTAACATTAGCTAACAAACTGAACTAACATTAACGAACAGCAGCTAACAAACTGAGCTAACATTAACGAACAGCAGCTAACAAACTGAGCTAACATTAGCTGATAAACTGAGCTAACATTAACGAACAGCAGCTAACAAACTGAGCTAACATTAATGAACAGCAGCTAACAAACTGAGCTAACATTAGCTAACAACAGCTGACAAATGGAGGTAACATTAGTGAATAGTAGCTAACAAACTGAGCTAACAAAGGGAGCTAACATTAGCTAACAGCACCAGTCACCTGATTACACCTCAGCGTAGCATCAACACGATTTAACATCTGTCAGTCTGTGGTAGAAAAGTTGCTGTAAAAGTTGCCTGTTTCCACTTTAGCGTCCACATTGCCTTCACTGTATGTTGTCTGTGCGCCTCCTCTGAAAGATGCTCCAGGATGCTGAGAGGAGGCTCAGAGCGGTGCTGTCCTGTGAGGAGCTGGGCCGGGCCGGGTATCTCGGTCCGTATCAGGAGTCCATTGTCTCCATGACACAGAACTGCGTTCTCGTGAGCACCATGCTGGGACAAACCTGTGTCTTCCTGAGTAAAGGCATGGCCACGTGCAGGCAGGCTGTACGTAAGTCTGCAAACCTCCACCTTTATCTACATCTGTGTGTTTATATACGAGCTGCTGCTCAGCTGTTCACACTCTGTAATGATCCAACATATTTATCTCCTGCTGCTGCTGCTGGTCAGCTGGCAGCTGATGACGAGCTGATGAATACAACAACATCCTGTTTATATATCAATACACAACATACAGAGAGACTGTCTAAAACTGGACGTAGTCTCCGTGACGCCCCCGCAAACTGTCTAAAACCTGGACGTAGTCTCCGTGACGTCCCCGCAGACTGTCTAAAACCTGGACGTAGTCTCTGTGACGTCCCCGCAGACTGTCTAAAACCTGGACGTAGTCTCCGTGACGTCCCCGCAGACTGTCTAAAACCTGGACGTAGTCTCCGTGACGTCCCCGCAGACTGTCTAAAACCTGGACGTAGTCTCCGTGACGTCCCCGCAGACTGTCTAAAACCTGGACGCTGTCTCCGTGACGTCCTCGCAGACTGTCTAAAACTGGACGTAGTCTCTGTGACGTCCCCACAAACTGTCTAAAACCTGGACGTAGTCTCCGTGACGTCCTCGCAGACTGTCTAAAACTGGACGTAGTCTCCGTGACGTCCCCGCAGACTGTCTAAAACCTGGACGTAGTCTCCGTGACGTCCCCGCAAACTGTCTAAAACCTGGATGTAGTCTCCGTGACGTCCCCGCAGACTGTCTAAAACCTGGACGTATTCTCTGTGACGTCCTCGCAGACTGTCTAAAACTGGACGTATTCTCTGTGACGTCCCCGCAGACTGTCTAAAACCTGGACGTAGTCTCCGTGACGTCCTCGCAGACTGTCTAAAACTGGACGTATTCTCTGTGACGTCCCCGCAGACTGTCTAAAACCTGGACATAGTCTCCGTGACGTCCCCGCAGACTGTCTAAAACTGGACGTAGTCTCTGTGACGTCCCCACAAACTGTCTAAAACCTGGACGTAGTCTCCGTGACGTCCTCGCAGACTGTCTAAAACTGGACGTAGTCTCTGTGACGTCCCCGCAGACTGTCTAAAACCTGGACATAGTCCCCGCAGACTGTCTAAAACCTGGATGTAGTCTCCGTGACGTCCCCGCAAACTGTCTAAAACCTGGACGTAGTCTCTGTGACGTCCACACAGACTGTCTGAAACCTGGACGTAGTCTCCGTGACGTCATCGCAGACTGTCTAAAACCTGGACGTAGTCTCCGTGACGTCCCTCACAGACTGTCCTGCCTCCACCGAGCTCTTAATCCTGCATAACTTTAAGCCTTAATATAATCTGAACAGGTGAGTTGTATAAAAATTCACCCTCAGTACAGTTGTCATGAACGGGGAAATTAGCTATAGAGACCAAAACTGTTTTTTGTACCAGGCTGTAAACATGTTTATTTCTGCTGTGAAGTTGGACATTTTAACATGGGGACTTATGGAGACTGACTCACTTCTGGAGCCAGCCTCAGCCTTGGTGGTTGACGGACAGTCTCAGGTGCTGTTGTTGTGGTGAGATGGACTCGTGTGTTTTCCGTCAGCGGTTCCGGTCCGACAGTTCTTCGGGCCTGACGTCAACGCTCAGTGTTGTGTTTAGACTTCGCTCTGCTCCTGCCGTTAACCCCTGAGGCTTCTGGGATATGTCTGCCTCTCTCTCTGCCCTTTAAAGGTTGCATCCATCGTGAGCGAGCGTCACATTCTTCTGTGAACTCGGAGGTTCTGGTTCCCAGTTATGCCTGATAGGAATCAGCCTATTTATGTTGGGAGGTTCTGTCATCGTCATGTGAGGGAGTCTCAGTCGGCTCAGTTGTTACTGTCAGGCTTGTTATGGAGAAGGTCGCTGGTCCAGGCTTGAGCATCGTTCGAGTCAGAGCGTTGTCGACGGTATGTTTGTATGTTTGTTATTAAGATGTGTGTCGTGACTGTTTTTGTACTGACCGATGATTAAATGTTGTTTTAACAGGACAGAGAGCTGAGGCCAGAAGAGATGGACGGTAAGACGCTAACACGCTGCTATAATCTTCACCATGTCCATGATAGCATGCTAACATACTTAGCAAATGCTAACACGCTGCTATAATCTGCACTGTCTTTGTGTTAGCATGCTAATATTTGATAACTAGCATTAAACACAAAGTACAGCTGAGGCTGTGGTTTGCTGGTATTTAGACCAAAATATGAGACAACCTAGCATCACAGTGGCTAGCATGGCTAACACAGCTTGTGCATTAGTAAGAATTAAAAAAGGTTTTCTCCAGTGTTAGCATGGAGCTGGTTTTCTTGCCGGGTTTGGCTCCTGGTATCCCGGGGCTGAGTCAGTTCAGTTAGCTACACGAGCTAACCAAGCTTACCACAGTAAGCTTTGTTAACTTTAAGGAAAAGCTAGTGTAATTAAGTTCATAACATTAGCTAATGTTAGTTTTACATCCAAGCTAACTAAAATAGCTAATGTTAGCAGTCAGCTACATTAGCTATATATTAAAACTAGCTAAATCTACAACATTAGCTTATATTATCAGTTAGCTATGTTAGCCTTTTCCCAAAACTAGCGAGGTCCATAACGTTAACTTATATTAGCAGTTAGCTACATTAGCACTAGCTCCAAACCAACTGGATCCTCAGTGTTAGCTGTATTAGCTTTGTTATATTAGCTTCTACTTATCAATGTTTCCATCATAAAGTCTGTAAATCACCTCGGTAGTGTAACGTTATTCCCTGTTGGTCTCAGAGACTGTGCTCGAGCCCGGTCCGGTTAGCAGCAGTTAATTAGCAAGTGGTTAGGCTAAAGCTACCTGTCAGTAATCGTTGACGTTGTTGCTCGACAGAGTTGCGGGACGCTTTCAAAGAGTTCGACAAAGACAAGGACGGCTTCATCAGCTGTAAAGACCTCGGGAACTGCATGAGGACGATGGGCTACATGCCCACTGAGATGGAGCTGATCGAACTGAGCCAGCAGATCAACATGAACTGTAAGGACGTCTCGTGTCTCCGTGTGTCCCACGTCACTGAACCCTGTCTGAGCGCTGTCCTCTGTCTCTTTGTCTTCAGTGGGAGGTCACGTTGACTTTGAGGACTTTGTCGAGTTGATGGGCCCGAAGCTCCTCGCAGAAACCGCCGACATGATCGGAATAAAAGAGCTGAAAGAGGCGTTCAGAGAGGTGAGGCTGGATTCAAACGCAGAAACTCTCTCAGTCTCTGATTTCTGTCTTTAACGCCGTCCCTCTGCTTCCTGTCCTCAGTTTGACACTAACGGAGACGGAGCCATCAGCACGTCGGAGCTCCGAGACGCGATGAGGAAGTTGTTGGGTCAACAGGTAAGACTTCGTATCGGAGACGACGGAGCGAACAGAGAGTCTGTGAACTATTCTCACCGACCTTTCTGTTCCCAGGTGGGTCTGAAGGAAGTGGAAGACATCCTGAGGGACGTTGACCTGAACGGTGACGGGCTCGTCGACTTTGAAGGTAAATACATACAAACCCAAGACGTTAGCATCCTGCTGCTCATGCTAACGTATGGCCAAGAGTGAAATTACATTTAGAACAACACCAACCCCATGTCGCACAGCTAACTAGCTAACAACAACTTAGCTTGGGTTGCGGTTAGCTAGTTAGCCCCTGCTTTGCATCGCTCTTGGCTAGTAGAAACCAATCGTTAGCTTACCTTTGGTTTGTACCATTTACTGTTGGCTAAACAGTTAGCTGGTGAAACTATAAATAGCATTTGTTCAGTTAGTGTTTTGCTAGCAATTACGTTAGCAAGCAAGCTGCAACCCAGCTAGCCTGTCAACAAAAGACACAATTTACCAGCAAGACCAGCCACAAAAGTTTGGTTGAATCAGCTGATATTATCCACCCAAGACTGTAATTTGCTATATAAGCTAGCTAGAAATTCATTCACATTAGCAAGCAAGCTAACGTTATCCACTGGCACGATCATGTTAGCACACTCTATTTCTACGCTAACGTTAGCCAACAAAAGCCACAATGTCACAATATGTTTCAGGTGCTTTGCACTACTTTGTCTTGGACTAGGTGATGTAGTGTAGCAGTTCATTTGTTTACATTAGCTGTGTCCATTTCTAAGCTAACGTTAGCTTATGGTGCACATTGTTGACTCTGTAGGGAAGCAGAGAGAGAAGCCAGAGTGTTTGAGGCACCAGGAAAGTCCTGGGTTGTCTCATTTTTACTGACATTTTGTCGTTCGTCTCTTTTCGCAGAGTTCGTACGGATGATGTCTCGCTAAGATCGTGAACTGATCGGTCCTGAATGTGAAGCTGAAGTCCTTCTCCATACTTGACTGAAGTACAAACAGGAGGACGTCCTAAAGATCTCTGAGCCACCCGAATCTGAACGACACTGGAATTTTACAAACTCCTTGAATGTTACGGAGGAGTCACCTCACACTTTGAATCAATAAGTGTTCTTCCTGAAAACGCCTCCGGTTCAAACTGAAGGCAGAGTTCGCTGTAGCCTAGCTGATGATTGTCCAACTTGTTTTTGCACTTTAATTCTCACTTAATAACTTCCTGTGTGGATAAGTCGCTGGTGTCTTGTCTCATCTTCTACGTGGTAAAAAATATATAAATATACAGTACCAGTCAAAAGTTTGGACACACTTTCTCATTCAATGGTTTGTCTTTGTTTGTATGGACCTTCATGGTCTGAATTACTACAGAGAAAACAAACACATGAATGGACATCAGACCAGAGGAAAGCTGGACTTTGGTCTGTCCAAGTCTGAGTTTTGGTTCAGACCGCCATCATCCATCCATCTTCTTCCTCTTATCTGGGGTTGGTGGTGGTGGCAGCAGGTTTATCAGGTCGTTCCAGATGTCCTTCTTCCCAGCAACATCCAGCTCCTCCTGCAGGCGTTCCCAGGCTAGATGGGCTCTGTAGTTCCTCCAGGAGGTTCTGAGTCTGGCCCGAGGGTAAACCAGCTGGACATGCTTGGAACACCTCCGAAGGAAGACGCCCAGGGGGCATCTGAACCACCTCAGCTGGCTCCTTTCAGCTCTACTCCGAGCTCCTCACACTATCTCAGCGGTTGAAGCTCATTCGAGGCCACAATGTTGTTCTTTTGGTCACTACCCAAAGCTCATGACCAGAGGCGAGGGTTGGAACGTAGACGAACGGTCCAGTTAAACGTCCGCAGTTCTGCCGACGCTGCATCAGCCCAACTCTATTTTCCCATCACTGATGAACAAGATCACGTGATACTTGAACTTCTTTGCTTGGGGCAGCAACTCGCTCCAACCTGGAGGGCACAATCCACCGTTTACCTGCAGAGAAATCATCTAGCTGAGATGTATTGGGATGAGTTGGACCGCAGCACGTCTGGGACGTCCTTCAAGATTGTTGGAAAACCCTTCAAGGTGTCGACCTCATGAAGATGATGATGAAGTTCCACACGTGCTCCTTCACAGTTTTGACGTCTTCGCTGTAGAAAACAAACCACTGAAGAGAAGGTGTGTCCAGTCTTTGACCGGTCCTGTAGGTGTCTCGCCTTCGATAGACGTTGGGATGAACCGATGTAAGAAGTCCGTGCAGTGTTGAACGTTTGTCTGTGTTATGTTAGATAACTGTGCGTGGATCGTCCTCTGTGTGACATTGGTGCTCCACCAGGATCCACGTGGCAATATAACACCTGTGTCGTACCTGTGTGACCACCTGTGCTTCTTCACTGTGCCTGTCCGGTCCCGTTAAAGCATCGCCGTCTGACGGCCGCGTGCAACGAAGAAGCAGATCTGTAACGAGAAGCTGAGATTCGCTTCGTACACGTCGTCACCGCTCACAGGTTCGAATCCCCACGACGACCTACATGAAGTGTCTCTGCAGCTGATGTGACTGTGTCGTACCTGTACTGTTTGTCGTGTCACTATGATTGTACTCGTGGGAACGTTCCACACGTCTGTGTTTGTCCAAACCATTTTTATGCATGCCAAAGAGACATTTATGAAAAATAAAGAACGTATGCACATTTGCATTTTTGTCAACAACAACAAATATTTCGCCAAGTTCATGTAGAAAAATAAAAAGGTGTTTACATTTGAGCGTGTGTATTCATCTTTAACGTCATCATGTACACGTCAGGACGGGACACTGTGCTGCCACTGCAGGACGATATCTATTATTCATACAGCTGCAGAACATCACATGACAATCAACAGCTGACTTTGTTTATATACAAGCTGCATGAAACGTGTCATAAAGAGTTATTATGTTGTTATTACAGTATGAAGACGTTCACAGAGGCGTTATATGTCCGTGAACGTGACGACCAATCAGCTGATAAAGAAACTGAATATTACAGGAAATACAAAACTTATTTTAGGTTACATTCCTGTGATGTCATAGTTTATTTCATCTAGAAATGTATATTTCAAAGAGGTGGTCACACATAAGATGTTAATGCTTCACTTCACACACTGAGACGTGTTTCTGATATTTATAATATATATACACACACTAACATTTGTACACAAAGGGTAAAGAGTAGATTGTGTGTGTGTGATGATATTAACATATTAAATATTAAATAATAGAATTTATCATTTACAACATAAACTGAAACTTTATCAGCATCATAAAAATTGAATTATCACAGAAATATTAATAAACAGAAAAGGTGAAAGATAGCAGAGATTTCCCAGAATACAACAGGAAGTGACTAAATAAATATAATTAACACTGGAGAAAGTTGTGACGTGGTTTAACACGTTTATTTGATTTTATTTCATTCTTTATACAGTTCAAAGTGTCAAAAATACTGTCAAACATCATAAAAACATTATAAAAACATTTTAACGGCCCCATTCGGCTTCCGTATGTCCGCTTTTAGGTTGAGTACAGAGGCTCTTACTGCGCATGCTCACCGCCATCACGCACCTGTCAGGCGGGAGAGAGCGGTGCAGCTGTTACCATAGCAACTATCTCCATTCATTCCTTTCTAGAGTGTACCGTGTGCGCGCTGCGTTGGACTCTCCTGATTGGACAAGGGCCGGTCAGGACCAAACCATAGCGGAAGGAGATGGGGGGGGGCGTGAAGTTTTGTTTAAAGAGCACGCGCAGCCTCGTATTACTCTGTATTTAAAATAAAAATATTTTCTCGCTTTGAATGTGAATTTATGAGAAATAAAATGTGTGATTTTGTCTGTCAGTGTTAGAATAACGTGTGAATGATTTGATCTCGGTCGTTACAAAAACCCTCTTTACGTTTGGAGCGGCCAAACTTTAGTAAACTAAGTCAGGTTAGCATTTAGCGTTAGCATTTTAGCATTTAAATGAGTTTTAAAGCTCCTTTAGTCACATTTCTAAGTTTTGTTCACAACTTTAAACTGAACCGGATCCACCGCTTACGTATAAACGTGTTTAGTTATATATTATTAACGTTAGCTGCGGCTAAAGAAGGGGGGTGTGTACGCTAGCTGAGCCTGAGCGCCTGACAGGCTGAACTCAGGGAGCGACAGTCCCACGGGCTTGACTTGACGTGTTAAACAGTCACGGGGCTTCAGCGGGAACACTGCTCAATAACACGATAACATATATGAGTTATAATCATCTATATATTCATTTAATGTGCTAATAAAGCGCCGTTTGATTGATTTGTGGTGCGAAACGTTGTTTAAATGTTGAGGGAACGTTACAAACAGGAGGAGGGGTGACAGAGTACTAGTGATGGGAAGTTCGGGTCTTTTTAGGGAGTCGGATCATTTGACTCAGCTCACCAAGAAGAGTCGCCTCTTCATTTTACCACGTATACCTTTAATAATTCAGTCAGATTTAGCGCTGTTTTGACTTATGATTTATATGTGTACACATATATCACTTCAATTATTCAATACATTCTTTGTACTTAAGTATTCAAAAGTTAAAATTACATTTTCTAATGTGGTATGATCCTTGTCTATCCTCACGTGATGCTGCACAGACATGCATGCAGTGACATTCAGTCAGCAACACACTCAAGTTTGAGTCTCGTTCATTTGTCACGTGACAGGCCTGTGTGACGAGCAGTACGCACAGCGGTTTGTTCATACGGATCAGTCTTTCATTCATCTGTCACGTGTATAGATGGTTAGCACGGTTTAACTTCTTAACAGTTATATATTTATCTTCTATGGACATTTTGAATTCCTCTGTACATATTTAAATCCTATGCAAATGTTTAATTTTTCTACAAATGTTTAATCTCTCTGTACATATTTAAATTTGGATTTATCTCAGGTTAATTTTAACGTATGATCACTGTGTTCTAGGTTAATTCTAATGTATGTTTAATGTATGTTTGCATGCTGCTACTGGATGCTTGAATTTCCTTCGGGATCAATAAAGTATCTATCTATCTATCTATCTGTCTATGTTTACATCGTGCTACAAGAGGGCTACAGCGCTGCACCAGTGAATGACCGAAATGACTCAAAAAAAAGATTCGTCCAATTTACTGTCTGAGAGTAAGTGATCCGATTCAGTAAAAAGACTCGAACTTCCCATCACTAGAACCGGCTCGTTCGCAAAGACACATCACTGCACGGTACCTGTCACTCATTGGTCAGAGGAAGTCTAACGTTAGCGGGTCACACTGTTCCGCCTTCTGCTGACTGCCAGGCGGCCGCTGGAGCTGCACCCGGAGCCGGAGCCGGAGCTGGAGCTAATGTTGAACCATTGAATGAAAAGTCAGCGCACCAGCGGGCTGTAGCCAACCAGCCACCGGCCTCCGACACACCGACATTATCTGCACTCTGTCCCCGTGGTGTGGACGCCTGGTGCCCGGCAGAAGCGAGCTCACACAGGCCGGTTGAAGACGTTCGTGGACGGGGGGGGGAAGGTAAAGACGCTCGCCGGGTATTTCTGGTTAGACAGGTAGCTAACGTTAGCTAGCCTGGCTGCTAATTTTTGGATGTATTTTAAGTGTTTGGTTCATTAATACACACAGATAATGAGGTTGATTTATTCAGGGTGCTTGTTGGTGGTGTAACGCTCATTCTCCGGCTGTCTGTGCGCCTTTACGGACGCTGCAGCCGGTGTCGGTGCTGTTAGCACGGTGGCTAACTCTCCCCCCTATCATGTTGCATGTCTTAGCCGCTCTGCGCTAGCTAACCATATGTGGAACTTCCGTACAGATACCGACTCTGTGTGTGTGTGTGTGTGTCCGTGTGTGTGCGTCCAGGACCGGGCTGTGTGTGTGTGTGTGTGTGTGTGTGTCTGTGTGTGTGTGTGTGTGTGTGGTGATGCAGCGGGTCACGGCGCAGCTCGTCGTCGGGCTCCTCGCAGCGGTGCTGTCGCTGCTGGCGGAGCGGTGTTGCAGGGCGGACGGCGGCGGCGGCAGCAGCGGGGGCCCCAGCCTCTCCGAGCGGGTGATCTGGGCTGTGAACGCCGGCGGTGACACACATGTGGACGTGCACGGCATTCACTTCAAGAAGGACCCGCTGGAGGGGAAGGTTGGTAAAGGTGAGTGTGTTAGAGCACGTTTGTATCAGTGTGTGTGTGTGTGTGTGTGCACCTGTAAAGGTGTGACATTGTGACGGTTTCTCTGCACGGTCCGGAAGTCACCACCAACTAATGAGGAGTCAGCACAGAGCAGCTCCGCCCCCTCTGCATGCAGGAAGCAGGTGATGACGTGAACCGAGCGCTTCCTGGCTCCAGTTATGACACACTGATAGTGTGTGTGTGTGTGTGTGTGTGTGTGTGTGTGTATTATTTACAAAGGTCACGGCTCGCTGCGCTGCTGAACCTTCATAAATAGCATAGCTGTTCACTTAGCATTTTGCTAGCGGTTACGTTAGCGAGCGAGCCAAAGGGAGTCTGTCATTAGCGGATGCTATCCACGCTACACTGTACTTTAATACGTTAGGGTTACAGTTAGCTAGTCGCTAGTAGCGACGAGCTAACTGTAACTTAGCTTGGGTTATGGTTAGCTAGTTAGCTCCTGCTTTGTATCGCTCTTGGCTAGTAGAAAGCAGCTGTTAGCTCACCTGTGACATCATTTACTGTTAGCTAAACAGCTAAGATAATTTGGCAAACTGCAACAACATATCCACACGGATAGCATTTTGCTAGTAGTTACATAGGATCTGAAGCTAACATTATCTGAAGCTAACGTTATCTGAAGCTAACGTTATCTGAAGCTAACGTTATGTGGCGTCTCTCCCAGCCTCAGATTACGGGATGCGTCTGCCGATCCTGCGCTCCAGCCCGGAGGATCAGATCTTGTACCAGACGGAGCGCTACAACGAGGACACGTTTGGATACGACATCCCGATCCGAGACGAAGGAGACTACATCCTGGTGATGAAGTACGCGGAGGTTTACTTCGCCCAGTCGCAGCAGAAGGTGAGGCGAGGGCGTTCAGGTGTGAGGAGGCGTCGGTGTGGTCAGCCGTTGATCGTGACTCGCCTGTGAACGTGTCGTGTTGTGTTCAGGTGTTCGACGTCCGTCTGAACGGACACGTGGTGGTGAAGGACCTGGACATCTTCGACCGCGTCGGTCACAGCACCGCCCACGACGAGACCGTCGCCTTCTCCATCAGGCGCGGCAAGCTGAGCGTGCAGGGGGAGGTGTCCACCTTCAACGGCAAGCTGACGGTGGAGTTTGTAAAGGTGAGACGTCGA
Source organism: Sciaenops ocellatus (assembly GCA_033000465.1). Taxonomy (NCBI): domain Eukaryota; kingdom Metazoa; phylum Chordata; class Actinopteri; family Sciaenidae; genus Sciaenops; species Sciaenops ocellatus. The sequence continues at coordinate 1,423,346 of CP136880.1, read as the reverse complement.
CCAGGTGATGCAGTCTCTCACACGGACTTTATTTCAGCCAATCACAGTCAGCCATGTGAAATTCTGCCCGGCAACCAGCTGCTGATGTTTGTTGCTCTGCTCTGATTGGTCGACTGCTATGGAGCTAACTGTCAACTGACACTGCTGAGAGAGAAAGGCTTGAAAGTAACCCTCAAACAACAGACAGCTGTCAGTAAACCGTAGGTCGTATCAATGAACAAACTTGATTATCAGCATCCTGAAGTCTTCCTGAACGTCTACATACATAATTCATGTGGATAAAGTTCAAAATATGACCTCTAGAGCGAGGTAAAGAACTGGTCCGTCTGCCTACGTCTGCTCTCTGTTAATATGGGAGTGAATGGGGCAGTTGGTGTGTGATCCTGACACATCTGAGCTCACAGAGACAAAACTAAAAGTCTGACAGCTTCAGCAGTAACATGTGAGCGAGCAGCACGAATTCTCCAACAGTTTGATGTTCAAATTATTTCTGTAGAGTCAAATCTGTGCCGCTGAGAGCTCTTTAAACATGTTTCTTTGGGCAGATTTTCATCTCCTTCTCCACTCTAGCGGTCATGTGACTGAACATTCCGCCCATAAGCGGCCATGTTAAATTTTCCCGCTCTTTTTGGTGGGCGGATCTCGGAAGCCACGCTTCATCAGCCAATGGGACGCATGGCTCAGAGTCACGTGACGTTAACGTGTTTAAAGTCATGTGATACGTTTGTCTGTTTCAGGGTTACTATGACAACCCCAAAGTGTGCGCGCTGTACGTCATGAAGGGGACGCTAGAAGGTGAGTCCTGTCGCCGTTAGCATGTAGCACGTTAGCATGTAGCTGATGTAGCCGATGCGAACCGAGTTTTTTTTCTTTCCCCGTGGTCAGACGTGCCCAAACTTCAGCCTCACCCCGGCCTGGAGAAGCCCGAGGAAGACGACGAAGACGAGGAGGAGACGGAGGGCGGCGAGGAAGGCGGGAAGAAAAAAGTCCCGCCGGGCTCGAAGTTACAGGTCCGGTCCGGCCCGCGGACGCCGAACCCGTACGCCGCCGACAACAGCAGCCTCATGTTCCCCATCCTGGTGGCGTTCGGCGTGTTCATCCCGACGCTGTTCTGCCTCTGTCGGCTGTGAGCGTGCGACGGAGGCGGGCGGAGACGGCGTCCGGCGGGCGTGAGACTATGAAGATGGAGGGGGCGGGGTTAAGGTGACATCAGCACAGGTAAAGCAAACACAGAGGACAAAAAAAAAAAAAAAAAAAAAAGACGACTGAGGACAAAAACTTTTGAGGCGAACGCCGCTGTCTGATTGGACGAGGAGGGCGAGGAGGGGGTGCGCTTGTTTTGTGAATGTTTCCACCCCTGCTGAGCGGATCTTCACGGTTTGAAGCCACATTTCAGCAGCTAACGGGGACGCTCGGCGGCGATCGGTCCGAGCCCGCCCCGACGTGTTTTTTTTTTATTGTTTTGTACCGGGTGTAGCGAGGAGGCGGAGGAAGCCTCTGACTCCTTCAGTGGAAGGTGGTGCTGCGTAGAAATTGGTTGCATAGGTTGAAGCCGTGAGTGACGGTTGGTGGAAACACAGTTGCCATTTTTTCTCCAACTTTTTATTTTTTTGTGTCTTTCCTTCGACGTGCCATCATCATCATCATCATCATCATCTACGCCATGAGCTGTTGGATTGTCTACGTCCGCTCGCCTTTTTACGTAAATAACGCTTATTCAATGCACCTGATGCCTAACGTTAGCAAAATGCTAGCTAACAAGCTAGCTGATGCTATCACGGCTAACTAATGGTTGATGGAAATTGGCCGGCTAGTTACATCTGATGGATGACGTTGGCATATGCTAGCTACCTAGCTAGCTAGCTAAAGATTGATGTAAATTACCTAGCTAGTAAGCTAGCGTTTTGCTAACATTAGCTATCTACATCAGTTATATCCACATAGCTAATATTAGCAAAGCACTAAGAATTGATTTAGCATTCTGCCAACATTAGCTGTCAGCTAGCTATCCACTGATGTAGATTAGCTAAATAGTTAACTGCTAGCTAACTGGTTATGTCTGATAACTAATGTTGGCAAAATGCTAGCTAAATCTCTTGATACATAACTAAATATTGATGTAATTTAACTAGGTAGCTAAAGCTATTATGGCTAACTAAAGGTTGATGTGAATTGACTGGCTAGTTACCTAGCATTTTGCTAACAATATCAAATGTGACTAGCTAATCTACATCAGTTGATAGTGAGCTATTTACATCTGATGGCTAGCTGCTGTAAATTAGCTAACTAATTAGCTAGTGTTTTTGATAAAAATAGCAATCAGATGTAACTAGCATCATTGATGTAGATTAGCAAAATGCTAGGTCAATCAGTCACATCAGTCACTATTTAGCGTTTTAGAGTTTTGCTATCTTGTTACATCCGATAGCTAATGTTAGCAAAATGCTAGCTAATGGTTGATATAAAGTATCTACTGTTTAGCTAGCATAACTTATCAGATGTAACTAGCGGGCTAATTGTCGTCAGCAGTTAGCTGTCGGTTGTTTAATGCACAAACAGACGTCTCTGGTGTCGTTTGATCAGACTTGTTTGTTTGTTTTTGTTTTTTGTTTTCGTCTCGTTACAGAGTGAGACTGTCGAACCTTCAACGTTTAGCGAGCGGCAAAGTTTACGCTGTGAAACGCTCGAGTGACTCTCGCTCGTTCATCGTTTGCACGCTGCCTTTTTTATTTCACCAAAGAATGCTTGTTTGTTTGTTTGTTAGCAAAAGAGAGCCTGTTTTTGATTTGACGAAAATACACCTGACCTCTCCTAAGCCCCGCCCCCCTTTGCCTCGGTGGTCGAATCACAGTTGAGCGAAGTCAACTTACTTCCTCTCCTGTACGTGTTAGCTCACGACTATAGGCACATCTTAAGTTGGCTAATGTTAGCAAAAGTGCTAGCTTGATAGCTAGTTATATCTGTCAGCTAACTTCGGATGTTGTCGTGTCAACACCGACGAGCTAACGTAGCATATCTACATACTGGAAAGGAGGAAGTTGACTTGCTCAAATGTGATTGGAGCACAGAGGAAAGGGGGCGGAGCCTAGGAGGGTTCAGTTTAGTTCTGGAGTAAGACTGGAGGACATCTTGTTTGTTTTTTGTCTGATGAGCCGTTAGCGTCACGCTGAATCTGTTCCTCAAAGTTCATCCAGAGAGACGAGAAAGCACAAACAATCAAATGTTTACTGAATCTGTTGTCTCGTAACGTGGACCGTACCATTTCTGTTCATTCAATTCAATCAGTGCAATTAAGCTAAGCTAAATTTTATCTTTGAGCTAGCAAATCCTCGTCAACTAATGACTAAATGGCTAGCTAGCATCTATCAGATGTAACTAGCTAGTTAACCTACATCAATTGATAGTTTGCTAGCTATAACTCTTAATGCTAATTAAAGATTGGTTTAAATTACCTAGCTAGTTGGTTAGCATTTTGCTAACATTAGCTATCCACATCAGGAACATCTCATACCTACTATCAGCAAAATGCTAGCTAACTAGCTAGCTAAAACCCAAACTAGCTAAAAGGTTAAACTAACTAATGACTGACGCAAATTAGCTAACTAGCATTTTGCTAACATCTGTCAGATGTAACTAGCTAATCTACATGAACTGTTAATGAGCTATTTACATCTGATGGCTAATGTTAGCAAGATACTAGCCAACTTGAACTCTTAATGCTAACTAAAGATTGGTGTAATTTAACTAGCTAGCTAAAGCTATCGGTTCATGTAATTTGGCATTGTGCTAACAGATATAAGTAGTTAATCTTCATTAATTTCTAATGAGCTAGTTACATCTGATGGCTAATGTTAGCAAAATGCTAGCTGAGGATTAACTACCTAGCTAGTTGTTCAGTATCTAGTTAGCTCCCTGAAGTGCTTCGCTGAACTCTTGAGGATGATTTTGTAACTTTGCCTGTCTCACTGATGCGTCTTAAACGTCACATGACCTCCCTGAACAGTATTGCAGTCGCCAAAAAAAACGCAGTACTACGAAAACAAACGTAATAATTCAGGCGGCGTGGATCGCTCCTCAATTCTCCTTCCTGTTTCCTGTTGGGGCGAGAACTCTTCAGTCGGTCGGTCAGTCGGTGTTTTTCTGTTGTTTTTTAATTTAAGAGATTTCCTCTGAAAATTTAACTGAGCACCAAAGTCACCGTGTTCTGATCCGAGCTGCGTCTGTATATAACGGTACAAAGATCGCACTTTTTATCGTGTGACCACCTTTTTTTTTTTTTTTTTTTTTTTTTGCGTTCGTTTTGTTTTTGCGTTGTAGCCGAGGTGTTCGGGGCTTTTTGTTTTAATTTTTCTCCTGAGGAAGTGGCCTTTTCTTCTTCTGGGGGGACGAACGGTTTGTTGGTACAGAGTTTAAAATAAAATAAATAAATTTAACATGCGGTTATATTATTATAATAATAATAACAACAATAATAATATACATCAGTCCTTAGTTAGCTAGTTACACCTGATTAGCTTAGCTAGCATTTGGCTTACATTAGCTATCAGATGTAACCAGCTAGCAAAGCTACATCAATTGATAGTAAGCTATCTCATAGCTAATATTAGAAACAGGCTAGCTATCGATTGATGTAGCTTAGCTAGTGACTGCTAGCTAACTTTGTTGCTAATGTTAGCAAAACAAACTAGCTTAAAGGTTTAATGCTAACTAATGACTGATGTAAATTAGCTAACTAGCATTTTTCTAACGTCCGTCAGATGTAACTACATCAAAGGTTAGCTAGCTGGTTATATCTGTATGTTAACGTTAGCAAAATGCTAAGCTAACTAGCGTAATGAATTAAATTAAAGGGGTGGTTTGATGAACTGATGAATAAATGAGATTATATCTGAACATGTGGGATCTTCCAGTTTATTCTATCTAATTTAAATCAGTTGATCTGGATTATTTTATAATCTGTTTGAATTTTTGTCCTCAGGATCTTTGTTTTCTTTTCATGTTTTATTGGTGTGACATTTTTGCACTGCCTCGTGTATTTTAAATCATTTTGTTTGTGTGTTTTTGTCTTTGTTGCCTTGAATTATTGAATACATCATGCTTTACCATCACTCGCCTTGAAGTCGCTCTTTTGTTTGCCGGTTTGTTTCAGAGTTTTTCATTCCACGCAAACGTATCCGGAGTCGAACCTCCGAAGTCCGTCGCTAAGCTCGACTCTTCTCAGAGCTAAAGTCACGTATTGCGTGGGCTGATGTTAGCGAAATGCTAGCTAACTAATAATCGACTGTAAAGTGTATAGATAGTTAGCTAACATTTTTGCCAGCATTAGCTATCAGATGTAACCTCTAGCTAATCAGTACATCAATCTTTACGTAGCTAACTAGCTAGCTAAAGCTATTAAGGCTAACTAATGATTGATGTAGTTTGGCTGGCTACCTAGTTACCAATGCTAACAATATCAGATGTAACTAACTAATCTATAACAACTTATAGCTAATGTTAAAGTGCTAGCTAAAGCTATTAAGGCTAACTAATGAAATTAAAATTACCAAAGTAGTTAGCTAGCGTTTTGCTAACATTAGATAAGTAACTAGCTAGCTAATCTATGTCAGACGATAGTGAGCTAGTTACATCTGATAGCTAATATTCAGTCGACCTTTTCAGACCCGTTTCAGTCCAAACGTTTTCCCGCTGAATGAACCAGAGTGGAATGAAGATCTACTCTGTTTTTTCTGTTCACGTGAGAACCAAAGAAATGTCGTCATTTCATCTGAACTCTTAAAACACGACGCTAAGAAAGGTTCTTCATCTCATTCGTCCCGTCATCACCACTAATTATCCCCAATCTCAATGTTAATCTGGTAGTTAATGTTAGCCAAATGCTAGCTAACTAAAGCTATTATTGTTAACTAACGATTTATGTAAATTGGCTGGCCAGGTACCTAGCGCTAGCTAAGGATTGCTGTAGCAATTAGCTACATTACCAAATTAGCTAGTGTTTGGCTTCAGTTAGCTATCAGATGTAACCAGCTAACTACCAACACTAACTAATGACTGATCTAAAAAGGCCAGCTAGCATTTAATTAGCTAGCTAATTTACGTCAATCATTTGTTAGACTTAAACTCAGTTAACATTTTGTTAACGTTGGTTACCAAATGTAACAAGCTAGCTAATGATTGATGTAGATCAGCTAGCTAGTTAGCTAGCATTTTGCTAACATAGCAGATGTACCTGGTTAGCTAATCTATGTCAATAGCTTGTTAACGTCTGATAGCTAATGTTAGCAAAACACTAACTAACTAGCTAGCTAAAATACTAAAGATAGATGGAAATTACTTAGCTCGTTAGCTTGTGTTTTGCTAACTTTAACTACCAGCGAGCTAGCTAATCTACATCAGTTACAAACACGTCCCGTCATCACCACTAATTAATCCCCAATCTCATCGTAAAAAGTCGTTTTAATTGTAATTAACGTTTGTTTGTTTCAGATTTTCGGCATGTTGCTCTTTATTTCTTTTTATTTTGTGTCACAGCAACTGAGATGAATTTTAAACTGAGACAAATTTGAACAGCTAAAACATCCACACACACACACAAACTAGTGGCGAGGTCCGCCACCGATCACGCAGTGCGAGTGTGTGCTACTGTACAGATGATAAACATGTCTCCTGTGAGGCGGCAGGTGGACGTCCTGACGTGGAAAATATCTGCTGATAAACGCTGTCTCTTTTTAATAAATGTGCTATTTTATCAGAACGTGTTCGTTTGTCGTCACTGAGTCAGTTTGTGTGTAACTATAAAACTTTATTAATTTAAACGCCCGAAAAAACTCCTGAGAAGTGACGAATACTAATTTTAGCAACACAGTAGCTACCAAGAGCTAGTTGAGCTACATTAATCATAGTTAGCTCGTTACATCTGATAGCTAATGTTAGTTAAGCTAAAAGGCGTGACGCTAACTAAAGATCGATGTAAATTACCTAGCTGGTTAGCTGGTGTTTTGCTAGCATCAGCTATCAGCTGTAGTTAGTTAGCAGATTGTCATCAATGATTAGTTAGCTATTTACACTGGTTAGCTTAAAAGATTTAACGCCATCTGATGCTATCAGATATAGCTAGCCAGCTAATCTACATCAATCCTTAGCTACAACTAGTTCCTAATGTTAGCAACATGTTAGCTAGATTATTTAGCACTTTGCTAACATTAGCTATTATATGATCGAAGTGTAACGCTAACGAACCACTGATGTAAATTAGTTAGCATTTTGCTAACATTAGCTAACTCAAAACTTCTTTAAACCACCTTCAGGGTCACCTGATCACACCTGTCAGCTGGTCCAGGTGTTGTTTTTCCGCCAATAGAAACGCAGCAGAACAAAGTTACACACTGAGCTTTAATAACAAACCGCCTCCATAAAGTCCATCATATTCAATATTTACAGGTAAATATAAAAAATAACATTTATAAGTTAATAGATTTGAGGTTAAAGTGCGTGATGTCATAGAGAGTCCGCCCTCAGGTGAGTTCACCTGTAGTACAGAGCCATGAAAGGTGTGTGTGACAGCTGAACGCCTCCACAGGACACCCCCGATCCCTGCTGACTGCAGCCCAGGATGAGGCCCAGCTCCCCCCACACGGAGTCCTGCAGAGCCCCTGAAGTCGTGGGTGGAAACACCACCCGCCGCATGTTCACCAGGCGGGCACCTCCTCCACCCGCCGCCTCCTGCAGGCTCTGGAGGAGGAACAGCAGGTCCACCCTCAGCTCCACCGTGTTACCTCTGGACCACAAACTGTACCTGGGGGAAAAAAAACAGGCGAAAAAACCGGATCAGAACCAACAAACACACACCGGACCCGACACTCCCAGAGGTCCCCGTTAGGTGAGCCTGTACCTGGTGGGACGTCCCCGCTTCGCCATGTAGGACAGCACAGGACGGATGTCCAGATGTTCGGGGTTGGACAGCTGCAGGTGAAGCTCGGCCCGCAGGACGGCCAACGACAAAACATCCGAGGTGAGGAGGAACTCCAGGTCTGAGTCTGAGGAGGAGCAGGAGCAGCAGGAGGAGGAGGAGGAGGAGCAGGAGGAGCAGGAGCAGGAGGAGCAGGAGGAGGAGCAGGAGGAGCAGGAGGAGCAGGAGGAGCAGGAGCAGGAGCAGGAGCAGGAGGAGGAGGAGGAGGAGGAGCAGGAGGAGCAGGAGCAGGAGCAGCAGGAGGAGGAGCAGGAGGAGCAGGAGGAGCAGGAGGAGGAGCAGGAGGAGGAGCAGGAGGAGCAGAGGTTAAGAACATGACACGATGTTTTCAGTCCTAATCCGTCGTTAATCTGTCAGCAGGACGTCTCAGCTGAGACTCATTTGTATGCAGATGAGACGGTGCTGCAAACTGCTGCTCAGGCTAGCATTGCTAATTAGCTTTCATTAGCAAAACATTAGCAAGCTAAAAAGTTTTAATGCTAACTAATGACTGATGTAAATGATCTGATTTCATCCTGAAGTGACCCACAAGAGAGTCTTAGTCCTGAATCTTAGTCTGGAGTCTTAGTCTGGAGTCTTAGTCTGGAGTCTTAGTCTTGAGTCTTAGTCTGGAGTCTTAGTGAGAGTCTTAAGGGGGGTTTATGATCTGATGATGTTTTAATGTTTTAATCAGCTGATTTCAACCTTTGAAGTCAGTCGTGATGTTTTCATGTCAATCATTAGTTAGCATTGAAACTCTTAGCTAGCATTCTGCTACCATCAGATGCTAGTAGTTAGCTGATCTACATCAATCAACAGTGAGCTATTTACATCTGTTCGCTAACGTTAGCCAGCTCGTGTTTTGCTAACGAAAGCTATCAGATGTAACTAGCTTTCAAGTGATGTAGCTAACCAGTTATATCTGACAGATTGTTAGCAAAATGCTACTTGACTAGCTCGCTTATTGTTAATAATCATTGGTAAACATTAAAACTTGTAGCTAGTGTTTTGCTAACATTAGCTATCAGATGTAACGAGCTAACTAAGGACTGATTTGTATTAGCCAGGTAGTTACATCTGATAGATGTTAGCAAAATGCTAGCTAGCTTCCCATCTGTCATTAGCTGTCATTAAAACTTTTAGTTAGCTGGTGTTTTGCTAAAATTAGTGACCAGATGTAAATAGCTCACTAATGATTGACGAGGGTTTGCTAGTTAGTTAGCTAGTGTTTGGTTTACATTAGCTATTAGCTGTCAGATGTAACCAGCTAGCAAATCTACAATCATTAGTTATCTGATAGCTAATGTTGGTTAAGCTAAAAGGCGTGACGCTAACTAAAGATCGATGTAAATTACCTAGCTGGTTAGCTGGCGTTTTGCTAGCATCAGATATCGGCTGTAGTTAGTTAGCAAATCCTCATCAATGATTAGTTAGCTATTTACACTGGTTAGCTTAAAAGATTTAACGCCATCTGATGCTATCAGATGTAGCTAGCCAGCTAATCTACATCAATCGTTAGCTACATCTGGTTCCTAATGTTAGCAACATGTTAGCTAGATTATTATTATGCTATTATTTGCTAATGTTAGCAAAACAATAGTTAGCCAAAAGTTTTAATGCTAATGATTGAACTAAGTGTTGTTAGCAAAATTAATTAGCGGTTAGCTTTCACTGACATCACTGTAACATTCAGATCTGAACCGGACCTGAACTAACCCAGAACAGAGTCTTAGTCTGGAGTCTTAGTCTTTAGTCTTAGTCTTTAGTCTTAGTCTTTAGTCTTAGTCTGGAGTCTTAGTCTTAGTCTTTAGGGGTTTTAAGTTGGTCTGATGATCTTATGGTGATTTTTGGTTTCAAAGTTCTGCTGCAGGTCTTTGTTACAGATTATCTGGACTCGTGTGGTCTCGTGTGGACTCGTGTGGTCTCGTGTGGACCCGCTCCGGTTCTGTCTTACCTCCTCTGAGCCGGCCTTGGATCCCTCTCACGCTCCTGCAGCTCGCGCCGTCCTGACAGCAGCGGTAAACGCGCCGCACGAAGCTGAACAGAGACCGTCCCGGGAACAGCAGACCCGGAGCCGGACCCGGACCCGGACCCGGAGCGGCTCTCTGTGCGGAGGGTCGAACCCGGACCCGCAGCAGGTTTCCGTGATCCTCGGGAGCTCGTGCGTTTTCCTGCCAGGGCGCCGCGAGCTCCGCGCAGCGCTCCCGGTGCGTCTCCGCGCTGAGCCGCGGCGCGTCCGCGCGTAAAGCTGATCCGGATCCGGGTTCCGACCCAAATCCAAGCGGCTTAAAGGCGCGAGCGCGTACTCCAACATCACGTGTCACCATGAGGATGAGAAGAAGAACAATCCAGCTGCAGCGCGCGGAGCCCATGGTGGTCTGTCCCGGTCCTGGTCCTGGTCTCTGTGAGGAGCTCCACCTTTATACCCGCTCACAAAGAACCTGCCCCCCCACCCGGTCTGAATGCCCCCCCCCCCTCATTTACCCCCCGCCGCGTCCTCTCAATGCGCGCGCATAATGAGGCGCCCCAAAGCGCGCGGACCGTCCATTCACATTCAGCTGCCACATAATGACCGGACGTGACGTCACGGCACCTGGACACGTTTTATGCACGAGGACCTCAAAGACACACGAGACCATCAGGATGAAGAAGATCAAAAAGTTTAAAAATTTAAATTACTGAACAAAAAAACAAAAAAAATATTTTCATGAATCAAAACCAAAAAATGTTTCTGAACTTTGTTTTCAGGTTTCTGTTTCTAACTTCAGATAAATGATCACATGACTGATCGCTCCATCAGAAATGGAACCAACAGTTTTCTCACCATAGAGTCGTATGTTGAACTGTTCACAGTTCTGCAAAACACACACAGACACACTGAGGACTGTCAGACAACACAGTACAGATAACACTGAATAAAGTCCTAATATAAGAAATATTAAAAATATAAAATATAAAACATAAAACATTAGGAGCTGAGTGCCCTGACAGCCTGATGGAAGAAGCTGTCCCTCAGTCGGCTGGTCCTGGCCCGGACGGCAGCAGGCTGAAGAGGCTGTGTGAGAGGTGGGATCACCTGCGGTGCTGATGATGAGGGGGGGGGGCTGTGATCTTCTCCGCTGCTCTCACGATGCGTTGAAGGGTCCTGCAGCATGATGCAGTGCAGGCTCCATACCACGCCGTGATGCAGCTCGACGGGACGCTCTCAGTCCCTGTAGAAGGTGCACATGAGGAAGTGGAGGCGTTGGTGAGCCTTTCTGGTCAGTGATGAGGTGTTGGTGGTCCAGGAGAGATCCTCTGAGACGTGCACGCCCAGGAACCCGGTGCTGCTCACCCTCTCACAGCAGCACCGCTGATGCTCAGAGGGCGGTGTTCGGTGTGCGCTCTCCTGACGTCCACAACAATCTCTTTTGTCTTCTCCACATTCAGGGAGAGCTTGTTGAGCACGCGCCATGACGTCAGACGGCTCCCCTCACGGTTATGTCGTCAGCAAACTTGACGAGGAGGGTGGAGTTCAGCGCGTGCAGGGTGAAGAGGCTCAGCACACATCCTGCTGCTCAGACATCGACTCTGTAAAAATTAAAATTCATCTTTTGAGTTTTAAAGTTTCAATTTGATTTTTCTTTTTTTATTCACCTGATTTGATTTCAACATTTTCTTGGTTTGATTTTTTTTAATGAATTTCTCTTCACTGTTTTTATTTATGAACATTTTATAATTTTTTGTTTCGTTATTTTATTCTGTGAATTTTGAGTTGTAAATGTGATTTATTAAAAAAGTTTTAAAAATCAGATTTTCAAAGAAAATTCAAAATGTAAAAAAACAAAATTTGCATTAAAAAGTTTCTTCAAAAAATCAAATTCTGGCTCTCAGATGATCACGTTTTTTCTGTTTGAGGATTTTTATGAACAAAAAAAAATCAAAGAACATTTTTCCGGAAAAAGTCAGATTATCCATAAAAAATATCGCAATTTTCTGAAAAAAGTAGCAGTTTTCCAAAAAAAAAGAATTCTCACAAAACAAGCCAGAATTCTGAAACTCAGATTTTCGAAAAAAAAGGTCGCAATTTTCTGGAAAAAAGTCAGATTTTTAGTAAAAAAAGATCGCAATTTTCCAAGAAAAGTCTGATTTTTCATAAAAAAAAGATCGCAATTTTCTGAAAAAAGTTGCAGTTTTCCAAAAAAAAAAGAATTCTCACAAAACAAGCCAGAATTCTGAAACTCAGATTTTCGAAAAAAAAAGGTCACAATTTTCCATAAAAAAAGATCGCAATTTTCCAAGAAAAGTCTGATTTTTCATAAAAAAATATCGCAATTTTCGGAAAAAAGTCGCAGTTTTCCGAAAAAAAAGAATTCTCAGAAAACAAGCCAGAATTCTGAAACTGAGATTTTAATTAAAAAAAGATCTAAATTTTCTGAAAAAAAAAATCGCAATTTCTGAAAAAAAGATCGCAATTTTCTGAAGAAAAATGAGAAATTGTACTGTTTGTAGTTTTTTAATGTTTGCTTTTGATTCATAAAAAATGTTTTAACATCAGAACTTTTGATTAAATTTCCTCTGAAACAGTCTGCAGAGTTTTTTGTTTGATCGTCGACGTGACTGAAGAGAAAAAAAAGATCAAAACTGAAGATTTGATTTTATTAGAACAGAAAGTGAAAAATTTAAAAAGTACAGAGAAAAAATAAATACAAAGAAACATTTTTAACATTTCAAAACAAGAGAAACAAATCAAACATTTTGATTAAAGTTTTTATGTCGTTAATGTGAAATAAATAACTTCTTATAAACTTTAGATTCTTTATATCCGACATGTTTCTACGGGAGCCCAGACAGACAAACTCAACTGTCTGTCTGTTTGACGGTGTGTTTTTTAAACGTCCACACACCGACACACACTGTCTGAACCGCTCAGCTCATTTGGATCAGAACAAACTCAAAGTTCTGTCGTGGACCGGAGCGTCGCGCTCATGTTCGGTCCTCCGTCCTTCACAGCAGGTTCACCCCGTGTTTGAGCAGCCTGTGCCGGGCCTTGCCGGGCAGCGTGAAGGCGCTGTCCTGGTGGTTCGGGATGCCCGAGTTTCTGAGCGACCCGCTCTGCTGGAAGAACGTCTCCTGAGCCGGGCTGCGCGTCCCGTACACGGCGGCAGCGGCGCTCCTGCAGAGAAAACAAGACATGAATGACAGATTCAGACAGCCCCACCCCCGACCTCCACCTGAGGAGCCCCTCCACCTCCTCCTCACCTGATAATGGCCTCCTGCAGAGTCTCAGTGTTGCAGAAATGTGAGTGGAGCAGCGACGTGGCTCTGACAAAGGGACGCTCAGCGGCTCCGCCTGCTCCACCAGACAGGTTGGCTGCAGAGACACAAAGAGACCACGTCACCTGGACAGGTAAAACAATGCTGGCACCGCCCCCTATCCATCCCTGAGTACAGTGGGCGGAGCTCTCACTCGTCATCGTGCTCTGAACGCAGTCGAAGTGTGCAAACATGTACGGTCCAGGAGGTCCAGGTACGCCCGGAGAGACGGTCCTCAGGTGAGCCTCGAGTCCGTTCAGAGACGCCAGGCTGCTGTGATACTGAGGGGAGAGGAAACCACAGATAACGTTAAAAAAACCACAGATTAACGTTTAAAAAACCACAGATAACGTTAAAAAAACCACAGATAACGTTAAAAAAACACAGATTAATGTTTAAAAAACCACAGATAACGTTAAAAAAACCACAGATTAATGTTTAAAAAACCACAGATAACGTTAAAAAAACCACAGATTAATGTTAAAAAAAACACAGATAACGTTAAAAAAACCACAGATAACGTTAAAAAAACACAGATTAATGTTTAAAAAACCACAGATAACGTTAAAAAAACACAGATTAACACTGACAAACACGTCAGGAGGTGTTAACGCTGACGTTTCTTACCACTTCCTCCATCGCGGCGCTGTCACTCAGGAAGTGAGGCTCCGCCAGCAGAGCCAGAACCAGACCTTTGACCCGGTGCAGGTACAGCGTCATGGGGATGAGAGGAGTCTCGTCTGGGTCGGAGTGAGGAGGAGGAGGAGGAGGAGGAGGAGCTCCACCTCTACTGGCCTCCTCGCTGTCAACGTGTGATTGGTCAAACACTGTCCCACCAGCGGCATCTCCGTCTTCTCCGTTCAGACGCTCTTCGAACGCCGACCCGTCTCCGTTGGTGAAGCTGAGGTAATACGACTCATCCAGCGCCGCCTCCTCCTCCTCCTCCTCCTCCTCGTCTGCTTCCTGTTTCCCGTTGGAGAATTTAGGCGGTGGGCTCAGTGGGTCGGCGGTGCTTTGTGATGGACCCGGACTGAACACGGAGCTGTCTGACAGGTGAGGACTGAAGGAACCTGGATCAGACCGGTCCGACTCAGAGGACGGCATGTCGGATAAAGTTCTGGACAGGCGGGCTTTGGTCGGGACATCTCTGTGTGGTGCCGGATGGGAACTGAAGTCTCGGTCGACAGGGGCGGACCGAAGGTACTGAAGCTCAGCCGGCGTCAGGAAGACGGTGGTGGAGCTGACAGTGCCGCCAAATGGGCTGGAGGTCGTCGGCGCACCGGGCCTCAGCGCCTGAAGCAACACAAATTAAATATTTATCAAAGTTTTCAAAATGAGTCAAAAGTCGCAATTTCCCCCCGCCCCAAAAAAAATTGCAATTTTTTTTCTGGAAAATCTGAGTTTCATAATTTTGACTTGTTTTACGAAAAATCAATTTTTTTCCAGATAATTCTGATTTATTTTCTGAGAAAAGTCAAATTTTTAGTAGAAAATGATCGCAATTTTCCAAAAAAAAAAAAAAAAAAATAAAGATTTTTCTGAAAATTGCAATGTTTTTTTTCGGAAAAATCTGAGTTTCAGAATTCTGACTTGTTTTCTGAGAATTCTCTTTTTTTCGGAAAATTGCGAACTTTCTCTACGAGGATTGTGACTTCTTTTGGAAAATTACAATTTTTTTTTTTTTTTTACGAAAAATCGATTTTTTTCCAGATATTTCTGACTTATTTTCTGAGAAAAGTCAGATTTTTTGTAGAAAAAGAGATCGCAATTTTCAAAAACAAAGATCACAATTTTCCTTAAAAAAAAAAAAAAAAAAATCACAATTTTCCTTTAAAAAATTTGAATTTTCAGAAAAAAAGTCAGATTTTTCGTAAAAAAAGAGATCGCAATTCTTGTTTTCTGAGAATTCTCCTTTTTTTTTCGGAAAATTGCGACTTTTTCTACGAAGAATGTGACTTCTCCTGGAAAACTGCGATGTATTTTTAGAAAAAAATCAAATTTCTTCCGGATAATTCTGACTTATTTTCTGAGAAAAGTCAGATTTTTTTGTAGAAAAAGATCGCAATTTTCCGAAAAAAGATAGGAATTTTCCAAAAAAAGTCTAAAAATTGCGATCTTTTTTTTTTTTTATATTGCCTTTATATCTTTTTCTACAAAAAATCAGACTTTTTTCTGAAAGTAAATCTACAAAGTTTTCGTAGAAAAAGTCACAATTTTCCGAAAAAAAAAGAGAAATTTTGTAAAAAAAAAAAAGAAAAAAAAAAAAATTCAAGCGTTTTGGAAACGTTTTTCAAGCATTTTGGTTTTCAAAATAAAATATCCTGTGCAGACTCCAGATCGTAAAAACAGCCTGAAGGGAAACAGTTTAACTCTTAAGTTTAACTTTTAATTAGTAATAATGAATATTGACGCGTGGTCTTCAGGTCTCGTCCACGCTCTCTGCTCTGCTTTGACGTCTCTCTACTGACTGATGAAGTAAAGGACTCGTGGTCGTCTCACCTTTGTGTACGTCTCGCTCTCGTGCACCATCACCTTCATGGTGAGCTCCGGAAACATCTGCGTGCTGACGACTCTGAGGACAGAAAACACGGAGTGAGTCACGAAGACGACGGCGCTGACGGACGATGTTTGATGTTTGTTTGAACGGCAGCTCACCGTCCTCTGAAGAGAATACAGCCGGCGGACACCAGGGGGCAGCGCTGACAGGCCTGCAGGATGAGGGCAGCTTTGAGGAGGAGGAGCGGGTCCACCTGCAGACAGGAAGTCAGAGAGTCACTTCCTGTAGAGCATCAGAGGAGACAGCAAAGGTTAGGTGAACGTTGTACATACGTTGGTGGAGTCGATGGTTCTCACGCAGCTGAACACGTGATGAAGCTGAGACGATCCGGACTGAAGGTACAACAGGTACCGCGCCCAGCGAGCAGCCAACGCCTCCGAACTGTGGAGCTGCAACGTAAACACAACGTAAACACAACGTAAACACAACGTTAGACCAGAGACACAAACAACGTAAACGCAACATAAACACAACGTAAACACAACGTTAGACCAGAGACACAAACAACGTAAACACAACGTAAACGCAACGTAAACACAACGTTAGACCAGAGACACAAACAACGTAAACACAACATAAACACAACGTAAACACAACGTTAGACCAGAGACACAAACAACATAAACACAACATAAACACAACGTAAACACAACGTTAGAGATGACACAGACCTGGTAGCTCTGTCGGACCGAGCCGTTGTAGAAACAAAAGAGGTTGATCAGCTGATCCAGGAGCTGACAGACGGTGACGGTGGGGACGTCCGCTGAGCAGCCGAGAGCCTGAAAGAGACAAAGACGACCATCAAAACACTCAGAGACATCAGGAACATCAGGACAGACGACAGGACAGACGACAGGACAGACATCAGGACAGACATCAGGACAGACGACAGGACAGACGTCAGGACAGACGTCAGGACAGACGTCAGGACAAACGTCAGGACAAACATCAGGACAAACGTCAGGACAGACGTCAGGACAGACGTCAGGACAAACGTCAGGACAAACGTCAGGACAGACGTCAGGACAGACATCAGGACAAACGTCAGGACAAACGTCAGGACAGACATCAGGACAAACATCAGGACAAACATCAGGACAGACATCAGGACAAACGTCAGGACAGACATCAGGACAAACATCAGGACAGACGTCAGGACAGACGTCAGGACAGACGTCAGGACAAACGTCAGGACAAACGTCAGGACAGACATCAGGACAGACATCAGGACAAACATCAGGACAGACATCAGGACAAACATCAGGACAGACATCAGGACAGACATCAGGACAAACATCAGGACAGACGTCAGGACAGACGTCAGGACAAACGTCAGGACAAACATCAGGACAGACATCAGGACAGACATCAGGACAGACGTCAGGACAAACGTCAGGACAGACATCAGGACAAACATCAGGACAAACATCAGGACAGACGTCAGGACAGACGTCAGGACAGACGTCAGGACAGACGTCAGGACAGACATCAGGACAAACATCAGGACAGACGTCAGGACAAACGTCAGGACAGACATCAGGACAAACGTCAGGACAGACGTCAGGACAGACGTCAGGACAGACGTCAGGACAAACGTCAGGACAAACGTCAGGACAGACATCAGGACAAACGTCAGGACAAACATCAGGACAAACATCAGGACAAACATCAGGACAGACATCAGGACAGACATCAGGACAAACGTCAGGACAGACATCAGGACAAACGTCAGGACAGACATCAGGACAAACATCAGGACAGACATCAGGACAGACATCAGGACAAACGTCAGGACAGACATCAGGACAAACATCAGGACAAACATCAGGACAGACATCAGGACAGACATCAGGACAGACGTCAGGACAGACATCAGGACAAACGTCAGGACAAACGTCAGGACAGACATCAGGACAGACGTCAGGACAGACATCAGGACAGACATCAGGACAGACATCAGGACAAACATCAGGACAGACATCAGGACAAACATCAGGACAGACGTCAGGACAAACATCAGGACAAACATCAGGACAAACATCAGGACAGACATCAGGACAAACATCAGGACGTCCTGCAGCTCGCTCACCCAGAAGAAGTCATCCTTCATGCAGATGGCGAACTTGTCGCGTCGCAGCCTCAGCACTCGTACTGGAGAGAAGGAAAGTTCAGAGACGCAGCGGCTGACGCCGGCGAGCTGACCGCAGAGCAACTCCTGACGGTCTAAAGGAGTCTGACACAAACACACCACCATCATCATCATCATCATCATCAACATACAAACAAATGGACAACTCTGCAACCATCTGACAGTCAAACCTCTTCAGGGTAGAAGTAACAGATTCCTTCTCTTGTAGCGTCGCCTTCTCCTTTAACTTTGGAGCCATCGTAGAGGAAAAAATACAAACACCTGAAAGACAAAGAAAGATTTAAGACTGTCACGGAGACTACGTCCAGGTTTTAGACAGTCTGCGGGGACGTCACGGAGACTACGTCCAGGTTTTAGACAGTCTGCGGGGACGTCGCGGAGACTACGTCCTGGTTTTAGACAGTCTGCAGGGACGTCGCGGAGACTACGTCCAGGTTTTAGACAGTCTGCGGGGACGTCACGGAGACTACGTCCAGGTTTTAGACAGTCTGCAGGGAGGTCTCAGAGACTACGTCCAGGTTTTAGACAGTCTGCGGGGACGTCACGGAGACTACGTCCAGGTTTTAGACAGTCTGCAGGGAGGTCTCAGAGACTACGTCCAGGTTTTAGACAGTCTGCGGGGACGTCGCGGAGACTACGTCCAGGTTTTAGACAGTCCGCGGGGACGTCACGGAGACTACGTCCAGGTTTTAGACAGTCCGCGGGGACGTCACGGAGACTACATCCAGGTTTTAGACAGTCTGCGGGGAAGTCAAGGAGACTACGTCCAGGTTTTAGACAGTCTGCGGGGACGTCACGGAGACTACGTCCAGGTTTTAGACAGTCTGCGGGGACGTCGCGGAGACTACGTCCAGGTTTTAGACAGTCTGCGGGGAGGTCACGGAGACTACGTCCAGGTTTTAGACAGTCTGCGGGGAAGTCGCGGAGACTACGTCCAGGTATTAGACGGTCTGCGAGGACGTCACGGAGACTACATCCAGGTTTTAGACAGTCTGCGGGGAGGTCTCAGAGACTACGTCCAGGTTTTAGACTGTCTGTTTTTTCTTTTATGTTTTTATGGAGTCACAAACTTTTTTAAAGTTCCTCTGACTTTAATGTGTCAACAACATGACACATTTCAAACATCAAATTTCAGTAAACTTGTAACACACACATAAATATCTTAACGTGAGTCATCAGCTGGTGAAGTTTCATAACATCAACAAGTTAAATTAAAGTTTTTGTTGCTCCCGGTGTTACGGATAATCCTGCTACCTGTCACATCAGGTCCCGGTTCAGACGCTTTAACTGGTCCGGACTGTGGCTCGGTCTGAACTGGTCTTACCTTCTGCAGTCTGGCTGCAGCAGCTCAGCCATCACCGACACCGAGAGTCCGGAGGAGGGCAGGTCGGTTATCTTGAGTCCATGATCCGGACAGAAAGCAGAAGTGACCGTGAGAGCTCCGTGAAGACGTTAAAACGCGGGCTGTGCTCAGACCAGCCGTTTGGTTCCGTCCATATGAAGACAAACTGTAAATGTGGTTAACTATCTGAGCTCGGGTCAGCGGGGTTTGGCTCCTGAGCGGCCGCGAACAGAGTCAGTGTGACGGGACAGAGCCGCGGGAGGAATGCGGGTCAGTCACACGCAGTGGAAGTCATGTGAAAGGACGGCGGCCTGACAGGGACAAACTACTGCCGCTCAGTCAGCGCGGTGCAGGAAGTATTTAAACTTTAATGAGCCGTAATGAAGTTTATGAACAAGTTTAAACATAATTAAACGCTTTAACGTGAAGATGATTAAACCAGATGTACCCGGAAACCCGCCAGCCTGAGACTTCCACGGCCGTTACTTTAACGTTACTTTAACGGCAAATAGTTTAAGAACAAACACTACTGATCAGCCACCATCAGTAATCAATACACAACCATTAATCAAACCAATAACTAACACAGTGTTTCGTTATTTTACCATACCGTACAGCAAACACAGAGATAGATAGATAGATAGATAGATAGATAGATAGATACTTTATTGATCCTGAAGGAAATTCAAGCATCCAGTAGCAGCATGCAAACATAAATTATTAAACATACATTAAACATACATTAGAATTAACTTATAACACAGTAACCATACGTCAAAATGAACCTGAGATAGATCTAAATTTAAATATGTACAGAGATATAAAATATTTGCATAGAAATTAAACATTTGCATAGAAAATAAATATAAACTGAATTAAGAAGTTAACCCGTGCTAACATATACAAACAGAAAACTATATAAAAGGTAGAAAGTAACCGTAGGAATAGAAATATTTTATAAAAATATGAAATAGAACTACAAATAGAGCCAGAGGTGACCATACCTGGACAAGAGCGCGGACGAGGGGTTCTCTGTTCCAGATGTAATAGATTACACTATCTACTCTTATAAAGTACCTTAAAATTGTACTTCTATACTGCTGTTAGCACTTTATACGTATTACTCTAATTTTTATTATTACGTTACTATAATTTTTGAGTAATCTCCTCTGTCTGCTACAAGAAAGATTTTAGTCTGTGACCAGATATATTAGTAACTAAAAGTCACGGCAAGAGGAAGATAATAAAACATAAAACATGAGGACGGTGAGAGGAACAGCCATTAAAAAACATAAAAACATGACAATATAAAAAATATAACACAATAAAGGTCATAAAAGATGACGTCACATAAAAGCAAGTCTATAAAAGTGATATTACTTTGTCATATTACTTAATAAACATTTGACTGGATAAGAAAAGCACAATAATAAATAAATAACTGACCTGACAGGTGGTTTAATTCTGTTTTTTACACATAAAAAGCTTCATTTGGAAGCTAGATTTCATTAATTTTATTAAAAAATAAACCCCACACATACATGATGTCATGTTAACTACATATGACGTCATGAATCCCCCAAAAAACTGCGTGAAACGTGAATGTTTGCGGTGATCAATCACGTTTTCGATGCTCGATCGATGCTGCCTTCACCACAGTGAACCGCGAGCGCGCGCGCAGCTCTGTCAGCCAGTGGCGGGATTTGATCCGGATCAGACCGGACCCGGCGGCGGCTCGGTGCGGGGACGTGCGGGACGTGCGGGACATGTCGGGGCTTTACTGAAGTCCAGATTCGGGTTTAAATCCTGGACCGGGTCTCTGACCGATGG
The DNA here is from genome assembly GCA_033000465.1 of Sciaenops ocellatus. Classification (NCBI taxonomy): domain Eukaryota; kingdom Metazoa; phylum Chordata; class Actinopteri; family Sciaenidae; genus Sciaenops; species Sciaenops ocellatus. The sequence goes on along the minus strand of CP136880.1, from coordinate 1,402,225 downwards.
AGGGAAAACTGTGTAAACATGTCCGCCATTTTGGCTCCGTTCATGAGCGCAGTGAAACACATTTAAATAAAAATAACTCACTGAAAAACACTAAAAATCACCATTTAAATCATGTTTTTAATATCATGAGCTTTGAGACACATTATCCTGTTTTATATCTCATAAATTAACACGTATTGTATCAGGAGGATACCAAAAAAAAAAAGATATTAACAAAAACAAAAAAGAAATAAAAATTATTTTAAACACGACAAAATGCTCAAACTGGTGCTTAAAACATTTAAAAATTAATATGAACCAATGATATTTTGTCTTAGTGTGTAAGATTAGACAAACAGAGCTAAAACAAGATACAAAATATAATTTAAAATACAGATCTGTGAAAGACCTGAAATGAGCTAAAACTGTGTAAATATAAAAGTAGACCTCATCTTATTACAGATGTTTTGTCCAAATCATCCAGACAAGACAAACTAAAAGTGTTCAGGAGGTCCAGAAGAGTCTGTGTTTGACTCGTAGATCATCTAAATTAAGAAAGATAGTTGCTGTGTCAGATACCAGAGCTCAGATCTGATGACCTGCAGAGCCAACAAAGCCACAGGAGAGCCAATAAAACTGTAACTCGTGATAAAGGAACCCACGACCCTCATACTCTGAACCCTCACTGGGCCTCAGGCCCACTTTGGGGTATTTCCATTTTCTTCCTCCGGGGTCGGGTCCAGCAGTTTGTTCCAGCTCCTCCTGGAGGATCTCGAGGTGTCCCCAGGCTAGATGGGCAGATGGTGAACCACCTCAGCTGGATCCTTTCGGCTCTACTCCGAGCTCTGTCTGGATGTCCGAGTCACGACCCAAAGTTCATGACCATCGGTGAAGGTTGGAACGTAGATGGACTCCACACAACGGTCCGGTACAACATCTGCGGTACTGTCGACACCGCACCAACCCGCCGGTCCATCTCACGCTCCATCACTCGAGAACAAAACCAGAGACACTTGAACTCCTTTGTGAAGTAGTGTTCCACAGGGTTGAAATGACCTTTGACTAAAGCGGTTTATTAAACCTGTCTGACGTTAAATGAATCAAAAACTGTTCAAACATTTCATAATTTAAAATATAAAACACTTCTTTACATCAGCTGTTTATCCAGTAATAAGATTTCTTTCTCCAGCTTCTTCATCTTCAGCGCCCTGAACGCCATCAGTTGCTCGCGGTTCTCGATCTCCTTCTTGAGGTAGCAGCAGTAAAGAGCTCGTAAGTCTTCGGTCTGTTTCTGAAACACAAATCAAACATCACGTCGTCTCACGACGTTCTTTATTCGTCTTTATTTTAACATTCGACCGACACGATGAACTCACCTCAGCACTCCTGAGTCCGGTCGATGCCGCGCAAGCTGAGCTGGTCTTCTCCTGGAAGCTGCTGCTGTTCACGTCCTGCAACGAAGTCCAGAGTCAGTTTGTTATCTACAGGAGCAGCATGAAGATAAGCTGCTGTTGACGAGCAGTGACAAAACGGGTTTTAACTCATTACCAGTCCAAGTTTACGGCATGTTTGGAGGCTTTTATTACACTGCAGATCAGCATGAACCCAAAAATCTGAACCCTGTCCATCTTTTTGAACACTAAGGGTGCCAATGGTCTTCTACGATCTCTGAACCTCGTTTAGAAGTGTCGTAACACTTGTGCTTACTGTTATTATCAATGATTCATCATCTTGTCCCTTCCTCTTAGACGCCTGGTCAGTTCCAGCTTTGGTTGAGCTGGTAGGACTACGAGAGCAACCCCAGTTCAGGAGGACAGACTTTAGTTGGGAAGTTGAACTCCATCCCCACAAACGTCAAAGACTCAGGAAGCTTCAGTGTTTAAAATGAGCCTCAAACTCAGACGGACTGCTAAATTCCACCTAGTCAGTTTTACAAATGCTACCAGGAGCGTCCCAGCGTTGCAGCTGTTCATATTTAGAAGCACATAAACCAGAAAAACGACCAAATCTGAGCAGGTTAACTAAAGTCTGGAGGGCAAAACTCTCCTGAAACGCTCCTGATGAAGAACGAACCAAAACAGAGTTGCGTGATGAAGTTCCCGGTGGAGTTTCCCTGTAAAGTTTCACCACCAACGAACGTCCTGTATTGATCGAACTGATTCCATTAATGAGATGTAACGTTCTCTGATGTCAGGGCGTCTCCAGTTTAATGTAACGTCTACCTGGAATACTGATCATTTATGATTAACCTTAACACGCAGCTGGAACATTTGGTGTAGTGACTGTTATGATGTTAACAAGGCAACACAAACAGCTGATCAGCAGTGTACACCACATGGCGCAGCTGGGCTGAGGTTAGTTAATGCCGAGCTTTGTCGTTTTAAGGCATCAAACATCTGTTTTGTTTCTGCTCGTCCACAGCTGGACTGTTTGTCTTCAAGACACTTTACAGACTTTAAATATTCAAAGATGTTTTAGAGGAACTTACGGCTTCAAACTGAGTGTCGCTGACGTCCGTCTCGTCGCTGCTCGAGCTCTCTGGTTCGGCCTTTGTTACGGGCAGGAGGAGGACGGGATGGCCTGAGACTGTTGGAGGTTGGAGGTGGTTGAATGAGATGAGAAACTCCTGACGGGCTTACAAACAGATGAAGTTCACCTACCGCTGATGAAAGAGCTGTCCGACCCTGTCAGCGGTTCAATACACGCCCCTCCGGGCAAGACCTCCATCCTCAGCCCGCCGTCTTTGTGCTGCAGGACGTCGTCCTCCGCTGAGGTCAGGGACGGCGTCGCTGACCCGCCCTCTGTCCTCATCGCCTCGGCTCGTCTTCTTTTGGCTGTTTGAGGACAGATCAGAGAGTCAAGACACTCACCTGGATGTGATGACGTGATAAAGACGAAGACGTGTTACCTGTTTGAACGATGTTTTTATGTTTGACCTTCACCTGCTGCCACGAGCGCTTGTAGCCGCTGTCCGACACCCTGAAGAAAGACGAGTCCAGATGTTGGAGGGACGGCCACGAAACAAGGTCAAAGTAGAGTTTGTGTTTGTCTCTGACAGACTCAGATTGGATGAACACAGTCCATCACTGTCCTGTCCACCAAACGGGACAAGAATGGACCGTCTGGACCGCAAGCTGACCTCCAGTCAGGACTTCTACATGTCCAGAGTCAGGAAACAGACCCTGGACTTAACCTGTTCCACCTCTTCCCCTCTGGGAGGCGCTACAGATCACCAAAACAACCAAACACAACCAAACGACCATCTCACTGGAGTCTCCTGATTGACACTGAAGTTTAAAGAAACTTGGGGGCAATTTTTTGGTTGATTTTTATGGTTCTTCCAGAGGAACCACCCTGGTCATCGGCTACATGTACGGAGTTTACTTTGTGTGGATGTTATTCATCTATTTCTGTCACAATCTGAGCGTGTCCAAGACAAAAACAAACGGTGTTAGTGACCAAACTTTGTCACTTTGAGTTCATGTAGCCACGTTAATGTGAATAAAGTTTTCTTACGCGTTTATTTTGTCGGCGATCCTCTGCCAGGCTTCCTCTCGGAGTTTGGAGGCGGTGGTCGTGTTGGACTTGGCGGTCAGGATCTCTCTCTCTTCTTCATACGACCTTAAAATGAGTTCCTGCTCTTTGGGGCTGAAAAAATGAGCTCGCTCGTGTTTCTTCATCACGTAGATGTCTGTGAAATGACAGAGGGCGGCGTGCAGGTGTTAAAAATATAAAAATATGCAGAAGAAGTCTGAAATGTTTCATGTTTGAACTGCTCACCTCTGTCACAGCTCATCTGATCTGTGCTCGATTAACCTCCCCTTGACGTGCTGAGCGGGTGCGCGCGCAGTTATCCGAGATGTGTTGAAGCTGGATTTAGTCATCAAACCCGGGAACGAACCCGAGCGCCGGGTACGTCACGTCGCGCGTCATATGCTCGATATAACGGTGCGGTCCGTGTACGGAAGCCGGCAGGAGGTGACGGCCGGAGGTGAAGCCGGATATCAGCGAGCTTTGTTAACCCCGGATTTTCTAATTCAGCTTAAAGGCGCGCTCACGTGAAGGAGGCGGGGTCTGGGACAAAAGGAGTCACGTGGGGCGGGTCACGCGCGTCTTATTAACCGTTATTCCACCTGCAGATGTAATAACTATAATTTATATAGTTTAATAAGAGTTAATAACGATGATAGTGTGATAAAATACATTACTATTGATTTATATTTCACTGTTTTAATTCATTTTATGTTCATTTAATATTAATTATTATTTATTCTGTTTTTCTTTGTTTATGAATTATAAAGACTTTTATTGGATATTTAAAGACCTCTGTTACCTGAACAGGTGATTTTATTTTGTTTTTATTTGGAAAAGGTTACATCATGCACAGAACCTCTTCATATTTTTATATATTAAAATATGAATATATTTATATGCATACATGTACATATGCACATGTAAATAAAGGTGTTAAAGGCAAGTTACAAAGTTATAATAAGACACCTTCTCTTATAATGTTATATACATCATGTTCAGAGGTGTTTCTAATATTTTGGCCACCCTGTTTACAAACATGAGATGGCCAAAATATTAGAAACACCTTAAATATAACACAGTCCTGTTCAACAACAGCACACACTAAGTGACCTCAATAATAAACATAATATTTAAACTGAATTTAATTTATATCAGAGTTGTTTCAGATTGTACGAGTGTTCCTAATGAAGTGAACAGTCAGTGTGTATATATAGATACATGGATTTATACGCCTGGGAGTGAAGAGGATTGAGTTACAGCCTCTCAGTGTGTGTGTATATATATACACACACACACACACAACCTCCACCCACGCACCGCCTTCATCACTCTACATCCTGATGCAGTAACATTTTAACATTAATGATTCAGAGGAGTTTCTAATATTTTCTTATTATATTTTGTCTCTCTCATGTCTGTAAACAAACAAAATATTAGAAACATCTCTGAATATGATGCAGTCCAGTTTAACACTGTAAACTACCTCAGTAATAAACATGGAGTTAAATTAACTCATTAAAATCTTCATAAAAGTTCCATTTATTTCATTATTGTTGTATTTTGTGTTTCATGCAGCTCTGTGCTGCTTTCACGGTTTGAAATGATAAAACGACCTGACGTGACTTCATGTGTGGCGTCAAACTCAAAACTCAAAGTGAGCCGAGGTCAGATGAAGTCACCTGTCTGAATGACCCCCGTGCTTTTACTGCAGCGAGCTCGGAGTGTTTCCTGTCTGAAGAAGAAGAATCAAACGTGCGTCGAGTTAATAATATTTACTTTATTTAAATCAGGTTAAGCAGACATTTTTTGTTTGGTGGTCCGGAGTTGGTTCGGGTGCTCCATGACGGAGCACAGAGGTAAACAACACAAACATGGAGAGTAAACGGAGGGTTGAGGTGTGGTCCAGTAACAAACTGAGGAGGGTGGAGGGGGACCGGCTGGTCCCTGGCCCAGTGAGGTCCGGTCTGGTCCGGTCTGGAGGGCTTCACTCGTCGTGGCCCTCGTAGCCGTCAGGGAGGGCGTTCAGGTGAGGGTTGTGGAAAAGACTTTTGTTGCCATCGCCCCACGGGAAGCGCTGTGAGGAATCAAACACACGACACCGTCAGAACGTCACACTGAGCCACCGAGGCGGCGTTTCATTGGTTATTTTAGAGCTCTGAGGTCGGACCTTGGAGCGGATGCGGAGGTGGGTGTACGGGACGAACTCGGGCTGCTCGTGGCTGTGGTTCTGCTCCTTCAGGTACATGTTCAGCATGCACACAGCGACACCGGGCAGAGCCACCACGAAGGTCAGAATCTTCCAGGTTTTAGCTGGAACACGACAAATCAGCAGATTAATGAAGGACAGAGAGAAGTTCAGAGGCTGGACTGGAAGAACGAGGAGTTTAATCTGTATGCACAAAGTCTGACAAGTTAACGTCAGTCAGGAGAGAAAACTTCAGATTTATAAACTCTGATTTTAATTTAAAGGTCTGACAGTAAAGTCGTTACAATTCATCGATAAGCCGTCGACGGTTCTCGTATTTTATTTCAGCTCCTTAAAGTTGAAGATTTTTGGATTTTTTTGTCTCTGTGACAGAAAACTGACGTCAGTTTGAACACTGATCAACATTTTCTGATACTTTTTGAACCTTTATGACATTGAATATAGATGTTTTATTGTCTGTTTACTGTTCATGCTTCATGACACGTTTGTATCTAATGTTTTCTTCTCACGACGTTTGCTCTGCACCATGATGAGCCTGGTTCTGGTTCTGGTTCCAGTCGTACTCTCTCTCCTCCCAGTTCATCCATCCATCAGGGTCACGGTGGGGATGGAGTCTATCCCAGCTGACTTTGGGCAAGAGGCGGAGTACAGCGGTTCATCACAGGACACACAGAGACATTCACACCTACGGACAGGTAACCTGTTAAGGTTCATGTGTTTGGACTGTGGGAGGAAGCTGGAGTGCCGTAAAGAACCCACGCCGACACACGAGAACATGCAAACTCCACACAGAACGAACCAGCAGAGGTTCAAACCAAACAACTGACGTGAAATATTTTCACTGTGTGATCAGTTCAAAATGAAAATACACTGTGTGAGTTTGTTTTTAACGCCTGTCGCCCCAAGTCAGCTGGGATTGGCTCCAGCCCCAGAAGAGGTTACAGATGATGGATGGAATAAATGTGTTGCTCGCTGATCAGGTGGTTCAGTCACAGTAAACAGCAGCGTCCTCTCAGGTGACGTTCAGCTTCGAGCTTTTTACAAACATGTACCAGTTATCATCATCATCATCATCATCGAGTCGTCTGAGGATCATTTTCTTCGAGTTTGGTTCAGAAAATGTCAGAAAAAGGTTCAAGGTGACGTCCTTAAATGTCTTTTTTTAAATCCGTGAAATCAAATATTTAGCTTCCTGTCACTGAGGACTAAAAACACCCGAGAACATTTCACATGTGAGCAGCTGAAACCTGAAATTTAGACGTTTAGAGACCAAAAACGACTTCACTGATATTTAAATTTGTGTCAAAGTGCGTTTGTATTCAGTCATCAGGTTAACGTGCACGCGTCAGATAATTAAATGATCAGTCAGACGGGAACCATAAATGCTGATTAGAAAGACGACAGAGGATCGACGTCCTCGCTGTGCGGACGTTAAACGTCGACTGAAGGTCAGCGAGTCGTCTGTTTGTCCGAGTCCAGAAGATTCAACCGATCAACAACCGATCGACTCATCAATGACGCTCTCATATTATTGATTTATTATTAATTTGAGCCTTTTTAATGAGTGATACCATCAGCCACACTTTCAGGTTCACCCTTTTAGTTTATGTTGAAGCTCATTTACATCAAAAAAGACCAAAAAAATTAAAGAAACTAAAAAATAATGTGAAATATTTCAGTTTATTTGTGTCTTGTCACGTTTCTTCGTCCTCTCTGAACAGATTATATATTATATATATATTATATAAGCGCAGATATTATGTCGAATATCTTCACATTAACTGCTTTTATAGTTTTATTTTGTATTTTTAAAGTTTTAAAGTTAAAACGGGAGCAAACTTCAGTGACCTGATGTGAACTTCAGCTAACTTTAGCCTGCAGGCTAGCTCTTAGTATTCATGTCACCTCTCCACATTTAAGTTATTTCAATTAAAAACTACTTAATTTAACATAGAGCCTTCATGACTGTCTGTCTTAAGTCGTAGTCTTTAGTCTTTAGGTCGCAGTCTTTGTGTTTTGAGCAGTTTCTTCCTGCTACGTGCGGTCAGCTCAAAGACGTCAAGCTAACGGCTAATGCTAACACAGGTAGCGGAGCAAGGTCACTGAGCAAACTGTGACAAACTGTCGTGAAAATAACCGACAGTAAGTCGACCCGGTGAGTCTGGAAGAGGCGGGAAAGTTACCGGAGTGCTCGCCGTGTCCGTGCCCGGCCGCCGCCGCAGAGAGCCGGCGGCTCTGAGTCAGAGAGGACCGCAGCGCCCGGGAGAGCCGTCCGACAGCCGCCATCTTCCTTTGTGAGAGACGCACGGGGACCGGAAGCAGTTTGTAAAGAGAGAGAGGGGGGGTCACGTGACGGCACCACAGCGCGACTTAGCGGGAAAACAGAGAAATTATAAAATTAAAAGAATGTAAATAAAACTGATTAATTATTGTTTTATTTACATTATTTTTATATTTTAATTACACTGAATAATGTTAGTCAGCATGTTTTGGGCAGCTTCTTCTAAAAGTGCCAAAAACTGCAGTTCCTCTTGTCGTCCACTTGAGGCTGGCTCCAGAAGTGAGTCAGTCTCCATAAGTCCCCATGTTCAAATGTCCAACTTCACAGCAGAAATAAACATGTTTACAGCCTGGTACAAAAAACAGTTTTGGTCTCTATAGCTAATTTCCCCGTTCATGACAACTGTACTGAGCTAACAACAAGCTAAAACAAGAGCACAACAAGTTTAAGAAAGGTAACAACAAGCTAATAACAAGTTAACAACCAAGCAGCAACATCTGTGGCTGGTAAATGAAGCTAATGCATGAAGTACCACAAACTGCAGTTCCTCTTGTCGTCCACTTGAGGCTGGCTCCAGAAGTGAGTCAGTCTCCATAAGTCCCCATGTTAAAATGTCCAACTTCACAGCAGAAATAAACATGTTTACAGGAAATAACATGATAATTCACAACCTTTGGGGTCACGTCCCACATGAGCGGTCACAAGATTATTACCCGTGTATAAAATAATAAAAACAGAATACGGTCAAACAGATGTTACATTAATTTTTCAGACAAATGAATGTGTGTAAAGTGTCATAACTTCCTGCACGTCACACATGATATGAATGAAACAACCTCTCACTTCCTGTGTCCGATAACGAGGATAAATAACGGGTGAGTAACTGTGGAAACATTTTGAGGTTCAGCAGCGTTCCTCTTTAAAAGGGGAGGACGGTCTGTGGTCTCACGGTCAGAGTCCAATTCAGAGACATTCAGAGATTTTCTGGTCGATCGCGGTGAGTCATAAACGTTCGTTTTGTTGGCAGAGTTTACCTTTGAAATGTAAAGTTTGCAACATTTATAGAAACATGTAGAAATGTGCTTTAATCAGTGTCACACGTGTAGAAAAAACAGCTTAAATTAAACTCTGAATCGTCTGTTTACGGATAAAAACAACACTTTAATATTATAATTTATATTCTGTGAGGTATGGTGTGAAATTAGCTGCATATCTTTGTAATAAACTGTACATAAAGGCAGAAGTCTGTTATTTATTGAGCCGTTAATCGTTAACTAAAGCAGATTTAGGTGACCTCTTGTTCGCCATTGAACTCTGGACTGTTTATTATCAGACTAAATTCAATTAAACGTGTTTTTTCCAGAAGAATCTGTCAGAATGGATTCACAGTATCACCAGTTTGGGTCGCCTGACAGCAGCCCGGTCCACGCAGGCGACAGGATGACGCCACAGACAGGTACGACACGTGATGTGACTCGTTAATATGAGGACGTGAGGTCATGAAATAACACACCTGTGGACGGTTCCAGGTGTGAAGAGGATGTTGGGATACGTCCTGTACGGAGTCCTCGTGCTGCTGCTGTTAATCCTGCTGATGGTCACCGGGGTTAAACGTACGACCGTAAACATTTTTATATTCATGCAAACGTCATTTGTCTGATGGTGTGACGTGTCTTTGTGTCCAGTCACTCAGGTAAATCAGGAGATCACTGACATCAAACTTCACCTGGAGAAAATGGGACGGGCGTCTTCAGGTCAGGAAACTTCTTTAACGACGTGATGATGATAATGAAGACGTGCAGGTGATAGTTTTCTTTCTTTCCAATCTAAAGGTGTGACCGTGCAGCAGGTGAAGAAACTCGTCCCCGTTAAAGGTAAACTAACATTAAACCGTTAAAATCAGATTTCTTTGGGTTTTTTCTTGACGTTTCTTGAATCTTCATCGCTGCAGGAACGTGTCGCGAACACTGGGTGTCCTTCCAGAGAAGCTGCTACCTGCTGTCCACCACCGCCGTCACCTGGAACGAAGCCGAGAAGCAATGTCAGACGCTCGGAGGACACCTGGTGGTCCTGAACAACGTGGAGGAACTGGTGAGAGCTAACAGCCAAACAACAAGGTCAACAACAGCAGACATAGCAGCCAGCTCATATAACTTACTAGTCCAACAGCAGTTAGCCCAGCTCGACTTATATTGTCCAGCTCCTGTTCTGGCACGACACTGGCTCCGCTCCCCATTCAGGCCTTAAAATGACACGTTCATATTTCATTGTATTTCCAGGACTACCTCTCAGGAATCGTTGAAGTCCACTATAACTACTGGATCGGGCTGGTGGAGCGAGAACGCGAGGGACAGTGGAGCTGGGTGGACGGGACCGACTTCAACTCAACCCCAACGTAAGCGTAACGTAAACGTGAAGTTTTAAAAATCGTAAAGGTAAACGTTGTGATACGTTGTTTGTACGTTTGCGTTCAGTTTCTGGGACAACGGTCAGCCTGACGACTGGGACTACAGGGTGAACGGAGAGGACTGCGGGCAGCTTCACGCCTCCGAAACACGAAAACGTAAGCTGTGGAACGACGCGGCGTGTAACCTGAAGTATCAGTACATCTGTGAAACCACGGCGTGAGAGGGAGACTGAAGCCTCATGGGAAATGATGTTTATAATCATGTGATCGTATGAAGAGCTTCTGTATGTGTGAGGCAATAAAACATGAATATGACGACAGCTGTTCTCCTTTATTGATCTTTAAAGACTCTTCGTGGGCCGCTCTGATCGGAGGGACTCAGTCCAAACTTTAACAAGCTGGAACCAGTGAATTTATACTGAAATATATTTAAATGATTTGAATTATTTTAATGTTCATATTGTTTAAAGCAAACTAAAGGCCGATCTTTTTATCCTGACTTTGACCCTCAAAACTGAAACACCTTGAACCCTTGAACGTGCAATCCTCAAAACTTTAAAACCTTGAACCCTAAGACCTTGAAACCCTTAAATATTTGAACCCTCAACACCTCAAAACTTCAAAACCTTGAAAACCTTGAAAACCTCAAACCCAAAACCAAAAAATGGGAATTAAATTGAATGAAATGAAGCGACGGGCTGGAGGAGGAGCCGTGAGTCAGATTCATCAGATGAGGAACATAAAGCTGAACATGACAGAGAGGTGGTCACCCAACGTGGGCCTCATTATGCAACATGTATGTTTACATACACACTCAAACACGCTTCAAACACGGCGCTTCAGGAGGAGCGTGCAGTGGAAAGTGGTGCGAACGCTGCGTGTTGACACAGCTGACTGTTGGAGAGTTATTCTAAATTTAACGAACTCAGAGCGAGCGAGCGGACAGAGGAGAGAATATTTGATTTAAAAGATGAAAATAAATATGAATGAACTGCTGCCCCACCTCAACATGAAGCCACGTGGAAACACTGAACATACATGTTTCATTCCTGAACTTCACTTCAGGCATCAAACCGAGGAAACAACATGAAACTGTTAGACTCTCAGGAACTCGACCAGGATCTGTTCATAGAGAGCAAACATGGAGTGATGGAGCTGTCAGGGCCTCAAAGATGATCTATAGACACAAATTTAAACATGAAGGAGACAAAAACTTTTCAGTTTCTGACTGAAGTCTGTCTCTTCTCTTAAAAACACTTTTTTAAAGGAAGTTTGGTCGATTTTCATGAAGTCTTTGTGCAGTTTTACTTCATTTTTAACTATAAATACACTTTATTATTATTAGTGTTGGTATTTTTACTCCAGAGGGGAGAGGAGCTCATATTATTATCATTAATTAACAAAAACAGTTGCATGGCAGCACAAAATGCCGTTTGATCGAGTTTCAGAGGTCGTACATGAACCAAAAATATGAAAATACCCAACGTTTACCATCTCTAACCGTTGACTTTTGTAGTTTCAGCTGTTCGGCACACTGATCCTGAATAAAGCACCAAACCTTGTCTAATTAGATGTATCTGACAGTTTCCTTAAACTCTGGGCTCTTGCAGAGGTGAAACATGAAAGTCTCGTTCCAGCTTCTCCTCGAGGAGATAATGTGTCTTTTCTTAACAATGTCACACTTGTAGCCGGAGGCGTCAAAAATACATGTCGAGACGAATAAAAAATCTCACCAAATGTAGGAATTCTGTGGAGCTGACACCCTCAGTGTTGGAGTCCCACCCTCGTGTCTTATCACCTCCCGTCCTATAAGAACAGGCTGCAGTAACGTTCACGTCTTTCAGACTGCAGTCATGAAGGTTACAGCTCCTCTGCTGCTGCTGCTGGCCGGTGAGACACAAACTCAACCTTCAATGAGACTTTAATGTTTGGAAATGATCTTTATTCTTCTGTTTTCATCCTCCTCCAGCTCACACGGTCAGCGGCACTCTGCTGCCCAGAGCCTTGTGGCAGTTTGGCAGTATGATCCAGTGCGCTCAGCCCGGCGTTAACCCGTTCCTGTACAATGGTTACGGCTGCTGGTGCGGCTTCGGGGGGAGGGGGACACCTGTGGATGACGTGGACAGGTGAGGACACACTTTAATGTTCTCACTCCTGATTGGTGGACTCCTCTCTGAACGTGCACCTTCTCCTCCTCCGGTGTGTTTTCAGGTGCTGTGAAGTTCACGATAAATGTTACCGAGCCGCCAGACTGGCCCCCGGATGCACCGCTATAGCCGACCTTCCTTATGTCCTCGTTTATGATTTCAGCTGTTCCAACGAGCAGGTCACCTGCTCAGGTAAGACTCAACACTCAGACTTTAAGTTTGAAGTTTGAGTTCAGAAATTCAGACATTATGACACGACTTCATATTTCATGGCAAAACCTTCATTTACACGGCATTATAAGGACATTTATACAGAATAAAGTCAAGACTGTTCATTTTACAGTAAAACACCGTAAAATTTCATGTGAAAAAAACAGCATTTATACGTTAAAATATGTAATAAAACACCAACCCTAAATGTGAAATCAACAGTACTAAAATTCTATTTTAACATTTATTACGGTAAAATTCTGGCAACCACAGCTGCCAGTTTTTTTTACAGTAAAACACTGTAATATTTCATGGTTAAACCTTTTATACAGCATTCATGTGGCATTTTGATGTCAATTATACGGCAAACCAGTGTTTATTTTGATGGAAAAAAACGGTATTTATCCAGTAAAATATGGAATAAAACACCAACCGTAAAATCAACAGTACTAACATCCTTTTACTGTAATATTAGAACATGTAATATTGTATTTATTAATAATTAGTAAATTCTGGCAATCACAGCTTTTACTATAAAAACCACAGTTGACAAATTAAGACAATTATTGTTTGTTTAAATATGCAAATGAGGCGTAATCTAGCGTAACTTTTGGTGAAATCTACAAAGTGACGTCTTTTGGGGTGTTTTCTTTAGACTAGTCTGAAAGTTGACAAAATCTGTAAATGTACCGACATAAAAATGTTTTTACCCGTTTTAGTGTCTTTCAGCTCGTCAGCTTTGATGCAAGCCATGCAGCTGTATTTGAACAGCTGTATTTGAACAGCTGGATATGTACATATATATATACATATATATAGGAGGACTGTGTGCAAACAAACGCTCTCATGGCGCTCTGTGAACGTATCTCACCACCTGTTTTTAAGCCGCTGTCATTCACTTCCTGTCTCCACAGCCTCCAACAATAAATGCCAGGCTGCCGTGTGCGAGTGCGACCGTGTGGCGGCTCACTGCTTCGCTCAGCACAAATACAACCCCGAACACAAGAACCTGGACCCCAAAGAACACTGTGTGAACTGAGCTGTACAAAGGCGACAAACACGACAGAGATGACGGATTAAAAGTTTAATTAAAGATTTAAAATAAAGAAGTTTGATTTTGTGGAATAAAATGTGAGATTCTCGTTGCAGCTGAAGTTCAGAGCTCCTCCGTGTCCTCGTGTCTGTTTGCTCACGTCTGCAGCCGAGCTTATCTCAACTTTATCGTACAGATCACAGCAGGAAGCTCGACAAAAGGTCAAAGGTCACGTGATGATTACGTGACACTTATGGTCGGATCAAAAATGTACAAACATTGTGCAGAACTTAAAAAAAAATATTTAAATTGATCATTTAGGTCCAAAAACAACAATTAGCAGCAACAACAGAGAAATGATTAGAATTTCAAAATAAAAGCGCGGCTCTGTGGATTATATGGGCTTGTAGAGGAGAGTGGTCACGTACTTCTTTTTGTATCGATGTGTCGCACTGAGAACCATCACGCCGTCCTGAAAGACAGAGACGAGACGAGTGTTCACACGGTTCTTAAGACAGCCGAACATCAACAAGGTCACCAACAGCAGACATAGCAGCCAGCTAATATTACTGACTAGTCCAACAGCAGTCAGCCCAGCTCGGCGTCTGTCTTTCAGCCTTTTATTTCACCAAGCTCTCACCAACCACTAAAAGTCAGTCCCAGATTTACTCTTGTCCGGCGGCTTCTTGCTCGCTCACTCTCTCCTTTTCTCTTCTTAGCTTCCTCCGTCAGCGTCCTCTTCACTCTCTTCTCCTCTGCCATTATGTCCATAGAAGCTGCTGAGGCTTTGCTAGCAATATGAGCTAACATCTTAGCTACAACAACAAACGACCAGCACCCACTACAACACCAGTCCAAAGTCAAAGCTAACATCACTGCAGCGCACATGGAACATGTTGTCATATTGTGGTTTTAGCTGGCTAACGTTAGCTTGCTTGCTAACACAGACAAATTGCTAGCTAGCTAATGTATCAAAATCCTGTCTTGGGTGGATAACATCACGTAGCTACCAAAACACTATGAGTGGATAAGTGATTTATAGCTTGTCAAATGAGTTCAGCAGCTAACGTGATCCATGATGCTAACTTATGTATTGTCCAGCTCCTGTTCTAGCACGACACCAGCACCTTAAACCTCTTCTTCTTCTTCTTCTTCTTCTTCTTCTTCTTCTTCCCGGTGGTCCAAAACTCCTGTGGTACAAACACTAACACTTCCCCGGTGCTCTGAGCTCACAGTTTGGCAAACAAACTGAGCTAATATTAGCTAACAGCAGCTAAAAAACTGAGCTAACATTAGCTAACAGCAGCTAACAAACTGAGCTAACATGAGCTAACAGCAGCTAACAAACTGAGCTAACATTAGCTAACAGCAGCTAACAAACTGAGCTAACATGAGCTAACAGCAGCTAACAAACTGAGCTAACATTAGCTAACAGCAGCTAACAAACTGAGCTAACATGAGCTAACAGCAGCTAACAAACTGAGCTAACATTAGCTAACAGCAGCTAACAAACTGAGCTAACATGAGCTAACAGCAGCTAACAAACTGAGCTAACATTAGCTAACAGCAGCTAACAAACTGAGCTAACATTAGCTAACAGCAGCTAACAAACTGAGCTAACATGAGCTAACAGCAGCTACAGCTGTCAGCAGTTTACTTCACTGTCCATCAGGAAACTCTGTAAATCACAGAGAGTTGAGGCGGAGCAGCCGGAGGACATCAGAGGGAAAACCAGAAAACATTTTCTCCATAAAATATGATCCAGTTTCACCAAAATCAGTGAAATAGTTGGTGGTGTGTGACTCAGACAATAAGAGTACGTGTTGTTGTTGTTGGTGTTTACCTTGATGGAGAGGGCGTACAGGTGGTTGAGCATCACGTGGTTAGGTTCTGGAAGCAGCGTCGGGTCGCACTGATTCAGATTCAGAGACAGAGGATGAGTTTAACGGGACCGCGCGGCGCCGTTATCAGGCTGTCGTCGTTAATACTTACAGAGACACCGGTGTCCTTGTTGAGCAGCACCTGCAGCAGGTGAGGAGGTAAGAACGGAGGATGTTTGAGTTTGTCGTCTGATCTGATCACGTACGCATCCTGCTGGTACGGACCGGGAGGCGAACTGGACAGGTCTGTTAGAGAGAGGTCACATGACATCGAGAGGTGAATGATGTGAGTTAGATCCACATTCTGTGTGTCGTGATTGAAGGTGTGACAGGTGAGTACCTGACAGGTCTGACGTGTCCTCTGAGTCGATCCTGAGGGCGTCAAACACCTCGAAGTCCGTCCTCTTCACCTGGATGACATTATTAACGGTTCCCGTCTTCGACGTCATCACGGCCTGAGAGACACGGCGTGGACACAAACGTCTTAAACTCGCCTTCAAACACGAGGACGATAAACTCTGAAGCGTTCACTCACCCCGGTCGGATCCAGAGTCCACTGCCCGTCCACGCAGAACTTGTACTGGTGCTCTCCCTCCGGCAGGTCCACGATGGCCACGAAGTTCTTCTGACTGTGAGAGACAACACGAGGCGTGAGACAGGTCGACCAGGTCCGGCCCGGTCCAACAGAGTCGGACTACCTTTTGTTGAGCGGGATCTTCGTGACCCAGTTGTTAAAGGAGCCGGACACAAAGACTTCTTTGGCTCCTCCGGTCCACCTGAACACCGTCGGCCTGGCCAGTGTCGGGCTCTTGCTGTCGCTCTCCAGGTCCTGCTGCCACGCCAGAAACTCCTGAATTTCCTGCGGAGCCTGGAGAGCGTGAGGCGAGGTCAGTGAGAGCAGCTGCAGCACCACACAGGTTCATATACAGGTGAACAGGTGAGACTTTGAGGTGTGGTTAACAATTTTTAACAGTGTTTAAAGTAAAGAAAAGAAGGATCATTTACTGTTAATGTGAAAACAGTCAGTACTGTCTGTGAGACTGTCTTCAAGACCGTCTTTGAGACAGTCTTGAAGACAGTCTCAAAGACAGACTGTCTTTGAGACTGTCTTTAAGACTGTCTCAGCCTGACACTTTTAAAGTTGAATCTTTTTATGTCTCATTAATAACACGTTCATGTTCGCTCTCTCAGTTTCTGACGTGTTCCTGAACGCACCAACAAACACGTGATGAAACAAACACGTGTGTGTCTCTTTAAATAAATAAATATTAAAATAAATATAAATAAAATATATAATAAATATAATATATAAATGTTTCTGTAATCATTAAACACACTTTGATGTTTCCTGACTCACTAAACAAACGTCTTCAGGACAGTTTGAATATTTCTGAGATTTTAAAGTGTCATAAATTTATAATTAAGCAGCATGCTGTGAAAGGTCCAGTCCTGGTCCTGGTCCTGGTTCTGGTTCTGGTCCTGGTCCTGTCATACCTTCTGGTCCTCTGCGTCCTCTGAGCTGTCCATCAGGATGTTGGGTCGGGCCTCTTTCCCTCCTTGCTGTCCGGACCGGTCACTGCTGCTGTTCCCCATCCTGTACCATCAAACACACAGTTCAGACCAGAACCAGAACCCCCCCTCTGTGGACCCAGCAGGGACCTCAAACCAGAACCAGCTGCACGAGACAACAAACCTGGATCCTCAGACGGACTGTGTGTGTTCAAAGACTCTGCAGGTCCGAGGTCTAGTCACGGTTCCGTCTTTAGACCAGAACTTTGTTTTTAGTCTGTCGAACTTTAAGTTTCTTCTTCTTCTACCGTCCTGAGAGCAGCTGTGTGTTCGCCATTTACCGTGTGTGTGTGTGTGTGTGTGTGTGTGAAGGAAACACACCTCTTCCGCCTCACGGAGAGTTAAAGTTAAAGTTTAACCCGACGGTTGCCGGTGTTTCGCTTTAACGAGCGACCGTGTTAACTGGTGACCTCTAGCCGTTAGCCGTTAGCGCCTGTGGCTGTCGGCCGTTGAGACTCGTACCTGTCCTCGTGCTGCCTCTTTGTTTAGTTTTTAACGTTACACTGTTAAAAAATCTGATACCCGATTCTTCTTCGGTGTTTCTGTTTCATACCCGCGTATTATCTCCGTGTTTAAACACCTCTACTAACTACTACAACTACTGTTAGCGTTCGGCTAACGGGTCTCCAGTTAACACGGTCGCCCGTTAAATCGTAACACCGCAAACGATTTAAATGTAAATAACAAGCTTTTAAAACCTCATAAAATCAGATTAAAGCTGCACGAGCGTCGACAAATAACCAAAATACGTTTTTATGTGGAGAAACACGAACAGATTTAAAGGAACATGTAGAAGTTGGTATTTTTGTGATTTAGCGCCCCCAGTTTCAAATCACAAGACATAGCAGCCAGCTAATATTACTGACTAGTCCAACAGCAGTCAGCCCAGCTCGGCGTCTGTCTTTCAGCCTTTTATTTCACCAAGCTCTCACCAACCACTAAAAGTCAGTCCCAGATTTACTCTATGATGCTAACTTATGTATTGTCCAGCTCCTGTTCTAGCACAACACCAGCACCTTAAACCTCTTCTTCTTCTTCTTCTTCTTCTTCCCGGTGGTCCAAAACTCCTGTGGTACAAACACTAACACTCCCCCGGTGCTCTGAGCTCACAGTCCGGCTAACAAACTGAGCTAACATTAGCTAACAGCAGCTAACAAACTGAGCTAACATTAG
Source organism: Sciaenops ocellatus (assembly GCA_033000465.1). Taxonomy (NCBI): domain Eukaryota; kingdom Metazoa; phylum Chordata; class Actinopteri; family Sciaenidae; genus Sciaenops; species Sciaenops ocellatus. The sequence goes on along the minus strand of CP136880.1, from coordinate 1,383,806 downwards.
CTAACAGCAGCTACAGTGTCTTCTCTTGAACATTTGAATAGTGACTATTATCAGTGATGCACGTCTACACTGCTGGTTCACTTCATGTGCAGATAAAGATACAAAATATTTCAAAATATTTTAAATTTTCAGCTTGAAATCTGAAAATAAAAAGTGAAAATGTGTTAAAGGGTTAAAGGTGTGTGAAGTTAAAGTGTTCATCAGCAGGACCTTTAAATTGTTGTTGTCATGTCTGTATCTCTTCTCTCTAACGCTGAGAGGAAACAGGAGTGACCTTTACTGAGTGAATACTGATGACTCTGCATGTTTTTATTTTGTGTACAGTCACAGACGTCAGATAAATGAATCACGTGAAACATGATCGCTGTGAGAACGCCTCAGAAATCAGCGTGACGTGACACAAGGACAAAGTTTAGCCTGTAGCTGCAGATCATACTAATATAATGAGCCAAAATATTAATTTAAAGGATATTTTAAGACTTATACTTTAACTTTCAGTGTTTTGTCCATGCTCTTAATCCTGCATAACTTTAAGCCTTAATATAATCTGAACAGGTGAGTTGTATAAAAATTCACCCTCAGTACAGTTGTCATGAACGGGGAAATTAGCTATAGAGACCAAAACTGTTTTTTGTACCAGGCTGTAAACATGTTTATTTCTGCTGTGAAGTTGGACATTTTAACATGGGGACTTATGGAGACTGACTCACTTCTGGAGCCAGCCTCAAGTGGACGACAAGAGGAACTGCAGTTCATTCTGTACAAAAAGTCAAACAGGACTCGTGGATGGAATGTTTTAAAATAATTTATTAGGAATTTTAAAAAGTTTTTTTTTTTTTTTCAAAGGAATAAAACATGACAGGAAAAAGAAAATCAGAAAATGTTACAGTGTTGACAAGATTGTTATTCTTCAGTGAAAACAGCATCAAAGTTTGAAACTACGGCGTCGGCTCGCAGCGACGTGAGCGAGCGTATCAAAGTGTAAAACCCGGCGTGGATCGAGTGCTTTTTGTTCTTCAGCTAACATTCGCAGGAAATAAACTAATTATCGTGATCGGCCAGTGCAGCGTCTTCGTAGCTCTGAACATTGTTTTGGTCTAAAAAAAGAAATCGCGGTCACGTTGCTACAGTCTGTGACCTCCAGTGGATACGCAGTGATGGAGTTTCCTGTTGGAAGAGCCACCTTTCTAAAAGGTTCAACCATCCACGCGTTGACATAGATGTTAATGCAACAACAACAACAAAAAAAATCAGATTAAAATTTCACATTTGCAACTGAGGTACCGCCCCCACCCCCAACCCCGAAAATAAAACAGCACATGGCACATTGGAAACCAATGTGAATAAAACCACATGACACGCAAACAGCAACGCAGCCTGCAGAGTCTGAACACAGTTAAAGCAACATTGTGTACATCATGTTGATGCTATATGGACTTGTAATGTCTGTGATTTACAGAGTTTCCTGATGGACAGTGAAGTAAACTGTAGCTGCTGTTAGCTAATGTTAGTTAGCTCAGTTAGCTGTAACATTTGCAACCCTTTGGACTGGGAGCTCAGAGCACCAGCAGAGTTTTGGTGTTTACACGGCTAAAGTACAGGAAATTTCGGTGCAGCAGTGTCGTGCCAGAACAGGAGCTGGGTGAGCAATGTAACCTTTAAATAGCTTATCCACTCATAGTGTTTTGCTAGCGATAACGTTAGCAAGCAAACCAGGAGTCTGGATGAATTAGCTGACGTTAGCCATCCAAGAAAGGATTTTGATACGTTAGCTAGCTAGCTAGCTAGCAATTTGTCTGTGTTAACAAGCAAGTTAACGTTAGCCAGCTAAGACCACAATATGACAATATCATGTTAGCTTTGGACTCCATTTCTAAGCTAACGTTAGCTGTCCGTTAGCAAAGGAGATTTGGACCAGAGCCGGATGAGTGGGCTCAGCAGCCTCTATGGACATAATGGCAGAGGAGAAGAGAGTGAAGAGGACGCTGACGGAGGAAGCTAAGAAGAGAAAAGGAGAGAGTGAGCGAGCAAGAAGCCTAGCCTTGGACTAGTCAGTAATATTAGCTGGCTGCTATGTCTTGTGTTGTTGACCTTGTTGATGATTGGCTGTTAGCAAAGTTGTCGCCTCGCTAGTTTTTGATCTAAATCCACAATGTTGCTTTAACCGTGCACGAGCTCTCCTGCACGCTGCTCCTTCATTTCTCCTCACGAACAATCATCACATATTGAAAAAAATCACAGTTAAAACAACAAAGTAAGAAAACAGCACGTTTCTTCGTCCCTCCACAAAGACTCAAAGTGTTTTGACTCTGAAGCAGCTTCTTAAACGCCGTCGCAGGATCGCGACGTCAAACATACCGAATTGTTCTCGACCCCCTCGTGTGAAACTTTCCAATCGTACCTTCACGCCCCAAAGAAACAGTCATATTTACAATATCTTACAGAATTGTACAGCTCATGTCGGGCTAACTGTGACTAACGACCATTATTAGTGTAACAAGTTTTTGTTAAAAACCTACCAAGATATACACTTTGTGACACATTTTCAAGAAATAGTATTAATCACAAATGTTTTGTTAAAATTCAGTATGAACTACTGACAAATATACAGTTTTTCCAGTACAAATTACAGCTCCTGACCTTCAACACAAACGTCGTTGGAGGTCAAATAACCCAATAAAACAGAAACAGAAACAAAAAGAAACATGAAAACAAAAAAACACTAAAATACAGCATCTGTATGTGTCGCTAGTACATGTAGTGATAAACTTCTCACTCGTCTTACAAACTTCTTCTCAGGAGGTTTAGTGAGGCGTCAGTAGAGTCGGCTGGGTTCAGGCTGACACCGGGTGGTGGTGGTGGTGATGGTGGAGGGGTGGAGGTTTCAGGTGCCTCCTCCCCACCATCCAGGCCGGAGAGAGGTGAGGTGGGCCGGTTTGGACCGAGACAGGCCAGATCAGCTCCAAAGCAGCTTCAACTCCTTCCAGCTCTCAGTCTGCAGCTCTGCACTGAAACAAACAGACGCCCGGGTTACTCACACGGTCAGCGCCAAGTGGTTTAAAACAAAGATGGCGGGGCAGGAAGACGGCCGACTTACGCTCTCAGTGGTAGCCGTTAGTGAAGGCCGTGGCGATCAACGGGCCCTGTGGAGGCAAACACACGAGTTTAAAGTTCACTGTTTGTATCAAATATCATAAAATACCTGGTACAGGTACGCCACCAGAACCAGACAGGAGGACTAGCATGAAGCTAACCAATATTTTAACCACCTAAAAGAAGGCAAACCTGAAAAATTCAACACCAATCTAAGTGTACGCTGTATTTAGAGTATTTTAACCTTGTTACCTTGATGTCAGACAACTTTTTTTGGCGGGAAACTGAAGCGTTTATATCGACCTACGCTCGGTCATTTTACCTGTATAACATGGGAGTTTCTGGTCCAATGTTGCCTTGAATGGTTAGTTTGTTTGTGTTATTGTGTAACTTTGGTGTTTTAACAGTTAGTTTGGATCCAAACTAGCCATAGTTGCTGTGGATCGAGGCAACCATTGACCAGTAACTGTTACTGTTTTTGTCAATGAAGTTTGGTGGCTTTGAAGAGGGCGATAACTTCTCAGTTTCCCGCCAAAAAAGGCCGTCGGACAGCGAGGTAAAACAGTGAAAATACTCTAAGCTAATCCACAACAGTACATTAGCTTAGCTTCATGCTGTCCCACCGTCTACTGTGGCTAACACACTGACTATAAGTGTCTGATAGAGTCAGATGAGACGACCCTCCGTGTCCATTAATTACAAAGCTACACCCAGCAGCCTACACAACAGTCAGCCATGTGAAATTCTGCCCGGCAACCAGCTGCAGTTAACTGCTATAAATAGAAGCGGCTGCTGTTTGTTGCTCTGCTCTGATTGGTCGACTGCTATGGAGCTAACTGTCAACTGACACTGCTGAGAGAGAAAGGCTTGCTAACCCTCAAACAACAGACAGCTGTCAGTAAACCGTAGGTCGTATCAATGAACAAACTTGATAATCAGCATCCTGAAGTCTTCCTGAGCGTCTACATACATAATTCATGTGGATAAAGTTCAAAATATGACCTCTAGAGCGAGGTAAAGAACTGGTCCGTCTGCCTACGTCTGCTCTCTGTTAATATGGGAGTGAATGGGGCAGTTGGTGTGTGATCCTGACACATCTGAGCTCACAGAGACAAAACTAAAGGTCTGACAGCTTCAGCAGTAACATGTGAGCGAGCAGCACGAATTCTCCAACAGTTTGATGTTCAAATTATTTCTGTAGAGTCAGATCTGTGCCGCTGAGAGCTCTTTAAACATGTTTCTTTGGGCAGATTTTCATCTCCTTCTCCACTCTAGCGGTCATGTGACTGAACATTCCGCCCATAAGCAGCCATGTTAAATTTTCCCGCTCTTTTTGGTACCATTCCCGCCATTTTGATTTATTTTGTGTATGTGCGGCCAAATAAACATACAGAAGAAGAAGTATGGCGGATGTTAACAGTCTTTGTGCTTAGTTAGGCACACTAACTTAAGTACAGAGGTTATCTTACCCCCAGACTGTGGCTGAATCCGGTGCTCGGCGCTGGGCTCGCGGCGCTAAGGTAACTGCTGACAGCAGACTCCTGGCTGGCTGTCCCATAAAGGTCCGCCATCGGGCCCGGGCTGCTCGTACCTAAGAATCCAGCTGAGCGAGACGGGGTGGAGCCTAAAAGGAAAAGAAAAAACAAAGTCAGTGTCTTTCAGCTTGTTTTGGTTCAATCTCACAGACTGTCCTGATGGGAAGATTGCTAAGTAGCAAAACGCTAATTGTCGTTAGCTCGGTCAGCCGTGTAGCTAACTGAAGTGACTAAGCCAAACCCAGCAGTTTGCTTTACTTGCTGAAGTAACTAACTAATGCTAACTAACTGCTGCTAACTGAATCTGTTGTTAGCAGAAAATAGAACTGGACCGGGTTCAAGCACAGCCTCTGAGTTTACAGAGTTTCTTGATTGACAGATAGCTTTAGCCACTTGCTAAAGTAGCTAACTGCTAACTTTCCTACTGCTAACTGAATTTGCTGTTAGCAGTCAACAACACTGGGCTGAGCAACCTCTAAGACCAACAGGGAATAACGTTAAACTACCAAGGTGATTTACAGACTTTATGATGGAAACATTGATAAGTAGTGAAGCGCTAACTGTGGTTAGCTTGGTCAGCCGTGTAGCTAACTGAACTGACTCAGCCCGGGATGCCAGGAGCCAAACCCGGCAAGAAAACCACCTCGGTAGGCTGCTGTATTCACTGTTAGACTGGACACTGCTGGTTCAGAGGTTCTGTTACTGTATTCACTGTTAGACTGGACACTGCTGGTTCAGAGGTTCTGTTACTGTATTCACTGTTAGACTGGACACTGCTGGTTCAGAGGTTCTGTTTGGTCCGGCTGTGTTTTAATATTTAACGTTCATACCTCTAACTACTGCTGCTGCCGCCGCCGCTGCCGCCATTGGTCCATACGCTGTGAGAGGAATCGCTAAAGAGACGGAAGAGAAAAGATTAAAGGTGTCGGTGAAAACACAGAACGTGTTAACAACATGTTACTGTCAGCAGTCCTGCCTTCAGACAGACACCGAGGAGGACCGACAAACACAAACATGCATGCCAACCAACTGATTGTGTGATTGATGCTAACGTGCTAACGTGACGTGTAGCAGACTGACAACATGCTGCTTGTAAAGTCCAGAGGAGGGACTGACTGACCTGTGAGCTCAGGGGGGTGGGGTGAAGTCAGAAGGGGGGTCCTCTCTAAGTGGAACTCTAAAACAGAAACATCAGAGTGCTGTTGAGACAAACACCACCACATACATACATACATACATACATACATGTGTACAGGCAGGGAAACACCTCACAGGTGAGGACAGGTGAGCTGTACATGGCGGCATACACAACAGGGTTTGAGGAAACAGGAAGTTAAGGGTCCATGACGTGGTGTTAAAATCATTAGAAATACATTAAAACTGTCAAACAAACAAAGTTCATGTTGATGCAAAACGTCTGATTTCATATAAAGTTCATGCGCGCACACATTCACACACGAGCAGTAGATTATTTCCACTCCTTGATATTTACAAGCAGCCATTTACACTGTGCGTCAATGGAAACATGTTTGTATTTGTGACAGTGGACAACAGGTTCATCTATGTGTGAATTAACGGGAGCACGGACACCGAAATCATCCTCAATGTTCAACGTTAACACTCTGAAGTGGACCACCAAGTCAGTGAAGTGTTCACGCCACCAAAGCAGTCAGTTGTGGTGATATTTACTGCAGATATTCGAGGTCTGTCGAGCCGTTAGCCTCAAACTTTTAGAGTCGAGACCCCCACACAACGATCAGGTCGATATTAGTGTTCTTGACTTGATCCAATCAAACTCCATTCATGAAAAGCTTTTTAAAAGTTGTTTGTCGTCTTGTGAACACACCTGACAAAGTCTGAATCCAGCTTTGAAACTTAAGAGTTGTCGCTGCTGACGAGAATCTGTTTTTTAAACATCGTAAAACTCTTTGAAGACTTTACAACAAGTGGTTAAAGTCTGTGTAAAGACAATTCTGAGATTTCTTTCCAAACACTTTAAATATGTTGGAATATAGTTGCTGAAAACATGTGAAAAGACTTTGAACCATATATTAGTGAAATTTGGAGTTAAAGGTTCAAACAGGATTTTGTGGGCGGTCCTTAAAGGGTGGCTCGATGACACGCTGAGGCCTACGAGGATGATTTTAGTGTCGGCCATCACTGTTTATCTACAGCTGCTAACTGAACATGTCTGTGTGTTCATGAGCAGAGTGTGTGCTGTCATTACCAGGGAACTGGTAGGTGTATCCAGGAGTGATGCCGGCGTAGCTCCGACTGGTGTAGGTGGCGGTCTGGAAGCCCGGATAACCTGCGGAAAGAAAATCACCGTTAACGCTGAGGTCACCGCAGAAAAACAACAAGAACAGGACGTCACGCACCACCAACTATTTCACTGATTTATACGTGAAACTAATTCACTTTACATCAAGAGAACATTAAAAAAAACTTTTGTCAGAATATTCTTCATGTTTTTTCAAGAGGATTTTATTTTAAAAATATTGATTTTATACACTTAATCATAATCAGACATGGAATCCTGGAGGATAGGTTTCCCTCATGATGGTACAAATCACAGACAGGTATTAGAAGCACACTCAGGTGTGTGTGTGTGTGTGTGTGTGTGTGTGTGTGTGTGTGTGTGTGTGTGTGTGCTGCCCCCTGTCAGTGAAGCCTGGTAACAGTCTGTGATATTCTACACCTGAGCTCTGGATTTGTTCACACGGACCGGACTGAGCAGATTGCTGCCTTTGTGTCGGGTTACACACAGATTTCCTTTGTATAGACGCTGACACCTGGAGAGCTGACCTCAGGTGTGGTTTGGTGGCATCCTGTGGGTCTTTTTTGAACATTTGAACAACAAGAGAGGAAATATTTTAACTTATAATGAAGCTTTGCTTGACTTTTTATCTCCAAACCTTAAAATAAAGACAAAATCCTCTTAGAATGTGGATCTAATGTTCACGTCCTTCATCTGCAGGCTAACCACAGCTGCTGTTCTCAGACTGGACACTAGGTGGCATCAGTGTCAAAGCTCAGTTCAGCTTCAGCTGCACAAAGAAGTCCTGACAACTGTGGAGTTTAATTAAAATCTGTTAACGAGCTCGCTGCATTGTTAGTGTTCAGGCCAATGAGAGGATCAGAGGTGTTAAAGGGCCGGTACGCTGATTTTTACACTCAGGTGCACAGGTGGAAACATTCAGGGAGTTTTATGAAGGGGATCTCAGCTTTGAGTTTGAGGCAGGTGCATTATGGGGAATGTAGGTTCAATGAACAGCTCATAGATGACGTTCTAATCCAACAAATATATAACTGTTTAGACAAAGTGACGGATAGTTGTTGTACTAAAGTCAGGACCCCACCGGTTACGTCTCCGTCATGCTACGACGCTGTTTTGGTCCGTTATCCAGGCGACTTCAAACCCACCAGGAACGTTTCAGCTGCGTAGTTAAACTGTTTTTATGATCGACCGGATTCTCTATGCCGTCTGTGTGTCTGACTTCCTGTCAGCTCGAGCTGCTCGCGGCGTCCGTTAAAATAGACCAGCCGCGTGTTCTCCACAGAGACCCGCTTCTGGGACGCTTCTGAACCGGACCACGGTGCTTCTGGTGCGAACAGCTCCGGAGGAACTCGTCGCATCCGTGCCCGGAGGAATTTAGTCATAAGTGACGAGGAGACGAGGAGACGAGGAGACAAGGATGGGTTAACCAGGTTGAACTTGGGTACCCAGCGGCGAGCATTGTGTCTTGAAGGACCGTTACGCTTCTACAGAATCCAAAATCCAAATCTACACCCGTCTTCACCTTCACCTCCCGAACGGCAAACTACTTCATATGTACCCATCTGTACTTCTGTACACTTTCATCGTGGTGGCGGAGTAAGTGAAGATATTCTCTGCAAGATACATGTCAACATCGTCGATGGCAACGCGGTGTGTCGCAAGTACTGACAGTTAAAAGAGTGGACGCCGTCTCCGTGATGTCACCAACAAGAGCTGTATTGAAGGACAGTGTGGCATCCATCTTGTCAGTACCTCTAATCTAAAGGCGAGCTGAATGACGCCTGGTTTCTTTGCACCAGGCTGTAAACATGTTTATTTCTGCTGTGAAGTTGGACACGTTAACATGGGGACTTATGGAGAAATATTCTGTAGCCAGCCTCAAGTGGACGTTAGAGGAACTGCAGTTTTTGGGATTTTTTTCTGGAGGTCACCGCTCGGTGTCCAAAACTTTTAGTTTGTTTGTGTATCTTTGGCGTTTGTTTGAACGTGAAGCGTCTCTACGAATCAGTCGGTATCATGTGACCTTTAAAGGCAGCTGTTGATGATCAATACCGCCTTACCCAGCATGCCGATGCCCAGCATGAAGGCGTCCATTCCGTAGGGCATCACACGAGAGCGCCCCCTGGCTGAGCCCGTGGGGGACATCACCTCCTTGGGTTGAGCTTTCTTACACTCCACCTGTTCACGGACACGTAAAAAGTAAGAAACAATCAGGACTTGATGGTGGTGGTTTCGAAACGTGGTGACGTCAAAGTCGAGTTCTGGCGCTCACCATCTTGTTGTTGATCTCGTGGAAGTGGATCTCGCAGACTTTCTCCACCACGTCCTCGTTCTCGAACGTCACAAACCCGAAACCTGGCGAGGCGAGGGAGCACAGGGCGGGTTCAGAAACATTTCACACACACACACAGTCGGCCTCTCCAGTAATCAGCGCTGTAATAGCCGCTTAACACATTTGCCCCCCCTCCTCCACTCCTTCACCACCTTCCTCCCCTTCCCTTCCTGACCAGAAGGTCCGGGGCAAAGCCGGTAGGCTGTCATAATCGATCAGTACCCAGGATGGGGAGGAGGTGCTTAAGGAGGCTTTATCCTGATCCAGATTAACGGACTGGCTAATTAGACTAGCCCCGTTCGTCTCCTTCCAGCTCAGCCCACAGGAAGGAGGCCTCGCGGGGGGAAGGAGGAGGCGATCGATAGATACCGAGTGGAAGGAGTGGAGAAGGAGAAGGTCAGTCCGGCTCACCTCGGTGTCTGTTGGTGGTCTTGTCGAACATGAGCATGGCGTCGTCGACCTGCAGACACGAGAAACAACACAACAGTTTTTTTAGGTTGCCACGCGGCATATTGCCTGACCTCAGCCCCCGTCTCAAGTTCTGCAGGGAGGCTCGGCAACAGATGGACGGAGAGGAGGAGGAGGAGGAGGAGGGGAGCGACAGGTTACAAAGAGGGAGGCCGAGGGGGCAAAATATGAAGGAATACTGTACGCAGACAAAGTTAAGAGAGAGAGAGGGGATAATCCAGCAGCCTCCTTCAGAGTTTGACATTCTCATGGCAACGGCACAAAAAGTCCAAATAAAAGAGGCCGAGCCAACATCAAACACCAGAGACAAAGGTGAATCCTGTGGGCAGGTGGAGGCTCGATGAGAGGAGGAGCTGATAGGAGGAGAGGACAGGTGGAGATATGGTGAAAGAGAGGACGGAGAGTCCCGGAAAAAACAGAGAGAGAATGGGTCAAAGTGGAAAGGGAGGAGAAAGAGGAGACAAAGGGAGAACAAAGAGGCCTGGAGGAGGCTTTGTTTGTTGGCACAGTCAGCCGTAATTCCTCCTCCTCCTCCTCCTCGACTCCCTTTGACCTCCGGCCCGGCCTCCCTTTATAGAGCAGAGACACAGGTGTCTATTCAACACAAACACACACATATAAACACACACACACGAGCACACACTCAGTTTTTTGTGTCAAACTTGTTTACACTCCGCAGAGGTCCAAATAAACATTCGGTAAATGAATCTGAGCTCTATAATAAGTTTACTGGATGTGATCCACACACACACACACACACACACACGTGCGTGTGTGTGTGTGTGTGTGTGTGTGGGCGCCTCAGGGCACTTTGCCTCCACAAAGGTCAAAGGTGACTGAAGAGTGTCAGTTTGAAAGAAGACCTTTCGAGTTCAGCTCTCACTGCAGGCTAACTAACAGATGTTAAATCATGCTGATGCTACACTGACTGTATGAAGGTACGTCTGTAGCTGCTGTTAGCTAATGTTAGCTCAATTAGTTAGCTACTGATAACTAATGTTAATGTTAGTGTTAATGTTCGTGCCACAGGTGGTTTGGACCACCGGGAAGAAGAAGAAAAAGAAGAGGAGGTTTACAGGAGCTGGTGTCGTGCCAGAACCAGAGCTGGACAATACATAAGCTAGCATCATGGACCATGTTAGCTGCTGAACTCATTTAGTAAGCTATTACTCATTATTCATCATTACTAAGCTAAATAACTTATCCGCTCATAGTGTTTTGCTAGCGATAACGTTAGCAAGCCAACCAGGAGTCTGGATGAATTAGCTGACGTTATCTATTTTGATACGTTAGCTAGCTAGCAATTTGTCTGTGTTAGCAAGCTAGTTAACGTTAGCCAGCTAAAACAACAACATGACAACATGTTTCACGTGCTTAGCAGTAACGTTAGCTTTGACTTTGGACTCTGTGTTGTAATTGGTGCTGGTCGTTTTTTTGTTGTAGCTAACGTTAGCTGGTGTTGCACACTGTCAGTTAGCAAAGGAGATTTGGACCAGAGCCGGGCTCAGCAGCTTCTACGGACGTAATGGCAGAGGAGAAGAGAGCGAAGAGGACGTTGACGGAGGAAGCTGGGCTTCTTGTTGATGGATCTTTATATGAGAGTTTTTGTGCTGTTTGTTTTTTATTTCTGAAGTGTAAAAAGTTACACGACTCATATTTGGTACCAAATTAAAGAGGAAGTTGAGTTTTTTTTAAATAAAAACGACTCGCGGTTGATGAATTTCTTTCTGGTTTTGAGATCCACGAGGCCTGACCGCAGGAACCACCTCCAAAAATCATTAATGCACTAATATCATATAGACTGGCCGTCCGTCTCTCAGGCGACCGTTTCGAGTCCGTTAACTGTCTCTGAATCTCTCCGCGGTGTCGACCCTTCATGTCTCTCTGATCGCCGGGTCGGGTCGGGTCGTTAATCTCGTTAATAAATGAACTAAACTTTGGGGATCAAACTTTAAAATCCAAACATGGACATCACAACATGGCCTTCACTTCCTGCAGTTCATTTCACATCATCGCTTTGATATTTCGAACCCGGCGGACAATATTCCCTCTCATCTCCTTCCCTGTTATCCCCGAGCCCATCCCTCTTCTCTCCACGCTCTCTCCCTTTGTCCTCACCAGGACGGGGACACAAAAGGTCCAGTGAGGCAGTCTAATCAGGAACTTCCATGGATGGCTGGAGCCTACATTTCACCGTCCATCCCTCGATATCTCTGTCGGCAAAATTCATCTCCACGTTATGATTGAGGAGGGAGCGCGGGGAGAAACCGGAGACCCTCGAAAGAGAGAGCAGCTTTCTGAAACGCCGGAGAGCGTTCACGTGTTTGACTTTGAAAACTTTTAGGAGAAACTTGCTGGATGTTTATCGAGCTTCACGCGTCTCTAACGAGGTTTTATTCAAACTTTAACGAACGTTGAGCGACTCCTCCGTCCACTCTCTGCTTATTGTTGCTAAACTCCTGAGTTTGACCCCCACCCGACACTCACATGCTAACACCCCCCCTCCGACACCACCACCACCTCCTTCAGAACAAAAACCCCCTTACCCGCAGAATTACTTGGGGACAATGGGCAAGCCAGGTCACCACGGTAACGGGCCCGGAGAGGGGGGTTGTGGGTAGGAGCAGCTGTTACATCAGATTAATTCAGATTCTGATAATCCCTCCTCCTTCCTCACTACAAAACTTTTCTACCCCCGTCCTCGCCTCCTCCCTCCTCGCCTCCTCCTCCTCTTCAAGTCCCCCCGAACTTCGCCTGCTGCTCTGCGGAGACTCTCGGCCTCGCTGTAACCCCTTCACGTCCAACCACAACTTTAACGTTCACGTTAACTCACCTTCCCGAACTGGTCGAAGTACTGCTTCACGTCCTCGATGGTCGTGTTCACCGACAGGCCGCCCACAAAGATCTTCTTAGTCCGAGTCACCAGCTGAGAGAGGAAGAAAGTGAATTCATTTTTAATAAAACGCCTCGTCAGCGGGGATAAATGTCTAAAACAGAGATTCATTTCATCGACTGATCGACTGTTTGTTTCATAACACGTTGATCAAAACTCAAAGTGACTAAAAGAAACAGAAATATGCACATCTGAGGAGCTGAAATCAGAAATTTAATGTTTTTCATAAAAAATGACTCAAAATGATTCAATGTTTGAGAATTAATCAATTAAAGGGGATTAAATGTGTATTTTTGTCTTAAAAACGTCATTTTTTATGCAGAAAAATCTCAATTCTTGGTTTCAAACTTTGCCACTTTTGATTATTTTCATCCATTAATCGATTGTTTGGTTCAGAAAACGTCCAAGCTGACGTCCTCAAATCAAATATCTTCAGTTTACTGTCACAGAGGACGAAAGAAACCAGAAAATATTCAGATCTGAGGAGCTGAAATCAGAATTCGAGTTAAAAAAAGACTCAAAAGGTTCATCGATTATCAAAATAGTTGTTGATTGATGTAATAGTTGAGAATTATTAGATTAATCGTTGCAGTTTTAGTTTAAAAGACGAATAAAATATCTTAAAAGCTTCAGAACAATAATGATCACTTTGAAATAAAACGTTTGTGTCAAACGTCATTTTTAATTTCGCTGTAACCGTTAAAAAGTTTGAAACTTTCTTCAGGTCGAATTTGAACAATAAATAAATAAATAAAATACATGAATACTTCTCATGTTTGCACTTATTTACAATCAGAGACGGCAACGAAAACAGAATTAATTCAGTCAACTTCTTAATAATAAATTTATTCCGATTATTTATTGAGAAATATTTTCTGTTGTTTGTCGTCCCCACAGGCAATCCCATGATGCCTTGGGTCGAGTCTGTCAACCAATCAGAGGCTGTGTCACAGAGAACTGACTCCAAATTTTGATCGATGGCGTCACATTTCGTCTCACAGGATGTCAAACTCGTTTACGCAACAACAAGAAGAAGAAGTCGTAACAGAGACGAAGAAACAACCAAATTTATCTCAACCACATGAGATTAAAATCCAGGATTACGACGTGTTTGACTGTTTGTTTGGTCCTGTTATCGAACATTAATGGTTAGCTGTTAAACTGTGGAACTTTTCCACATCTGACTCAGTTTTTCTTGTTTCAGCACAGAAAAATCTGCTGAAAACTGACTCAGGGATCAATGAGCTGATCAGCAGAATCTATAATCTGATCAGTTCCCATCCTAAGTTATGGATTACAGCAGACGTCGTCCACCGTGATCCGAGTTCTGCCTCTGAAATTAACTTTTTCTTGCTCGTGTTCTGAACTGTTACGATGTGGTTTCTGTATGTAAAGCGTCACTTCTGTCATGATTCGTCTCTCTGAATCACGACTCGTCTCTTCGTCCTCGTTCACGCCTCATTAATCCGTCGTGTCTCTCTTACGGCGTCTTGTTGTTGACGGAGGAGACAAACGCTGGTCGGGACACAGAGTTCCTGAAACTCGATCCACGCCTTCATGTCGCTACAACAATACAGAGTGTCTCCAAAGTTGTGAACGTTTTTGTTAACACGCGATCACGTAACAGTTCAGTGATGTCAGCGCCGCTCATGTTCATCAGATTACGAGGCATTAGCCCCGTTAACACACACACACACACACACACACATTAACAAACAATGCACCAGCTAATGGGTGGGGAGGCGTCGGACTCACCTTGGGCTGAGCTCTGCGAGGGAATGCAACCTTTGGGTCGATCTGCAGGAGAGGATACAGAGAGAGACGGGACCGGTTAGTGTTGTGTCATGACGGCGTGCTCTGACATCATCACCCCTCCATGTCATCCTCCTCTGAACCTAGCACGATGTGTTCACTGACCCTACAGCAAAGTGGGAGCTGAAGATGTTCTAACAAACTGTGACGGCGTCCTCAGTTTTGGTTTCGGTTCCTCAGGTTCTGACAGACAAATTGTTTTAACCTCTTCCACTCCGCGTGGACGCCAACATGTCGCGCTAACTGGCCAGGAAGGCGGCTACAATTTTGGCCATTTTCAAAGGGGTTTGTTGACCTTTAACCTCAAGATATCTGGATGAAAATGGGTTCTTTTGGGTACCCAAGTCTCCTCAGGTCTTCTATTATTGGGGGACTTTTTGTCACCTGAGGCATCCATTGGTACCAAACATGTCGCGCTAACTGGTCAGGAAGGCGGCTAAAAAAAACGCTCCAAGGTTTGGATAACTTTTGGGCATCTTCAAAGACGTCTGTTGACCTCTGACCTCAAGATATCTGAATAAAAATGAGTTCTTTAGGTACCGACGAGTCTCCTCTTTACAGACATGCCCACTTCATGCTAATCCCATGTAGCTTTGGGTTCAAAACACGCTGTATAAAATGAGCTGTCGTGACCTCGAGCCTCATCAAACTGTCCGACCACAAACTAGAGAGCGAGGACGTTCAGAGGACGGACGGCTGTCCACACCAGAGTCACAATAAGAAGGTTTCTGAGACGTATGATACTAAATCATAGTGTTCCTCGAAGCCTTGGCATCTTAATTAGAGATTTTTGGAGAATTTTTGATCATTTTTATCAGTTTGAAGGTCAAAAACCGCTGCAACAACTTTTATCATAACATGCTGAGACCTTAAACACTCGAAACTTTAAATATTGGAATGTTTATCACAGATTCATGACACAAATGAATCTAGTTTCCACCTTTATGCCGTAAAAACAGACATAAATAAGTTTATTATTGGTAGAATTGGAGTGGAAGAGGTTAAAAAACTCACATCTCTTCCCAGAAATGTCACAAAACACGCCGTCAACAGTTTCCAGGAACTGTTTATTTGGTAAAAAAAGTTTATGAGCATTATAAATTTGTCTTTTTGACGTCCACGGAGGCCAAAATACAAAAACAGACACCCGAGGAAGGAAAACCCAAACTTTAGGGGTGAAACAACTCTTTAAAACATCGTTTGTGATGTTTAATCTAAGTATAATCGCACACATCAGGATGAAACCTGTTTAAATAAAGAGTGTGTCTGAGTGTAGGAATATCAAGCGAACCCCCTCTCCTCTACCCGCCCGCCTCTCTCGTCACCATCATGTGACGTGATCTGCAGGAATCTCACACGGGCACTACAATCACAAACACACCTCAGCTCGGTGAGGAGAGACGCCCGAGAGACGGGAAGAGGAAGAAGAAGAGGAAGAAGAAGAAGAGTGGTGGGAGCTGTCAATCAAACCACACCGACACCCAAAAATCTGTGTGTGTGTTTGTTTGTTTTTGGGAGCGCTCGTCATGATCGGGATCGTCCTCTAACCTCCATCGTCCTCTCTTTGGATCTTTAACTACAGACAGTCGGCCGAGGTTAAGATTGGAGAGAGAACCACACCATGCCATGAGGATGCATTCATAGACAGGCTGTAAAATTGGAATTTGAGACCTCTATATTAGTCTACGCTGGTCTAACAGAGCTATAGAGAACAACTAGACTACTCCACACTGTACAGATGGTGAGACGGTACAGCGCTAATATTAGTCCGTAACCATGAGAGGAACTACGGTAGAGAGGTCGGCGGTGAGCGATGGCGTCACCGGATCAGCTGTTTTATCTCCTTTAATGTTTGTTTCTGTTGTTCTAGAGAGCAGAGTGAGAAGACTAACGCTAAGACTGGAGGATCAGATGCAGAGTCTACTGTTTAGTTTCTATGGTGGCTAGACTACTCTGATAGTCACCTCCGGTCACCAACCCTCCTGATGTCCAACAACTCCTGTGCACATTCAAAAACAAACACACACACACACACACAAACAAACAGAGTCAGTCCACATCCAGCAGAGTTAAACACATCAAAGATCTGAGTCACCTCCACGTTTGTGCAACGTTAAAAGAGTGTTGTTTTCAGGTTTGTCTGCCGGAGGACGAACGAACGTCTCAGTGTACTTACCTAAAAGTTTACGATGTTTCTCAGCTCAAAATGTGCAACGTTCACGAGCGCGATGAAACTTTAGTGCACAAACACGAAGACGACGCGGCGAAGGCTCAACCCAAACCAGCGCGCCGCTCGTCAGGCGCCGCCGGAGCTGATTGAGCCAGAAACGTTTCAGAAGCGTCTCTACGTTCTGCTTCACGGACAATACCCGGATTATTGATTTATTTTGATAACACCACTAAACAGCTCAGAGCAGATCAAGCTGACAGGAAGTATTTTCAAAATAAAACACCCTGTACAGACAAAAGTAGCTACTTAATCATCAATAATCTGAACAAGTTAACAAAGTCTGGCACTTCTGAAACACTCGTGGTGGGTTTGAAGCCAAATGGACAACGAACCAACAACTTGTCGCAGTCGCGTCATCACCACTGAATGAAGCCTGGTTGCTCAGACAAACCATCTGTAACGACACCCACCTGTCAATCAAAGCATCCACGCTCTTAATCCTGCATAACTTTAAGCCTTAATATAATCTGAACAGGTGAGTTGTATAAAAATTCACCCTCAGTACAGTTGTCATGAACGGGGAAATTAGCTATAGAGACCAAAACTGTTTTTTGTACCAGGCTGTAAACATGTTTATTTCTGCTGTGAAGTTGGACATTTTAACATGGGGACTTATGGAGACTGACTCACTTCTGGAGCCAGCCTCATGTGGACGACAAGAGGAACTGCAGTTTTTGGCTACACAGAGGTTGTTGCTCGGTGCTGATTTACAGCACAACTTGAAACTACACATTCGTTACAGAATATTTAACTTAAATAACCGTATGTAAATATGTAGTAGGAGCCAGCAGCCATTTAGCTTAGCTTAGCATAACAAAACTAGAATCATAGCACAGCAGTGGGGGTGTAAATGTCCCTCCCTATCTGACCATTTTTAGAGGATGTAAATTAGCTAGCTAGCAAAACACTAGTTAACTATTAGTTAGCTAGCCTTTTGTTAACATTAGCTCACTTAAGTTGTAAATATATTTATGTCAAAATATTCATTAGCCTACTTTTAATTTTACTTTTAACTAGCTAACTAACGTTTGATATAAATTAGCTAGTTAGCTAACTAGCTACTTAATGACTAATGTAGATTAGTTAGCTAGCTTTTGTTTTGCTTTTGTTAACATCAGCATCTCTCTTCTTTATCTCCAAAGTGGCTCTGATCTCTCGCGTCTTTGGCACATAAAATTTATCCACATCTGAGTTATTTAATCGCTAATATCGGCCCCCAAAAATCCAACCTAACGCTTTGAAGGTGTCTGATTTTTTAATGAAGTTGGAGACATCTTGTGTCGGAGCAGTTTAACGAGGAAGAAGAAGAAGAAATAAGAGTCCTGAGTGGATCTTTAAGTCACTAAAACATAAACGAAGACGCTCACAGCGAGGTAACAGCGAAGAAAGCTGGACGTTAAGTCCACAGGAGCTTTATGAAATCAGGGCAATCCCCTTTAACCAAATACATCCCAGCTATGCAACAGTTGGCTGAGCGCGCTGCCCGTCACGGGCTGAGCCGACAACGCGACGCAACGATTGGGCATCTTGTGGAGGAACAACTCAAAGCTTGTTGACTCCAATCCTATTAGTTAGCACACTAATCACACATGGAGGGGTTATCCTCTCCTACCCCCACTCCACGTCTTTCCACTCAGGTCAGCATGGAAACGGTTAACGGGTGGAGGGGGGGGTGAGCCATGCACCTTGAATGGAAACTTTGTCCCACAAAGGTGCAGTTTGCATCGGACGTCATCAGAGCAGGACTTCCACATAAATCACCAGCCTTTCCTGGTTAAACCTGGGCCTGCATCTGTCCTTCAACACAATAAGCAGCAATAAATTCCTCCGCTCTCAGCACTGTATTTGCTCTTTAGCCTCCCTCGGCCGTGCAGAGCTGTGTTAATTCCAGCGCCCGAGCGGTTCAGTCGGTCACAGCATGGCACATTCTTTCGGTTGCCACTGGAGAACTTTTCTCTAACAGGATAACCTGTGAGGGAGCGAGGAGAGAGGAGGGAGGAAGGAAAGGGGGGAGGTAGAGTCTAAAAAGGCCTACTCTACTCACCATCCAACCCCTGTGGATGTTCACTGAGCCCCGACACAGCCGGGCCACGAGAGAGGCCCCGAAACTCACCGTTAAGGGGACATTTGTTTATGATTTCTGGTATCCTGAGAAATGATTGTAAATGATGTGCTTTGTTATCTTTTTCTGCGGTGACAGAGCTATTCTTCAACTGTGGAAAGGGGCAGAAAGAGGAGGAGGATGGGCATGATGGTGGAGGGGGGGGTCACTATGGAAACAAACCCCATGGCGAGTTAGCGGCGTCCAACCATGATGGCGCTACTTGTCATAGCTGTCGTGCCTGCAAGTGACACTATAGCAGAGGGGGGAACCGGGGACGCCCAAAACAACTGCCACCATTTTGTAACTTTATGCAGCAACACAACCGTTTCCTCCTGCACCTTTCAGAGCGAAGGTGCACCTTCATCTGGCAAAGACTCAACAGGAGGTGCACCTCGCTTTGAGTTAAGGTGCACCTCTGCTCCAGTCTTTGGAGGATGAAGGTGCACCTTCATCCTCCAAAGACTCAACAGGCAGTGCATCTTGCGTCGAGTTAAGGTGCACCTTCATCCTCCAAAGACTGAAGAAGAGGTGCACCTCCGAGCACAAAGATAGCCTCCCTTCACTTAATTTTAATAAAGTGACTAACCTGCAAGCCACCACCACTGACACCAGAGCAAAACGGGCACCGGGGACGCTGCAAAACAGTTCAAACAACTGCCACCATTTTGTAAGTTTCTGCAGCACCTTCATCCGCCAAAGTCTGACAAGGCGGCTTCATCTGCCAAAGACTCAAACGAAGGTGCACCTCGCTCAGAGCACAAAGATAGCCTCCCTTCACTTCATTTGAACACAGTGACACTGGGGACGCTGCAAAACAGTTCAAACAACTTCCACCATTTTGTAACTTTCTTCTGCAGAACAACCGTTTCCTCCTGCACCTTTAGCGGATGAAGGTGCACCTTCATCCGCTAAAGGTGCACCTTCGCTCCGAGCTCATAAAAGGCTGTAGAAAGAGCCTCTCTTCACTTCATTTCAATACAGCGACTAACCCACAAACCACCGCCACCACTCCCACAGAGGAGCAAGCTGGAGGGAGGAGGCGGGGGCAGTGGTCCCTATGGCGACCAACGGGCCACATTGTTCCCCAAACCGGCCCACATTCATTACTGACAAAAAGACACTGCACGCACACACACACACACACACACACACACACACACAGTGCGACACAGGGCGGTTAATACATGTTGTAAAGTTTAAATGTTGCACCTCTCTGTTGGATTACGGGAAAAATCCACTAATCAAACAGTGAGCGGCGGGATTAGCCGGTGGTGGAAGTAAATACAGAGAACTCACTGTTTTGGAGTCCAACTCGTGCCTCGTTTGAGCCAAAACTTTATCCACGCCGGCCTGATCGACAAAGGTGACGAATCCAAACCCTCTGCAGGCAACAAGGAGGGAAGGAGAGGAAAGGAAGGGGAAAGGAAAGGAGGTGTTAGTGACACAGAAACTGATGTTGACATGTAATGATACGTTATGAGCGGGAGAGGAATCACGGAGGTCAGATAAACTTTCAGCTCCCCCTCACTCACCTCGAGCGCTTAGTAACCGGATCTCGCATCACCATACACTCCTTCACCTCGCCGTACTTACAGAAGTACTCCTTCAGACCGTCTGCAGGGCAAAGAGACACACAAGCTGCACACCAGAACTTCATTCATGAGCCTGAGAGGCCGATTCATCAGAGGATACACCTCACACTGACCCACGGTCTGTTTCTCTAACGTTCTGTAAAGGTTCTGTAAAGGTTTACCTTGTGTTGTCTGCCAGCTGAGTCCACCTATGAACATTTTACTGTGAAATTAAATAAAAGAAACATTTAAATTAAAGTTTGCACACTCAGATTTAAACTTGTTAATCCAGATTACAGAGTCCAGAACCAGGACCAGGACCAAACTTTCTTTACCAGGGGTCGTGAGGGGAGTCCGCGGTGGACAGGCTGCTCTGGCTCCCTTCCGTCTCCATTCCGTGTCCGAGCTGCTCTCTGTGTGTGCGCGCAGTGTGTGTGTGTGTCCGAGCCGAGCCGAGCCGAGCTGTGCCGTGCGGGGAGGACAGGCGGAGAGTGAGTGAGAGGAGCTGGGCGGGGGTTTGGCCCCGGGAGCGGGCCAGATGCAGGCTGGGCTCGTGACAGACTCCTCCTCCATCACACACACCGCCGAGCCACGCACGAGGCTCCGGAGTCAAACCCGCAACACATCAAACACGCCGCTTCCGCTGCAACCTACACAATAAAAGCACGGTGGAGTTAGTGACGAGAACGTAAAATGTAATCTGATTACTGATGTTTATGTAAAATTACTCTATAAAATATGTTTGTTTTTATCATTTTATTCATTTTTTGTTAACATATTTCAAAAGAATTTGTATTAAATTATCTTAAACACTGTTAATTATGACATATATATTATAAATATTATAAATAATTTAAATGATCATTTCACTGCTAAATTAAGCTGATTAATAAACCTGAAGCAGCTGGTAGAAATTGATTTTATCAGCCTGATTTTAGATGTAATTAAACTTTATTATCTTTGCACAAAATTATTAGTATATATATATTTTTATTTTTAGAGTTTATCATCTAACCAGAAATGCAAAAAGCAGTAAAGTTCAGGGTGTGTACGTCTGAACAGGGATATATAAATAACAGATAAACATGAATATGTTATAAACAGAGTGAATGAAGACACTGATTAGTTTGGCAGCAGCTGCAGGTAAAGAAATGTGATTACAGGTGTGTGTGTGTGTGTGTGTGTGCGTGTGTGTTAATTAAAATAATTACAGAATTAACACATTACACATATTACAGTAATAATTATTAAGTGATTATAGATATAGTGTGTGTGCAAAGTTATAGGACAAATACAGACCTGAAAAAAATACTGATGTTTATTTTATTCTTTATTTTCTGAGTGTTCATTTCCAGAATTGGTCGACGCTGTTCATGTTAAGCAGTCGCAGCTTCATTTTTATCATCACATCAGAGAGAAATTCACTTTAATATGTTTAATTTTTTCTTCTATAATCAGCTTCAGGATCTGATCTTAAAAAATAAAAGTCTTATATTGATGAAAAACAAACACACCAACAACTCCGTATTATTTATGTTCGAGTTGGAGATGAAAAACTAACAAAGTCAAAAGTTTTTCCTGTTCTGTTTAATTTAATCATCCAAGACATGAAACAAACTTTTCCAACCAGAATATGTGACAGAAAGAAGCTTATAGATTATACCGTCATTAAAACGTCACAAAATCTGATTATTAATCTTTTATTAACTGATTCTGACACTGAGGCTTTAAACTACACATACGCTTTTATTGTGAAGGCAGACTCTCCTAACTTCCTGTGACGTTCTGCCTGATTCTGACTAACTTGACCTGATTTCCGTCCTGATTCACAGACTGAATTCACAGTTTGAAGAATTCACCTGTGAATGTTCAAACAGGTGAAACATCATCATCACACGTCGTCATATTAAAATCATAAAACATCGTACACGCTGCAGACCGTCCGGCTCCCGATCTATCGGGACGTCTGTGTGCTCATTCACTCACTGGACCTTTAAGTATTTAATTAGCACCAAAGCCGGCTCCGGCTAATCTTCTCAACACTGACTCAACATGTGACCTGCTAACCTACGTGAAGGCCGATCGACAGCCTGAGACTCGAACACAATGACGGCTTTGACTGAGTCTGCAGGTCGTTTCTGTGGTCGCGTCTCTAAAAATCATCCTGATGTGACGACGTTTGCACAGATTTTAGATTCACGATCGTCCTTTAAATGTAAATTAACGTTAGCTGACTAACATTCGCTAGTTAACAAGCCAAAAATAAACATCTAACTAACGTTTGACATAATTACTAGCTAACTAAAGTTTGAGTTGTGAATATATTTGTCGTCTTTATCTTTTAACTGTCTCCAAAATGTAGTTTTTGTTTCAAAGTAGACGAGCTAACACTGAGCGATCAAAACAAAACTGATTATAAGAGCAGAATGAAAATAACGATTAGTTTACTTTTAGTTTGACTTTTTTTATTGCTTTTAACTAGCTAACTAATAATTGATGTAAATTAGCTGGCTATCAAAACACTAGCTAACTAACGTTTGATGGAAATGAGCTACATAGCAAAACGCTATACTATCCAGCTATCCAAATGACAATTGAGCGCTAGTTAACTAGCTAACTAACGTTTGAGTTGTAAATATATTTGTCGTCTTTATCTTTTAACCAAAATGAGTTTTTGTTTCAACAAAGACGAGCTAACATTAAGAGACTTTTTTTTATTAACTAGCTAACTGATGATTGATGTAAATTAGCAAAATGCTAGCCAACTAATTAACGTTTGATGTAAATTAGCTAGCTAACTACATGAAGTTGGACATTTTAACATGGGGACTTATGGAGACTGACTCACTTCTGGAGCCAGCCTCAAGTGGATGACAAGAGGAACTGCAGTTTTTGGTGCTTCTTTGGTAGTTTTGATACTTTTTTTGGTAGTTTTTAGCTAACTAACATCTAATTTACTTGCTATTTTTGTAGATTTTCTTCAGTTTTATTTCTCATTTATTCGTATTTTCTTCTCCACCTTGTGTGTTGTGAGGTATGGGTGGAGGTATGGGTGGACGTGAGGACGTTTGGACGCAGATTTTAGATTCGCGATCGTCCTCTCAGACGCACTTTATCCTCGCCGAGGCCTCCTCTGTCCTCTCTAGACGAGCAGATGAAGCTCTGGAAGTGGGACGGGGCTATTTGGACAGGAATTAAGGGGTGTGTTAAATTTCTGCATGCATGATCAATGGGGTTGAATGGTAGGGACGGTGGTGGCGGCGGTGGTGGTGGTTTTGTGGGGGTGGGTGGACACAGAGAGGGAAGCAGCCAGCAATGGCTCACTAATGAGAGATGGACAGTGTGGATTGTATCTCATTACCAATCAACATAGCTTTGAGTCCTCTGGAGAGGGAAACTGTGAGCTCTAATGTGTGCTGCATGTGGTCCAGTTTGATAAACCGGGCCTGTGTGCCGGAGCATTAGTCACGGCGGTATCTGAGCTGCTGGAAATCGGCGCACACACACCGCCCTCTGTCCGATTTGGTGAGGAGTTTTCTCTGAATAGTACAATGGGACTTAATTACAGGTCAGTGGCATGTCTCAGGGAGATAGAGGGAGCTCTGTTACCCTTCCAAATACAGTATAATGCCATCTTCCCAAGGGTGGGGTGGGGTAACAAGAGCTCCACACAAAAAAGGTGCTGATAGGCCGAACCTGAGAATGGTATAAGGTGATCCAGCCAGAGAAAGTGAGCGTTTTTACACTGAAAGAGAGAGAAAAGATAAAGGACTACATTAACTCTCAAAGGTTTTCTCCCATTCACTTTGCCCTCTTTACACACCGCCACACAACCCATCATTCCAGAGTCTGCGACGCAGAAACACACAAAGAAGTCAAATAAATGAGTTTAAACAGACGAAAGAGTCTGAAAACTTTGAGTTTAACACAACCTGAGGAAAGAATAAAGTCAGGAACGAGCTTTAAATGTTGTTTTCTGTGACTTTAACGTGTTTTTTAAAGACATAAAAATAAAGAAAAGATGTTAAAATATCAACAGGTGAGCGTGAACGTCACGGTAAAAACAAGTTTACTGATGAAGAACGATCAGAGACACACATGAAAACAAACACTGATGAGCTCCACCTCAACAACTCCAACAGTTTCACTCTGGCTGACTGATCTCTCTCTTTGTTTCATTTCACGTCAAATTATTCAATATTTTCACTTAAAAGTTAAAATCAGATTTGTGTCACAGATTATTATTAAAGTTCACTTTGACCATAAAATGATATTTTATTACATTACTAGTTACCTTTGATACTTTAGTACATTGTAGTAATAATACGTCTGTACTTTAACTGAAGATTTTAAATGCAGGACTTTTAGTTGTAATTGAGTATTTTTACATTATTGTGGTATTTGTACTTAAAGATTAAAGGACTGAGTACTTCTTTCACTGTTGCATGTTAATCACATAAATACACACCAGTGGTAGAATGTGAGTACATTTACTCAAGTATTGAAGTACTTGTACTTTAAAATAATCTTTAGTTTCAGTCTGATAAAACTCTAACATGAAAATCTTTCTTATACATTAAAACATGAGTCTGCTTTAACACTTTAAACAGATTTAACAGTTTATATTTACATATTTTTGCATATTGAATTAATTAATTAAAGGTATAAAAAGATTTTGAAGCAGCTCGACACACAGACTGTTTGTTCACAGTAACATGAGGAGAGTTTCACTTCCTCAGTCTGAGACGTTCAGACGTGACGCAGCAGCGCTCTCTACAGGCGTGTTGGACACATTGAACATGTCTGTGCTTTTATTTTGACATTTTCCACTTTGAAGTTTAAAATATTCAGATAAAAGCTGACAGACGAGCGTCTGGTTCATCTCGTGTGTTTTATTTCCTCGTCTTCGTCTGAGAGGCTCTCTGCCGCCTCCGTAACGTCCACTCACTTTTATTTATTGTTTTAAAAATGAACTTTGGTCGCCGTTGAGCTGAGGGAGTGAGGACAAAGTTCACATGTAAGGAGGAAGGGGGGGTTAAAAAAAAAGAAAAAAAAGAAAATTGACCTTTGAAAAGCAAAACAGCAGGTGGAGAGCTGAAGCCAGGCGGCTCAGGACACATCAGGAGGAAACTCAACTGGGAAAATGAAAGCTGAAGAGGGACTGCAAATATAATGAGGCCCACCGCCGCCTGCACGGCTGTCATTTGACTTGTGTTTGCTCGCGAGGCGGTGGTGGCGGCAGCAGCAGCAGCGAGGTTAAAGGCATCAGAGTGATAATAATCATGGAGGAGAGGATAGAGGCAGCCAAGGCGAGGCCGAGGAGCCGTCTGACCGCCCTCCAGGAGCAGCTCATCTGGGCCCTGCTCGGGTCCGGACTGTCCCGGGACGTCTTGGTCCAAGCGGTTGGGGAACTGGAGCGAGACAGGGCGAGCGACAAGGTGGAGGTGAAGGGCGACGGAGAGAGCTCCGAGGAGGGCGAAATGGATTTCCCACCGCCGATCTTCAGGGAGCTGGAGAAGCTTTCCCCGGAGGAGGCGTCCAAACTGAGGGCCGAGGTCGACCAGCTCCTGCAGTGAGTAGAAACCTCCAGAAAAAAAAAAATCACTTAAATCTGCGACAGTTTCCAGCCGGACCTGGTCTTCACGTAACTAAAACTAAGAGCCGTCCTCCCTCCTTCTCCTGCTTCTGGCTTCTGAGGCGAATTTAAAGAGGGTTCCTCCTTTTTGCTAGTTACTAATTACCCACCCCTCCATCATTATTCTCTGTGGCCATTTCTTAATAAATAAGCTGCATGCATAGGTGAAGATTAATGGAACAGGGCTGGTCATGTGAGGCAGTGTTTACATAATGTGGGAGTGATTGTTCCACAGGCTTGTTTTCTGATGTTTCTCTGGACGACGGCGTACATGTTTTATCAGACGTACTCGTGTTTTATCTGATCCTGAAGCGACTGTTAGAAACTGTTAAATTAGGCTTCATAAAACCTTTTACATGTTTTCCCACTCCGGTGAGCTCAAAGGTTTGGACTTTGCCCCCTGTGTGCTTTCTCTTATCTCTCTCTGTCAATAAGCCTCTCTTTACTTCCCCCTGTGTGGCCACACTTTATATCTAATGTGGCAAACTGAGCCTGCAAAGAGTTTTAGAAATTTTGGACTCCAGCTAAACATTTCAAAACTTTAACTGCTGCTCCACCCAACCAAACTGACGATACACCTTGACATCAACCCCAGAATTGACTCCCTATTTCTTGGGTAGCGAGAAATGGTTGCCAAGTCAGGCCTGACCTGACTCAACATGCTACCCAGCTCCTGATACTGGTTGTGGTCATCTGTACTGCTCTCCTGACGGGCCTCCAGGTGGTGCGCCTGGTCTTCAATCAACCCAAAAGGTCACATGTTACCTCGCTGCTCAGCAAGCATCTTGCCTACAAAGTAGTCTCCGGTTCTGCACCCCCCTTCTTGTCTCCTCCAATGAATGACGCCTGGCTCTGCCACCCGTACGCTCAGGACAATCCAGACTTTTCTCGTCTGTTGTTCCCCGTTGGTGGAACGTCCTACCAGTTCCTACCAGATCAGGGGCGTCCCTCTCTACCTTCACAAACCTCCTGAAGACCCCCAGCTCTTCAGAGAGGACCCCCCCCCCTTCTAGATCTGTCACTTGAACCTTGAACTTGAAGCTTGATTGTTTCCCTTTTTGAAAGTCGATGAATTGACTGACTATTATTGTCCAACAGGGGGGACCCCTGGCACGTTGCAAAGATGGTGAAAAGCTACATGCAGCAGCACAACCTCCCTCAGAGAGAGGTGGTGGAGTCCACAGGGCTCAACCAGTCCCACCTCTCCCAGCACCTGAACAAAGGCACGCCCATGAAGAACCAGAAGAGAGCCGCTCTGTACACCTGGTACGTCAAGAAGCAATGCGAGATCAGCCAGCGTGAGTACACGAGCAGCTGTGGAGCTGTAAAACCTCATTTCTGCTTTTAAATATCAAATATAAGCTCTCTACCACTGTGAGACTTGAGTCAAAAAATATTACCATCCTTTTTCAGAGTTTACCAACGCCAAACATGGCCTGTCATCCGGGGAAGAGCCAGGAGAGGACACCAGGAAGGGACGGAGGAACAGGTTCAAATGGGGTCCGGCGTCTCTGCAGATCCTTTTCCATGCCTACGAACGACAGAAGAACCCCAGCAAGGAGGAGAGAGAGGGCTTAGTGGAGGAGTGCAACAGGTGAGACGTAGTGATGGTGTGCCAGATTAACCCAACCAGACCCAACCTGACCCAACAAAACCAACCAGACCCAACCAGACCCAACCAGTCCTTAAATCCTGGGCCAGATTACTAAGCTCAGCTTTGTTCATTAAAAACTCGGTATCAAGTGCACATGCTAACATCTACAGTATGTTTTCTACCTGCACCTGGTCAAACTCACAAAGGTTTACAGAACTAGAACCAGATCTCTAAAGTGCTTTGGTTTATTAGTGGCAAAGGTGACCAATCAGCCAGGGGTCATTCCTAAGTTCCAAGGGTCCAATGGTACCTAAGTTCTAGGGTTAGGATTTAGAGGGTAAGGGAACTTACAACCCCAGAAACCTACAACCGAAGTTCCTAAGTTCTCAGAATCCTATGTTCCCTAGCGCCCAAACCTTAACCCTAAAACTTATGGTTCTTATGTTCCCAGCGTCTTGTGGATTAAAGTTTGGCAGCTAGGGAACATAGTACCCTGGGAACCTTTGACCCTGGGAATGTAGATCTCAGGTAACATAGGACCCTGGGAACATACATAAGCTTCCATGAGGTACACCGCCTTCATAATGTAAAGCTAAGTATTGTATGTTCTACTTCCCTCAGGGCGGAGTGTCTCCAGAGGGGGGTATCTCCCTCCCAGCTTGCTGGCCTGGGCTCCAACCTGGTTACAGAGGTCCGAGTGTACAATTGGTTTGCCAACCGCCGCAAAGAGGAGGCCTTCCGTCACAAACTGGCTCTCGACACACCTTATAACAACCAATCTGCCTCCTCCTCTCACGCCAACCTCTCAGCAAGTCCTGAACACGGTAATACCCAAACAGTCTTTAGGGGAGCTTGAAGAAAGTGAAATCAAAAGCTGGACTTGCCTGATCTTTAGACTGTATTCTCTATTTGTGGACATGACTGTACTGGTTCTGGTACAGATTCTCATATTTCAGTAACCTCATGCAGTCGTCTGATGTGTCTTTTCAGGGGTGAAATACAGCCAGCAGATCCTGTGCGACACTGTGAGCTCAGCCAGAGGTAACGGAGGAGAAAGAGTTGGACGTCTTGTGGTCAGTCCTATCCAACTGGAGCCCAGCCACACACTCCTCGAGACACACAACCCCAAGCAGGTGAGAGGTTGGGTCCTGGTCTGTCCTTATTGTAGACTACCTGTGTGCACTACTGCCATCATTACCATGTTGTCCACTGGTTTCAGGTGTCCAGCGGTGGACCACTGCCCCCAGTAAGCACTCTGACCTCGCTGCACAGCCTGTCCGCCTCCCCTGCATCCTCACAGAGCCTCATCATGGCCTCGCTGCCCAGCGTCATGAGCCTGGGGGAGTCCTCGCTTCTCATTGGTAACACTAACTCTTGTTTCTTGCATTTGTAGCACCGCCGAGTACTTGATTTGAAAGAAACTTTCAGGGTATGTTTCAGGTACTTAGGTGGACATATCCTATCAGTTTTGTGATGATTGGCCCAGAGGTTGTTGACTTTGGTCTAGTTATGTGCTGAGCCACGTCCCTTCTGAAGTTCACTGGTCAATATCTTGAACATACATTAAATAAGATACCAATGAGATTTATGCAAGGTACCTATGGTCCTATGGTACCCTAACCCTAAGTTCTAGGGTTAGGATTAGAGGGTTAGGGAACACAGGAACATAGGAACATGGGAATGTTTGATAAGATTGGTCCAGCAATGATCCGCAAAAGATTTGGTAGCAATCAACAACCCAAGAGGCTTTTTTGTTGGACTTGTTCGTCCACCATTAAGTCAACCGGACCCCTTCAGGACCTAAATTCAGAGAACAATGTCTTTGGTCCACAGGTTTAGCCTCCACACAGCCTCAGACTGTGCCCGTTATCAACAACGTTGGGGGCGGATTCACCACTCTCCAGCCAATCTCGTTCCAGCAGCAGCTTCATGCCTCTGCCCAGCAGCCGATATCCCAGCAGCTCCACAGTCACATGGGCGCCAGTCCCTTCATGGCGACCATGGCGCAGCTGCCATGTCACAGTAAGACTACAACAACAACAACAACAACAACATGAGTTCAACATGTCCTGTCGAGTACAGATTTACTCACCTGGTTCTCATTACAGTGTACAACAAGTCTGACTCGCCTCAGTACCATTCGTCCAGCCTGCTGTCTCAGGCCATGGTCATCGCGGACAGCAGCAGCCTGGGGACGCTGACCAGCCTCGCCGCCGTCAGACAGGTAACACGGTCTCATCATGGGTTAGCTCGTTTGTTAAAGCATGAATATTAATTAGGTAAACACTGTGATCTTTGTTTGGGTAGATTTTAACAGCAGATCCTGAGGAACAGACGGACTCACCTTTACAAGAAGACTCTCTACACCTGCAGCCTCACACACCTGTGCCAGGTACACATTTACAGCTTGACATCAACGTCTTAAAGCACACCCTCTCATGTAACATTGCAATTATACAACAGTTGTAACACCTGTATTAACGAGGTGCACACCTGTATTAACGAGGTGCACACCTGTATTAACGAGGCGGTCTATTTGAGCACACAATCTAAATGTCTAGTTGACCAATCAGATTGCTTGGTCAGAACTACTTGTTGTTGTATAAACAAAGTAAATAAAGTCTAAACGTCTGTTTTCTGTCTCAGCGTCTTCTGAGAGCCTCGAGCTGTATCCAGCCTCTCAGTCCACAGACAGTCACCAGTCTCACCTCCTGTCGCCTTCACCGACAGACATCAGCTACATCCCTACACAGATGGTGTCTACGGCTCAGTGAAACATCAGCCGGACTGTGATCTGGATCGAGAGCTAACGTGTCCAGACGTTTGAAAAGACTGTAACACGAACAAGAATCCACGTCAGAGAAGAAGATTCACTTTTGATACAATCAACTGAAAATCAACAAGAAAATCTTTTTTATTAAAAACTTTAGAAATACTCAGAAATTGTACATGAAGTTCAAACAAATGTTACCTGCTTTGTTCATCATGTATCTGCTGCAAATATACTTTTTGGAAAACACACGAGCGTCCGATCATTGCAAGAGAGAGACGTCACAAAAGATTCAGTTCAAAGTTTCTTCTTCTCGCTTCTTTTTCTTTTTCCGTTTCACTTCCTGCTCGCCGTTTCTTTGAGGAGAAGCTGCACAGTCGTCTCCGTTCTCTTTCCTCTTCTTCTTCTTCTTCACAACATGACTCTCGTCCTCCTCCGACTCTTTCTTATTCTTTTGAACAACGTGGCTCTCCTCTTCCTCTTCCTCTTTCTTTTTCTTCTTCTTCTTCTTCTTCTTTGTGTTTTCCGAGCTGCGAAGCTCCTCTGAGAACGTCGAGGAAGGAAGGAGATCTTTGATGGACACCGCCGCCTCCTTCAGCCTCGTTTCCATCTCGCTGTCGCTGTCACTGTAACAAACAGAGAAACAAACAAATGATGACGCTCTGATTGAGTCACTGAAGGCTGAATGACTTGTAGATGTGTAGATCAGGCCAAAACTTGTATTTAATCCCAAAGTCTCGTTAAATATCAAACTCTGAATATACCCGGAGGACGTTAAACTAAACTTCTAGACAGATCGATAGCAAGCTGGGTCTAAATCTATCTATCCACATATTGGGAAACACTAAAGAAGACGAACCTTGAGCTGGGAACAGGTCGACGCCTCACAGGAGCTGGAGGCTCATCGGCTGTTTGACCGGGGACCGACGTGGAAAACAGACGGAACCCTGAAAAACAACAAACACACCTGAACAGGTGAGTGGGTGAAGATTTAAAGAGACAGAGTCGTCATAAAAACATCAAAACAAAGAGAAACTTTACCTCCATCATCTTCATCGTCGTCGTCGTCGCGGTTAGTCGACTCCACACGTGACGACGCCTCAGTCTGCGTCTCTGTAATACAGCTGACAGCAGCAGACACGTTATGAATCAGATTATCGAGGTTAGAAACGTCTCTGCAGTCAGACTCACCTGTCCAGAAGGTTCCCCAGCTTCTTGGCGACGTGAGTTCGAAACCCCTGAGTGACCTGCAGCTCGTTGCCGTCGTGTTCGTGGGCGGCGACGACGACTCTGTAACACAGAGAAAAACCTAAAGACTGAGACAAGACCAAGACTTTGAGGGGTTAAGACCAAGACAACACCAAGACCAGACAGTATTTAGCGTACTTAGGTAGCTAATATTCGTCAGATCTCTTTGGGTGAGCCTGCTGCCAAGTGTAGCTGCTGTTAGCTAATGTTAGCTCACTTTGTTAGCCGATGTTAGCTAATGTTAGCCATGCTGCCTGGACTGTGAGCTCAGAGCACCGGGGGAGTGTTAGTGTTTGTACCACAGCCGCTTTTTGGACCACCGGGAAGAAGAAGAAGAAGAAGAAGAAGAGGTTTACAGCTGGTGTCGTGCCAGAACAGGAGCTGGACAATACATAAGTTAGCATCATGGATCACGTTAGCTGCTGAACTCATAAGGTAAGCTATAAATAACTTATCTACTCGTAGTGTTTTGCTAGCAGGAGTCTGGATGAATCAGCTGACGTTATCCGCCCAAGACAGGATTTTGATACGTTAGCTAGCTAGCAATTTGTCTGTGTTTGCAAGCAAGTTAACGTTAGCCAGCTAAAACCACAATATGACAACATGTTTAGCAGTGATGTTAGCTTTGACTTTGGACTTGTTTGTCATTTATCACGCCATTTGTTTGAGACTATTTATAAGCTAACATTAGCTCGTGTTGCACACTGTCCGTTAGCAAAGGCTCAGCAGCTTCTATGTACATAATGGCAGAGGAGAAGAGAGCGAAGAGGACGCTGACGGAGGAAGCTAAGAAGAGAAAAGGAGAGAGTGAGCGAGCCCAAAAGTAACTCACACTGCTACAAACTGTAGCTGCTGCTAGTTAACGTCACTTAGTTTTGGAGTTTACACAGGAGCTTTTGGTGCAGCAGTGTCGTGCCAGAACAGGAGCTGGGCGGGCGACGTAACCTTTAAATAACTTATCCACTCATAGTGTTTTATTAGCGATGACGTTCACAAGCAAACCAGCAGTCTGGATGAATTAGCTGACGTTAGCCACCCAAGACAGGATTTTGTTACGTTAGCTAGTTAAAGTTAGCCACAATGTGGTTAGCAGTGATGTTAGCATTGTTGTCAGCTGTTCATATTTAGCTCAGTGTTTTCATGCTCACCTCTTTGACTGCTGCACAGTGTCTCCATCTACAACACAGAGACAGCACAAGATTAGAGCTAAAGCAGCTTCAGCTCCTCCGTGTGTCTCTTTAATCAGCGGGGTTTCAGCTGGACCTGTGGCCGGGAGGACCTCACCTTTCCTCGGCTCTGTCCGGGTCTCCCACACCGCCTCCTGACACCTCCTCAGCGCCTCCTCATCATCGTCACTGCTGCTGCTCGACTCCTCACAGCCTCCGACCACCTTTCCAGCGGCGACCGCCATGACACACGACACGTGCTCACGGTGTTGTTGTCTGTTTTTCAGCTGAGGATTCTGGGTAACGTAGTCCAGAAGCAGACTGAAACCTTTTAAACTTTATTTAAACACACTGAAGACAAAGTACAGAGATTTACTTTTAAATCACTTCTTAAAACATTTAAAAAAAAAATTTATAGACTTGCTTTTTATGTGATGTCGTTTTTTTTTAAAACTTTTTAACTTTAATTTATTTAATTAATTTTATTTTATATTTTATTGTTGTTTTATGTAATTTATTTTTATCCATTACTTTTTAATTTCTAATTGTTTTATATTGTCTTTTAAATGTTGTTGGCTCTTCTTAGTATTTTGTTCGTGCACTTTGTAAACTCTGTTTTTAAAAGGTGCTATATAAATAAAGTTATTATTATTATTATTAATAAACTGAATCAGCTGATTTATTCACAGGAAGTGACGACATAAATACATAAAGATCAAATAAAACATGTTCTCCATATTCTAATTTAAGTATATTTTATATTTTTTTATCTTTCTTACCTAATTTTTTTGCTCCTTTACATCATCAGAGTGTTGAAGCATTTGAAAGATTTAATTTAACCCAGTTAATTCACAGTGGAGCTTCTTCATGAGGTCGTCACCTGGAGTGGTTTCAGTCGACAGGTGTGTCTTCTCAATGAGTGTGACACCTTCTTCAGTTTGTTGTCCAGCACTGTGAACCTGGAGGAGGAGGAGGAGGAGGAAGAGGAGGAGGAGGAGGAGGAGGAGGTGTGATGGTGTGGAGGTGCTTTAATGGCAAACATCTGGTTTGAGCTCAGCTGGACCATCATTTGATTTTCAACAGGACAATGACCCAAACAGACTCCAGGCTCTGTGAGGACTGACCAAGAAGGAGAGTGATGCACGACCTGACCTAAACCCACCTGAGATGGTTTGAGATGAGTCGGACCAAACGCTGCAGCATCCACACGTGTCATTTTATTACTTAAAGCATCAATCACTGATCCAGACAAATGTTTTTTTTTGCAGCAGCACAGATTCTCCAGGAGAGGTCAGGAGAGACGTGTGCAGCTGAACAGATCACACAGGCTGACAGTGAACATGAACATGAAGGTGAAGTCAATGAGGACGACACGTTTAATGAACAGTTTGGTTTATTGAAAACAGACTGCATCCTGTGACTTGTTGCACGCACTGCAAGTCAAAGTACTGCAAACTTTGTAGGCGAAACTACGGAACACTGCAAACACGTGAAAAGCAGCGTCGGTCTTTGTAAACCTGAGAAATAAACTAACACATGCTGCTGAGATCTGAAAAAGACATCTTCTGATTAAAACTCTGGGAGCTGCTGTGATGACGATAAAGGTTTGATCTCTTCAGAAGGAAGCTGACGATATCAATCACACTTTGGATGATGATAGCAGATGTAAGAATATTGCTTATAAACTTGTTTCAACATCACTGAAGCCACATGATCATCATATCAAAAGAAATATTCAAACCTAACATCGACAAATGAAAAATAGAAATATTCTGTGATGTGTTGTTCTGTTGTTTGTAATTTTACACATCATCTGTAATGATGGACCGTTAATTAAATAAAACCAGAGGATCGAGCAGGGCAGGAGATGAAGAATTATCCTTGCTGATATGATATGTTATATATTTAAACTACATGTAGGTTTTTATTTAATTTTTTTGTATTTCTTCTTTTTAAAAATCAGCATTTTCTGACTATTTAGTTACAAAAATATGTTTCCTGTGTACAAAAGCAAATATTTAAACTTGAAGGGTAACTTTAGTTTTCCTATGTTTGTCTAAGTGACTCTGAGCGACCTCCCTCTTGTTCTTCTTCACCTCTAACTTGGTGAATTCAGGTTATATTCCAACCAAACCACAGGTGGTGACTGAGTGTTGGAAACCAAAGCTTTGGTGAGTTTTCAATATAACTTCTGTTTCTGGGTGAACAAAAACAATCTCACTCTTTCGTAAAAAGGTCTGCCTCTGTAGGATCCTTTCCACAATGATGTCAGACTTTTAGAATAACAATCTGAGCCTGTCAGAATAAAAAACAAACTCCACTTTTAGTGGACGTACTTTGACGTAGCAGCCAGTTTCACTTCTGCCGGATTCAGCGCTCTCGCTCAATATTTCAAAATTTGTCCCCATTAGTCACTTAGACACAAAAACATATGAAAATAGCATCAGGGTTAAAAAAATACTAAAGTTACCCTTTAATGTTCACCCCATATGTGTGATCCCTCACCGGCTTCCCAACAACAAAGCTGCCAATTTACTGAAATGGACGGTCAGACGTGCCACGACTGGGGAGTGAACCTCGTTCCATCACATTCCCAGATGAAATCAATCAACTTGACTTTGTGGGCTTCCAAAGCAGAGGTTGAACTTTTTTAAAGTCCTTTTGGCAAATCTCACCTTCCCTCGTTTCTTCATGGAGGCCGTGTACTGATTGGACTTGAGCTTAGAGTAATAGTCTGAGAACTTGTTGAAGAGGATGGATATGGGCAGACCGTTGAGGATGATTCCAAAAGCGATGCAGATGAAAGCGAATAGACGACCCAGGATGGTCTCGGGGTAGACGTCTCCGTAGCCCACTGTGGAGATGCTGACCTGCAGGGGGGGTGAGGAGAGAAGTCAGTGGTGACGGGCCGTACATTGACCCAACATCTCAGCCCACGGTTAAGAATAAAACCTTCTTCAGCCACCTTTATCACAACAATAAACCTCTTTGTGGTGAGATGTACCAAAGATTCAGTATCCTACACTCAGTGTTGTGAATTGTGGGTAGTCCTAATGATGACAGTTATGCTCACGTCAATGCATTTAAATAAAACTATTCAACTGCTAACCTAGATTAGCTTGTTTCCCATCAGGAAACCCATACACTGTATTTTATTGAGTGATTCTGATGTCCCTCGTCCACCTTCCCTAAAAGTTTTGTGGGAATTCATTCATAGATAACTGGAGCCACTGGAGCACCAACCTTCACTGACTCAAAGATGGCAATCCCTCCGCATCTGTTCAGATGAACACAACAGGAATCCTTCACAATAATCATTACTATGATTACGAGGATTATCATTTCCTTCCCCTGGATTAGAAGAAAAGATTCTTCCGCTCGGTCAAAGAGGGAAGAGAATGATCCGGGTTTGTTCATGACAACCGGCAGACATACAGACTTTAACCAGGTTATTCCACTCTGTAAAACTGACCAGCTCATTGCTGGATTACTCTTCAGCTTTACCATCGAAAAGCATTCCTTATTCCTCACTCCATCCTTGCACAACTATCTGTCATGCCTTTGCCATCTTAGGAAAAACCTTCAGCTTGCAGAACACTACTGAATGATGCGCATCAAAAGGGATTAAGAAATGAGTGTACCCAATGCTGCCTGAAGAATAAGTATTACTACTATACTAGTCTGTGAAGGTTCTCATTCATCCAGGTCGCCTCTCTTTGAGAAGAGAAATCTGGGGCAACTGGACTTGATTGTAGATCCATGAAGATGTTTAACCTCTCAAACAAGTCCAGTTGCCCCAAATGTAACCCTTCCTACCAAGTGCTGACTGAAGAATAAGTAGGTATACTAGTCCGGTCATCTTTCTTAAATCTGGGGCAACAGGCTTGGATGTAGACCCATTGAGATGTTTCACATCTCATCCAAGAGGCTTCTTCAAAACTGAAGAAGTTCAACAGAACAATAATAAGTGGGTATACTCCATGTACCCAAATATACCCTGCACTACACCACTGATGTACTTACAGCTGCCCACCACCACGCATGAGGAATGCTGGTGAAGTTTGTTTGCGGCATGTCATGCTCCACAGTGTAAACCATGGCAGAGAAGCTGAAGATGCCCATTGCAATGAAGAGGAAGAGGCAGCCCACTTGCTGGTAGCACTGACGCAGAGTGAATCCAAACGCCCGCAGACCCGTGGAGTGTCGCGCCAGCTTCAAGATACGAAAGATTCGCATCAGTCTCATGATTCTCAGCACTTGGCCCAGCTTCCCCACCTGTCCCACCGCCTGTATGTCGGCCTCGTGCTTCATGTAGTTTTCCTCATTGTCGAAGAATTCCAGGAAGGCCTGCAGATACTGAGGCAGGATGGCAATCAGGTCCACAGTGTTGAGCACACTCCTGCTGAAGGATTTGAGGTCAGGGGTGGACAACAGACGGAGCAGGTACTCCATGGTGAAGAAGGCGATGCATATGGACTCCACGTATTCCCAGTATGTCTTTCCACTGAGCTGACCTGCGGCAGTTCTGTATTGCATCTCATCCACAGTGTTGAGAGTCATAGCCACCAGGGAGATTAGGACAAACAGGCTGGAGGCCAATGCCATAAGCTTGGCCTTGACGGACGAAAACGGCTTCTCCATCAAGTTCCAGATAGCTCGGCGCTGCTGGCCCATGAACATGTCATGAAAGAGCTCCTCATTCTCCTCGATCTCCACCTCGGCCTCCAGCTCCCTCTGGATCTTCAGCTGGTCGTTCAGCTCGTCCTGCCTCTCCTCGAAGGAGATGCGGCAACAGCGGTGGGTGTTCTTGATCCTCACGCCCCAGTAGTTGATCTCCTCCAGGAAGTTGCGGGGACACAACTCGTCCCTGATCCACAACACACCAGTCCTGTAGAAGATGAAGATGCTGTGGAAGACATCCGGATCCCTGTCAAAGAAGTACTCATTGTTGGTCACAATGTAGTCGTCACACAGGTCCAGCTTCATGTTGTGGTCCGTGTAGGTGGCCAGACGTCCTATTCTGGTCTTGGGATACTTGGCAGCCATCTTGTAAGCTATCTGGTAGGGCTTCCCGCCTACATTGATGTTGATCATGTAGTTTTTTTTGGCAGGTGAAAACTGCTTGGAGAAGCTGTATCCGACATTGTCATCCTCTTCATCTTCGTACTCGGCGTAAATGTCGTAGATGTCCCTGTTCAGGTCTTGCAAGGAGTTCCATGTCTTCACGCAGCTTTCCTTGGCTAGCGGATAAGCTATGTCCGAGGGTCTTCGATTAAAGTCCGAATCGGAGACTTTGTAGTTGGGGAAGAGACTCTGTCTCCTGTTCCACAAGTTGGCCAGCTTGCGGGTGCTCCCCATTTCGATCCCCCCAAGACTACACAGCAGACAGAGCGCTCAGACCAGTCGGCATTACTGCTGTCTAATACCCCCTTCACCTAAGCATGGAGGACATGAGCAGGATGCCTCATGGCCCCATTAATGTTGCTGACTGAGAGGATCCGCGTGCTTACAGGACATCTAAATACTATTATCCCCTCCTGAGCTGCCCAGCTGACGTGACGTTGGCTGTGTGGCACATCTCAACAAATGCCCATTGTGAATTCACCCCCTCTTTTTGTTTATGAAAGTTTTATCATGAGTTTACAGTGTGTGCAGCTGATTTGGCCGATTTAAAAAAATAAAAGACAACAATCAGCGTTTCCCTCACGTTAATTTATGAATGCAGAGACACTGTGCCATACATTAATCTGCATACAATCCCCACAGATTACTCAAGGAAGTCATACTGGATAGCTACGATTGGAAAAAAACATTGCATGTCTTGTTTCTTTCGTGCTGTTTGAGGAAAACTAAAACATTTTACGATGATTTTCTTTGTGGATACATTCCAAATTTAATAAATAACTTTAATAAGTTTGCAATTATTTGTTTATCAGAATCAGAATTAAATCAGGAAATGTCACATATAACAAAATGTTAATATAGCAATAATGATATGACCAAATAAAGAAGTACAAATGCTGATTATTATTGTTATTGTGCTTTAAGATTCCTCCAGTGAAGGAGAACAAAGGAAGGAGGTTGGTGGATACATAAAAGAGGATAAAGGCTTTAAGCATTAGCCTCCTTCCTGGTTGGGAGGGGCTGCAGGAAACTTCAAGACATTTTATTGATATATATCGATAAGTTTGTGTAATTAAACTCCAAAGAAGTTGAATATAGCTCGAACCTTCCTCTTGAATGTCAGATTATTGTCCAGAGATGATTATCGATTATAACGAACCGTTAATGAACCAACTCGTTAAAACAATTCAACAGGATTTAAGTTGTCAAAGCTTCATTTAAACAGAGAAGGAGACTTAAGCTGGTCTTGTTAGTACAGTGTGTAAAGAAGAAGTAAACTGGATTTGTAATGCAATATTCATGATATATGATATTTACGGAGTGATTTACTTTATTTGTCAAGCTGATTTAACTTTTAAAGCAAGAGAGGAAATAATAAAACTCAATTTTACTCGTCGTTGAGGATTTATAGTTTTGCAGTTTTTATTTTTATTTCTTTTTTAATGTTAATTTTTAGTATTTTTTTTTTATTTTTAAGTTCAGTTTAGTTTTTATTGTTACCAATGTTCAGTTTTATTCATTTCAGTACCAGTTTTAGGGTTTTTCATGAAGGACGTTTGATGATTTGTTGATTTAAGAAATCTCAGCAAAAACACGCAACAAAGACACATTTCCTGCATTTTTTTATTTTATTTTATGTTTGTAAGAACAGTTTTTGTTTATAACTCGTCTAGCTTTTATTTTTATTTAAATGTTTTTGTCACACATTTAGTTTTTAGTTTATAAACAGTATAATAACTCTGCTACAGCCTTGATCTGGTGGTGTAGTGCAGGTATACAGACTATATCTACTTATTCTTGGTCTGGTCTTGGTCTCTAAACTTCTACATATAGCGAAGGCCAGTTTTCATGCAGTAACTCACAGTCACTGTTAGCAAACTTCAGACGTTGCTGTGTAACTGATTTCACTGCATTAGTTTGTTTTTGTCTCTGTTTTAAAAGTCATATGCAGTGTGACGACGTGTTACAGTATACAGGTTATTTATTTAACAGACGTCAAATGAAAGAAGTTTGTTTCAAACCATGACAAACATCCTCACCTCTCTGATTTTCATTTACTTCACTGCCAGTCGCTTCTGCAGTTCAGTCTAACTATTATAATAATAAACTTTATTTATATAACACTGTAGAAGAGCCAAATAAGTGAACAGTAACAGTAACTTATATTTAAGAATATTTAAGAAGAGGGCTGCAGATAATGTTCATATGTTTAAAAGCTCTTTTTAGTTTAGCTTTTACTTGAAATATATTTTTATACATTTTAATCTGTTTTATTATTTGGTTTCTCCTTTTATTCTAATCCAGCCTCCAGCGTTTGCACAGTTTGTGTTTTTATTGACTGTTTAAGTCATTTATTACTTAATCCTGACAGATTGATGACTGCCTTCCTAACAGAGAGAGTGTTTCCTCTCAGTTCATCATGTTGTTTTTTTCTTTATTGATCCAGAAGGCGTCCAGGATCACGATGATAAAACACATCTCGATACTCTCCAGGATTAATATCATCCACTCTCGTGGTTTCCTGTCGGTCACCATTGTCCGCAAGATTTACGGATCAAATTTAGTAAAGTCCCTTCAAAGCTGCTTAAGAATGGAGGTTATAATCCCTCATGTAGGTTTATAAAGCCTCCTGTCACATACATTCTTTACACCTACACGCTGTTATTTAAGTCCAAACACAGACTGTTCACGGTAAATGTTAAAACCTTTGATTAAACACACACAAACACACAGTTTACATTATAAAGACTGAATGAAAGTATTCTGTAAATCTGACACACAAACTAAAGTAAATGTTTCTTTCTTTTTAAAGTTTCTCTGGTTGTTTCAGGTAGAAAAGCTCCCTGCAGTGTGTGCTCTCTCCAACAGATGGAGAAATCACTGCTGAGCTTTGATTTGAAGTCTCTCTGAATGTTTAACACCATGTCTGCTTTGCTGCATCAACAACAAACTATTTAAATATTACAGTAAAATCTGGAGTCACATCAGAACTTATTAATGTTATCAGTATGTGATTAAGTCAAACTGCTAAACTCCACGGTCACATCAGTACAAAATATGTTTATCATGTTTATTCAAAGTGACTCAAAAAGGGAATAAATTAGAATATTAATGAAGCTCAATATGATCGAAGGAAAATGTAGATTAAACTTTCCTGTCCTCACATTTGCTTCACAGCGATGGATGTCGTGGCTCATTGAAGAGTTTAACACGTGTGATACGGTCAAAGTTAATCACAGCCGTGCTGATATTCAGTATAACAGCACAACACAAACATTTACAACTGTTAGTTCAGCGTGTATCTGATGCACCAAGCAGCTCCTATTTTAGTGACAAATCTTCATGTTTGAAACGGTTCAACTCATTCCTACGCTTGTTAAAAATAACATTGGTCTAACACTAAAATAACGTTTGTCTAACACTAAAATAACGTTGGTCTAACAGTAAAATAACGTTGGTAGAGAGTTGTAGTTTATCTTTGTGGATTATATTGATGCTGAATTGACAGTCAGACTGTCGACATGTGACGTCTTTTATCTGTTTTACGACACGTAATGAATTGTTCAAATATCATATTTCTTAAAGGGACAGCGCAGGGAGCTTTAGCAAACTAAGATAGATGCCGACCGTTAATGTTACATTAATATTAGAACAGCTGTTAAGTTGTGGGATACTTGTAGTGAACAGGCTCAGTGCCGTTATTCTCTATATCAGCACGCATGAGACGACTCTCGTCCAATCAAATCACTCAGTCAGAACTAACTGTTGTTTATAATCTGAAATCATCACAGCGCTGGACAGAAATTAAAAATCTGATTCCAGGTTTGAAACATATAATTTTAAAGTACATAAAAATATTTAAATCAAACTTCTCACTGGACATTAAAGAGGTCTCGCACAGCTGGGCCCCGACAACAGCTGCTGCGTCAAGTTACACCAGAATAAGAGCACAGATTATCTGAAAATAAAAGCATCATATTTACCTCAGAATAATCACATCAATACGAACTGGACTGGGCACGCTGCGAAAGTTTTTATGTAAGTTAAGAAGACGTGAGGTGATTTCGGCTGAAAGCAAAGGCACAGGTGAGGCACAGGCAGGTGACGGGCATCCGTCCAACATATCTACTATTTTGTTTAGACAGATAGATAGATAGATCGATAGATAGATAGATAAATAGATGACTTTATTAATCCCTGAAGGGAAATTAGGTCGTCATAGCAGTCTGGTATATTTGAATACAATAAAAATACAATAGAATAAAATACTGAGGTAGAAAAAATAAAAATAAAACACAGAATGGGACCAGGACACTTAAAAACAGATAAACAGGTAGATAAGGTGCAGTGGCAAGATGATGGTAATGTTATTGTTAATAACAATATATAATAATAATAATATATAGGTATAGATACACATAGAAATGTGTCAAATGTTTAGTCTGTGCAAGGTGTGCATACATACATAACTGCAATATATAATATGTACAAACATACTGTATAGTTTAGTATGTTTATTGTGAATTTAGCATAATTTGATCGCATCTTTAATCCTTAATATTAAAACAG
This sequence comes from Sciaenops ocellatus, assembly GCA_033000465.1. Classification (NCBI taxonomy): domain Eukaryota; kingdom Metazoa; phylum Chordata; class Actinopteri; family Sciaenidae; genus Sciaenops; species Sciaenops ocellatus. The sequence goes on along the minus strand of CP136880.1, from coordinate 1,341,384 downwards.
CTCCATTAAATGAACGAGCTTCTAAAAATAAATGTTTTGTAATTCATAACAATAACTCAATTATTACAGTGGAACTACCGTGCTCTTATTTTGAAAAGCACAACCGGACGGTTAGCATCATCTGCTGAGAAAACGGTGTTTTTAAAGGGAACCAAGGTTGTTGAGGTCCGTGGCGGGCTTAGCAGGTTGAAGGTAGGTGTAGAACCGTGTCTGTGTGCTGACTGTCCCGGTGCTGTCGGTGTTTTTGTCCTCTAAATGCCCCCCCGTTGAGCGGCTTTATCGCGGTTAGGTTAGCGGAAATCAAGACGCGGGAACGAGACAAGTCAAGACAACCGGGAAAGTGCAAGCTAACTGGGCTAGCTAGGTGGGAGCTAACGAGGCTAACGGTGGCGGTGTCCCGGTTCCCGGGAGGCAGAGGCTGCCAGAGGTGGTGTCGCTCCGGTGGTTTGGCGGCTGTGGTCGGCTGCGGAGAAGTGGATGAATATAATAATTAAGTGTTAATTAAAATACGTCATTTTATTCTCAGTTATATCGAGTCTTACAAGTGCAGGGGCGAGTATTAGCTCTGAATGGCTGAGGGGCGGTTGGGGGTGTTATGGCCCCCCGTACAGACACAGACACGCGGGCAGTATTCAGGCTTTCAGCTGCCTCTGACAGGCTAATTAACAATATTTAATTAAATGTAATAACAGGTATATACACATATCTTAATGTGTTACACCTGCACTGAACTTTCACCAACTATTTATCATGTATTCTGCTGTTTTTACAACAATATATGTCAAGAAAATGAATGTATTTGTGTTTTTATATTAAAAATTGACTCTTCTATTCTTCATGTAAAGCTGACGTCATCAATAACATCACGACATTCACCCGTCAGTCGAGCTTTAACTGTTAGCGACATGCAGCTCAGATTTATTAGCACAAAGCTAAAGTGTCCTCTTCCTACTCTGCCACAGCTGCTGCTGTTAGCTGCTGTTAGCGAGCGACCGAACCGGGCTCAGGAGCCTATCGGACAGAGGTCGGTTTGAAGGCAGCGGTACCGAGTACAAAGAACTGCAGCAGACTGTAATTTTAGCTGCCGTTAGCTCAGCTAGCCGTGCAGCTAACGTTAGCTGATCCAGCCAACCTCTGTACAGTATTCCCCGTCATCAAACTGGCATCCATCAACCAGTCACCCAGTCACCCTCTTAATCCTGCATAACTTTAAGCCTTAATATAATCTGAACAGGTGAGTTGTATAAAAATTCACCCTCAGTACAGTTGTCATGAACGGGGAAATTAGCTATAGAGACCAAAACTGTTTTTTGTACCAGGCTGTAAACATGTTTATTTCTGCTGTGAAGTTGGACATTTTAACATGGGGACTTATGGAGACTGACTCAAGTGGATGTTCGTGGTACTACGTTGTTGTTCTGGTTCTGTTCTAATAAACAAACTATCAGATGTTTTTATAAATTATTAGCATGCAGGCTAATAATGCTAAACTAGAAAAACCCCCACAGACGTTATATTTTGTGGTTAAGAGTGAATACAACTTGAGAAATCTTCCTGGACTACACTGAATATGAGCTTTAATAACAATAATAATATTTTTATTTATGTAATACCTTTAAAAACAGAGTTTATGAAGTGTTCTGACAGACGCAGAGACCAAACAAATGAATATGACAATATAAAATATAAATGTGAATAAACAGCGTTAAAACATTTAGATAAATGAATAAAACAAAATAAAAACCAATAAACTACAGTTTTATTGTGAACCTGTGAAGCTCAAATGTGATTAAAGGATGAAAACTGAATATTATTGGACAAACTTGTCCTGCTCTCGCTCTGTCACTGAAAACTAAACCAAGTGTTTACAGTAAACTCTTTAAAACAGATTTGTTGCTGATGTTTCTGTGAATGATTCAAACTCTGACTATAAAACAGAAACACGAGCAGCTCCTGAAGCCTTGTGAGGACTCGGCCAAGGTCGACGCGGACCGACAGCAGCTGGATCATTTTACAGCCTGTCCAAATAAAAAGGAGCTGTTGTTCCACACAAAGGTCAAACTCACGAAGAAGAACACGTTAGAGTGATTTTACAGTTTTGTTGTCGAGGAAACCTTTTTTTTGTTTTTGATTCCCGCTGACATGACGGAAACATTTTGTTCTTCACTGTTTCCACAAACTCTGACACGTTTACATCAAGCTTTGTTTCCTCATTTGCTGTACATGGAAGAATCTAAACATGCAAGAACTGCAGTTCCTCAAACGTCCACTTGAGACTGGCTCCAGAAGTGAGTCAGTCTCCATAAGTCCCCATGTTAAAATGTCCAACTTCACAGCAGAAATAAACATGTTTACAGCCTGGTACAAAAAACAGTTTTGGTCTCTATAGCTAATTTCCCCGTTCATGACAACTGTACTGAGGGTGAATTTTTATACAACTCACCTGTTCAGATTATATTAAGGCTTAAAGTTATGCAGGATTAAGAGCTCGGTGGAGGCAGGACTGCCAGCAGGTTTTAGACAGTCTGCGGGGACGTCACAGAGACTACGTCCAGGTTTTAGACAGTCTGCGGGGACGTCACGGAGACTACGTCTAGGTTTTAGACAGTCTGCGGGGATGTCTCGGAGACTACGTCCAGTTTTAGACAGTCTGCGGGGACGTCACGGAGACTACGTCCAGTTTTAGACAGTCTGCGGGGACGTCTCGGAGACTACGTCCAGGTTTTAGACAGTCTGCGGGGACGTCACGGAGACTACGTCCAGGTTTTAGACAGTCTGCGGGGACGTCACGGAGACTACGTCCAGGTTTTAGACAGTCTGCGAGGACGTCACGGAGACTACGTCCAGGTTTTATACGGTCTGCGGGGATGTCAAGGAGACTACGTCCAGGTTTTAGACAGTCTGCGGGGACGTCTCGGAGACTACGTCCAGGTTTTAGACAGTCTGCGGGGACGTCTCGGAGACTACGTCCAGTTTTAGACAGTCTGCGGGGACGTCACGGAGACTACGTCCAGGTTTTAGACAGTCTGCGGGGACGTCACAGAGACTACGTCAAGTTTTAGACAGTCTGCGGGGATGTCACGGAGACTACGTCCAGTTTTAGACAGTCTGCGGGGATGTCTCGGAGACTACGTCCAGTTTTAGACAGTCTGCGGGGACGTCACGGAGACTACGTCCAGGTTTTAGACAGTCTGCGGGGACGTCACGGAGACTACGTCCAGGTTTTAGACAGTCTGCGGGGACGTCTCGGAGACTACGTCCAGGTTTTAGACAGTCTGCGGGGACGTCACGGAGACTACGTCCAGTTTTAGACAGTCTGCGGGGACGTCTCTGAGACTACGTCCAGTTTTAGACAGTCTGTGGTCAGATATTTAACGTCTCTCTCTCTCGCAGGTTGCTGCTGGTTGCAGGGCCCGTGGAGCTGAAGCACCATTCCCCCTCTCTCTCCTCTCATGTCCCCCCCTGTGTGTCAGTGACCCCCACCACCCACCACCCCACCCGATCCCTCCCATCGTGTCGCCCTCCTGCCCTGAAGCCCCCGACTCACCCCATGCTTGGGACAAAGCCAGCTCACTGCCAGCCCAATGACTGCCTGGATCGTCCTGCCTGTCAGCCTGTCTGCCTTCTCCATCACGGGAATATGGATCGTGTGAGTCCCCGTAAACACGACTCAGATATAACGTGTTAAAAAAATAACTTTGTATTTCTCTGATCAACGACTTCATCGAGGCCGCCGCTCGCTCGCTCTCATTCACTGTCTGTGTCGCTCAACACAAACCAAATTAAACTTCCCCGAAGTCAGAACAGGTCGAGTGTCAGAGTTTTCAGAGACATTTCAGGCCGACTGTGGAGACCGAGTCTGACCCCGAAACTCCACCGTGCACGTCTCCGTCACGTGACTTCAAACCACCAGGAGCGTTTCAGAAGCGTTTCTCCCTCCAGACTTTGTTTACTTGCTCAGATTTGGTCATTTTCCTGGTTTATGTTCTTCTAAATATGCTTCTACATGTGGAAATATGCTACGTACTTCATTTGTTTCAACCGGCAGTTTGCACGGGGTGTTTTATTTTGAAAATCCACCGGATTCTCTATGCTGTTTCTGTGTCTGACTTCCTGTCAGCTCGAGGTGCTCTGTGTTAATTTGACGCGGGCTGCTCGCGGCGTCCGTCAAAAATAGAACAGCTGTTGTATTCAACGCGGAGCCGGGCAGAGGGGCGCTTCTGAACCGGACCGCGGCGGAGCCGGTGCGGTTTGAAACAGTGACAAGAACGGCTGCGTATCGCCGTGGCGACCGCAGCGCGCACGCAATGCTGCGCATCCGTGCCCGGTGGAATTTGGGGGTCAGCATCTGATTGGCTGCAGCAGCGTGACGTCGGGCTGCAAAAAGTTGGACCCGGTTCAGCTTCTCTGTCGCAGGTCAATCACATGATGGAAGAACCTGCGCTGGATCCCGTCTGAACGCGTCCCTATAAAGATGATTTCTAGTCTCAGTCAGCTGACGTTAAAGCCTCCTAGAGGTCTGAAAAATACATCAACACTTCCAAAAACTCTCCAGCGTGAAGTCTAAAAGTTGACTGACTTCATCTCATTTAGTTTTCTCTGCGCTCACTGAACTGTTTGATCGGATCTCGTCGTACGATGGAGTATCCGACGAGGTTTGAACTTTGTGTCTGATGTTTCCTGGCAGGTACGCCATGGCTGTGATGAATCACCACGTCTGTCCTGTGGAGAACTGGTGAGTGATTCGTCCTCTTCTGATCTGAGCCGATAAAACTCGTTAACGTTAAACAATCTGAACGAACTCGTCGTGTCTCCGTCACAGGTCTTACAACGTCACGTGCACGGAGGAGCTGCCCCGACCGGGCTTCCCCAAGACGTGCTGCACCATCCAGGACATTCCCCTCATCAGGTCTCCTCCTGCTTTGTTTCTCCACAACACACACACACACACACACACACACACACACACGAGTCAGCAGACGTCCTGAGGCATGAATCAGCACCTTGTTATGTGGCGGCTCAGTGACGGTCATTAGCCCACACACACCACGCTCTGCATACATTTGTTTAATCTGAGAATCCAACCACGACGCAGGACAAAAGCTCTGTTGTTAAACGGCATCATGAGACTCGCCGTGTCCCAGCACAGGCCACACACACACGTGATCATGTGTTCACTTCATGTGTTCATGTGAAGCTGACTCAGCTGTTTTGTCTCCATGTTACAGTAAATGCGGCTCCTTCCCTCCTGAAAGTTGCCTGTTCAGCCTGATCGGCAACGTTGGAGCCTTCATGGGTAAGACGTCGAGCTAAAGCCTCTCACACACACACACACACAGACACACACACACACACACACAGTCATGTCATTAAAGTACATGTTACGGCGAGTATGAAGCTGCTTCCAGGATACGTTGTCACGTTGTGTTTCGTGTTCGGACGTTTTGATGAATTTCTCTGATTGGCTCTCTCGGGTCATTAAAGTTTTATTGCGCACATTAACGAGCACAGCTGTCGTTAACTTGTCACCTCTGACCTCGCCCTCGTGCATGATCATCATCATCATAAGCTAAGCTAACTGTAGCCTCATATTTAGTGTCCAGAGGCATCAATCTTCTCATTGAAACTTTCCCAAAATGTTGAATTATTCCTTAAAATTTGAACAACTTGAAGCATGAAGTAGTAAACTATCAAAATATTTCGTTCTGTGCTGTAAAACTCGATCGTTAATACAGATAAATGAAGTAAATTACTGGCCTGCTGTGCTCTGCAGTGATTCTTCAGTATATTTGAGGTGAAAGGTATTTTTTTTTTTTGTATTAATGCTCCGCAGACGTTGGCCGCTAACCTCGCAGAGCTGTGGAGGAGCCTGAAATAGCCCGAGCTCTCTAATCAATAATGGATGTGGATTTCCTTTCACTTCCCCCCTCCGCCCTCCGTCCTGCACTCACCCTCCATGGCCTTCCTCCATCCCTCCTCCTCCTCCTCCTCCCCTCTGTCGTGTTTCCTCAGCACTCAGCTCTGCCCTAATTTCCCCCATCTGTCTTTAATTGCGTCTCTCCTGCTGTTTTCACCATCGATTCATTATTCACATCGACTGTATTTACATTTCTGTCTGCTCGTCTCTGTACGAGCTGCTTTCTGGATGCTTCTTCTTCAAACATGATGCTAAACCTGCCTCGCGCAACCAGAGACGTCAACGGTTGACGGAGTACGTCCTCTGTGAGACGGCAGTAAAATCAGATCAGACGGTCTAAAGATCAGCAGAAGGAGTCCAGTCACATGATGAAACTATAAACGAGAAACATGCAAGAGTCTCGTGTAAAGAAGTGTTTTGTAATCTGAAGAAACGTCAAGAAAAATGTGCGAAATACCTCAAAATTTCTGATTTCTACATCCAGTTTGTGAACAGGCGTCATATTTTTCATTTTCCATCGATCCACAGTTCTTTTCGTCAACGAAAACTGAAAAACAAAATCAAGACGCTAAAACAGATCTTTGATGATAAAAACTATCACAGAATGTTTGTGGCGGATTATTTGATATTAAAAAAATGCTGCATTTTCCACCAATAAGTCAGAACCGACCCGCAACACCACAACCTTTGTGCAGCAGGACTCCAAAGAGCCGATCTGGTCCATTACCGTCACTCGTGAACCCCGAGATGCTTGAACTCCTTCGCTTGGGGGCAGCAACTCGGAGGGAGCAATCCACCGGAGCAGCGAGGTTCAGCCTCAGACTTGGAGGTGCTGACTCTCGCCCGAGTTCTAGTTGAAGGTCGCGGTCAGATGAAACAAACAGAACCACATCGTCTGCATAGAGACGCAATCCTCGTATCAGCTTCGCCGTGAGATCCTGTCCACGAATATCCCGAACAGGATCAGAGACGAAGCGTCGAACACTGACTGAAGACGTGTTTGACTTTGTAAGAACTCAGACAGCTCCTGGTTTGGTTTTACAAGGACCGGACGGGTCCGAACTCCTTCAGTACCCGGACAGGATTCCCCGGGCGACCACAAAACACATGTAGACTGTCAGACACCTCAAGAACCTCACATGTTGTGTTGTTTCCATGTTGTTACTGTAATCGTGCACGTCTTCTCCCGTGTGTCCTGCAGTGGTGATGGTGTGCCTTCTGCGCTACGCCCAGGTGATCGAACACAGCCACCGATGTTGGGTCAACACCAGCGCTCTGGTGTCCGGCTGCACCAACGCCGTGGGTCTGGTCATGGTGGGAAACTTCCAGGTAAACTTCCTGTAACAAACCCTCGGACACGAACGCAACTGAACTCAGACGAGTCTCTTCTAACCGCGTACCGCTCTGTCCCGACAGGTCGATCACGCCAAATCTCTACACTACGTGGGCGCCGGCGTGGCGTTTCCAGCCGGGCTGCTGTTCGTGTGCCTGCAGTGTGTCCTCACATACCGGGTGGCTGAGACCGCCCTCGACTACTGGATGGCCCATTTCCGAGTGGCTCTGGCTCTGGGCGCCATGGTCTCCCTCGTCCTCAGTATCCTTGTTATGTTTACTTCCTGTAGCCAATAGCAAGTGTGCGTTACCTTCCGGTGAACGCAGCCGGACCTGGGACCTGAACAGAACCTCTGAACCAGCAGTGTCCAGTCTAACAGTGAACACAGCAGCCTACCGAGGTGGTTTTCTTGCCGGGTTTGGCTCCTGGCAGTGTTATTCCCTGTTGGTCTCAGAGGCTGTAAACTCGGTCCGGTCCGGCTGCTGAGCCCGGTTCTGCAGATTCAGTTAGCATCAGTTCTGTCTTCCTTAACGTCCTCCTCCTCCCAGGCGGCATCTTCTTCATCCACGAGAGCTTCGTCCTGCAGCACGCCGCAGCCATCTGCGAGTGGGTCTTCACCGTGGACATCCTGGTCTTCTACGGCACCTTCACCTACGAGTTCGGCACCGTCACCAGCGAGACCATGATGGCGGGCCTGCAGCAGAGCCACCACCACCACGGCTCGGGCGTCATCATGGGCCCCAGAGCCCGAGGCTCGACGCTGAGCGGGGCGACCAAAGGCCTCAAATCGCCCGGGGGCAGCAGCACATCCACGCATCTCAACTGCACCCCGGAGAGCATAGCCATGTTGTAGCCATGGAGGTGCATCATGGGATCCCACAGGAGGTTCTCCAGCGAGGTCGTCACGTATGTGCGGCGCCGGTCCGAGCGCTGGAGCCATGAATGTTTCCAAGATGGACACTTTGTTTGTTTTATATTCCCTCCTTCATCGACCTTCACCTTTTTTTGCTTTTCTCTGCACGGCACTCCGAACGAGAGTAAAGATAGATGTTTGTGTAGTCGGTAGAAAATACTGAATGTTTGAGAAGTGACTAGTTAACGGTTTCTATGTTTTACAGGCTTTTATCCAATCAAGCTTCTTTTATCCGTCACACGACAGTTTAAATTACGTGAACCGAGTTCAGGACGAGAGCGCCTCAATCACTTTTTTTTTTGCCGTCGTACGTCTCACGCCACATTTCCCGTCGACTGTCCTGTCCCGGTGCAATAAATCACCCTCGATCACGTGACCGTGAGTGAAAAAATGCCTTTTTTTCAGCATGTTGAAGTCGACTTTGTCCAAACACTAATGTTGATTCCAGGCTGGACCCTTGGAAGCCTTATTTTGAGTTCTTGGAATGACTTTTCTGTTCAGCGTGAAGCCTTCTTCGACGCTCGTAGACTTTGTGCCATAGATCTCACGGCGTCGCGCAGATCGAAGTCAAAGCGTCCGCTCCAGACTGCCACAAACTGAAGCTGACGAACGCCACTCGTTCATTAAGTTTTTACAGTATTCTGCCCTTTGGATGCCAGCAATACGCTCACATCACCTACCTCTTTTTATCTTTTGTGGGTTCGATGTTCTCCATCTTCACGGCGGCTTGAAAAGTGTTTTTCGAGTGACGGCGTCTCGCAGGTTTTGATCAGCTGATTATTTAACTGGCCGTTTCTTTTCACAGACTTCACACGGACTTCACTGATTGGTTTATACGTGTATGAATCTGTACGAGTGCACTGTTTTCGCCTTATCCCTCCGTACTGTGCCCGGGGAGCGTGTCTTCTTTCTTTGTGTTCACCATACTGTAACTAAAGTCACCGCGGCGTGACAAACGGCAGCTCGATGTCGAGCCCCTCGCATCAGGGCTGGATCCAAACCACGAACCATCGTCCACAGGCCAAAACTTTAAGGTGGATTTTTATCTTTTTTCTTTGTGTTGTGTTAAAAATGTTCACACAGTATCAAAGAGGCCGCCCGACACAAAACGTTTTCTCATTTCGTGGATTTAAAGAGTTCAAGAGAACGGTGACGGAGCGAGTCGACACTGATGATTTTGTTTCCTTTTTATAAATTCTGTAAATATGTATGATTTGTCTCATTTAGGTATTTTCATTTGACAGAGATTTATATTCAGAGATGAAATAAAAATGATAAATTATTAGCAGATGTTTGACGCCGCCTGGTTCTTTTAAAAAATGTTGGTAGTGTTGTCGAGGAGGTCATCTCTGAAGAGCTACGAGAAGCGTTCCAGGAGCGTTTCAGGAGCGTTCCAGGAGCGTTGGGCAGCATGTTGAGTCAGGTGAGTCTAGCTGATTTTTATCATGTTGTAATGAGACGAAAATAAAATTGAATCAGTTTCCTCAAAAACAGAAAAACGTTCACGCAGTTTTAGTTTTATATCGACAATGATCAAACATCAAATATCTTGATCGTCGATTCATTTTGAGACATTTTCTCCTGAAAAAAAAAACGTCCCAATTCTGATTTCAGCTCCTTAAATCTGAAGATTTTCTGGTTTCTTTCGTCCTCACTGACACTAAAATGCATCTTTGGTCTGTGGACAAAATAAGATGCTGAAGAGAGAGAGAGAGACAGACAGAGAGAGAGAGTTCAGGACGCCTCAGGCACCAAACAACTCATCGATTAATCAACAAAATAAAAGCTGCAGCCGTCGACAGTCAACAAAAGTCTTTGGTCGGATGTTTCTTGATATAAAAAGCAGATTTATTTATTTGAAGCAGAAATATAAACTCGTGTCGAGCAGACGACATGAAGATGAAGTTCAGACAGACTGAAGTGAGAGTTAAAGGGGCCAGCACAGACGTGTCACTGCAGCTCAGATTACAGATTTTTCCTCCGTAACACGTCTTTAAACGTAGTTTGACACATTTCTGCGAATGTTTGTTTGTGTCTAGATTTCACCAAAAGTTACATTACATAACGCCTCATTTGCATATTTAAACATCAAATTTCAGGGAACATGTGATGTCATAAATCAGCTGTGGATGTTTCATGTTGCTTTCTGCAGCGTCTCCTCTTAAACAAGCGTTCATCACTGGTCTCCTGTCTAAAGCCGCCTCGTCATTTGTCGTCTCGTTGGTTTCCACGTTTGATCCTTTGTCTTTATTTATTTTGAACATTTTATAGATTTGTTGTAATTTTTAACTCTAAATCAGTGAAGGAGCTCCATGAAAGTTTCTGTATAAATAAAGTTCAAAGTTCAGGAAGAATATTCGACTTGAACTTTGAAACTCTGTCAGACTTAAACATTATTTTTATGGAAAACAAAAAGCGTTGAATATTTTTCCGTCTTTAAATGATTCATTTTATAGCAGTGTTTTTTTTTTGTGCGTTTAAAGCTGAGAAATGTAAAATAACTAAAATATTCAAACTTTTCTAACGAGCCTGCTTCAGCTGCGTTCACGCCAACTCACCACAGATTATTTATTTCTCTTGTAATGTTGGATTTTATTTTACGGTGTCTTTGCAGTGAGTTTGGTGTGAGCGCAGCGTTTCCTGAGGCGTTGAAATGTCACCGTGCCGCCGACGCGCTCGCCGTCGTCGTCGTCATGTGTACATGGCTCCGTGCAGATCTTCCAGCCGGTGCTCTCGCTGCTTTCTTCTCTCCTGCAGAGGACGCAGAAAAATAATCAGCGAGGGACGGACGGCATCTTGAAAGCACGCTCAGGCGGCGAGGATCAGACACTCACCTTGTCTTTCTTAAACTCTTCGTACTCCGGGTTGTCCGTCGGTAACTCGAGGCGGCACAGCGGACAGGAGTTCGTCTACGAGTGCAAAAGAAGAAGAAGAAGAAGCTCAGACTCTTCCCGTAAACGTCGGACAGGAAATGAAGTCACAGATTCGTTGATAGAGTTTTACCTTCCCCAACCACGGCAGGATGCAGCCGGAGTGGAAGAGGTGTTTACACGGCATCTCTCGAACCGTCTCCTGTTCCTCGAACTCCAGCAGACACACCGGACACTTCACACCTTTATCTGACACACACACACACACACACACACACACACACACACACACCACGTTAAACCGACGCTCGACGTTTCACTCGTTTCTCTGAGCTGAGTCAAAATGGCGGCTCGTCCGTCACCTGCTTGCTCTGCGGAGATGACGACCACGGTGAGCGTCTGCACGGCGGTTTTAGCGGCCGGAGGAGGAAGCCGCTGGTCCCAGTCTGACAGGTCGAACGCCCCCGAGTCTATGAGGTCCAAACCCTGCATGAGAGACCTGCACACAGACCAGCAGTCAGTCAGTCAGCGTGCACGCCGTGAGTCACTTCAAAGCATCACGATGCGTTCAGGCTCACCTGGCGAGCTCCAGCAGGGCGTTCTGGCGGTACTGCTCCTCGGGGTTGGTCGGCTCGCAGTCGTGTTCGTCAAAGTAGGAAGCCATTTTGTTTCAGTGTGTCTCCGCTCTGCATTAAGAAACCTGAAGAAAGACGAAGAAGAAGAAACGTCGAGCCGAGACAGACGACGGAGAACGACAGTCACGGTGATTATTAATCATCATTAAACTGCTCCGGTTCGTCTCTCTGTCTCTTAAAGTCTGTAAATAAAATTATAAATCAGTCTTCAACCTTTTTCAGCCCGAGCAGAGACCCGACATGTGATTCATGTTCTACGTCTGGCCTTTAATAACTTTTATATTTACTTTATTCACATATTTATAAACTGGATTATGAGCCTGTCTGTGTTCATGTTGATAAAACGTTCATTATCGTCGTTGTTGCTTCTATTTTCTATTATTTATATAAAATATGATGAGTAGCTGCTGAGCTCGAGGCCTCGTTACTGTGACAGATTTCTCTGTTCTGCTTCACTAATTATCAAACTGCTGTGTCACAGACTGCGGTTAAAGGCCGTTTATAAAGTCTGATCGATTCATAAGAAAATAATAAAATAATAAAAGAAATGAAGCGAGTCGATAAAACTAAAGTTTGAAAACAAAAATAAAGAATTTCTATAAAAACATTCAGACATGATAGAAATAATAATAATAATAATAATAATAATAATAATAATAATAAGATCGTTAAAGGTCATTAAATTAAAAAGGAAAATATTTTGTATGTATGTTTTGAGGTCTCTTATTTAAAGGTCATCGATCTTTAATGTTTCATCTCTGCTGGTTACATTTGTATCAAAATAAAACAAAGTTAATCTGAACAGAAATCAGGATGAATTTAATTCTTTCATTTCTTTCTAATTAATTTAATTAATTTGACTCGACGACAGAAAAATAAAAAGTTTCACATGAATCATAAAAACACGTTCAGATCCTTCACTTCCGTTTGAAGCTTCTCCTCACGGAGCGGAAGTGACGCTGAAATAAAGTCTGAATTACAAAATAAAAGACAATAAAAACAGAGAAAATTAAACAAAAAACAAAAAACAGAAAATAAAAGACACACTCACCTGAAGCGACAACATGTCATTCTTCCGGGTATGATGAGCTTTAGCCACGTGGCGCGCTGCTGTCCAATCATAGACGAGAATCGCGGCTCCGCTTCTTCTTCGTCTGAAACTTGAAACTGCAGCTGGAGAACAGCGATGACGTCACTACTGCCCCCTGCTGTAAGAGACCGGAACTGACGTCACATAATAATAATAATAATAATAATAATAATAATAATAATAATACATTTTATTTAAATTTCAGGACACAAATTAAACAGAAAAGATAAAGTATTAAAATTATAGCAGGCACATATCTAAATAAATATAAATAAATAAATATAAATAAATATAAATAAATAAATACAAATAAATAAATAAATACAAATAAATAAATACAAATAAATAAATACAAATAAATAAATAAATACAAATACATAAATATAAATAAATAAATAAATACAAATAAATAAATATAAATAAATAATAGAATAAAAGAAAAATAAAGAAAATTGTTTAAAATAATTGTTACATGTTACAGTCCATACGCTGCCTGCTGTCATCTGAAATGAGTTCCACAGCTGAGCAGCAGTGTGGCTGAACGCTCTCTCTCTCTCTCTGATGCTGCTGAGGTTCATCTGAGGTTCATCTGAGGTCCTCTGAGCAGACCAGCTGAGGAGCATCACAGTGAGCAGGTAGGAGTGCAGATCTGAAGGAGGTCAGCGAGGTCAGTGGGAGCGTGGTCGTGTCGGGCTTTGTATGCCAGAAGCAGCATTTTTAAATTTTTTTTTTATATATATATTTTTTTGGCTTTTTTCAGGCTTTATTTCTGACAGAGACAGCTGAAGAGAGACAGGAATGTGGAGAGAGAGAGAGAGAGAGATGGGGAACGACATGCAGCAAAGGGCCGCAGGTCGGCAAGGACTGAGCCTTCGTACACGGGGCGGATGTTCTACCAACCGAGCTAATGGACACTCCAGAAGCAGGATGATGTAGTGAACTCTATGGCAACTGGCAGCCAGTGAAGCTGCATCAGTGAAGGTGTTACATGGCTCGTGGACAGCATGTTATTATCCTGACTGCAGGATGAATCAAACCATCCGGTTTAATATTATATTAAATTATATGTATAGTGCATAGGTGTTTATTTATTGCAATAATTCTGATTGTTTTCTTACACGCGTGTATTTACAGAATCTTTGTATATCTTTTATAAAGTTTTGTCTCCTTCTGAGTGTATGGAGGCGCAGAGAGTCTGTCACTGTAAGTGGGAACCACACATATAGAGCAGAAAGAAACAGGAGTGATTTAAGAGGTGCTGATATTATTACAGATGTTGTTGATTTGATATCAATATATCATTTTTAGAGTTCATGGTTCTCTGCTGGAAATCGTTGGATGCTCCCTCTGAGTTGGAGCGAGCTGCTGCCCCGAGTGAAGGAGCTCGAGATGGACCGGCCGGTTGGTGCTGGACTGTTGGTTGGTTCTGAGGCTGAGCTTCTCGATTTTCCAGTCCGTCTACGGTCCAACCCTCCGTCGAGTCTCCGGAGCTCGGAGCCGCTGCTCCTTCACGCAGAAAGGAGCCAGCTGAGGTGGTTTGGGCTCCCTGTCCTCCGTCCTTTGGAGGTGCTAACTGGGAGGAGACCCAGGACCACCTGGATGGGCTACACACCTCTGGATCCTCCAGGTAGACCGGTATGTCCCATTTCGACTAACGTTTGAGTGTTTCAAGTGTAAATCTGAAGCACAAATGAAGCCATCAGACGACATTTTGATACCAAAACAGAATTTATTTGCGTAAATCGGACTAGAGGTGAGAAATCTCACTATTCATAACTATCGACATTCCAGGTGAAAAGAAAAAATAAAAGGTGAACAGACACAAAAACAAGTCAAAGAAGGCATGGCTTTGGTTAAATAACACTCTACTAAACTGATTTTAAAGACGAGTTGTTACATTAAGTTTAAGGCTCCCTGAACAAGAACAAACAGCCCGACACGACTCTGCTGCAGGTCGTCACGAACGCGACAAACCTGTCGGCTCTACAGTAGCTGCTGCTCGTGTGGACCGATGACCTGTGCTCAGTATTCTGATGAGTCTGCCAGTGTTACTAGACGTGGTACTGATACGATGGCACAGACAGCCTGTCACTCATGCTTGTGTTGCATAGTTATCGGAACATCACAGCACATTCTTTCAGACATTCATCAGCTTCTCGATACAGTAAAAATATCTCTGCCTCTCCCTCTTCGAACGAGTGGTTATCGAACACGTGTTCGCTCACGACGTAGCTGCATTTGGGTATTTACAGAAACAGTAATGGTGGTGTGAGAGATGCACAGTATGATATCTGTGTGTGTGTGTGTGTGTGTGTGTTTCACTTCACTGTGCGAGGAAATCTGTCTTCAGACTCTGTGATAAAAAGACGAGGAATGATTTGGCAGCGTGAAAACGAGAATCTTCACCGACGATCACCGCCGAGCGTTCGTCCACGCGTCGTTTGTCTTCGGCTAAAAAACGACAGAGTTCAACTGAAACGACGGAGAAACAGAAAAAGATCGATGACGAGTCAAAACACGAAAATGTTTTTCACGACGTACAGAGTCACGTTACAACAAGAAACTGTTCGTAGACTGTTCATCATGTGTCGACTTACATTGATATAACGTCACAACAAATCATCATGTTATAACAAGAAAGCACAAAGTTTCTTATTACGACTTTTCTTTTTAACAGTAGAACTCATCACATTATAACATAAAAGTTTCTTGTTGTAACATTTATAACTTAAACTGTCGTGATTCGTTAGAAGTGTTATTCTCTAATTTGATGACGTAAATTGTTACAAGTCACGACGTTAAACTTTTCTTGCTGTAACGATTAAACTTATCACGTTTCAACAAAAGTATAAAGTTTCATGTTATTACGTGATAAATTTATATTCTCATAACATGTCACGTTATAACTTGACACATTTTTATTTTATAATCAGTTTGTCCTCTCAAAACATAAATCACGTTATAACATTTTCATGTTGTAACAGTTTATTATGTTAGAACATGACTTAAACTTTCTTTAACGAAGTTTGACTTGAATTGTTACAAGTCATGACAGCATGACGTTAAACTTTTCTTGCTCTAACGATATAAATGATCACGTTATAACGTGTTATAACAGATGAAGTCATGATGAATCATAAGTTTGTATGAGAACTGAAACTGTTACGAGGTCGCGTTATAACATGAGAACACGAGATTTATAACAATTTAAGTTTTACGTGATGAATTGTAACGTGTCGTAAAGTATAAAGTTTAATGTTATTCTGTGATACGTTTGGATTATAACGTGTTATGTCATCACGTAACATGAAACTATCCTATTATAACTTAAAAACATTTCACGTTATAATGCGACATGTTGTCATGAGACATTATAACAATGTACGTTATCGCGTTACGACGTGATACGATGTCGTAATGACGTGAAAATCATCCTGTTGTAACGTGACACTCATCTGGTTTTTTTCTGTTTCCGGCAGTCGAACTCTGAAAAAAACAAAATCTGTTTGAGATTGTAGAAACTGTAAAAATGGATGAATTAAACTTCACAAACTTTAAACGTGGATATTTTCTGAGGCTGAATGAGTGATTGCATCTGTAAAAGTCTAAAGACACAAAAAAAGAAAAAGAAAAATCAGTTTCACACGTTATAAACTCGTTTCCAGTTGATGCTACAGTGATATCATGATTTTTTTTATCGCTCTGCTCCGTCCAACTTTAAAGTCTAAAAGCCGTCCACGCTCCTCTGTTGTAAAAACTTTATAAAATCAGCAGGTCACCTGCTCCCTGCTGCAGATTTCTGATTTCTAAAAGGACACGCTCAACCAGTGAGCAACAACACGCAGAGTATGTCACGACCTACAGTGTTCAGTAACGCTTCAAACTAAAGAGATCTGAAGTGTGAGAGAGTTACAGAAAAGGAAACGTCTCGTATCCGCGTCGGTTTCATTGATTCATCATTTTTTTGAGATCAGGGACGTTTAAAGTATTTTAAACCACATGCACATACTGAATCCATACACACTTCCAACGTCATCGACCTTCTTTGATACAAACACTCCCCGTCTACCTCGTGCCATCTTTATCTCTAACGCTAACCTAACTGAAGAGCTTGACGAAGCAGCCGTGGCAGTACGGCTTGTCGTTCTGTTCTTTGAAGGTGCCTTTGTTCAGCTGCTTCAGGCAGAAGGCGCACACGAAGTGCTCCGGGTGGAACTTCTTGGCCATGGCCGTGATGCAGCGACCCGTGATGGGCTTCTGGCAGCCGGAGCAGAGGGAGCCGCGGCGCTCGTGGTAGTGGACTTCACAGTAAGGCTGGCCGTCGTGCTCGAAGAAGCTTCCGTTCACGAACGGGGTGAAGCACTCCTGGAGACAAAGACGGAGAGAGGAAGACGCTGTTATCGTAGTGAGACTCAGACCTGGATCTGATCTCTGTCGTAGACCTTGACCCGGGTATCGTGAATCAATACCTAAACTTCAGAGATCAAATGAAGTACTCTTGGTATCACAGTAACGGTATCTTAGATATTTGGTGTGACACGTCTGTACAAGCACAAAACTTCGACTTGTTCCTCCTCGTCTGCTCATGAAGCCGTTAGCTTTCACTGCACATCAACTTAAAAGTTCTAAACGGCAACACTCAGGTACAGACCCTGCAAACGAAACACTCGGGATGCCAAAGGCTGCTCAGCGCTGAGATGTAGTTCTCCAGGATGGCTCGGGCACAGCCGCCACATTTGGGTGCAAACATGTCGAAGTAATCCTTCCTGCAGTACGCCTTCCCGTCCTTTTCATGGAAACCTTCAGACACAGACAGAAACAGCTGATACAGACGGTGACGACAGTTTGACGTGATGTAACCACACGGTGTGTTTGAAGGTGTTTACCCTCTGGGCCAAAGAAGGATCCACACTGAGCGCAGAAGAAGTGTTCAGGATGCCATGTCCGGTCCAACGCCGTCACCACTTTCTGCACACACACACACACACACACACACGACGATGTTCATCATTGTTTGACTGTAACTCAACAAACAGACAAACAGAGGCGGTGGCGCTGACTCACGTCCAGGATGGGTCCGTTGCAGTAGTAGCAGCGTGGTGAGAACAGGTTGTGGTAGTCCTGCTCGCAGTACGGCTGTCCTTCACGCTCAAAGAAGTTCCTGGAGCCGATCTCCTCCTGACAGTGCGTGCACACAAAGTGTTCGGGGTGCCATGTGCGGCCCATGGCGGTCACCACCTACGCAAACACAGACGTGTGTGTTCAGTGTGTGTGTGTGATGTTTTAATCTGGACTAAAGAGAGGCGCTCACCTGTCCCACGATCGGCTTGGCGCAGGCGCCGCACACGCCTTTAGCGACCGTCTGCACGCCCAGTTTGTTGAGGTCGGACTGCAGACTGCCGAGCATGTTGTCCAGCTTGTTGACCTGCGTCGGAGGACCGCCGGGAACGCCGCCCTTCCCCTGAGCCATGATCTGAAACATGTTTAAATCATGACAACAATTATGAGCCGAAGAGGAGGCAGCACAAACTAAATGAAGTCACTGTGGAGGTGGAGGTGGAGGTTCATGCCTGCATCGGAGGGAAGATTGGATCGTACTCTGTCTGGCAGCCTACAGACACCAGCACTTTGGGTGGTGCCACAGGCTCCACAGGTGGAGGCCGGGTTGGGGTTTTGAGGACAGGCGGAGGGGGCTCTGGTTTGGGGGCAGGCGGTGTATGAACGGGGGCCGGCGGAGGTGAAGCTTTTATAAAGTGCCGAGGTGAGGCGGTAACTGTTTCCTTCATGTAGGAAGGTTGTGGAGGAGGAGAGGGAGGTGGAGGAGGAGGAGGAGGAGGTGGTGGTGGTATAGGGACGGGGTGGTGCTGCACTGGGAGTGGTCGCTTAGGTTCTTCTACGATAGGAGGGCGGCGAGGGGCGGGGGGAGAGAGAGGTGGGAGCACCTTCCTGGTGGGGACGGGAGACTCGGGGGGAATTATGATCTGAAGAGGAAGAAGAGAAAAAGGAAGGAGGAAACAGGAAGCAGGAAACAGGAAGGAAGGAAGGATTTAACGTGACACATTTGGGAAAACTGTCGAGCACACTGAAGCCAACCTTGTCGACCTCGCTGCCGGCGCCGTCGAGCCGTAAGCGCTGCGGTTTGGACGTGACGATGACGCCCTCCGTCAGCCAGTCGTCTGACTGCTTGCGGCGCCGCTCCGAGCGTCCGATCCCGAACTTCCCCTGCAGCTCCTCGATGAGCCGGTCCTGAGAACTGTTCTTGTTGACGATGACCGGCCCCATCTTCCTGCGCAGGTGACCGTCGCGGTACATGGGGTGAACGTTGGGAGTCTCCTTCGTGCGTCTGATGACCGACTTGAGCTACGAAGGAGCGGAACGTGAGCTGAAGCGGTTACGGGTGAGTCGGTCCGGTTAGAGTCACACTCGCATGCTCGTGCCACACCAACAACACGGTCCTTCACAGGGAGGACTCTCTGGTCTACATGCGGAGCTGATAATCAGTGAGTTATTGTAAGTATGAAGCTTTTATTCCTCTGACTTCAGTCTGACAGTTAAAAGAGTCGTTTTGTTTTGAAAAACTGAAACATTTGTCTGCGTATCCGTGACGTGAAGAGTTGTTTTGAAGCTCAGTGTGGCCGCCTGTCGTGTTTCTAAATCGAAGTCGAAGAAGTTTAATTTGGTTTCAGAGAGCAGTGGTCGAGCGCCACAGACGGTGAATGAGAGTGAGTGAGCGCTGGCCTCGATAACGTCGTTAAATTAAGAAATAAAAAGTGATTTCTTGATTGTTTCACAGCGGTTACGATGAATAAAACTAATTAACATCTAAAATGAGCATCTGGCCTGTCTAATCGTTGCAGGACGGCGGTGGTGAGCTGGCGCCGTGTGGTTGGCAGCCAGTTACAGCAGCTCGTCCTGTCTGTTAAATGAAGTTACGTTGACGATATCAGAAGAAAAGTTTCATGTTTCATGTTTCAGTTTTTCAAAAGGACTCAAACTTTTATCGAAGCGTCAGAACAAATCAAACGTGAGCAGAAGCCGTCTGGTGTCAGGCAGCAGCAGCGGCGGCGGCGGTGCGTACATGTCCGGACGCAGACACTCGGTCTATGTTGGGAGTTTGCATCAGGGGCAGGTCGAGGGCGACGTCAGGCGTCCCCGGGCACGAAGACGGCGTCATGGACTCGTCCATCCAGCTGGCCTCCGTCAGCGGCGTCATGCTGCCGTCCGTGTACGGCCTCTCGGTGTACGGCGTCATGGTGCCGTCCAGCCCGTCGTGGAACGACATGGACAGCTCCTCGTCGGCCCAGTCCAGGTCTCCGTTCCCGTCCGTGCCTCCGTCCACCGAGTCGTCCGTGATGGTGTTGGTGGCGCTGGTGAAGGTGTCGGGCTGCACGCTGTTCCTGTCCATGGGCAGGATGAGCTCCTCGTGCACGTCCTGCATTGCTCCGCCCAGATACTGCGCCTCCATCTGCAGCTGGGGCGCCTCCGTGTGATTCTGGGCGAAGCTCATCGCGAGCAGCTTGTCCAGCGCCTCGTCCAGGGACGGCTCCACGGCCGGAGGCTGCTGCTGCTGCTGCACCGCGAGGGGGCTCGGCGGCTGCCTGCTGGGGCAGCTGAAGGCCGGCGGGGAGGGGATGATGGACGGAGACGGTGAGGATGTTTTTGAGGAAGCGTGTGCAGAAGGAGGAGAGACGGGGAGGGGGGAAGGAGTCTTTGGAGCTGAGAGAGGAGGGGTGAGGTTTTTGAAGGGAGGAGGAGTGGAGTAACTCAAATCCAGAGTCTCACAGGAGAATTTACCGACAGTGTTTGAGGGAGAGACTCGCTCTACGGACGGACTCGGGGACTTGGAGGACTTGTGGTCCAGCACGGTGTTAACGGAGGTAAGCGAGGGGGTGGTGGTGGTGTTGGAGGGACTTGGACTATTTCTCATCAGGTTGGAGTTAGAGGAGGCGGACTGAGAGAGGACCAGCAGAGTCTTGGTTTGGGCTGACAGCATGGTGGCAGAGACGTCTATGACAGAGTCCAGGTCCAGATCGCTGGCTGCAGAGAGGGACGATATCGGACTGTGAGGAGAGAGGAGGCGGCTCGACACGCCGCCGTCTCCTCCGTCCTCGTCTATGTGCAGCTCTAGACCGGCGGGCAAAGAGAAGACAGGAGAGGAGGACGGGTGGGACAGAGTAAAGGAAGGAGAAGCCACGGAGGAGGAGGAAGAGACCGGAGGATGAGGAGAGCTGGATGGAGGTCCTGCTGGATCCAGCAGAGAGCCCAAAGAACTGGGCTAGAGGACAGAGAAGGAGAAGCAGGATAAGAGGAAGAGGACAGGAACATGAATAGAGTGTTTAGCTGATGAAGTGAAACCTCGCGGGTTCCCCTCGCGCTGTGTCGTACCTTAAAGTCGGACAAAGACGCCATCAGCTCGTCGAGCTCTCGTGTGGCGCAGGAAGCTGAGATTCTGGCCTGCTGCTGGGATGGCGAGTCCAAATCGCTGTGACGAGCCGGAGGGCTGAAAAATATAAAACATGACACGATACAGACCTCCAGCGCAAAATGTGAATATTTGTACTTTTCCCCCGGGCTTAAGATTTTGTTCAGGAGTGTATCTGCTGATACCGGAGCTCTCTCTCGGGACAGAACCGGCCTTGGCAGTACCTTGGTGAGGGCACCGAGCCCTCCAGCTCGTCCAGCAGACTCTCCACGGTGGGTCGGGCCTCGTCCGGCCTCGTCCCGTTCCTTTTGGGTTTCTCCTGAGGAGGCGGGCTCACCATGATGTCGGGTCCGCCGCCGTTCTCGTAGTGGGTGATGCCGCAGGACGGTAAGGGCGGAGCGGCCTCCTCTGTGGACACATGACAGTACAGGTGAGCTGAGCGCGCTCGGCACAAACTGAGGCGGGAAAGCTGACGGCGGCGTCTCTACCTGTGGTCGGGAATGAAGGCGAGCTCTGCTGCACGGCGTTCAGCTCCAGCAGCAGCCTGTCGAGCTCCGAGAGGTTACTGCCCAGGGCGGAGGTCATGGCTGCTGTCGACGAGTCCGAGTTTGACTTCTGTTTGTTTGGAAAGCTGCAGGAGACAGACACCTGATGACAGACTGGACAGGTGAAGACAGGTGAAGACAGGTGACACGTTTAACGTGTGCGACAGCTTACCTGTACACGTGGTCCTCTTCAATGTGAGACAGCGGAGAGCTGCTGCTGTCCCTGGACCACGAGCTCTTCTGGGCTGAACCTAAAGACTGCAGAGGAGTCATCAGTCAGAGGAGACAGTCTCAGAGACAGTCTCTGAGACTGTGATCAGACCACAGAGGAAGTGCCACAAAAAAAATCAAACTGCTGTTAAAACTATCAGGACTGAACTCTGAGTCTCTTTGAGTAAACTCTTATTTAATTTAATTAATTCATTATTAATAATTTAATTTCCTGTCTTTGCGTCTGAAGCTGCTTAAATAATTAATAAATACTAAATAATAAATAATTAAAACTCGTCATCTGCTTTGCTGAATTACGCAGAAACCTCTGATCTGTCGTCAGCCTCCACACGTGTTTTACATTTTATTATTTCCACACAAACTTCGTTACATCAGCTGATGTACGACGTTCATATTTGACTTTGATCATATTTTTATTTGATTTGTTTTGTGGTGTAAAAGTCACGTAACGAGTCCTGATAATTCTTTAGTTTATAAATAAAAAATATCGTCCAGGACTAGTTTACAGTTAACAGGACGCCCTGAGAAATGATTATATATTATCTATATAAATAATGTGAATTTGCTTCTGTATTTATTTACCTTTTTATCAATTCCCTGTTTATTACTTTACCATTTAATTTATTAATTTTAAAATATATTTATTTTGTGTCTTTTCTATTTATTTCTGCTTCGTTATGCAAATGAGGGGGCCGTCATTAAAGGTGTCAAAGATCGACTTTACCTGCCTCGCTCGACCGAGAAAGTCTCTGACTCACAGCTGATTTAATTAATAAATAAAAAATAAAAAAAGGGATTAATTCAAAGTTAAATAAATAAAGAAGCAAATTAGAAACAGAAATATTAATTTATATAAGCCACATTTATTTTTAAATGGAATAAAACATATATAAAGCATATTCATTTATTTCTTTTTGATTTTGGCAGCTTCAGTCCTCCGTACATGATTCATGTGCACCGTACCTGCTGAGAGGAGTGGTGGGAGTCCGGCTGATCGATCAGAGACCCGTTCAGAGCCTCGGCTGAGGGCGGAGGAGGGACTGGAGGCGGCACCGACACATCCTGGTAGGAGTGTCCTCCGGTGGGGATGGAGTACGGCGTCTCTTCAGACAAGAAGACGGGTCGCTTTGAGATGTGGGACGTAGTGGACTCCAGATCCGCCAGCAACGCGTCTGAAAGATTCAAAGTTAAAGTTTAACGGAGTACATCTGTTCTCACACTATGTAACTTTGGGCTCCTGGTCGGGAGAAGTACGTAACGCTTTACGGCACTAAGTCACACACCACCAACTATTTCACTGATTTTGGTGAAACTGGATCATATTTTATGGAGAAAATGTTTTCTGGTTTTCCCTCTGATGTCCTCCGGCTGCTCCGCCTCAACTCTCTGTGATTTACAGAGTTTCCTGATGGACAGTGAAGTAAACTGCTGACAGCTGTAGCTGCTGTTAGCTCGTGTTAGTTAGCACAGTTAGCTGTTATCTCTGGACTGGGAGCTAAGAGCAGTGTTGGTGTTCTTCTGGGTAACACAGGGGCTTTTAATGCACTAGTGTCGTGCCAGAACCGGAGCTGGGCAATGCAACCAGGCTCAGCAGCTTCTATGGACATGATGGCAGAGGAGAAGAGAGTGAAGAGGATGTTGATGGAGGAAAGACAGACGCCGAGCTGGGCTGACTGCTGTTGGACTAGTCAGTAATATTAGCTGGCTGCTATGTCTGCTGTTGGTGACCTTGTTGATGTTTGGCTGTTTTTGATCATGGGTAATCAGAACAAATACTCGAGTACAGCTGCTGAATATCTGCTCCGCTAATTGGAGACAGCAGAGACAAAGCCCTGAACTGTTCTTGCAAACATCGTACTGGACACCAGTTGGTTCTTTACTGGGGTTGCCGGGTGCGAGGCGACTTCTGAACGTGGTGTCAGGCTGTAAACGGACAATGGCAGCGAGTCAGTCGGCCTCTCATTCCAGCCCGTCACCAAAAAAAGCTTCCTCCTCAGCGCAGATCATCCAACAGTGAGCTTACACCATGTGACCATCACAGCAAACTCATTAAGGCCTTCATGAAACATCCCTCTGAAATCCCCAACATGCTTTTTACCATCAGTCGCACTATAAATAAAACCGTGCTGACAATCGGAGCTACCTGTCCGTCACGTCGGTGTCTGAGGATTCAAACAAAGCTCACAGAAAGTGATCTGAACCCCGTCCAGGGGTGGAGGTGGGGTGTTACCCTGCTGAGTGTTCGGTGGAACGCAGGAACAAAATAGACTCTTACATCACACAATCCATCCGTCCTCAGCCCGTCCAGAATAGACCGCCATCGCCGGCTGCATTCTGTTACACTACAGGGCTCTCAGAGAACTTTAAACTGAAGAGAGACGCAGAAAAACTGACCAACAACTGACCAGAAGATCAGCTGGACAACAAGTAAAGTTCAAATCTGTCCTAACAAACCAGTTTTCTGCAACATCAACAGCAGCAAAGTTTATATTTAATGTAAGAGTCAGAAAGTCACCTCATAGTCCAGAGAGAAATACTCAGAGCTCCAGAGAGTAACGTGGACGAGGTTCAACATGAATCCTATAAACGAGACAGTAAAGTCAGAGTGTGTACTCACGTTATTTTGTCCACCTGCTGTATCTGTAGCATCGTCCACACAGGATTACGTGTGTGTGTGTGTGTGAGCAACAAGAAGAGTGATCTCTGAGACGGCTGCTGGTGGTGGGAGTGGTTAGAGAGCTGAAACTGGGTGGTGGGATCCTTTCAGCGCCGCTTTATCTTAAAGGTCCAGTATGGAGGATTCACAGAGACATCCAGAGGTGTATGTTCACCTCGCTTCACCCTCTCAATCAAAGAGTGGGACGTCTCAGAGACTATGTCCAGGTTTTAGACAGTCTGCGGGGACGTCACGGAGACTACGTCCAGGTTTTAGACAGTCTGCGGGGACGTCACGGAGACTACGTCCAGGTTTTAGAGGTTTTAGACAGTCTGCGGGGACGTCACGGAGACTACGTCCAGGTTTTAGACAGTCTGCGGGGACGTCACGGAGACTACGTCCAGGTTTTAGACAGTCTGCGGGGACGTCACGGAGAAGACAGTCTGCGGGAACGTCACAGAGACTACGTCCAGGTTTTAGACAGTCTGCGGGGACGTCACGGAGACTACATCCAGGTTTTAGACAGTCTGTGGGGGACAAACTCTCAGACGTCTCTACACCTTCCACTCGTCATCATCAGTGTTCGGTCCAGAGGGACGTCCTTCCCAGAAGCTGGACGTTGAAGTCATGAAGTTTGACATAAACCACATGGGAGAGCACGAGCCTATTTAAAGCGGTAAGCTCAGTGAGTAGCCCGTGTCTGTGCAAATGTGCTGAAATATCACGACCACGCTCAAAATAATCTGCACCTGGTGCTGACACGCTAAACAAGGTCTTACTGAAGTTGACTTTGTCGCTCATAAAACAAAGTACCACCTCTGCTTTAAAGACAAAGAGAAGGAGTCATTTGGGGATTCAGATTCAGCCGTCAAAGAAAAGAAATAAATGCCTCGAGGCTAATTATGGTAATGTATTCCTAGAAAGTTCTTTGTGACGTTGGCAGAGAGGTCCTCCAAGAAACCTTCGAGCCAAGACTTCTTCTATAACGATGTCTCTGCACTCATTAGACCCCCAACCCACCCGCTGATACCACACATCTATGACTCAACAAACAGAATATGACCTCCACAAGAGGCCAAAGTACGTGTAATGCCCTGTGTCTGTACTCATTCCCTTGTGTGGGTTGATTTTTAGGTGCTTTTGCAGCAACAAGGTGTCCACTGACAGCATAAAGAATGGACGGCGTATTCATGGGTCAACAAAAACTGGAGCTCCTCAAACGTCAAGCAAACTCCCCATGAATCACAATCGAATCGTTATACCAGTGGATTCGCTTCTTTTCTTTGTCTTATCTGATAATAAACTGAATATATTCAAGCTTCTGTTGGTTACACAATTTAAAATTTGCCACGTTGAAGTCAACTCATCTCAACAAGCTTCAAACTACTGTGTCCGAACGAACCAACCAAGCATCCTTTGAGGAACCACCGGCAACTACGCCAAGAGCTACCTGATCGGTTGAAGTTCAACCGTGATAGATGGTATCATCTTTGCAAGGACGACTTCCCAGATGGAGCTTTACTTTATTACATTAAAATATCAGAGAAACTTCAGCAGATTAATCAATAATAAAGAAGTTTCAGCCCTCGTGTGTTTGTATTTATAGATGGACCAACATGAATTCTGTAAAGAAACAGAACACAGTCAGACCTGTTTAAACTCACTAAAGTATGATTAATAAATCCTTTGCAGCCTCCCTCAGTGATCAATAATCTCTAATATCATTTCCTTTATTTGCCTGACGAGGGCAGCATTGAGTCTGGAACGAGGAACAGAACAACAAGTTTGGTCCACGAAGGGTTCGAAGCATTGAGAATGCAAACATGCTCTGTACGCCAAGTAACAGGCTAATCTTTTCCATTCCAGACGGGGGGTAGGAGCCACGATGGACAAAGTCCAACTCTGCTCTAACAGCATCCTGACTCAATAGTCCATTGTGCAACGTCTGGAGGAATAAAGCTGTCATCAACATGAACATGACTGGGACTAATAATTCAAGACGGGTCCGACCCAACTTCAGTCAGACAATGCACAGAGTTATCCAACGGTGGCTCGCTGCGGTCGCACTAATCTTCACTCCACAAACAACTCATGCTGTGTGGACACTGAACACATTCTTGTGGTGGTGGGTGCATGTACAGTCTCGCCTGCACCCACCCACCCATCCACCCACCCAGTCAAGGCCCAGCAGTGTTTATCAGATCGAAGTAAAGGTACATGGGGAATTCTTCACATTCCTCTTCTGAGAAAGAAAGCAACCATGCGAGGACGCGAGGACGCGGGGAAGGTGGGTGTAAATGTCCAACCTGTCTTAACGGGACTCAAAACTTTTGAACATTCCACCGATGCCACAGGATTTTTAGGTAGAGGAATGCGCCCGAATACAAAACACCATCTGTCAAGTCCAGAAAACGAAAATAATGTGTTGACAATTACAGGAGCAGCTCCGCTAACTACAGCATGCCTTGAATTCCAGGATAAGGGAGATGTCACTGTTTTTACTGCCCATTTCCCACAGAGCAGGGAGTACAGTGCAAACAAGGAGGGGAGGGAAGGAAGGGGGGAAACCAGGGCTGTCTAATCTGTTCTATTAACATGTGGGCAACGGTGATGGGCCACCAGGGTCCACGGCTCACCTGTTTATAGCCAGGGAGCAAAAGAGCAGGACTGGCCACAGCCCCACAGCGAAACCCTACCCCCATCAGGCCGAGCCGGCGTGATATTTATATCAAACAAGACAGGCAGGGGCCAAGAGAGGGGGAGGACGAGGGTGAGATACCGAGAGACAGGGCCGTGTCGAGCCTCAGAGAGTAAAATAAAAAGATGCACCAGGAGAGAAATATCCATGTCAGTGCTCACACCTGTTTAACTCACTATAACACGGATACTATGAGGAAGACACAGGCGTCTTGATGAGGGGCGATTACTTCAAAATAAAACACCTAAAAATACGTCCGACAAGCAGCCCCATATCCGAAACACGACACGCCCCTCGAGAGAACGCTGCCGGGACCCAAAATAAAAAGCACTTCCCCGCAGACCAGTAAATCAGATGACAGGGGAAAGTCTGAAGACTGATGTAACGCCCAGCCACCGAGGACGCATTCATGTCAGAGAGAGTCGCCTTTTGTGCCGCGAGCTGAGGAAGAATGAGGAAGGACCCTCGAAGAAAGGACGCTTTGACATGAAGAGCGTCAAACATTTATTTCAGTCAGATTTGATCATTACGATGTCACACAGTCCACTTCCTTAAATTTCTTGTTTGTCCAATATACTGTTTGTAACTTTGCCATCATCGTCGTCACTGCCTGAAGCTGAAGCTCCTGATTGGAGCGGCACCTGACCCGTCCATCCAACTGGACGATCAACGTCACCTCAGAAAATATTCGTCTCTCTAAGTCCGGTTAAAATCCAGCAGCGAAGTTCGACCCTGATCAAGTACAGACAGTTTATTCCTGATAAAAAGATTCATTGTTGGATCCTGAACAGAACCGGGTCAAGAACCAGAGTTTATTTGGTGTTAAAGTTCCGACACTGATCCGAGTTTTTGAACCTCCACTCGCTGTGTGACTGTCACATTTAATTTACAAAAATATTTCAAAGATTCCTCCAAGTACCATCACAGGGAGGTCGCGTATCCGTCATAAGCTGGGTGGTTCGTGTTTTGTGTGGCGCTCGTAACTTGATTCATCATCAGGTTAACTCGTGTTTCATATCGTCTTTATGTTTTAACGTTCAGCTGATAAACTGAACCACGAAGCCAAACAGTGAAACAATAACTGCAGGAAGTCGAGCTGCTGATCATTTCCTCTAAATGTTTCATCGCGGACGAGTTTCCTGATGTTTGTAGGGACTTTCTAAACAGTTCTCTGTCTGGATTTTTATTTCACTTTTAGTTTTCTTACATCCCTTAAAATAAAGAACGCCTGAAGATCGGTAACTTGTTTAGATATCAAGCAGCCATTAAAGTTTAAAAGAGGTTTAAAGGTTCAGTGTGTCACATTTATTGTGATGTTTTAGCAGAAATGGAATATAACATACATAACTATGTTGTCAGTGGTATGAAATGAGTTTTGTTTGTTATTGCCTTAGATTTTGCCTTTTTTTAAATCGACATATACCGCGGGTCAAGCAACACGGCGTCTGCCATCTTGCACAAGAAGTGTTTGCTGGTCGTTAACTTCTGTTTTCTCAGAAGTTTGAGGAGTTAAATATCGACAAACGGATTATCATAGTTATTATTTAGCAGAGGAAGAGCCAAGAGAGCAACAATCTGTGCATCATCGCAGAGAAAACATGAAGAAGAGAAATAAAACTCAGGGCGGAGGACGACAGAAAACAAAAAAATAAACGTCCATGACACCTTTCACTGAGCGGGGATCAGATGTTTGGACCAAAACTGATCGACTAGACGCTGTGATTAAAGATTTACTCGAGGTATCGAGGTTCATCGTGACCAAACAGGCGGTTCGTGGTCCGATATTAAACCTGATAAGTGACACTCAGGTGTTGGAGGGATCCAGCAGGGTCACGTCGGACTCGGGAAGAGGAAGAGGCTGAAGGCCACTCGACTGAATCAACAGCAGCGTTTCATAGTGAAGCTGCTGTTGGAGCAGCTGCCCCTCCACCAGCTCTGACTCCGCTCATTGTTTTTCTCCTCTTGTTTCCTCAGGATGTGGGGCCGGGTCTGTTGCCTAAGCGATGAGGTCAGCCATGCAGCCCTCAGAACAGGATGGGTGTGGAGCTGCACTGATTTACTGTAGCAGAGCAGGCGAGGCGGCTGGTCCAGGCCCGGCATGCACTAACCCTCTCAGCTCTGGTGGGGTGATGATAGCTGGTGTGGTAACACTAACTGTGCAGCCGACACACGGAGACCAGCGGAGACCTTCGAAGATCTTCTGGTATGCTGCGTAAACGCTGTAAACATTTAAGAGCCGCCGGCTGCAGGAGACGCTGATCGACTCAGATGATTACAGTAAATCTGAGTGTGTTTACAAAGGTGTGTTTGAGCACACATACGCACACACTGTGTGTGTTTGTCTGCTCTGCAAGGTGACTGAAGGTTTATCTGCTTCCTCTTCAGTGTTTCACTCAGACTACAGCAGCGTCATCGTCTTTATATGACGCTGTGACTCTCAGCCCGACACACCCCAAGTTACTGATTCTGATTTGATTAAAAACATCGTTATTCAAGAGAAACCTTTACATAGACAGAGCACACACACACACACACACCAGAGAGGAACAACAAGCTGCTGCGAGGTGGGTCAAGAACCCAGAACTGAACGTCTGAGACGACAGACGAAGACCTGCAACAACCACTGACAGTACAAAGAATGGACCGCGTATCCGTGACGTCGCCAACAGGTTTCTGAAGAGCTCTGGTTGTCTCCATCTTGGCAGTCGTGGATCATGAGTGGACCTGAGGCGGGCCGAACGACGCCTGGTCGCTCAGTAACGACGCCCACCTGTCAATCAAAGCGTCCACGCTCTTAATCCTGCATAACTTTAAGCCTTAATATAATCTGAACAGGTGAGTTGTATAAAAATTCACCGTCAGTACAGTTGTCATGAACGGGGAAATTAGCTATAGAGACCAAAACTGTTTTTTGTACCAGGCTGTAAACATGTTTATTTCTGCTGTGAAGTTGGACATTTGAACATGGGGACTTATGGAGACTGACTCACTTCTGGAGCCAGCCTCAAGTGGACGATTGAGGAACTGGAAATAGTATCTGAAGTATTTAAAGACAGACTTTGACGTTAGGCCCTCTGGTTTTGGGGGGCCCGTTTGGGTCTTTGGCCCTGGGCTAGTAATCCGGCCCTGGATCCATGAACAGACCCTCCAGCCTGGTGCATGTCTGTACTGATCCTGCAGACGAGCAGCAGGGCCTTACAGCTCCTCATCAGCTCGGTCTGAATCTCACACCGTACTGAGGAATTCAGAGTCGAGCTTCAAACCCGACAAACAAACCAGAGGACGGGGACCACATGTGGTTTCAGGGCCACATCTGGGGAGGACTCGTCCCCTCGGCCACGTCAGTCACAAGGTCGAGGCTCGGCCTGGCTGCCACCTGGTTAAAGACTGATGAGAAAGAAATCCTGGAAAACTGAGTCAGAGCTCGCTGAGGGAATCCCCTTCCTCGAGTGTTCAGCAGCAGATCAATAGACTCAGAGCGAGGAGGGGGTGTGATCAGGTTTCCAAACAGCTCCATGTCGACCCGTCAGTCCTCCCCGAGCCTCGGGACGGCGGACCCGTGACGCTCGTTAGCTGCAGAGTGTTTACAAATATTTACACGAGAGGAAAGAGGTTTTAATCGAGGCGTGCACGGCGTTCAGAGTCACAGTAGGAGGCGAGTCACAACCCAGAGAGTATTTGGCCTTGGACCCTGACAGGGAGTGATGTTGGACATTCCTCTGCAGCCTCGCCCCCTCCGTCAGGCCCTGCAGGCTCCGTCTGCTGCACCAACAATCAGCCCATTGAGCGGCCCACGGCAGCCCGAGCGTCTAACACGGCCCGGAGGTATTCTCACTGCGAGCCAAACCCAAAATGTGGGCCGACGTCTCTCCACTTAAACAATTCACAAATCCATTTTACTACAGAGCGTCCGGACCGGGCCGAGTCTTTACAGTCTTTACAGTCTTTACAGTCTTTAGAGACGGTTTATTGTGACTGAACGGGGTAAATATAGAAAGGTGACCAGCTGCTGAGAACTATGACAACAAAATTAGAAGTTCACGGGGTCGGGGTCAAAGGTCAAGAGCCGGTGAAGTGAAGAGGTGAAGCGAGGCACAAAAAATAGATCCAGACAGTTTGTGTTATTGATCATCGTCGATGACGGCAACGATCGATCAGTCAGCTGATCTGACGGAGTTAACTGGTCATGCAAAATAATGTTAGATTAGAAAAAACATTCGTGGTCTGAATGAATAATACACTGAGCATCAGATGGCGTCTTAATAACGAGAATAACTGAATGTTTATCACGTGGCGCATCAGATGTTTGAATATTGTGGTGTGACTGTGAAGCTGTCGCGTGTTCGGGCGTTTATTCGTGTTAACTTCATCTTTGACTGACGTGTGAAAAAAACACAGCTGCTCTGCTGCTGCCAGGAACTGAAGGGTGGACACGTTAACGGACGGCAAACACTTCACCGCGGTTACTGCGAGAGAGACACGATAAAAAACAACACACAGACGATTCAACGTGACGCTGACACAGCCCAGAGTAACGTCTGAATGAAGCTGATGAGCCGACCGACTACCTTTCTGATCAAACTACAAACTTTTCATGCAACAATGTCAGAAAATATGAAGATTTCTGCTTTTATGTGCAGAAATCTTCAGATATTTACAGATGGCACCTTTGACTTTGAGAAACATCAACTTATTTAATCCTCTCTGATGTTTTATTTGGAGGAAGATCTTTTTTTTATTCAACATTAAGACGTCAAACGTGTCAAATATTACAAAATCAAGCAGCTGTTTGACTTTAAAATGGATAAATCAGGGATTTGTCCGAAAACTTAAAGATGTTATTGAACTATAAATAATATTTAAACTGTTTTGATCATCAAATATCAGATTCTTTGTAACTTTTCATGCAAAAATGGCAGAAAAAGCCTCGAAAATATGAAGATTTTCTGCTTTTATGTCTAAGAATCTTTGGATTTTGTAAAACGTGGATGGATATTTCTTCATAATCATCTAAACTTTAAGTTTTCTTCACATAAATCAATGAATAAACGCTGACTGTAGATATTTTAAAGAACTTTTCATGCAAAAATGGCAGAAAAAGCCTCGAAAATATGAAGATTTTCTGCTTTAATATCATAGAAATCTTCAGACTTTGGACGAAACAAAACATTTAAAGACGTCACCGTGGACATTTCATCAACAAAGTTGGTTGCAGCCTTAATTTAAAGACTTTTGACTATTGATGGTCGATAATTACTCAACAAACAAAGCAGCTGGGTCTTATTAAAGGTCTGTGCTGTTGGACTTATCCTGGCACAGCTCGTCCTGCTTTAAAGGACAAAACCAGAAGAAACCAGCAGAGATCTGTGATCTGCTTCACCTCAACAACAACCACCATGGAGAAAGACCTGCCTCCACCCTTCACACACAGAGATGAGGTGTGTGTGTGTGTGTGTGTTTAATTAACACAGAATAACTTGCAGATCATCTGCAGTCCTCTCATGTGTGCCATGTGAATAAACAGAGTTTAACGCTGAGCTGCATGGTCAGCCATCAGGCCTGTTGACTCCACCACTTCAAAGCTGGTATGAGCAGCCTGAGGGGGGCAGAAGTTGAGGAGGTAACGTTAAAGCTCGGTGTCAAAATGTCAGCCAAACATCTCCTCCCTGCGGCGCACACATCCACCAAAAACACGGTTTATTTCAGCGGGCAGAGCAGAAACTTCAAGCCCGCACAGGGGGACTCTGGTTGGGGGGAAGGCTAGCGGTGTCCAGCCGCTAAGTGACAAACTTTAAGAGGCTTAAAAAGTTCAAATAAAGAGTTTAAAATGTGAAACTTTAACTGAGCAGCACCGTGCTGGAGCGTTTCCGACAGAAAACAGCCATCTTCCCCGCAGTGAGGTGACCACACGGCCACACTAACGACACCAAATCTCCGCCGTCACGTTAACTCCTCCACCCAGCTACCCGCTGCTCTCTGACGGCTGGAGTCAAAGCGAACACCCGGCCTCTGACCAACTCCTCCGGGACTTACCTAAATCATCCATGGTGTGTGTCCGGCTTCAGCTCGGGTCGGTCCGGTCCGCTGTCTGCTCAGCTGGTTCTGGTTCTGGGCTGGTTTTCCCCTCCGAACTTTAAAGCTGCTGCTGCTGTCCTCAAAGTTGGTCCGGTGAGCTCGCGGGAGCGCGCGTCAATATGTGCATGTGTACTTTAACTAACGGACGGGGCGCGCGCGCGACCACCGAGACTCTGTGTGAGCGACACCTAGAGGCGGGAAAGTGGAGCCACAGGTCAGACATACTGTTAATGATGTATAACAGAAATATATATGAACATATATACTGTTATTCATCTATAACAGAAATATATATGAACATATATACTGTTAATGATGTATAAGGGAAATATATATAAACATATATACTGTTATTCATCTATAACGGAAATATATATGAACTTATATACTGTTATTCATCTATAACAGAAATATATATGAACATATATACTGTTAATGATCTATAACAGAAATATATACGAACACATATACTGTTATTCATCTATAACAGAAATATACATGAACATATATACTGTTAATGATGTATAAGGGAAATATATATAAACATATATACTGTTATTCATCTATAACGGAAATATATATGAACTTATATACTGTTATTCATCTATAACAGAAATATATATGAACATATATACTGTTAATGATCTATAACAGAAATATATACGAACACATATACTGTTATTCATCTATAACAGAAATATACATGAACATATATACTGTTAATGATGTATAAGGGAAATATATATGAACACATATACTGTTATTTATCTATAACGGAAAAATATATGAACATATATTCGGTTCATAATCTATAACAGAAATATACATGAACATATATACTGTTACTGATGTATAACAGAAATATATATGAATATATATACTGTTACTGATCTATAATAGAAATATAAACAAAGAAAGTATTGGACAATTGGAAACTGACAATATATAACAATATATAACAATATATATAACAGTATGTATACTGTAGTATACTGTATATATATCACATGTACCTCTGTGGTTGACAAGGCACCTCTGTTTCTGTATGTGTACACATGTATGTATAAGAAACATATTGCTTCAAACACATAAGAACGTCATCTGAAGTGCACGTCATAAACACAGTATTAATGTCAGAGCCGGGGACGTGACATTTGACACGTTTAAAACGCTGAGTAGCCGAATAATGTGACTGCTGACTGTACACTAAAGTGACAAACAGACGACTTTTTCATGACGGGGAACTTTTATGTGAGAAAATAAACATGCCAAATGAAACCTTGCTTTGAGTCTCACACATTTTATAACAAACATGCTTCATCATTAAAAGGTCCAAAGAAAGAAGAAACAGAAGAAACATGAAGATATTAACTAAACACAGTTTGTATTTGTATTTATTAGACATGAGAGGTAGCAAAAACAAAGAAATATGTCTCTAAACTGATCTTCAGAGCATGTATGTATTAATATCCTGGATCTGGACATCGAAGATGATGCAAAGTTTAATAATAACCCGAAGAACTCCACACAGAACCATCATCAGATCCACCGTCGTGTTGCTGTTGTGTCATACAGTACGATAAAATACAACACATGTACCATCATCTATTATTGCCTTAAGTCAACAGGTTAGCTGTAAAGGAATGAACTTTGAATGCAGTTTACTAAATGAAAATATTCCATAGAAACCTTCAATAAAATGTGATAAAATCCTAAAATTTAAAGAGTCCTGTGCTAAATAAAACATGTCAGAAGTCGACTGGTTTCAGCTTCCTCTCCTCCTTCTCGGTGAGGGGCTGCTGGGACAGGATCTTGTCGTGCAGCCGGTGATGTTTCCCGATGCCGAGCTTCGGCAGACCTCGGTTCAGCCCCTCCAGCAGCACACAGGACTTACACAGCGCCTGGCTGGAGATGTAGCCACAGCGGCTACATGTTCCCTGCACGGGCATCTTCACGCCGTCCCGCACGGAGAGGTTCTCCCCCGAGTGGATGACATCGATGATGGAGCTCGGCCTCACGCTCTCCAGGTCCTTTAAGAAGGTCCTGGCGTAGCCTCGGTAGGCGTTGGGAGAGTAGATGCATTCGGTGGAAAAGTAGTCCAGCTTCTTGAAGTACGCGTACAGGACGATCTCCTTCTCATACGCGTATTTGAGCGGCTTGCAGCGCGGCACGACCCCGTCGCCCTCGCTGGCCGTGGCGATGGCGGTGCAGCGGCGCAGTCGAGCGATGTCGCCACGCAAGACGTTCATCAAAACCGTCTCCGCAACGTCGTCAGCGTTGTGACCTGTGCAGAAAACACACATTCAACTATGGTTTAATCTTTGATATTAAAGGATCATTTCACTATTTTTCATGTCACAGTTGATAATCAGGACAACAAAATTTAAACTTGGTCGAGTGCAGAGCGAGCGATACTGCGGGAAGCTGTGAAACGTCAAAATACGTCCAATAAAAGTCAAACTTTTTCTGTCCTTTCACTCGATCTGCTGTGTGTCTAACACATTGATCATATATAATCAGTGGACAGAGCTTCAGGGTCTGTGAAGAGGGAACGAGTCGACTTCTCGGTTGATTTATTGGCTCAGGAAACAGTTTCCTCACGAGTTTATCTTTGTCTCAGTCTCTAGTTTCAAGTCTTCTTCCATGGTAAAATGATAAATCAGAGGATGCTTCAGGGCGTCTGAGTCGAGTCTGTCCAGCTCCACACGTCGAAACAAAGTTATTATTATTATCAGACTCACCAAACTCAGATCAAACTGTCGAATTGGGCAGACAGGAACATTTATCCTGCTTCAAACGGAGTCAAAATGAAGTGCACCAGCTTCAGGCTCTCATCCAAATATGGTCACTTCTGACTCAAACTCGAGGACGGTTGTTCACAAACCTGAGGGTGACTGTGCGGTGGTACATTTGGGGTGCAGTCAAATAGTCAGAAAAATAGCTCCTAAGTCCTTTCCTAACCACTTTTCCTTGACCTCGATGGAAAACGTCATGAGGTCAAAAGGAAAGATGTGAAGGAGGGGAGATAAGGAGTTAGGAGAAGACGACTGCTCTTACACTAGACTACGTCATGATGTGACGGTGAATGTTATTGACGTGATCTGTGGTAAAACTACAAAGTCCAGAAGATGGACTACAAAACGCTCATCTGAGATACTTCCTAGATCCTCCCCGTGCGCTCTGACCGTGTTGTTTCATGCAGGAAATATAAACGTGGACAACCCGGTGAAAAATGTGACGTCATCATCAACGTCAGAATTCAAATAATAAATGAATATTGTCCACCTGTCACAGAAGTCACATGACGTGTTTGTTACGCTGGTATGGTCGCTCACCCTCCTGTCCACTCATATAGAAACATATCAGCAAGTTATGGCAAAGATATATGATTAATCAGCAACGGTAACTTCATGATGATCTTCATGGACGTACTTTGACGCTGCACGATCACCAGAAATGATTCAAACCTCAAAACAAAGTCTGCAGCTTCCTGTCTTGACATGTTGATGACGTTTAGTCTCACCTGTACATATCTTGTCCACTTTGAGCATGATGGCTCCTCGGTCCAGCGCCTGCCGCCTGAACACTCCGCAGAAGGTGCAGTTGTTTTTCAGTCCCACCTGCTTCACGATGGCATCCATCGTCCAGCCGTACAGCTCCTCGTACGACACGATCTTCAGCGGCAGCTCGTACTGCTGCTGGTTCCTCTTCACCGTCTCCAGCGAGTCGTCTCGGTACCCGGTGATGCCCTCGTCCACCGAGAGGAGCATGAGCTCCAGGCCGTAGTCGTACCGCTCGTTCAGGAGCTTCATCACGTGAGCGAGCACCGTGGAGTCTTTTCCGCCCGAGGCGGCGATTCCCACCGTCTCTCCGTGTTTGAACAGCTTCGCCGCCACGATGGTCTGATGCACTTCCTCCTCGAAGGCCCAGAAGAAGCAGTCCTTACACAGCGAGTGGCCCGTCTTCGGGCGCTTCAGCACGGCTCGCTTCTCAGCACAGCTGCTGCACAGGACGGGCATGGTGAGTCCTGGAGGAAAGATGACGAGGTTAGAAATCAGTTGTAGTGTCAGTAACGTTGATCACTCACTGAATGTGAGCGATGTATATTCAAATATGACATTAATATGATAAATTATGAGCAGGTGTTTGACCTGGACACAGGTCATTATTAATGGACGAGCTCACTTTGAGTCAGATTTGAAGATTTCCTGCTTTCTTTGGTCCTCTGTGACAGTGAACTCAACATCTTTGAGACGTTTAAGGACGTCAGCAACACTGATCAACACTTTTATGGACCAAACAACTCGTCGATTACTCGAGAAAATCACATTCAAATCAATCAAAGTCAACTTTTATGAAGCTCATGATTTGTTTATTATGGAGGTTGTAGTTAGTGGTGTCGGTGTACGACCCCCTCATGTCTGTAAATGTGTTGGCCACAATAACAGAAACACCTCTCGATCAGCTGTGGGCGGCTGTGGGTCAGGAAGGTGGAGCGTGTTGTAAGTTCGATCCCCGGCTCCTCCGGTCAAAGTGTCCGTGAGTAAAATACTGAACCCTGATTTGCTCCCGGCGCTGTATGAATGTTCAGCTCACCTCGCTCGGCAGCCTTCAGTGTGCGTAATATTTAAAGAGGCCAGTCTGTGTCTATATACATAATATATAATAATATATATATAATAATAATAATATATTCGCATTACAAATTTGCAAACAATTATTTAGACTCCTCCTCTGCTGCATGCAGCCTCATTTAACTGCACACGGTCCTTCATCTGTTTGTCTATTTCACATTTTTAGAAAACTGTTTTATTTCTACTTTTATACAGTTTTCTGTTCATATAGATGTTAGCACAGGTTAACTTATAGCACAGGTATATATTTAAATTCTATGCACATTTTTAATTTCTGTGCAAAAGTCTAACTTCTCTGCAAATGTTCAATATTTTATCACAGGTTTTAATTTAGGACGATCCTGCTACAGCATACAACAGATAAGAGGGAGATGAGTCAGGCCTCATTAATGACATATAAATAAATAAAATGTGTTTTTGAGTTATGCCGAATTAAAGAGCTGAATAAAATGACTCATTAAGCATCTTTAATCATCGCGTGACTCACACAGGTGAAGCTCGTGGAGATAATTATCAGTTTTGCAGGTGAAGCTCGGCTAACGTGTTAGCTGTGAGGAAGTCTGCCGTTTAAAAACACTAACAAACTCAAATTTATTAAAATAAACTTCATCCAGACGAACACAGAACGTTCACACAGCTGATTTAAAAGAGTTAACGTCACTAACACGCGCGTTAATTAGCTGACAGGTTAGTTAACGTGATTAAACGTCACGCGGCACCAAACTCCATAGCAACACTCGGTAACATTAAGATAGCATGCTAAGCTAAGCTAAGCTACATATTTATATGAAGGAGCGTTTTCTTACCGACGTTACCGGTGACGTGACGTCTTTGTGGCGGGAATTTAGTATTAAATGTTGTTAAAGTTGAACTTTTCTCACGTAAACAACGTAAATAAATAACGTAAATAAATCAGCTGTGAGTGAAGCAGCATGTTGTTTCATGTGTCGTTAGCTCTTCTTCAGCGGGAAACAGGACGTGACGGCAGCCGTTAGCCGCGCTGCAGCGCAGCCTGTCGGCCGGAGTCGGCCGGTGCAACATGAAACCGTTAAAACGGTTTTGATCGTCCATTTATGAAACATTTAAATAATTAAACATTATTAATAAAAGTTTATAAACACCTGTGATGTGTTTCTGTTTAATTATGTTTAATAAAGTTCAATTTAAAAAACTTTTTGGCATCCCGGGAGGCTGAGTCAGTTTGGTTAGCTCACCGAGCTAACACAGTTAGTGGTTCGCTACTTAGCAATCTTTAGCATCTGAAGTTAGCTTTACATCCAAGTTAACTAAAATAGCTAATGTTAGCAGTTAGCTACATCTCAAAACTAGCAAAATCTACTACATTAGCGTATATTATCAGTTAGCTATGTTAGCCGTTTCCCCAATACAAGCAAGTTCTATAACGTTAACTTATGTTAGCAGTTAGCTACATTAGCACTAGCTCCAAATCAACTGGATCCTCAGTATTAGCTGTATTAGCTTTTGTTATATTATCTTTACCTCTACTGCTACTTATCAATCTTTCCATCAAGTAATGGTAGCTAATATTAGCAGTGCGTTGCTGTGCAGGAAAAACTAATGTGATTAAGTTCATAACAGCTAAAGTTAGCTTTACATCCAAGCTAACTAAGGTAGCTAAAGGTAGCTACATTAGCTATATCTCAAAACTAGCAAAATCTAAAACATGAGCTTATATTATCAGTTAGCTACGTTAACAAGTTCCATAGCGTTAACTTATGTTAGCAGTTAGCTACATTAGCACTAGCGCCGAACCAACTGGATCCTCAGTGTTAGCTGTATTAGCTTTATTATATTAGCTTTAGCCCTACTGCTACTTATCAATGTTTCCATCATAAAGTCTGTAAATCACCTCGGTAGTGTAACGTTATTCAAGGCTGTGCTTGAACCCGGTCCGGTTCTGTTAGCACGCTAACGGCAGATTCAGTTAGCAGCAGTTAATTAGCGGTTAGCTGCTTTAGCTACTGCATAAAATCTGATCCAGTTTGAATAAAGTTCTACAGTTTTTGTACAGTAATCAGCGAGGCCCGGTCCACAGATGACTGTAGCAGCCCTCATCACGAGGACTTTAAAGGCGGATCGAGCAAACAAACACAAACAGTGTCAGCAGTTTGGATTTATTGGTTTTCTTTAAATGACGCTGTCGTAGATGTCACACTGCTGACTCTTCATGACTGATCTTTAGCTGGCGGGCTGGAAAACTCCCCTCTGGTGCCACTGCATGTCTCTGATGCGCCGAACCGACTGGATCTGAGGGATCTGGGCTCCGAACTCAGCGCTGTCCTTGTACTCGCCCTTCTCAAACAGGTACTGGTAGCCTCTGTAGCCTGGATACTGATAGCCGACCCAACTGGAACAGAACAGAGCAGGTGAGAAGAGGCAGTTACAGGTGAGAGGACGGAGACGTGTGGACGTTAGTCACATCTGCAGGGACTCACGTGCCGCTCTGAACCCGGACAGAGGAGACCTTCTCCTGGTAGCCGTGCGCGTGGAAGCTGGGCACGTCATCGTCTATGATTTCTATCTTCTTCCCCGTGAAGCCGGGGTTCTCATAAAGGACGATCTTGTGCTCCTGGCTGTCCTGAAAGAGGAGCGGAGCGTTATCACCTGAGCGTTATCCTGACGGAGGTTTGCATTCGTTATGAAGTCTGATTTCGTACCACTTTAATCGGGCGGAACGCAGCGATGGAGTCACTCCGTCTGCTGTTGGTCCAGGAGTCCCAGCGAGGATACTCCCCCTTCTCAAACACAAACTGCTCCCCCTTACAGTTGAGCTGCTCGTATCCCACCCATCTGAGGAGGCAGAGGACGAAGAGCTGTTAGCTGCTGTTAGCTCATGTTAGCTCAGTTTGTTAGCCGGGCTGTGAGCTCAGAGCACCGGGGGAGTCTTAGTGTTTGTACCACAGGAGTTTTGGACCACCGGGAAGAAGAAGAAGAAGAAGAAGAAGAAGAGGTTTACAGCCAGTGTCGTGCCAGAACAGGAGCTGGGCAATACATAAGTTAGCATCATGGATCACGTTAGCTGCTATTCTCATTCAGTACGCTATAAATAACTTATCCACTCATAGTGTGCAAGCAAACCAGGAGTCTGGATGAATTAGCTGATGTTAGCCACCCAAGACAGGATTTTGATACGTTAGCTAGCTTTTTTTTTTGACTACCGGGAAGAAGAGGAGGTTTACAGGGAATACTCACGGGGAGCTGAGCCGGTGTCGTGCCAGAACTGGAGCTGGGCAATACATAGTTAGCATCATGGATCACGTTAGCTGCTGAACTCATTTAGTAAGCTATAAATAACTTATCCACTCATAGTGTGCAAGCAAACCAGGAGTCTGGATGAATTAGCTGACGTTAGCCACCCAAGACAGGATTTTGCTGCGTTAGCTAGCAATTTGTTGTTTGTTAGCAAGCAAGTTAACGTTAGCCAGCTAAGACCACAAGTTGTAGTGGATGCCGGTCATTTGTTGTTGTAGCTAACGTTAGCTGGTGTTGCTCACTGAGATTTGGACCAGAGTCGCCTCTATGGACATAATGGCAGAGGAGAAGAGAGTGAAGAGGACGCTGACGGAGGAAGCTAAGAAGAGAAAAGGAGAGAGTGAGCGAGCAAGAAGCCGCCGGACAAGAGTAAATCTGGGACTGACTTTTAGTGGTTGGTGAGAGCTTGGTGAAATAAAAGGCTGAAAGACAGACGCCGAGCTGGGCTGACTGCTGTTGGACTAGTCAGTAATATTAGCTGGCTGCTATGTCTGCTGTTGGTGACCTTGTTGATGTTTTGACACTCACGGTCCACACAGCACCAGTATCGAGCCCACTTTCTCCACGCCTGCTTCCTGGAGGTTGTTAGAGGGACCAGTCAGCTCGTGGCAGCGGCCCTGGAAATTTTCCTGCTCATAGATAACCAGCTGATGGGGAAGAAGAGTTCTGTGAGTGATGCAAAAGTCCAAATAAAGTGTGCAGAAGTGTTTCCTAAATGTGTGTTTGGTTTCCTCTCACCGTGAACGAACTGCCGCCCGTCTGCTGCTGCTGGGTTGCAGGTTTCTGGTGTTCTGTGGCCATAGTGATCGGATCGGCAAGGACGAAACTGAAAAGAGAAACTAGACGTTTAATATCTAAAATATGAGCACAGAGTTACAGCAGTGCAACATGGACGTGAAGCTCTTACCAGAGTGTGCCAGTGTGTTTGTGATGGCACGACGAGCTCAATATATACGGGGCGCCCCGGGGTGGAAACTCTGCCAACAGTACCCGCAGCGTCCAAACCGGCCTGCACACCGGCCTGCCATAGGCCCAGCAGACTGCAAATGACGGGGGTCACCGTGTATCCACACCCCCTCCACCAGCACCACCTCCCACCCCGGGGTGTCAAAGTTATTTCATTAGTTGTCAGTTTTGTGCAGCCAGTCATTGTTCGATATCCCCACGATTCAGCACAAACAGTGCCAAGAGGCCGACACCTACAATGAGAGGCGGATTGTAAGAGAGCAAAAAGTCCAAACACAGCTGGATACTCACACGATATTTAATATTTCTTCTCCAGAAAACAACGTCAAGGTTTCATGTCGGATAAACACAAAGAAAACATCATTAAATCATCATTATTATTGTTTATTTATTGTTTTAAAGGTGGAATTTATCTGCACATTTAGGCAGTAACATCTGCCATAAGTGACACAAACTGCAGTTCCTCTTGTCGTCCACTTGAGGCTGGCTCCAGAAGTGAGTCAGTCTCCATAAGTCCCCATGTTAAAATGTCCAACTTCACAGCAGAAATAAACATGTTTACAGCCTGGTACAAAAAACAGTTTTGGTCTCTATAGCTAATTTCCCTGTTCATGACAACTGTACTGAGGGTGAATTTTTATACAACTCACCTGTTCAGATTATATTAAGGCTTAAAGTTATGCAGGATTAAGAGCGTGGACGCTTTGATTGACAGGTGGGTGTGGCTACAGATGGTTTGTTTGAGCAACCAGGCGTCATTCAGCCCACCTCACATCATGATCAGGATCACATCATCAGGTCACGAGGGGCTGAAATACGTCATGTGGTTTAGGCTGTTCAGACTGTTGCTTCCTTCCTTCCTTCCTTTCTTCCTTCCTGGTGTTTTCTGGTTCACCTGCCTGATCCCCACCACACCTGCACCGATCATCCAATCAACCTGCTCTGGATAAAACAGCCTCCAGCAGAGAGTTTGATCATTCGGCTCTTTAGACCTCTGAGTTTTGTGTTGAGCGTCACTCAACTAAAATACAAGTGGAACAAGAACATTGAAACATACAGCTGCATCTTCTCC
Source organism: Sciaenops ocellatus (assembly GCA_033000465.1). Classification (NCBI taxonomy): domain Eukaryota; kingdom Metazoa; phylum Chordata; class Actinopteri; family Sciaenidae; genus Sciaenops; species Sciaenops ocellatus. The sequence continues at coordinate 1,298,054 of CP136880.1, read as the reverse complement.
ATCATGAATATTTATTGTTTCTAACCGCTGTCTTTGTCTGCGTGGCTCCATTTCAAACCTTCTTGTATATTTACCGTCTAGTCAGCTGTGATCATTTCGTCCATGTTATGTTGTCCAGGTAACAACTGGAACATCTCAAACAAACTCAGTCAGTGCTGTATTCACTTGATTTTTGTGCAACTCCAGAAGCATCATTTGTATCTGTGTGTGTGTGTGTGTGTGTGTGTGCACGTTTAAACATCGCCTCCAGCATGTTTGTTGCCTGAAAAGTTGCTTTTCATGTTCAATAAATAAATAATGTTTTATTATTGATTAAAGAGTCTCCTGCTGGAAAAGCTCCAGGAGTGAGTTACTGCCACAAACGAAGGAGTTCAAGTATCTCGTGTGACGGGAAAATAGAGCGTGAGTTGGATCGGTGGGTTGGTGCGGCGTCTGCAGAACTGTGGTCGTTGTACCGGACCGTTGTGGTTCATCTATGTGCCGGGCTCAGCCTTAGAGGTGAGGAGGGCGAGGAGCTCGGACATTAGACATCACGTGTGACTTTACTGAAGGTGTTTATAATAATTCAGGAAACATCTGCAGCAGTGTTGTTGTCGTACAGGGACTCAAAATGTCAGTAAATTTATAGTTTTTGACATTTATTTGAATTACAATGTTTTACTTTCATTTTACTGTTTTTATATTCCAGATTAAATTCATGCAAACTGTAAAAACTAGTTTATATGCTGGTTTTTATCATGTGAGCTGCATGATGGGAGCTGATCTTTATGAAGAAACAAACAAACATTTAATTATTTCATGTTATTTTATTGCTTTAAGTTGTTGGTGCCGTGTGTTGCTGACTTTTTGTTGGAGGGAGTTGATTTTTGAGGGATTACAGGAAACATCTTTATGTGTTCACTGCTCAAAGGCGCCTCAGTGGTCGTAATGATGCCACCTTATTCACCTCCTAACACTCTGCACAGCTGGCCTGAACCTCTGACACAGTCCTGATCTGACACCTGATGTTCATGAAGAACATAAAAGGTTGTTTGCATGGAAGAATTTAAGAGATGTGTGTTGAATGCAGGAAAGTGATAGTTAAAGATCACAGCTGGCCTTGTGTTTGTTCATTACAGATGTGAGGAAACACTGCAGGAGTCACTGGTTTACGTGTTTTAAATATTACGTCAACATCTGGATAAAAGCCTCCGTGTGCCGTGTGATGTCAGAACACGTGATCACGTCAGCACATGGAAGTGATTTGGACTGAACTCATGACTGAGACACTTTTCATGAGTTCAGTTCAGCTCCTGACGTTTGTTTGGAGGATCACAGTTGATGATGGGTGTGAACGCAGTGCATGTATACGGTATGACATCACTTCCATGGCTGTAAAGCAGATCACGTGTTCCTAAAGCTGGCTTCAATATTTACAGAACATCACCAACAGACTCCGGGTCAAACAACTTTTATTCGCCACTGAAACAAACATGTCATCCTCACTGAAACAAGCAGCGTTTGGCGAGGTGAGGTCGAGGCAGAGGGGGCGGGGTCGTGCGAGGATCCTGCTCAGCTGGCTCCAGCTGTGGCAGGCGGGGCTTGAGGTGCTGGGTCGGGTTGGGGAGCCGGAGCTGGAGCCGGAGCCGGAGTCGGGTCGGTAACGACGAAACAGCCCTTCTTGTGCCACTGCATGTCCCGCACACGTCGGACAGACTGGATCTGAGGCGCCGGGGCCTCCCAGTCGTTCCAGTGCTTGAAATCTCCTCGCTCAAAGATGAACTGGCGCCCTCTGTAGCCCGGGTACATGTAGCCGACCCATCTGGAGAAGAGGCAACACAACAACTTCAGAAGACAGGCAGACAGACGGGATGAACACCAAAAGAAAGAGGGTGAAAGGTGGCCTTACGTTCCGTTGATAGCCTTGACGCTGGCTACACGATCCTGAAAACCGTGACCCCACAAACTGGGAACGTCATCGTCAATGATCTCCATCTTTCTACCAGCGAATGCAGGGCTCTCGTACAGGTGGAGCTTGTGTTCAGCACCATCCTACAGAGGACAAACAGACACATGGACGCGTCTGAGTGCTTCAAAATACAGTCTGAATGAGGACAAATGACCCGGTCACTCACCACTTTGAGAGGCCTTAGAGACAGGAGGGAGTAGCTGTTCTGACTGTTGGTCCAGGTGTCCCAGCGTGGATACTCGCCCTTCTCCAGAACAAACTGCTCGCCCGTGAAGCCGTGACGCTCGTAACCCGCCCAGCTGAGAGGAAACAAGACGACACACGGTCAGATAATCCTGCAAACCTTTTTCTTTTCTTTAAAATCTCAGAGGAGAGCGGATCACTCACGGTCCGGACTCCACGATCACAGATCCGACCTTCTCCAAACCCTTCTCTGTCACATCTTTACACTCTGCAGAAAACTCCGCCTTGCAGCCCTGGAAGTTCTCAAACTCAAACAGCACCACCTGGATCGCACAGGTAAAGGTGGAGGTTTAGGGTTTAGCAGCACCTTCATAATAAAACAACTCAAGACTGAAGCTGGATTGTCGACCCCAGTCCTTCCAGTTACCTTGTACGTGGCTCCAGCTCCTCCTCCCTGGCTCTTCCCAGCAGCCAGCTGCTCCGGGACACTCTGCTGCTCTGACATCACCCCGATCCACAGCTTCTCCACTTCTTTGGGCAGCAGAACACACAAACAAGCAAAGCAGCATCCATCATCAAAAGCCTAAAGTTTATAACTCACCCGTGAACAAGAAGATTGTGGACTAAAGCAGCAAGAATAACACTCATTAGTCCATTAGACCAAAATCCTCCAAACCTGGTTCTTTACTCGATGCAGCTCCCTCTAACTCCATTGCTTTTGATGTCTATGTGTCCACAGAGAGCTTTTTTTACCTGCGTATGCCTGCTAGGATTGGTTGTAGCGTCCCTCTTTTTCGGTGCAACTTGCTGTTTAGTGGGTTTGAGCCATCAGAGGGCAGGGACAGGGGTGGGGGGGTATTTATGGTTTATTTCTGGCCACAACAGCAGAAAAAAACGGGGGTTAGCTGTTGATACAGCAAGTCTGTCGCTCACATTGTGTCCGTAACGCTGCCTCTCAATAGGCAGCTGTGTTGGCACAGGCCGCCCTGCCCGGGCGGACGCCACGGCTGCCAGCGAACGCCGTGATGTGAGGGCACGAGGAGAGAGAGAGCCAAGAGGGTTTTAACAAACAGCCCTGCTCAGCACAAACACACACACTGAGGCTACACCCAGTCTCAACCATGCCAAACTTCCTCACACCTTTCCTGTGAATCTGAGTCAGCATCAAGTACTTGATTCACACGTTTGAGATTAATGAGATTAATAACACGTCTCCTCGAGTGTTTATTTGACTTCAGTTTGACTGTTTGTGTCTGTAGATTTCACCAAAAGGTCATCCAAAGATCATCGTCCACACCGGACCTCAGGTGACCTTAAAAACAACAGGAAGTACTGACGAACCCGCATAGAATAAATAATCGGATCTCCCCACCAGTCAGTCAGAACTGAAAAAGCTCTTCAGAACTCTTGGTTGTACTTGGTTGTAGATCCGTGAAGGGGTGAAAGGACAACATTGTAGGTGGGATCAGTGTGTCTAAGGCCTCCTCCTCTGCCTCCTAGATAGCCTCCTTCACTCTTCTTTCAAACCACCAACTCCCGACCCAAAATGTGAACATCATTGTCACTAAAAGAGCGTACCTTGTCCCAAAGAAGAAAACTGCAGATGATGATGAGTTGTCTCTCCTGCGTCTAGCGGGTTGAGTGGTTGTTTGGTTGCCCTGATTGCCACTGCATTGGACAGCATACACCAGATTGATTTTCTGGGTTTTTCTATAGGGTGTACCAGGTTCTGTCTTGAGTGTGTTGCTGGGTTTCAAGAACCAGACTTGCTTGTTAAAGAGTGAGTTTTCCCTGATACACCAGATGCGTAATGGATGATAATGTTGTTCCGTCTATCGTTCTTCATCACCAACAGTCTTGTCTTTCCTGGATCTTGTGGTCGTTTTCCCAAAAGTCCAGTTGGGGTATCCACGGAGTTGATCTCCTGAGACCTGGTTTTGACCCACGTATCTGAACCAGTGACTGGGTGTTGTTCGGTTCTCCACATCTTCCATGGAGAGAACAACTGATAAATATGGAAATATTCATAGGGAGTGCCGGCTGAATCCCAGCTGTGCTGATATTCAGTATAACTGCACTGACTAAACGACAGTCGTTAAAGTCACATCAGGTTCGGTGTGAACACTAACCCGAGGTGACCTTTAATGGTTTCTCTCGAGGTTGTTCTGTTATACTGAATATCAGCATGGCTGAACAAGTTCAGAGTTCAGTTCTCCACATCTTCTCACCACCCACCAGAAGAAACATGACCTGAGAACCTCCACAGAGTTTTCAAAGAACTCTAATAAGTGATTTTATTAAAATCGTTTAATTGACTTAAAGTTTTTGGAGGAGTTCAGCAACTGACCACAGAAACACAGACAGACGTTCAGCTCAAGTCAAGTAGATTTTATTAAGAATGTTTTCACTTTAGGACACTGGCCAGAACAACACAGTGCAATATACATCTTTACTTTCAAATAAAAAAAGGACAAAAGAAAGACATAAAAAATAAACCCTCAAATCTTTATGACAAAGTCCAAATGTCATGTACACAGAAACCCGGGACAATCACTCCGCAGACTCGGTCAACACATTCACTCGCATTGCGTCCAACAAGTTCAGGAGACGAGACGTGACCGACCAGAGGGGGGCAGAGGTCAGTGCTGTAGTGCATCAAGTGACAAAGTGCTTTAGAGAAGCGCAGAGTGAGCGGAGTGGATGGAAAACATGAGGATTTACAGTTCAGGTGCAAATGTTTTAGAGTTTTATACAAGAAGGGGATGTAGTGATCGAATCGTCCGTCCACTGGAGCTGCGTAACACTCTGACAGCAAAGATTGTGCATGCACGTTCATGGAGACAAAATGGAGATTGCACATTCGTTGGAAGGAGTGTTTGAGACGTCAAAGTATGGCTTATAATGGATGTTTACAGCTACAACCAGTCAACCTGTTAAAGCAACATTGTCTTTGTTCTGATTACTTAACTTTGCTAACAGCCAAACATCAACAAGGTCACCAACAGCAGACATAGCAGCCAGCTAATATTACTGACTAGTCCAACAGCAGTCAGCCCAGCTCGGCGTCTGTCTTTCAGCCTTTTATTTCACCAAGCTCTCACCAACCACTAAAAGTCAGTCCCAGATTTACTCTTGTCCGGCGGCTTCTAGCTCGCTCTTCTTCTATGGCCTTGCTTAACCCAGTTAAGTTGCCCGCTTAAAGCAACTGAGCTAAGCGCCCAAAGTTACATAGTTTGAGAACAGACGTATGAATGACAGAGACACCATTCACCTGATTACAAGTCAGTGTAGCGTCAACATGATTTAAAGTTTGTTACACAGTGCTCCTTTAAGGACTGGTTTCATAGTGTTTTATATATATTTGTGCTGATAAGAAGTGTTCATGATTGACAGATGCAAAGTCACTTGGCCCAGAGTCCCCCTGTCCCTCCCTCACAAAGATACAAAGACAGACAGATGCAGCAGCTGTGACACTGTTACAGTTTGTGGAGTGTATCAAAGAAAAAAAAAACTTATCTAGTGTCGTAAAGTTTTCAAAACTAGCTCTGTCTTTGTTAAATCAACCATCATACAAATATAACATCTCCTGGTTACAGTAACTAACATGATTTGTTCTCTATGTTCCATTAGAAATGTTACCCTATGGCGATACTCGGGACTCACGCTGACCGATAACACGATAAACGACTCGTACAGATTAGTCGAGTAAAAGGAAACTACAGATCTCGTAGAGGATCGGCTGTGGTCCCACAAAAGTTAACCATTTCCTGAAATGGAAATAATTCTCCCTTTTCCAACTCCTCCTCCTCCTCCTCCTGGTCCCTAAAGAAGTGTTCATGTGAAGCGCCTCCTGGTGGCGGAGGAGCTTCGTCAGGTTTCAAGCGTGAAATGAAAAAGCAGAGCAGCCTGATGTTTTTTTTCCTTCTCCTCGCTTGTTTTTTTTTTAAATCCCAAAAAGATCGAGACTCTCCGTTAAAAAAAAAAAAAAAAAAAAAAAGAAAAGGCACCATGCACATTTATCAACCCAGACGGGACGAAAAACAAAAACACAAATAGAAAAAAATACATCAGCAGCTGTCGAGTCACCTCTCCTCCTCCTCTGGGTCGAACGTTAAGGCTTCTGTTTCGTAAAGATTCATCTGTTAAGGCAACCTGAAGAGAAAAGAGAAGAGAACAGCAAATAAATATGGAAATATTCATAGGGAGTGCTGTTATACTGAATATCAGCACGGCTGAATCCCGGCTGTGCTGATATTCAGTATAACAGCACTGACTAAACGACAGTCGTTAAGGTCACATCAGGTCCGGTGTGAACGATCATCGTTAACGTAAAGATTAATCTGTTAAGGCAACCTGAAGAGAAGAAAGAACAGCTGATAAACATGGTAATATTTAAAGGGAGTGCCGTTATACTGAATATCAGCATGGCTGGGATTTAGTCACAGTATAATCACAGCTGTGCTGATATTCAGTATAACAACATGACCTCGAGGACGGTCGTTCACAGCAGACCCGATGTGCTGTTATACTGTGCTATATAAGCACAGCTGTGACAACTGAATCGCAGCCGTGCAGATATTTAGTATAATGGCACTCCCTTTAAATATTTCTGATGTTTAGTTTAATTCAAACTGCTAATATGTTTATTTTTTAATGTTTTGTCAGCACTACAGAAACACTAGCTAACTGCTGATGGTTGTGTATTAATTACTGATGGTTCTCACCTCATTTAACTCTCGTTTTCATACTGACTCAACCGCTTCTTGGACTTCAGCTCTTTCAGCCACTGCGGGGAGTCTTCCTCGCTACAGATGAGACAGACGTGATGAAGGTTAGCGCCGTGATATGCAGATAAAAAAATGCCAATGATAGTTTCTCAGTTTCTAGCTCGTGCCGCGTACCCGTTTTCTTTCCCTCCAGCAGGGGGCAGCACTCGCGCTGCCCGGGGAAGGAAGGGTGATTTGGGAGAGCGAGACAGCTGTGAAGGAGATGGAGCCGGACCTTCGGTTTGATTGTCGGAGTCGCCCCTCTTCTTCAGCTGGGCCTGACGACAGAGAAGAATATGAAAAAATGAACGTATGCTCGATATAAACACACAGAGAGCTCAGACTTCTTCTCTGCTCACTAAAGAGACTTTTGAGATCTTTGACTCCAACTCATGAAAAATGGGAGCAAAAACATGAAACACTGTGACTGATTTCTATTTGTTGATCCCCTGTCTGTGTTTAGTCGTAACAAAACACAAAATTTGGTGAAATCATGCAGGAAATTCACGATGGAGTTCACTTTAAGATCACAGACGACACAGAGGTCCTCAGGTAAGACTCGTCCCGTGTGACCGGACTGAATAAATCACCTTTAAAGCTGAAGGGTCCATCCCGGGGAACAGGGCGATCCGCTGTGGCTGAGAGGCGACAGCAGGACCGGCGTCGGCTCCTCTGGTCGGCTCCTCAGAGTCCGAGTCGTCATGTTTGCTCTCCGCCTTCGCCTCTGTCGTGCAGAGAAACACCACGACGGTTAAAACAGGTCTGAGATGACCTGCAGAAGATGAAGTTTGGCTTCAGGCGCTCACCTGTGGAGTCCCGGTAAAGCCAGTCCTCATTGGTCCCTCCGTCTCCGTCATCCAGCGCTGACGTGCTCTGTCGGGCGGCTCTGGAGGGTCGAGTCCGTGGGGCTCGTTTCTTCCCGAGCTGAGCTCTGGAGCGAAGAGCACTGGTGTCCAACAGAGTGACCGGCACCTGGAGGAAGAGGAAGACAGCAGTGAAAGAACGTCGGCGTGATCGAATGTGAATGAACGTAACAATAAAAAACACGAGACTTACATCGGGGAACGACAGCATCTGGCTCTCGGATGAGGACGAAGGCGGCAGGCCGTCCAGAGTGTCGGAGTCAAACTGGTCGCCCGGAGTGTGAGGCGAGGTGGGCTTCCTCGGTGATGGGCTGAGGTTACTCTCTGAACTCGGAGTGGCCGGAGTGAGGCTGAAAGAAAAGAACAAACACTTCTTAAAAAACTGTTTGAATCTCTGAGTCACAACTTTGATCTAAACGACGGCGAGCCTCCGCAACGCCACGACGAGGACGAACACACAGACTGAACAGCTGGTGGCTGCAGTCAGGACGTCACAGAGACGTGTCCATCCTTTACAGCGTCAGAGGTTTGTTGGATGTTTCGTTGTGTCTCGGTGGTGTAGGTGTGTTTACCTGTCGTCAGTGCGCAGACCTGTCTCCCACGTCCCGTACTGACTGTCTGTCTCTCTCGCCTCATCTTCACTTTGCTTCTGCTGCACCTGAAATCAAGAGACACATTGACAATAGAGTTAGTGGACAGAGCTGTATTCTGTTTAATGTCCAGAAGGGGGCAGCTTCACTGTCTGATCGTCTTATGGAGAAACGAGTCGACTTCTTGGTTGATTTATTGGCTCAGTAAACAGTTTCCTCATGAGTTTCTGGTCTCAGTCTTTAGTTTTAAGATGTTCGTTTAGTAAATTATGTTTCATTTAGAGGAAAATAGATGATAAAGCACGGTAACCTCGTCAGAGACGAGTCCGTCCAGCTCGATACACCGGGCTCACCAAACTGAGCTGTAATCTAGGCGGTGCTGATCAAATCTGAATCCAGATTCTGCTCCTGCAGCGACGTCAAAACTAAGCGTACCACCTCAACGCTGTCGTCCAAATATGGTCACAAGATGGCAAACTCTCTTCAAACTCTTTAGAACGGACGTCCACAAACCAATGCGTGAACGTCAAGGTGGGTCTAATCATGTCTCGCTCAAGGAGAAGGCCTTGTTGCAGGAAGTCAACAGTGGAAACATGAACATAGTAATGCTGTAGTAAAGAGTGGTGGTGTTCCTGTGACTTCAGAGGAGGACTGAGTTAATGAGTCAGAAAACTTTTGATTTCTATGATGTTGTCAGACATCCATTGGTTTCTGGACAACTGTTATAATGACAATCTGAGCTTTTGATGGACGACCTTCGATAGTGTTCAACGGTTCAAACCTCAAATACTTAAAAAATCAGGTCCAGGTTTAAAAACACCAGAAAACAGAGTCAAAACTAAGTGTACCTCCAAATATGGAAAACCCAAGAGGGTGACGCCACAAGGTCAAACTGGAGGCTTCAAAACGGACGTCCACAAACCAACAGGTGAACGTCACGGTGGTCACACCTGGTCTAACCAAGGAGAAGGACTTGTTGCGGGAAGTCAAACGAACGGTTCAGAAAACTTTTGATTTCTCTGTTGGAGGATGGACCGGTTCAAAAACACCAAAGCTAGCACCAGCTCCACGCTCTTGTCCAAATATGGTCACTTCTGGCTCCAAAAAACAAGTTTGAGCAGCTTTCTCTTGACGTCTGAACCCTCGCTGAGTTTTGTGAATGATCGTGTAGATTCACCTGATCCGTAACACGTCATTATAAACAATACAACAGCAGCTGGTTCGTCAGCATATAACAGTGCTGCTAATAGAGCTGCATCCTGTCAGCAGAGTGCTACAGTAAGACGGATAATGAAAGGTGGAGGGATGAGTTCATGGAGACAGGACCAGAGCGGGGACAAAGACGGGCAGACGGGTGGGTGTTTGCTGTCTACTGAACCATGTCTCTTTTAATGAGGCCGGTACAGAGGACATACTGTCTCAGCAGCACACAGAGCTCACAGTCTGCACATGAACTGATAACCTCGGCCTATATAGGAAAAAACAATAGGAAAGCCGCCTGTGCTCAGTCCAGGTTCTTAAACTACCAACGAGCTTCACCGCTGACTCTCAATCTCATCGTGAATCGAGTGTGGCTGATAAATATGAAGAGTTTGAGGCGCTGCAGGATGTCGTTCATCAGTGAAGCCTTTCCTGACATTCAACACAGCGTCAGAGAAAACACTCGAGTTCATCCTCTTCAAGGATTTACAGTTTTACATCACTTAAATACACTTCACAGTCCAGCTTCGACTAACAATGAACAAAACCTCGAGTCCAAATCAGACTGTGGGTCGAACGTTGACTTGAGGGTTAATTAAATAGAACAACCGGCTAATTAAAAGGTTAAAATGTGAGATACATCCGTCTTTAGAGACGTGATGACAGTTCAAATGTGGGTACTTGCAACCGTCTCTTTGTGTTAATTTGGATTTGAACGTTCATTGCTTCTGATCAAGGTGACGGTTGACCAGCAACTCCCTGAAAGAGTGACGCAGTTTCCTGTCAGAAAAACCACAGACTCTATCAAGAATGGACGTGGTATCCGTGATGTTGCCCACAGGTTTCTGACAGTCCTGACTCTAACCGAACAATCAGCAAAGATGTGGATCATTGGTGGACCTGAGGTGGGCTGAAAGACGCCTGGTTGCACAAACAAGCCATCTGTAACGTCACCCACCTTTCAATCAAAGCGTCCACGCTCTTAATCCTGCATAACTTTAAGCCTTAATATAATCTGAACAGGTGAGTTGTATAAAAATTCCCTCAGTACAGTTGTCATGAACGGGGAAATTAGCTATAGAGACCAAAACTGTTTTTTGTACCAGGCTGTAAACATGTTTATTTCTGCTGTGAAGTTGGACATTTTAACATGGGGACTTATGGAGACTGACTCACTTCTGGAGCCAGCCTCAAGTGGACGACAAGAGGAACTGCAGTTTCAGGTTGCTGCTTGGGTAAAGCTACATCCATTCTTTGTACTGTCAGCACAGAGTTGGCGCCACCTGCTGCTCATCTCATGAAACAATCCGTGGTGGACAGAAACAAGCATCCAGTCGCAATTTCTTCTGCAGGATTACTTGGTTTGTAAATTGTGATATATTTGGATGGAAAGTTTCCGTAACGTTGCTCTTGTTGTACAGTGACAGGAAAAGTTGCGGGACGAAGTTCAAACCCGGCCAACCTTCTTACGTGGCAGTTGACGGTTCTGGAGAGTTTTAGACTCCTAACATCTCGTCCCTCTTTATCACACCATCCATTCCTGGCTTGTTGTGCATCCAACAGGTATAAACACCTTCTTTTATGGGTTTGAGTTCCAGCTGGATATCTCTGTGTTATGTCATCCTTCTGTCATCTTACCTGTCGCTGTACGCTGCTATCACTGCTGTCAAAATGCCAAAAAAACAACATAAAAAGAGGCCTTGTAAAAACGTGGTGATAAAAATTCCTATCTTATGTGTGTGTGTGTCAACACACCCTGAACACACCTTCACCTGATCAGCATACAGCGGGAACGTTGCCTTTGCTGGAACATGTTGAAGAGACGCTCAAAGCAGACGTCTCGTTCAGAGTTTATTCTTCTGTAGAATCGTCCTGAACGGTCTTTTGTGCTGCAGTCTGCCTTAATCTACACACAATGTCGAGGTTAAACAGGTTTACAGGTGTAGACTCTGCCACCAACCACAAACATGAGCTGACGGAGGAGGCCTACTGAACCAACAGGTCCAGTAGCAGTGATTTATAGCTGTCAGGAGGAAAGCTTTCCCTTAATAACATTAGCAATAGCCAGCTTCCCCGAGACAGGAAGGGTGTGTCGGGGGGAAACAACATAACAAAGAGCGGATGAATGGAAGGATGAAGGAGAGAAAGGGCTGACTGACAATCTGAGTAGGTGGAGCGACGCCTTGGAAACTTCGATTTGATAACAGACGCTGTAAAGATCAGTAAAACCTCTACATGGAAAAAGAGCGAACAGATGGTCTTACATCAGAGCGAGGAGCTACTGGAGATAGAAGAAGTGTTTACATGAACGCAGCATCCGACACACGAGCTGATAACTCGGTTAACAACAAAGTGCTGCAGTCAAAATGTGTTTGAACGTCCAATTAAACCATCAAAGTGTCCGCTAACGTGACGAGGAAGATGACGTGATCTCGTCAAAGTCGCCAAACTTGATTGACAAAAACAGTAATTTTACCTCGCAGGACAAGGTTTGTGTTATCGTGTAACTTTGGTGTTTCAACACGTTTGCGGATCAAGACGACAACGTCCTGCGACGTAAAATTACTGTTTTTGTGCAGTTAGTCTGAAGAGAGTGATACAAGGCTTCAGTTTCCTGTTGCCAAGAGCCGACTGTCCAAATCAGACTGGAGGTTGAACATTATTAGCTGGCTTTGGGTCTTGGCAGTTAATTAAACGTCTTTAAATATGGACACCGGCGCGTCTCTTTGGCGTTTTAAGACGTTAGTTTGGACTAACTAACATCCGTCGCTCCGTGTTTTGTGAGGTTAAATTACCGTTTTTGTGACTGAGTGATACAAGGCTTCAGTTTCCTGTTGGGAAAGGTTGTCTGACTCCAAAGTAAAGAGGCTTTTAGTGGTTAAAATGCCCGTCTACTGCTGGCGTACTGAAGGTAACACACTGACTGTGGATAGTTGGAGAAGCAGAGCTCCAGTCCAAATCAGATGTTGGAGGTTGAACGTTGACTTGAGGGTCAATTAAACAAGGAGGATTGATAATTCAGCTAGATGAGTAGGTCCTATAGAGAAAGGTGTATGATAGCAACTTAAAAATTTGTGATACGTGATAGAGACGTAATGACCGTCTGAATATGGATAGACTCTTTGGTGCTTCAGGACCTTAGTCCGGACTAACGTTTGTTGGATCAAGGCAACGGTGTTAGTTAGTTAGTTAGTTACAAGGCTTCAGTTTCCTGTTGCACAGAGCTGACGATGGCAATGCACCAAACTTATCGTCCAAATCAGTGACGGGGTGACGTTTTAAATATGGATACTGGTGCAGATCTTCAAACATCTCTTTGGTGTTTTAGTCAGTTGCTGTGGATCGAGGCAGCGATTAACGGATACTCCCGTGTTCTGCGAGGTAAAACGGCTGGGTTTGTAGAGAGTGATACAAGGCTTCAGTTTCCTGTTGGAAAGGGTTGATTGACTCCGAAGTAATGAGGTGAAATACTCTAAATACAACGTACACTTCGACTGACATTGATTGTTTTGTTGCTGTCTCCGTCCACAGACGATGGGGAAAGTACCTCGTCCAAACGAAGCCTTTAAGGCGTTCACATACATCGACATACAGCTGCCACGGTTGTATGGTGGTTATTCAGGGATCTGATGCGACCATTTGAAATACTCTGAGACTATCGACAGCCATAAAAACACATTCAATCTTGCACCACTCCCCATTCTCTCTACTCAATCTGGCTCCGGGTGGAGTGGGAAAATATGCACTTGTGTACACAGCAGTAATCAATATCAATATCCTACAGATATTCAAAACAACTGCTCCCATGAGCACTAATCTCATGTCAACAAATGGGCATTCTCGCCGCATGTCAGAGAGGCTTACATTAAGACGAGCTGGGCCGAACCCAGCAGCACCGTGTTATTCTTTCATTATATAAGTGGTTCATACAGACGGCGGCTCAGCGCTGCACAAAGCGTGCAGTAAGAAGAGAACGTAAAAACATGACTTGGCTTAAGATTTGAACTGGCAGAGCTGACTTAGAGGATTATTTGCATTTCTTTTACTCTGCTTTAACCAACGTGACGACTGACTGAGGTCGACTTTTAATCACACAGATCGATGAATTTGTTGGAGGTCCTGAACTGACCATTCCTAAGTCCCGCCCCTTGCTCTGTGCTCCAATGATAGTTGAGAACTTACTCATTTCCTGTTTCCTGTACTTTAATATGCTACATGTTAGCTTGTCTATGTTGAAAATGCAATCAAACGTCTTTAAACGTCATATATATGTGTATAGTCACAGCTTATGTTAGCTATTGTTAGCAAAATGCTAGCTAGTTAGCTAGCATTTTGCTAACATTAGCTATCAGATGTCATTAGCTAGCTAACTAATGATTGTAGTAGAACCAAACCAAACTTTATATATTATAGTCACATTTTAAATTAGCTATGTTAGCAATACGCCAGCTGATTGATGCAGATTAGCTAGTTAGCTAGCGTTTTTCTACATATTAGGCCGTTTATGTTCAAAGTACAACCAAATTTTCACATTAGTAGTTAGCTAATATTAGCAATAAGCTAGCAAACTAGCCAGCCAAAGATTAGCTAGCTAGTTAGCCAGTCTTTTGCTAACATTAGCTATCAGATGTTATGTTATGTTATTAGCTAGCTAATTATGGATGTAGGTAACTAGCTAGCTAACGATTGTTGTAGATTAGCTCGCATGTGTTTTGCTAACTTCAGATGCAACATCAAGCGTCTTCAAAATGAGTCTTGTCAGCACAGAGGAGTTAGCATGTAGCTACAGGAAACAGAAGTTGCTCAACAGAGGTTGCTCCTCTGTGATTGGAGCACAGTAAAAAGGGGGCGGGACTTAAGGAGGGTCACATTGGTTTCCATATGTTCACTGCTTGTTTTGACTCACATACAGTTCAGACAGTCTCCAACAACTCTGGGCTCAGGGACAAACGTCCACATCATGTCCGTCCCATTCAACCTCTTACTAGCATTCGTCCACTCAGTGAGGGAGGCGACCACAATCACAGCTGGTGATGTCTAAGACCTGTCAACATGCTGGACGTCATGAAAACACCTCTTATCTTTAGCAGTAGTGACTCATGAGGTGTTGCACGGCAAACAGGCGTCACACCTAAAGATAGGAACAACTTCACTGCAACGTATCCACAACACAACCCTACATGGACGTCTAAATCTGTCCTTTACGCTGAGCACAGGGTGGAGAAGTTTAGTTTAGTTTAGCTTAGCTTAGCACGCTTTCTAACACTTTCTGTGATTTAACCTGAAGAACCGGTATGACGGCAGCTCTGCTAAACAAAGACAGACGGCTCACATTGTGCCGGTGAAGAAGCAGCAGAGGGACAGATGGATAACTTCTTGACATGCTTGGCTCCAGACCAAATAGTTGACGAAGGAGCAGCTGTGGACAGCGCCGTTGCTTTGTTTAACCTCAACACTGAATAATGATCGTGTTTAAGGTCGATACATGTGATTAAAGGTAGTCTTACGGATGTGGGGGTGTTGGGCGCGGTGCGGCGGCGTAAGGACAAGCGTTGCTGGCTGCGCAGCGAGAACCGCCGGATGGACTCCCGGCTCCGGGATGCCAGCGAGCGCAGGGAGTTGGTCCTCTTGAAGTCCCCCGTCGCCCCGTCCTCTCCCCTGCCTCCCCTCTCCATGGAGGTGGATAAAAGGCTGAACGCCCCGTGAAGCGATCGACGCACGTTGCCCACCCATCCCGACATCTGAGAGTGGGCCACCGTCAGCTTGTCCCCGAGATACTCCATCACGAACCCGCAACCTGCTGCTGCTGCTGCTGCGTCAGCAGAGGGGGATCATTAAGAGTCCAGTCCGGGGACGCTGGTGTCCTCGGTATCCACTGATGTGTGATGCTGGGTCAGTACTGCAGCAGTGAGGAAGGTGACAGCGACGATGCTTACAGCACTGCAGTTACAGGACCGAGCTTTCTGCAGTGCCGTCAACTCATCACTCTCGAGGCTCGAGGCGAACCGTCTGTGTCGATGTGAAGGTTACGTAAGTTAGTTAGTTAGTTATGCGGGACGCTGCCAACAGGTTCGTCAGCCATCGTGCAAAGAACTCAAAGAGATCTTCTCCGTCTCCGTCCTCCAAAACAAGGCCCGGGGGTTCAAAGTTGAAACATCCATCCATCCGACAAGACTACATCCTTTTACTTTAGGTTAAAGCAAAAAAAAAAAAGCTGCAAGGAGGTGAAGGTGGAGGTGAAAGAGGAGCTGCTGTAGTAGAAACGAGGAAGGTGAGGGAGTCCAGAAAAGGCTTCACTCCTCGCCTTTTTCTGCAGGTACGGGCAGGTAAAAGGAGAAAATGCGTCAGCAGTGCTGCTGCTGCTCTCTGTAACGCTGTAGGACTCACTGTCAAGGAGAAACTGGGTGGAGAGAGAGAGAGGGAGTCAGAGAGGGAGAGAGGGAGGTCCCTGCTTCAGAGCAGGAGCAGGAGGGGAGGAGGTGATCTATGGTCTGCGGCGCTCGGTCGCCTCACACTGATTCATGCAGGGCGAGACGAGAAGTGTCACTACCACAGAAGAAGAGGTGACGTGAGAGAAAGTGAAAGATCACGTATGAATGAAGTCGTCACGTTAAAGAGGAAACTGTAAACACACAGAGTGTTTGTTAGAGACTCAAACTGGGCCACGTGCGCCCCCTGCAGGTCATCTGATGAACTGCTCCATGAAGGCAGGTCTCAGGTTACACACTGACCTCTCTCACGTACCGCCTCCGTCAGCTAAAATACTCGATTACTCTCCTGTAATCGAGTATTTCAGGAGGTTGAGATAATCCTCAAAATTACAGCTGAATAGTTTGAATCTCACAGTACAAACAGGATGGATTATGTTTGATTAAAAATATGGAAGTTTTTCATGATAATCTTTTTTAACCCGACTGCTCCAAGCGGCAACCTTCGTCACCGTGAAGTGAAGCCAACAACATGAACTGCAGTTCCTCTAATGTCCACTTGAGGCTGGCTCCAGAAGTGAGTCAGTCTCCATAAGTCCCCATGTTAAAATGTCCAACTTCACAGCAGAAATAAACATGTTTACAGCCTGGTACAAAAAACAGTTTTGGTCTCTACAGCTAATTTCCCCGTTCATGACAACTGTACTGAGGGTGAATTTTTATACAACTCACCTGTTCAGATTATATTAAGGCTTAAAGTTATGCAGGATTAAGAGCGTGGATGCTTTGATTGACAGGTGGGTGTCGTTATGGATGGTTTGTTGAGCAACCAGGCGTCATTCAGCCCGCCTCAGGTCCACTGATGATCCACGTCTTTGCAGATTTTTAGATTAGAGGCAGGACTGACAAGATGGCGGCACCATATGGCAGTAACACCATAGACTGTATAAAACATGGAACATAGTATCCAGCCGCCACTACCTACCAGCTCCTACCAGATCAGCGGCGTCCCTCTCTACCTTCACAAACCTCCAGCTCTTCAGAGAGGACCTCCTCTACAACACTACCAACAACTGGACATGATAATCAATCATATTAACGAGCTGCAGCCTTTTTTCAGTCCTAACATGAGATGGATCTGATCGCTGCTCCCTCCTCACATTAAACGCCGGGAAGTGTCTCATCACTTCCTGTCTCCAGCTGACATCATCGACCAGAGCGCAGCCTCGACCGGCGATGATACAGGAAGCAGTTCACACAGTAAAACAGCAACATTCAGAGAAACATGTGGACTCACCCAGAGACAGCGTGGAGTCAAACAGGACCACACACGGTACAACACAGCTCTCAGCCCGACGCCCATCTCTGCTCTGTCCGACTCAGCAGCAGCCTCACAACCAATCAATGATGTCAGCACACCCAGATTATCTCATCGCTTCCAGCCAATACAACGTGAGGAAATGAATCTGAGATCAGCTCACAGGCTGACGGTACATGATGTTTTATTTTGAAAAGCACGCAGTCTAAAGACATTTCAGGGAGTAAGTCTGAACAGGAGAGCCAATAAATCATATTATAAGTCATATTTACCTGTTGTTTGTCTTATTTACCTGTAACTTTACTACAATTTGTACAAATGTTGTCTACAGCTGTAAAATATATACGCTGCACTGATGTCGATGAAAATAAATGATGTTGAATGATCCAACATGTGGTATTAACACCTGTATTAACGAGGAGGTACACACCTGTATTAACGAGGAGGTACACACCTGTATTAACAAAGCACACACCTGTATTACTGAGGCGGTGCACACCTGTATTAACGAGGTGCACACCTGTATTAACGAGGTGGCACACACCTGTATTAACGAGGAGGTACACACATGTAATAACGAGGTGGCACACACCTGTATTAACGAGGTACACACCTGTATTAACGAGGTGCACACCTGTATTTATGAGATGGCACACACCTGTATTAACGAGGAGGTACACACCTGTAATAACGAGGAGGTACACACCTGTATTAACGAGGAGGTACACACCTATATTAAAGCACACACCTGTATTACTGAGACGGTGCACACCTGTATTAACGAGGTACACACCTGTATTAACGAGGTGCACACCTGTATTACTGAGACGGTGCACACCTGTATTACCGAGGCGGTGCACACCTGTATTAACGAGGTGGCACACACCTGTATTAACGAGGCATCTAACAGCTCCATAAAATCCAGAATATTTATTAAAGAAAGCTGAAAGTTTATTACTTCATTAACTTCCAAAATAAATAAATATTTATAATAAATATTTTCAGGATGTGACGATGTGGAGTTTTAATTTAGATTTAGATTTAATGATGAGTACGGTGTGATGTCATGCTGATTTCAGATCAATTGACCAATCAGATTGCTCGGACCTGTTGTATAATTTACAATAATTAATTTAACATCATAATTTTAAAAACACTTTGTCCTGTAATGTTTTTTATTACTGCTTACTGCTTTTATTTTGTTACTTCCTGTTTGATCTCTCTAATGTTTGCGTCGTACGGCACCGTGTAAATAAAGTTTACTTACTCACGATGATGTCAGAGCTGTGACATCATCTTCAAACAGCCTTAAAATGTCTGCAGACGACTTTAAACCAACACGAGCACCGACAACACCGACCAGGCCTCGCTCTGACAAACTGAGACTCCACCACTAGATGGCGGCAGAGCTCAGCACTCTGTGTGACAGCAGTGTGTGCAGTTATGACACACGATACACTGAACTTGTGGTTTCACAGTGAAGGACTACAATTACAGTGTCAGTGATAAAGAGCCACCTGAACCCAGCCCTGCATGATCCCATAAACACTGTTTGGATGTGTGTGTGTGTGTGTGTGTGTGTGTGTGTGTTAAAAAACAAACTACTGACGTGAACGACGAGGTTAAAGGTTGAGAGTAACGTCGAGGAAGAGTCCCGCGAATATTACGTGTCTGTTTGGCTGCAGGGTGCGATCATTAGACGACGCTTCACTTCACAGCCGTCAGGCCTCATTAACCGTTTGACTATCAGGAGCCTGAATTTCAGGCCTGAGAAGCCGTTTGGTCCGTGAACATGACGTGGGGATGGGCGGGGGTGAGTCCGGGACGCCGTGCCATCAACATTAGTCACCGACTACTCTAAGCTGTCGGCTGACTGCATTCCAGGAGACACACCGACTGGTTAACATCAAACTGAGAGACTCGCTGAGCTGCACCTGAAGTAGCCGGGTCAGAGCCTGAGCCCGAGCTGCAGCCTGACTCACCCAGCTGTGGCGGTCCTGCTCTCTGTGGGCGCTCCGGCTCCTCATCCTGGACAGGCTTCCCTCCACGGCGCTGCTCGAAGGGGCCGACCGCCGCGACACGCTGCGAGAGCGCATCCTGTTCAGCTCCTGACGACAAACAGAGTGGATCAAACTCAGACATCTGTACAAACATCTGGAGGATTACTCTGTTTTTAAAGGCCTTTAATGATTTTAGGTAGATGAAGAGTTTGTTTGTTCAACCAGACCAACACAAAGAACCTCTGAACAACAGTTCAATAAGAATATAAAGAATCTTTGACAATGAAACTGGAAGTTTAGCATCAAATTTTGTCTCCAGCAGGCTGAATTTAAACAGACGTGTCGCTTTTCTTCAAACTTTAAAATAGAAACAGAAGTTTGGTTCAGAGTTAGTCGACCAATCACAGTTTGAACCTGCAGATAAACTAAATATTTACAGCCCGGAGTCACCGCTGTGAGTCAGGGAAACAAACTAAAGTCGAAGATATTTTTCAGGAAACTGTTTCTTCTCCTCGGCCTTGTAACACTGTTGGGACGTCGACTGAATGAAAGTTTTAATCATTAAATTCTGTTTTTTGATACATTTGGTGTCTGAATTGTTTTTATCTGTTAAAATTGTTGAAGGAAAGTAGAAAAACATTAAATCAGGTGTGTCACTGTCTGATTTTACCTGGATTCAGACAGACGGTGAGTTCGGCTCAGATATTTTATGTTGACCGTCTCTTTCGTTAACTCTCGTATCTTTATTTAAATAAAATTGGTGAAATAAAAGGCTGAAAGACAAACGCTGAGCTGGGCTGACTGCTGTTGGACTAGTCAGTAATATTAGCTGTCTTGTAAAACTATTTCAGACTCACCTGAGATCCCTGTGACCTCCTCTGGTTCTGGACGTCCAGCCTGTTGTTTTGAAGCTCTCTGGGGATCCAGATCTGCTCTGCAGCAGCAGGTGAGCCTCCTGTTTTGGCCTCCGTCCCGGTAAAAGGTGCCAAGAGAAGTGGATCATCCACAAAGGTAGTCCAGTGCCTCTGAGGAGCCTGAGCCCGCTCCTCCTGCCTGAGGAGGAGCTGCTCCGGGCTTGGCCTGTTGGCAGGTTTTCTGGGTTCGGCAACAGGTTTGTCCACGGACATCTCAACGGGCCGGAGCTCCCACGGGTCCTGAGGAGACGTGG
This sequence comes from Sciaenops ocellatus, assembly GCA_033000465.1. Classification (NCBI taxonomy): domain Eukaryota; kingdom Metazoa; phylum Chordata; class Actinopteri; family Sciaenidae; genus Sciaenops; species Sciaenops ocellatus. Next base: position 1,277,590 of record CP136880.1, on the reverse strand, counting down.
TCCATACCGGGCTAGAGAAACCTGTCTGTGGTGGCACCTTCCAGGTTATATCTCTCTCGGGCGTAGGCTGTAATCTTGCTCCAAACCCAGCGTCTACACCCTGAATACCAGAAACAGGAAACAAGTCTTTACTGGGCGACTGCTGAGCCGGAGACGTGAAGGAGTCCAAGTCGAGGATGGCCGGTTTGTAGGACTCGTCTGGTCTCAGCGTCGGCTCCTTCCATCGTGTTGAAGGGTCACCACGCTTGGAAAGCTGGTCGCTTCGGAGCACCGAGTCCAGATCCAACACTTTAGGCCGGAGAGGTGACACCTCCAACCACGCCCTCTCCTGCTCCTCCTTCTTCTGCTTCTCCTTCAGCCTCTGCCTCTCTGCATCCTGCTGTTTGGCGATCAGCCTCATCTTCTCCGCCTCCTCTCGCTCCATCTTCTCCCTCAGCCGGTGTTTCTCCAGCTCAAGGATCTGCTGCCTCTCTTCTTCTTCTTGTTTGGCGATCAGCCTCATCTTCTCCGCCTCCTCTCGCTCCATCTTCTCCCTCAGCCGGCGTTTCTCCAGCTCCTGGATCTGCCGCCTCTCTTCTTCTTGTTGTTTGGCGATCAGCCTCATCTTCTCCGCCTCCTCTCGCTCCATCTTCTCCCTCAGCCGGCGTTTCTCCAGCTCCAGGATCTGCTGCCGCTCCCTCTCCGCCTGCTTCATCTTCTCAAACTCGAGGAGCTGTCGCCTCTCCATCTCTTTCATCCTTTCCAGCTCCTCCTCCTTCCTCTGACGCTCCTTCTCCTGCTGCCTCATCCTCTGGTTCTCCATGTCGAGCTGCCTCTGCCTCTCTCTTTCTAAATCTCTCTGCCTCTGTCTCTCCATCTCTTTCTGCTTCTCCCTTTCCACCCTTTCCCTTTCTTTATCCAGCTCTCTCAGCCTCAACATCTCCTGCTCCAACGCCATCTGTTTGATCTTCTCCGCCTCCTCCTTCTCCTTCTTCTCTCGGAGTCGTTGCTTCTCGAGCTCGATGATCTGCTGCCTCTCTCTCTCCTTCTGCTTCTGTTTCTGAAACTCCAAGAGCTGCTGTCTCTCCATCTCCTTCAGCCTCTCCATCTCTTTCAGCCTCTCCATCTCCTTCAGCCTCTCCATCTCCTTCAGCCTCTCCATCTCTTTCAGCCTCTCCATCTCCTTCAGCCTCTCCATCTCTTTCAGCCTCTCCATCTCCTTCAGCCTCTCCATCTCCTTCAGCCTCTCCATCTCCTTCAGCCTCTCCAGCTCCTCCATCTTCTGTCTCTCCCTGTCCAGCTCCCTCTGCCTCTCCTCCTCTCTTTGTCTTTGCTTCCTCTGTCTATCCGCCTCTCGTCGTTTCTCCTTCTCGAGCTGCCGTTGTCTCTCGTTCTCCAACTCTCTCTGTTTTTCGAGCTCCATCTGTTTCTGCCTCTCCGACGCTCGTTGTTTCTCCTCGAGCTCCTGCTTCTCCTTCTCGAAGGCTTTCTGTCGTTGCCTTTCGAACTCTCTCTGCACCTCTCTCTCCTTCATCCGTTCGAACTCTAAGTGGGCTTCCCTCTCCATGTCCAGCTGCCTTTGTTTCTCCCTCTCAAGCTCTTTTTTCGCTTTCTGTCTCTCCATCTGCTCTCGTTTCTTCTCCACCTCCATCATCTCCTCTGCCATCTGTCCGTCCAGCGCTGGTCTGAGGATCTTCCCTTGAGACCTCGCAGAGAAATCATCAAAGTTTCCGTCGATGGGAGAAAGTGGCTCCTGGATTTGTCCGGTCAAAGCGAAGTAGGTCGCCCTCGGTTTGGGCTGTTCGTCCGCCTGCAGCGTCTTCAAACGTTTCGGCGCTGCAGCCGCTTCCTCCTGCTCTTCCCTTCGCGACTCCTTCAGCATCCCTTTCTCCAAACTTCCCTCTTGTTCCTTGTTCCACTTCTGCAAAGCTCCGACTCTCAGATATCGAGGCTGCTGTTCTGGCGTCGCAGCAGGTTCACTTTGCGTCGCCACTGGTGGCGGCCTGCCGCCTTCTGAGCGCCTCGAGCGTAGCGTCATCGCCTTATCCTCCCACTGAGCTGACGGGATGTTCTCGCTCACCGCTCGGTTCTCCTCCACCGCCTGCACCGTGTCGAAGGCGTGCAGCACCCGCAGAGGACTCGACGGAGACAGTGGCTCTTTGTAGGTGGCGGTGACGAGCGTCCCCTCATCCTCGTTACTTCCTCTTTTGCTGAGTGAATCATTGGCCTTGTTTGCAGGTTTGCCGTCGTCCACCATGAGCACGCTGTGCCTCTCGACGACATTTTCAAACAAGGACGCTCTCACCGTCTGCACGTCACCGCCTTGAACACTTTCCTTGGGAGAGGTGCCAAACGTCTGCCCCCCGTCAGCCCCTTCAGGCGCCTTCCTGAGCTGCTCCTGGGAGTCTTTCAGATCCACAAACGTCCTCTGGTCGCTGGGGGTGAAAGCTGACTCTTCACTCTAAGAAAAGTCAGAGATAAACTGAGAATTGTTAAGTCATAAGAGCAACAACAACCATGTGAACAGTGAAAAAATGTGGAAACCATCAAAGCTCCAGAGATCAGAGCGAATGTGAGCGCAGAGCGAGTGAATGAGCGACTGTCAGAGAAGAAACGGTATCCTGTTGTTCTCTGCTGGCCTCATAAAGGTGGGTGTGGTGCAGAGGTGGTAATCAAAGCCTCTCTGTGTTGACCTTTTCCCAGTCATCTCCTCTCTGAGTGTTTCATAACCGACAGCCGGCGGCGGGAGGGGGGGATGATTAATGCGCCGGCCGTCTTCGGGTTTCACAGCTTTTCTTTTTGTCGCGATGCCCCATTTCCACCGAGGGAAAGTTGAACATAGACGCAAACAAGGCGCCACAGGTGGAAACACCTGATTCATTCAGTGTTTTTTTTTTTATTGTTTTCTATATTTCAGATGAACAGTGAAGACATCAGCTTCAAGAGGTCGTCACCTGGAATGGTTTTCAGTTATCAGGTGTGTCTTCTTAATGAGTTTGAGGCCATCGGTTGTTTTGGCAAGAACAACCCGACTGTCAGTCCAGAAAATACCAACAACTTTGAATGTAAAATCATGTGAAAACCCTAAATGTGTTGGGTTAGGACACAACTGATGGTCTCAAACTCATTAATTAACTCTTGATGAGGCACACCTGTTAATTAAAGACCATACCAGATGACGACCTCATGAATACCCACTGAACGAGAAGGTATGTCCAAACTTTGATTGATTTGAAGGTATGTCCAAAGTTGATTACTCACATTAGGGCAATTATTTTCAGTGTTACAAGCTCTCTATAATTTGATGTTTAAATATGCAAATGAGGCGTTAAATTCAGGTTCTTGTTTCAGACACTCTTTGCTTTTACTTTGGCGGGAGATGACAGGAAACGCACAGGGTTAGCGTGTGAAAGCAACCGAGCTCAGTCCCTCTCTCTTACCCTCCTCTGAGGATCTCTGCTGATGTCATGGCGGTCTGTCGCCTCGCTGCCAAGGTCTGGCGACCTCTCGGATGAAAACCTGATGAACATACATCACACGAGACAAAAAGCCATGCATGACAATGGATCTCCTGGACAAAGACGTGGGAGGACAAAGGCAAGGCGAGGACATGCCGGAGAGCAGCTCTTACCTTTTAGTCAGGTCCAGCGGCAGTGGGCGGGGTTTCAGTGGTGGTTTGGCGACGGGGGCCTGGGTTGGTGTTGTGTCCTCCGTCAGCTGCTTGATGAGCTGTTTGACGCCCACCGGTGGTTCGGCTTCAGGCTCGGACGCTTGGCTTGTGGCGCCTCCTCCTCCAGGAGAGGAGGACGAGTCGAGGAGGAGACTGATTCTGGACTTGATGCTGACCGCCGGCGCGTCCTCGTCTGGCTCGTCTGTCTTTTTGTTGGTTTGGTCGGAGACAACAGGACTTTGCGGCGTCTTCTGGGTTTTCTCCGGGTCTTTCTCCGGCGGCTCTGGAGTGTTCTCCTTAGCGTCTGGACCCGTCTGAGTTTTGCGGTGCAGGGAAAGACCAATGGACTCGAACTTGGACGTGAGATCAGCAGATAGTGGTCGTCTCCCGGCCCAGCGAGGGGCAGGAACCGGGGTCTCCGTCTTGGTTGGACTGTCGAGGAAAATGGCGGACACGGGTCTGGGCCTGGAGCCTCTGGGCTGAGGCCGCATCGGTACAGGTTTAGCTTTTTCTTCTTCCTCCTGTCCGACCTGAGCGAGGAAACCCATGGACTTTGCTCTGGTGATGGAGGCGCTGCCTTTGATGGAGGTCCCTTTGTCCTTGTCTTCTTCCTGTTTGGTGGATCCGGACCACTCTGCAGCTGGGAGCTTTTTGAGGCTCTTGGAGTAGGCCAAGCTTGATGGACCAGGTTTCTGCCTCTCAGGAGGGGCAGGTTTGCCGGAGTCTCCAAGAGAAGGAGCCGGTTTAAACGGCTGAACTACCGGCTTGGTGGTTTGTCCAGACACCAACTTGTTGGAGGTTTTAAAGGAGGTAGAAACAGGTCGGTTGGGGTTGGTTGACGCCGGTTTGGGTTTGCTGGCTGGTTGCTGTGGTTTTGGACTGTTTGGAAGCTCTGGTTTGTATCCAGCAAGGCGGGTGGACTCCGGGCGGGGTTTAGGTTGGGGTTTAGGGGCAAGTATGGGCTTAATGGTGGTGTTTCTCTCCACGGCGAAGGGTTTGGGAGTGAGCCGTGGTTTGGGACCTGGGGCTGGTTTGTTGGGTTCTGGAGTGATGATGTGGGACTGGTTGATCTCGATGAGGCTGTTGCTGGAGTCAGTCAGGGGACTCAGGTGAAGGCGTCCTCCTCCCACCACCGTCCTCCCGACCTCCCCGGGCTGAACCTCCACCTGAGCAGCCATCCTCTTCAACGGCACCTTCAGACAAACGTTTGTTTTATTACAGAGATGCTGCGTAATAAAAATGAAAACCATAAGCAGCCTCGTAGCGCTCGATCACTTTCTAACTGTGGACTTTGTCTTGGGAGTGTCTCACACTGCAGCACAGTTACACACCCGAGTGTGACAGATATTTACACAATGTTATTAATCGCTTCAGTGTGTTGACTGAATGAAACACGATCAGTCAATGACTGAGTGAAGCTCAGTGTGGCTGCCATCTTGGCAGTCCTTCCTCTAATCTAAATATCAGTAAAGTCGTGGATCGTCTGTGGACCTGAGGCGGGCTGAATGACGCCTGGTTGCTCAAACCAGTCACCCACCTGTCAATCAAAGTGTCCACGCTCTTAATCCTGCATAACTTTAAGCCTTAATATAATCTGAACAGGTGAGTTGTATAAAAATTCTCCCTCAGTACAGTTGTCATGAACGCGGAAATTAGCTATAGAGACCAGAACTGTTTTTTGTACCAGGCTGTAAACATGTTTATTTCTGCTGTGAAGTTGGACATTTTAACATGAGGACTTATGGAGACTGACTCACTTCTGGAGCCAGCCTCAAGTGGACGACAAGAGGAACTGCGGTTTTTGGTACTTCACAGACACGGAGGTTGCTGCTTGGTCAGAAACTGCCGTGAAAACTCCAACTGAGACTCAAAAAACCTGAATAATATCGACCATAACTGAACATTTGTGAGTCTTCTGCAGACACAACACGACATCTATGAAGTCTCAGTTCACTATTTTTTGTTGATTAGTAAATTCATTTTCTACATCCTGTTAATAAAATCCTCTTTACGGCTCGTCAGACATCGATCTCTTCCTCTTCACACAGATGGTAACGTTACCGTCTGGTTTAAAGTTAGAGTGAAGATTTCATACAAAACTAAAAGATCAGAAGCGTTTGTTAGTACCAAACATGTCACGACAGCCCGTCAGGAAGGCGGATAAATCACACTCCAACGTTCAGCTAAATTTCACAGCCGTCCATTGACCTCTGACCTCAAGATATCTCAATGAAAATGAGTTATCTGGGTGTCTCCTCTTTACAGACATGCCCATAAAACATGTCGTATAAAATGACCTCGAGGACGATCACAGCCTCACCAAACTGTCCGACCACAAACTAGAGAGCGAGGATGTTCAGAGGACGGACGGCTGTCCACATGAGAGTCACAATAAAGATGTTTCAATCCATCCAATCCACCAAAAAAAACAAGTTTTGACACCAAATCACAGCGTGAACTGATTTTCTGTGCTGTTCTTGGTGTCTTAATTTGGGATTTTTGGAGGTTTTTATCAGCTTGAGCCGTCAAAAACTGCTTAAATAACTTCTTGGTGTTTATTTTTAGCAGAAGTGGAGTGGAAGAGGTTAAAAAAACTCATGTCTCTTCACAGATATGTCACAAAACAAGTGAAAAAAGTAGCTCAAACGAAAATGTTTGAATGTTTTGTGATGTTCCTCGAGGTCTTGGTGTCTTAAAAATGGTCAAAAATCCTCCAAAAATTACACTCAAATTAAGACAGAAAGACCTGGAGGAACGGCAGAAAACATTCAAAAAGTTTTTTTAACCTCTATCACTCCACTTCTGCTAAAAATAAACATATTTACGCCTGTTTTTAGGGGTTAGTGGATCTTGAGGGCGAGACAGCAGCTCAACAGATTGTCTCATAAATCTGTGATAAACATTCAGATATTTAAAGTTTAGTGTCTAATGTCTCAGCATGTTATGACAGAAGTTATTTCAGCAGTTTTTGACGTCTCAAACTGATAAAAAAGGTCAAAAATCCTCCAAAAATCTCAAAGTATCAGTTTATATTTGAATGTTTCTCACAGATTTACGACACATTAGTCTGCCGTTGAGCTGCAGTGTCCGTGTGGCGTGGACGAGGTTGCATTAACCTGTTTTCCCTACAGTGACGTGAAAATGACGTGAAACAGAAAAAGTGCGCGTGAAGTATTTCCGCGAGCTCGAGTTAAATTTAAATGAGTTTCCTTCAGCTTTTACATGTCCGGCTGCACGCTTTGTTTACTCGTCAGCAGCTGAACTGCAGTTTGGTTTTTAAAAAGAGAGACAGAGCTTCTGGTTTGTGTCGGCTCTGTGCAGCTTTGAGGTTGATCCTGAGTCGGGAAGGGCCGGACAACTGTACAATGTCATTGTTTTCTTTATCGTGTTGTTGTAACGCAGGCAAATCAGGCTGTGACCGTGAACGAACACGGGATTCCACTGCACAGCGGAGCGAGCTCCTCCCTCCTGATGAGCGCTCGAGTTTATCTAAAGAAAGCTCGTGATAAAACAAGACAACATCTGTGAGATTTATCTGTTGTTTCTGTAGTCACAGGCGGCGTTAGCCCTTTAAGAGCCTCCTTAATGCTTTCCACATGTTGCTCAGATAAACTTCTCTCACCTTGAACGGACGTCAACCGTCTGCCGTCGAGCTCTGGCTTCTGCTGTAACCGAGCAGCGATGTCATATCACACAGAAGGAGGAAGGAGACGAGGGAGGGAGCCTAGGAGAGAGGAGACAAGCGTGTGTCAACAAGGCGGCAAATCACAGCCGAGCTGCTGCTTCTTCTTCTTCACATGCATCATGTTAACACACACGCGGCCTGAGTAAACACAGTCACACCCGAACATCAGAGCCGGCGGTGGACGTCTAGACTCAAAAAACAAACAGCTAAATGTCATTACGTGCTCTCATATTTGCATTCTTCCCATCGTCACTGCTCACACACACTGTGTCGTTCATGTAAATTCAATCTGTGGATCTATAAACGCTGTAAACACTTCTGCTTCCTGCCTCGTCCCTCCGTCTCCGCTTCAGCTGATTTTAAACTACAAATCCAAAAACTGTGACACGGAGAGGAAACAGGACGGACAGATGAAATCTTGAACTTTAGATGTTGACAGGAAACGCCTTCGCCAAGAAGGAATGCTAAACATTCGCCATGATGGTGGGTCGAGCTGGGATCAGGGGAAAGTGTGCGCCTTATATAGCCTCAGACGGGCGAGGAGAGAGCCTCAAACGTGTCCAACGTTCACAATAATTCATCTTTAAAGGAGCAGAGGGCGACCCGGCTCACTCACTGCCTGTTGTGTTTTGGCACAGAGTGTCACTGTGAGCTGGTCCAGCCTGTTACACAGAGGGCATTTCCTTTAAACAGACAATAGACAGCTTCACGCTGCAGAACAGGTAGAAGAAGAAGAAGTGTGAGACAATGCTTTAAATTACAGACGTGCAGTGTAACGGTGCGACATGTACAAGTTAACCCGTCTGCATGCAGATGATGAGTGATGTGAGCAAGGTGACGCGTTTAATGTCCAAAACATTCAGTTTAATGTGAAATGAAGCAGATTAAAGTGTTAAATCTGCATATTTATGCATCAAAAATGAGTTTTTCTGATCAGTTAGTCGACTAATCGCTGCAGCTCTGTCAGATTTATCAGCATCAATAAAGATATGATGCATTAAATTAAAATTTTAGCTGCTTTATCTATTAAAATGTGAATAATTATGACTTAATTGTGACTCTAAATGCGCTACAGTTCATAAAAAATGTTAATTTAATAAATAAAATCGCAACAGTGGCTGATTTTTATTTATTAATTATGATTTTACATCATTTAAACACAGTTAAAACCAGCCTGCAACAAGTGTTCCCTCTTCCTGCTCACCTTACAGCGGCTCCTGTCGTGGACTGTGCCCGGTCCAGACGGACTTCAGAGCCGGCCTGTTCGGAACCGGACCGCGTTTTAAAGCGTAAAAAAAAACCCCTTAATTAATGTTAATTACTGGATGACGCGTTCAGGGTTTAAAATGTCAATAAAGACTTCAAACAAGAGAGGGACGTGAACGCATCAGCAGCTCGCTGGTTAGCAACACTAAGCTAACAACTCCAGAACTCACAAAATGGGAACAACCTGTCTGTCTCTCTGTCTGTCTCTCTGTCTGTCTGATCCGGACCGGAGACACTTACCGAACTCGAAAGTCGTTTTTTTTTCCTCTTCCCGCGTCGAAACACCTTCAAACCGGGCTCGTTTCTCCGCTTTAACCGGATAATAACGAGTCGTGACAGTCGGTTAGTTCAGGTGGCTAACAGCTAAGTTAGCTGGTTGACTGTCCCGGCTCAGGTTACACTGTTGTTGACAGGACGGAGCGTCAGCACGCACGCGGCAACACACACGGGGCTTCCGCTTAGCGCCTTCAAAATAAAACCAGACACAAACCAATAACGATGGGTTCCGTTAGCGCTTTCAAAATAAAACCAAACACGAGTAAATGATGTCTTCTGGTAATAATTTCAAAATAAAACTAAACAAATATTGCTATGTTCTGATTACCGCTTTCAAAATAAAACCAAACACTGACGTTATAATGCTTTGTCTCGTTAGTACTTTCAAAATAAAACAAACAAACAAAAAAATAAAACTAATAATAACTTGTGTTCCAGCTGGCGCTTTCAAAATAAAACCAAACACAAATTCATATTGGTGTGTTCCGGTTAGCGCTTTCGAAATAAAACCAAACACTTGAAAAATACTTTGTCTCGTTAATACTTTCAAAATAAAACAAACAACTAATAATAACGTGTGTTCCGGTTAGCGCTTTCAAAATAAAAACCAACACGATGTAATATTGATGTCTTCCGTTAGTACTTTCAAATTAAAACTAAACACAAAAAACTAAAAACAAACTAATATTGGTAGTTTCCGTCAGTACTTTCAAAATAAAACCAATAATCAAACTAATATTGGTATACTCTGGTTAATACTTTCAAAATAAAAGGTTGGTATACTTTGGTTAATACTTTCAAAGTAAAACCAAACACGAATAAATAATGTCTTGTTAATAATTTCAAAATAAAACCAAACTAATATGTGTATTCCGGTTAGTACTTTCAAAATAAAAACCAGAGAAGTCAGATCTTTTTACTGTCAGTAGTTTTAATCTGTATAAACTGTCAGTACAGAGCCAAAATAAAGTTTATAATTTAAAGGTAATTCAATAATTCATAATAACTGACTCTGGAAGACATCATGTGTTTGTTTCCTTCACACTATTTTATTCAGTTATTTACCTGTAAGTCACGCTGACTTCCTGTCTGATGTTGCCTTAAGTGTTGCTGACTTGACACTCTTTAAAATGGGACGGTCCCTCCACCCCTGAACAGAAGTAATGGGACGTTTCCTCAGATAAAATAAACAGATTAAAGAAGAGAAGACTTCCTGTTTCTGTGTGACCTGCTCCTCGCCCGGTGTTACGAACCGCTTTGTTCACCGTGTGAAAACATGAACTCAGCGAGCTGAGAGCGCCACCGTGTGGCTCAAAGTAAACACTGCACACACACTCTTTGATTGTGCATAATATTTTATTCATTTCATCAGACTTCAGTCCAAACTGCTCAAATTAAAGAACCTCCAACAAAAACATGTTTGTTTCTTTAGTTTCACTGAAACGTCTCGACGCCTCAACACTGGAATTAAACTGTGTGTGTGTGTGTGTGTGTGTGCGTGTGTGTGTGTGTGAGATGTTAAAGGTTAGTAAACTACAACAGAAGATGACTGACAGGTGAATATACTGGAGCTCTGTTTAATCTCTTTAATACAATACTGTGTTTCCTCCTCCTCCTCTCAGCGGCACCAGTCGGTCGTGTCGTCGTCGTTATGAAATACTCGTCAGCGCTCCGTTAACTCTGCGACAAACACTGAAAAACATCGTCTAAAGGTGAAGCTCCAGGTCGATGACGCCCGAGCGTCCCGCAGAGATTTAAAGGTGCGACGTATCTGCAGCTGGCTGACTGCTCCTCCGATAGAAAGCACCGCGCAGTCGACCCGGACATCACGTGACGGTGTGAAGGATGACACGCGTTCTCTGACAGGAGGTGAATAAATATGGAAACCAAACCCACAGAGCGGAGGCTAGAAGCAGCAGGAGCTTTGGCTACACACTAAAACTGATTTCCAACAGCAGGAAGTGAAAAAGAGCGGGAAAATCAACTCAAAAGGAGGTTAAATGAACTTCAGTGTCGTCTACTTGGTGTGAACCATCGACGTGCTGAACAGAAGCTTCTGCTTCTTCTTCTTCTTCTTCCCTCCTCGCTCGTCTGAAACAGAAGACGACAGACCGTCAGAACAAACTCAAAGCACCGACGCTTCATTCACCGTCCGTCCGTTCGTTTGTCGATGGGTGACTGACCCGGGTCGAGCGCAGCAGGTTGCGGAGGGGAAGCGGCGCCGTTGTCGAGCTGCAGCAGCGCCTTCTCGATGGCCTGGCTGAACGAGTTCTGGAAGCTCGGCACGGGGACCCGGTCCGACCCGTCGCTCTCTCCGTCGCTGTCCGCCGCCGCCGGAGGAGCGAGCAGCTTATCTGCACGACACGAGACACGGCGGAGAGAAAACAGGTTAGACAGGAAACACACACACACACACACACACACACACACACACACACACACACACACACACACACACACACACACACACACACACACACGTATCAGTTACCTGTCCTAACTGAAATCCAGAAACGTTACCTGACTCAGGTTCTGGTTCCACATAGTTCTGTCCTAACAGTCTGGTTTCATTAAATGAAGTTAATTTAATGTTTTTGGTCCTCGCTCTTTGTTGCGGACACGGCACACTGTTCAAGTTTGTCTGTTCTGGTTCTGGACCGTGTCTCGTTCTAAGGTAACAAAAACATAACGAGTCTGATTTTCAGGTGATTAAACGCTGATGAATCTTCTACCTTTCTTTGGAGTCATCCTCGGTCCAGCATCGACTCTGGCTTTCCCGTCTCTGAGCATCTAAACAGGAAACAGTCAGAGAGACAACATGTCAGGTCTGTTTACATTTAAATGATGCTGTGTGTGTGTGTGTGTGTGTGTCTGTCTGTCTCATACACACCTGTGCAAAGGACATGCAGTGGGAGTCGTCCTCCACGCTGCCCACGACGGGTGAAGAGCTCTGACCGTTCAGACTCGGGAACGTAATCCCGTCTGAAAAATAACAAGAGAAGAAGAAAGATGAAGACACAAAGATCAAATACAGACGTCAACTCACTGAAGAAGAAGAAGAAGAAGAAGAAGAAGAAGCTCTTACCTGACGTAGGGCTGCTGCTGAGCGGTGAAGGTGGAGCGAAGGTGAAGTCAGGTTGAACTGGAGGGCTGCTGTTGTAAGGCGGAGAGCCGAACGCTGGGAAATGATGGAGGTTCTCTAATCCGATGTGGACTTCAGGATCTGTGGAGACAAAGACTGTTAGAGACTAAGACTGATCCTGTCAGTCTCAGACTTGATGTCAGCACTTTTTACTTTGGTTCCTCCATATTTGGAGTTCCTAATCACCATATTTGTACATCCTGACGCCACATTAGTCCAGCCTCTGCTTCAAAGTCTGCTGCTGCCATTTTGGCTCTTGTGGATCGTTCTGAGGGTTATCAGACTACATGTATTGTTCCCGAGCTACAAGCTACAGTGAATGTTCTGTCCAAGATTAAAAATGATTTTACAAACTGAGACTAAATATTGAGTTTGATTATGTAAAGTGAAGAAAGAAATTATTTTATTAAGAATTTGTCGTATAAAGTTTATAAAGTCACAAAAGTTTTTTTCAGTCATTCTGGTGACTTTCATTCATTTTGTGAGACTCAGACAGACGTGGAGTCTTCATCGGTACAGAGACGCTGAAACAAACACGGAGAGAGACGTCATGTTGAATTTACAAGAAGACACGACTGATTTGAAGAATTTCTTCTCACTCAACGACTCAAATTGTGCAAATTTTTCGAAGGGAACTGATGAAACTCCGACAGTTAGGAGCTGAATGTTGAAATCTGTAAACAGACGTCTGGTGCTCGAACATGTCGTTTGCATCTTGGATGGAAATCAGACGGCGTGTTTCAGGACTTCAGTTACGTGGGCGGTCTTTCAACGTATCCCAGGATGCGTCCCGGATCACCTCGTGAAGTGTTCTGCACGTTAACGTCAGCTGTATGATTTCATGCTTTTGTCGTACTTACACTTTCCCTGCTTCTTGTTCTCCTCGATCTCAATCCTCTTCTCTCTGCGCTTCTCGTCTCTCACCTTCTTCTGCCTCAGACGCTTCCTTTTCTCCAAGTCATCTGAAAGTTTGGAGGGAAATGTGTAAGATCAACACGTCATCATGTCACAATCTGTGACATCACATCCTGAAGAACAAAAACAAACCTGCGAATGTGTCCAGAGTTTCCTTGGAGATGATCGGCGGCTGCAGAGATAACTCACAGATGCTGAACTCGCACGTGAGCGGCAGATGAGCCAGATAACGATGACGACGACGGATCTCCTGAAACCGATGACACGACGGACAGTTAGAGACAAAACACTGGAAGAACTCTGCAGCAGCAGCTACACCACGATGATCCGAACACTGACCTCAGTGACTGTGTGTCTGACGATCTCCACCACCGTGGCGGTGATGGAGTCAGGACTGGCCTCCAGGCTGCCGTACTCACGCAGCAGGCAGCGTACATTCACAGGATGCAGGAACATCTGCTGGCAGTCGTCAGCTGGAGGACAAACGGTGACGAGAAGGTCAACACGTGAGGATCAGAGGAAACCTTACGAGACCACGGCGGTGTGCAGGTGTACCCACCTTGGTAGAAATAGTAGTAGGGTCCGTGCACCACGCTGGTGGAGGGGCGGCCCGGCTCTGCCTGGGTGGCCGGGCTCTCCTCATCGTGCTGGGGCTCTGCGGCCTCTGGAGGCTCCTCCAGCACGCACTCCAAAACGCCTTCAGGGAAGCCGGGCAGTTCTGCGGCGTCCTCCGGGTCCTCCGGGACTTCAGCCACCTCGTCATCGAATGCAGAGGAGTACTGCAGCACCGGCTGTGAAGGACAGAGACTCCTCTCACTGATCTCACATCAAACACTGATGACGGACATCAGCGGTGAGGACTCACCTTGGTGCTGCTGCTGATGTTGGTAACCACGTCCTCCACGGGAGGAGGAGGAGCTTCATCCAGAGTCAGAGCGGAGACGTCGAGGCCGTCCACGGCGTTCACCTTCTGCTGCTTCAGCAGCGCCTCCTCTCGCTCCTGAAGTCACAGAGAGTTCGTCATCATATGATCATGTGTTTGGCGTCACGGACACGTAACGTCGGGTGGCGTCAGTTACCTGTAAAAGACACAGGGCGCTCTGGATGAAGCAGCCCTGGGCGTCCTCTTCCTGGCTGAGCTGAGCCTGCAGGACGGCCTTCTCCTCCGACACCAGGCTGAGGACCTGAGCCGGCGAGGTGAGCAGCAGCTTGGAGTACGGGCTGAGGCACGCGTCTACAACACACACACACACACACACACACACACACACATGATGTCACACGTATGAAACATGAAGCGTCTGTACGTAGACGTGATTCATCCGTCAGCTCGCCTCTCACCTCCGAAGCGAACGGGCTCCTCCACCTTCACCCACTGCGAGCTCGGCATGGCCACCAGAGAGCCCTTTTCTCTGCGCATCAGGCGCATGGTGATGACGTCACCGGCCACGTACTGCCTGGTCTCCATAGCAACCACACTGCAACAAGAAACCGACTGTTAGACGAGACCCGAACAAATGAAACCGCCCCGAGCTGCCAAACTTCGACTGTTAGATGTTTTTTTGGCACTGCAGGACGTCAGATTAGCTTCACGCTGGTCCTCCTGTCTGCTTCCTCAAACCTTCAATAACCCGAGCTATCCCTTCACTTCCTGTCTTTTACCTCTTGAGGTCGGCGGTGTGGACGGCCTCGTAGCAGATGGGGCACTTGGACCAGCTCTTGTCGCTCAGAGAGAGGTAGTGCAGCATGCAGGGCCAGCAGAAGATGTGTCCACACCGCGTGATGCGGGCTGCCAGAGGCGGGTACAGGCAGATGGGGCAGGACGGCACCTCGTGGCTGTAGATGCGCTGCACACGCACACGCACACGCACACACACACACACACACAGAGTTATCATCAGTGTGTATCAGCAGCGCTCGCACAGCTCGACTGATCAAACACTCACCACTTGCTGCACACAGTCCCAGTTGACCAGCGTGTCTGGATCAGTGAAGTGAGCCTTGTAATCCTGATCATCCGTCACCACAAACTGGCAACTGAAACACACACACACAGTTAGGTAACACAAACACACACACACCTTTAGACGTCATGTGACCTGTGGGCGAGCGCCTTACTTGGCCTGCAGGAAGAGCTCCTTGTTGAAGGGCTTGTGCTTGTGGCCCCATTTGTTTCGGCGTCCCCAGTAGGAGTGTCCTACGTCTCCGACGCCGCCGAGGCCGTTGCCTCCACGAGGTTCAAAGGTGAAGTTCAGCAGGTGGTTCAGGCTGATCTTCTTCGGTCCAGCAAACTGAGCCGGGCTAAACTCGGCCCGGCGTGTCTCTGCTACCTGTACAGGTGGAGAGGGAAGGAGTGAGTGAAGGCGTGTTTGGACTTTAAACTGCTTCCGCAGCACTCCTGATACGTCGACCCATCACCTCACCTCCTCACGTCGTCCTCCACCTGTAACTCCATACTGTCGCCCGCCTCTCTGAGACGGTCTCTTGTCAAAATTCTTGCTTTTCTGTGAACTGGTGCGGCGAGGGCCGGCAGGGAAACTGTCGGCTTTAGGGAAGGAGGGCTCGCGCTTTCGACTGTAGCGCTTGGAGCCTCCATTATTCTTACCATCTACAATAGAAACAAAGAAACGTGTCAGCATGAGCACAGGAGAAACACGCTGTGATCTGGTTTCTTGTAGGCATGTAAACACCTACAAATAATCCCAAACTGTCCACGAAGAGAAACACTGATGCAGAAAGAAGTCAGTTTGAGCTTCATGGAGAGAAACCAGTTTGTGTTTGGTGTTACGAGGCGCTGTCGGTGAAGCAGTACGAACACGGAGCTAACTATGCTACATTTAGTCTCAGAGGAAAACAACGAATGGTCCGAGATTTTTTTCATATTTTGGGGCAATTCGCTCTCAGAATTGTCACTTTATCTGTGCCAATAATGACGATAAAGCACAACCTCGAGTGTATTATTGCTTAATAAAGGTACAGGTGAACCTGTGTAGCATTTTCTAGCATCAATGTGGAGGTATTTAAGTGTTTTTAAAGCCAAGGAAACATGTTTAGCTTCTACCAGAGGTGACAGACTAATATCCACCGAGTCGCCTTTTAATGAAGTTAAAATATGTCATATTTATTCAACACGTTTAGCGTAACTCCATGGAAACCAATAACGGGAGCAAAATTTTTTATTTTGATACCAAATTGCCCCAAAATATTAATTACATTTTATTAATTTATGTTATTTGAGTTGGTAATTAGCAATATCACACTCAAGGGTGTGCTTCATCGTCATTATTGGCACTTTATCTGTGCCGTTATCCATTTATCTTCATTACTGACTGATAAAGCACACCCTTGAGTGTAACCTGTGCCTTTAGTTAACCTCTGTAGCATTTTCTAGCTTCAATGTGGAGGTATTTTAATGTTTTTAAAGCCAGAAACACCTTCCAGACATATTTAGGAAACATGCGAAACATGTTTCCTAAATATGTCTGGAAGGTGTTTCTGAAAAAATTAACATTTTTGCTCTACCACAGTACAGGGGGTTTCAATGTGATGCATGAGACTAATTTATTCATATAAAACAGCTGTTAAACATTAATTACCAACTCAAATAACAAAAATTAACATTTTTTTCCATATTTTTGGGCAACTCGCTCTCAAAACTGTCACTTTACCCGTGCTAATAATGACGATAAAGCACACCCTCGAGTGCATTACTGCTTAATAAAGGTACAGGTGAACCTCTGTAGCATTTTCTAGCATCAATGTGGAGGTATTAAAGTGTTTTTAAAGCCAGAAACATCTTCCACACATATTTAGGAAACATGTTAGGCTCTAACAGAGTACAGGGGGTTTAAATATGATGCATGAGACTAATTTATTCATATAAAACAGCTGGTAAACACTCAAAAAGTGGCTTTAATGTAGGATTGCATTATTATATTGGTGTTTAAATGATAGTTAAGACACAGGTTTATTTATGCAGTGTGTGTCTACACACACACACACGATAATCAGTATTAAACACAGTGGTGTGTGCAGCTCTGTCTGAAGCTTAGCGGGTCAAATGTTTTGACAGCGACGTCAGCTCACCGGATAAACAACCTCTGCGCTACTGCTAGGCCCCGCAGGCCCCGGGGGCGACCCGCACACACAGTGACACATGTACCCGGGGGGGTGTTCACCTGTTTTGGGTTTAGTCTCGCCAGGTGCCGGGCCTGTAGAGCTGGAACGGGGCGGAACCTTGGTGCTGGTGCTGCTGTTGTTGGGGTTTTTCTCCATGTTTGTCTCCGTGCAGTGAGTGTTGTTGTTGTTGTTGTTGTTGAGGCCGAGCTCCGAGCAGAGAGCCGCCGAGCTCTCTAGCATCAAACGGGGAAACGGAGGAGGAAAGCGGGCTGCGGTGAGTGCGGGTCAGGCGACGAAGGCCCTGGTTCATTTCTGTCAAACGCGGAGACCCCATCACGGCGACATCTCGACAATAAAACAAACCCGGGAAAAAAGAAGAGACACGATCTCTGCGTCTCAAGTTATGGAGGCTGCTGGCAGGAGAGGACGAAGGCTCGCCACGCGGGGCCAAGACCCGCGCAAAGACGGTCCGTTTACTCGTCAACGGAAAACAGTTTGCCCTTTAAAAAAAGGCGGTAAAGGTTTTCCAGAGCCCCGGAAAACGAGACGAGACGACGGCTTGAACCAAAAACACAGATCCGACACAACGAACTTGCACTAATGGCGACGGGTCGCCAAGCAAGAACCTCAGAGACCCGGATGTTTCTTCTGCTGCCTGCAAACACGTCACTACGGGAGGGCGAGGGGCATTATGGGACATGTAGTCACCTCTATGAAGGTACAACACAGGTGAACAATACAATGAGTTTAGTAACAAAGTTAGAAATAAAATTATTATATAATAAATAAATTTAATTTTAAATAAATAATAAAATATAATTGAAGTGTGTATATTCATATTTATTTATATAAATAAAGACATTAAATGTACAAATCATTAAATATATATAAGTGAAATATGAAGAATCCATTTTAGATATCATGACAGGAGGAACAGCTGGTCGGATATAATTTTAGTGCATGAGCTCTCAGTCAGCCATTTTTATTACTTTTAAAGAACAAATGTGTTTCTTGATAGTTGATAATATTTGCTCCAAAATATCAGCACTGAAAACACATCTGGTCTGATTTCACCACTTATTATCACAATAACTTCAGTGAGTGAGCTGGAAACAGTTTCTGTTCCCTCACACAAACTGACCAAAGAAGAAGATAAAACCAGTTTGAAACAGAATTAAATCAAAAATCCTGAACAAACAGATCAAAAGAAAACTGATGATTTTGTTGTTTTTCAGTCACTGTAAGTTTAATCAGAAAGTTCATATCGTAGTTTGTTTCTGTGAGATGCTCAGAAAATTTGTATTTTATTATTTTTTCTTTATTAGATTGTTAATTTGTGTGTTAATTGTAAAGCAGTCGTTTCATACTTACAGCGTTAAACAACAGTCAAATGTGTAATGGATGAGAACAGTCAGTGACTAGAATCACATTAAATATTGTTCAGTTTGTTACTTTTAAAGGAGCAAATGTCTTTGTCTCTGTTTTACCACATAACAGGGTTAGTGTGTTCATTTTATATCTGACACACACACACACACACACACACACACACCTCTAACACTCCTCCACGAGATGAAAATAGAAAAACCTGTTTGTTTGTGTCAGGTATGTTGAGACTTGTTCATTTTAAAGTTTCACTTTTGTCGGTGGCGCAGCAAGAAATTCAGAAGGTGAGTGAACTCGAGCAAAACTAGAGAAAGAAAAATAACTACGTGATTAAATTCAAATGAATATATTGATGTTGTTGATGGATGAATATCATTTGATGAACTAATGAATGAACATTAAATCATCAGTTCAATCATCGATCATCCTCCCGTCAGTCGACTGTTCAGATCAGATGAAACAGTTTGTTATTATCACAGTAACTTCACTGACTGATCTGGAAACAGTGTGAACAGTGAAGCTTTACTGTATGAACACTTTGTGTGTGTGTGTGTGTGTGTGTGTGTGTGTGATGAGCAGAGACAAGTTAACAGACATGACAGTTTAACATTGTCTCTCCTCTCTTTAGCTTCTCAAACCCAGCAGTTGGTTTTCAGCTCAATGAGTCTCTGAAGTTTCCAGCAGAGTGACATCATGGCGTCCAGTAAGAGTTCATTATTCTCATTATTATTTATTCCTGAACTAAAAGTCTAAAACTAAAAATGTTTTGGGTTCACTGTTAGAACCACTGTTACTATGGAAACACTCAGGACATTTATTTATATCTAAATGTCTAAGAACTGAATGAATGAAGGATTAATATTAATAAAATAAACAGATGGACATTAAATGATGAGATAAATATATGAAGTTGAGTTTATTATTATACAACAAGTAGGTCCGACCGAGCAATCTGATTGGTCAGCTAGACGTTTATAATGTGCTCAAATCATCATGACAGCACACCTGACTCATCACTAAAAATATCACTCCGCCATCTTCACATGATGTCACTTCCTGAAAATATAAAACATGTAAACAAATATGAATAAGTCCACTGGAAGTACTTTAATAAAGTAATACATCTGAATTTACAATTTCAGCTTTTTTAATGAATATTCTGTGTTATGGAGCTGTTAGACCACCTCGTTAATACAGGTGTGTAGCTCGTTAATACAGATGTGTACCTCGTTAATACAGGTGTGTAGCTCGTTAATACAGGTGTGTACCTCGTTAATACAGATGTGTACCTCGTTAATACAGATGTGTAGCTCGTTGATGACCTGAGCTCAGGTGACCTGAACAACTCGTTCACACCTGACCTCAGGTGACCATCAACAACTCTGATGACAGTCGTCACAAAACAATGAACACTAACAAACTAAATGGAACAACGGGCGGATCTACGAGCTTTCCAAGTATAAATACTCAGACCCCCCACCAGTCAGTCAGAACTGAAGAAGCTTCTTGGATGAGAGGCGAAACGTCTTCACGGATCCACAAACAGTCCAGTTGCCCCAGACTGAACCTTTTTGAAGAAAGATCATGTGGACGACTGAGAACCTTCACAGAATTTCTTATCAATAATAATAGCAATCCAAATAACCAATATTCTCCAACTCAGCCACTTCTCCACAACTCTTAACTCTGACCAAACAATCTGTCTTCCTTTTATACATCCAAACTTTTTCGGTCTTTCCCCACTTTGGACAAGGGGGAATTTTCAAGCCCCATCGCCCCAACACAATGCTAATGAAATACGGCAAGCTTAACATGTTCAAGTAACATCATGTTGTATCTAAATTCTAACTCAATAACATCAAATTAAACAATAGGGAAAATAAAAGTGCAGCTGTGTCATAACTTGCATCAAGTTCAAAAATAGAGAAACAGAGAAAATAAAAGTGCCACTTTGCAATCTGTTCAAAAAAAAAAAAAAAAAAAGACGAGCAATGCATTTGGCAAGATAGGTGAGCAAGTGAACATATGATTCTTAGTTTGTTCCGCTACAATTAATATGCCGACATTAATCATTATTTTGGCACTTTGGTTCCAGGTTACATTTTTTTTGTCTCATATCTAATGTTCTTTTTATTTAGGCTGCATGTAGGCTAGTAATGATTACTTTGTTTGTGGGTGGTTTGTTTTCAAATCACACGCGCAGTCACTCTCTAGTCTAATGCTCTAGTCTTGCTCCACATTCCAGGAGATTGGATCTCATTTGCTTGCGCCGGGAGAGTTGAGTTGTCTGGATAAAGATAGGCATAAAAAGGGAAGTTTTCTCCAGTTTGGCGCGCCTCACATGTCACGTCTCTATTCCCCACCAGTGGGGCGAGCCCCACACTTCGATAACCGCGGGTCCAGACCATTAATACGTGTTCAGAGATATTTACATAAATAATAATAAAATATATACAATATACACACCTATTTACAAACCCATCACCCACTAATAAACACCCCAAAATAAATATACATGAATAAACTTACAGGTCCATATACTGTATATTTGGACAGTGAGGTTGTTTACCAAAATATATTCAAGTTTGAGTTAAATAATGAATATGGATTTAATGTGCAGTCTCTCAGCTTTAATTTGGGGTATTCACATCCAAATTGGACAAAAGGTTTATTAATTACAGCTCTTTAATATGTAGCTCCCTCTTTTTCAAGAGACCAAAAGTAGTTGGACAGTTGACTGAAAAACTGTTTCATGGACAGATGTGAGCTGTTCTTTTATTATTTCTTCATCAATTAAGCAGGTGAAAGGTCTGGACTTGATTCCAGGTGTGATATTTACATTTGGAAGTTGTTACTGTGAACCCACTGAAGCCAATTCTGATATGTGCTATAGGTAGTGTATGTGTGGTAAGTTGTATATGTTGTTGTAAGCTACAACAGCTATCCATCAGAGAGATAGCAGGAACATTAGGAGTGGCCAAATCAACAGTAAATTCTAAGGAAAAAAGAACACACCTGTGAGGTCTGCAACACAAAAAGGCCTGGACGTCCACAGAAGACAACAGTGGTGGATGATCGTAGGATCCTTTCCATGGTAAAGAAAAACCCTTAACATCAAGCCAAGTGAAGAACTCTCTCCAGGAGGTAGACATGTCATTCTCCAAGTCTACCATAAAGAGAAGACTTTACAAAAGCAAATACAGAGAGTAGCCCAGTTCTGGAACAGTATTCTTTGGACAGATGAAACTAAGATCAACCTGAACCTGAATGAAGGTTTGGACCAGCTCTTGATCTGAAGCATACCACATCAACTGTAAAACAGTTGGACTACAAAACACTCATCTGAGATACTTACTAGATACTCCCCGTGCGCTCTGACCGTATCTAGTAAGTATCTCAGATGAGTGTTTTGTAGTCCATCTTCTGGACATCACATCAATAACATTCACCGTCGCTTCATGACGTAGTCTAGTGTAAGAGCAGTCGGATTCTCTGAACAACACGGTCGTCCTTATCACCTCTCCTTCACATCTTTACTTGACCTCATGATGTTTTTCATCGAGGTTTCACCCTCGGAATAGAAGGTATGAAGGCATCTGGTGGACAGGTAAAGAAGAGAGGGACAGAGAGGCTTTCCTTCCCACCATGTTTTTAGAGTAGCTCAGAACAAACCAACCAAACAGTCGCACTAAATAAATCCTTTTGCTGGATGGGCGAGCTGTATTCTCCACTTCACCATTTCACCACTAGATGCCACTAAATCCTTTAAAACACCAGACGTTTGTCACAAGAAGAAAGAAGAGGAAGAGTAATTATGAAGCAAAATAAAAAGTAAATAAATAAAATAAGAAAAAATAACTAACTCAATAAATAAAAATAAATAGGTAAAAACTAAGATAAATGAAATAAAATAATAAAAAATATATTAATAATAGTAACAACAACAGCGACAACATAGATGGTGGCTAAGCAAAATTCTCCAAAGAGGAATTCAAACAGGCGTCTCTTCCCAACAGTGTCCTATCACATCATCCCATCTATCTAACACCCGAGTATCGTTAAATACAAATCCATCTTTGCACAAGTGTCCATAATCAACTTCAGACTTTCAGTCATTCGCTCCATCATGTAGACATTGACCTATAGTTGGCGGTTTGTCATCCAGTTCACTGTAATCATTTTCTTTGCTACTAGTAAAAGAACCCTCAGTATATATCGCTGATCCGCATTATATAGATCTTTGGGTATAGATTAGATTAGATTAGAAATACTTTATTAATCCTGAACTGGGAAATTTCATTGCAACAGCATTTCACCCGTAGACAATACACCAATACAAATACACCACAATGTAAAATAGAATAAAAAAGAACAACCTAGATAAATAAGAACTAGGCATATTAAAGTAGTAGTATAAATATAAAATATAAGATGAAACATACTGAAATAAAATTAGTAATACAAAATATAAAATTCAAGTATACAAATAAAATAAATATCGTATTCAACCAGAATGTACAAGTGTGCCGTATCGAATGTACAATAAGCTCTAGCTATTGTTGTATAATGTGATGGCATGTGGCAGGAAAGATTTCCTGTATCTGTCCCTTCGACAGCGGAGCTGGAGCAGCCTGTGGGAGAAAGTGCTCCGCTGGCTGAGCACTGTGTGATGGAGAGGGTGCTGTTCATTGTCTATGATGGATAACAGTTTATTCAGCGTCCTCCTCTCCACCACGGTCTCAAAAGACTCCAACCTGAGACCAAGTGCAGAGCCAGTCTTCTTAATGATTTTATCCAGTCTGTTAGTGTTGCTGGCTCTGATGCTGCTGCCCCAACACACAGCAGCAAAGAAAATGGCACTGGCAACAACAGTGTGATAAAATATCGCCAACATCTTGCTGCACACGTTGAAGGATCTCAGCTTCCTCAGGAAATAGAGTCTGCTCATCCCCTTCTTGCACACAGCCTCAGTATTAGATACCCAGTCCAGTTTGTTGCCGATTACCACTCCCAGGTACTTGTAATCCTCCACCTCCTCCACCTCCTCCCCCCTGATCCGCAGTGGATCCCAACAAAAACAACATTGGCTCTGGAGTGACATCTACCTCTTAAATAATATCAATTTCCTTTTTAATGTTGTCCCAAAATCCTTGTATTACTGGACAGTCCCAAAAAAAAATTACAAAAATATTTCCACAATTTCGCCAACCTAATGCTACATTGGGATTTTTCACATATAGAGAGATGATGAAGGGAATATTGAAATATCTGATCTTTACTTTCCAGTCAAATTCTTTCCACAGTTGGCTGCTAATTCCCTTATGACAACCTGTCCATATGTCCATCCATGAAGAACCTTCAATCATAACATTTAATTCTAATTCTCATTTTTCCTTGATGTGGTTCGTGTTTTATGAAGTGTCAAACTATGATTGATTTTTGATTTGTAAAACTTTATCAGTGTGTGTTCTTGTCCTCTCTTCCATGTTGTTAGTTATACACAGACTGATTACAGAATATGAAGGTGTAGATGACTGAATGAATATTTATATTTGTGTCCTCACACAGATGATGTGCAGCCCCTGAAGTGCAGCAAAAGTAATGAATATCTGCCACCTGACAGTGAGTCCAACTGAGATCGAGCTGATCTGGTTCATCATAAGATCTGAATTTACAGTGATTCATAAAGAATGATGATTTAACTGAATATTTTTTGTTTAAAGTTCAACACCAAAATAAAATAAATAACTTATGTCACATTTAATGTTCTAAAAAGAAGAAAATAAGTTGTGATTTCTCACAAGTTCTAAATCCAGTTTAGAGCAAATCTCCACTTGATTTAACTTTTCTAATTCAGTGTTTCCTCTTTTCAGTGTCTGAGCTGAGGGTTGTTCTTCTGGGGAACAGCTGGTCTCAGAGGAGTTCAGTGGGGAACTTCATACTGGGAGAGACTGTGTTCAACACTGAGGAAGAACCAGACTACATTCTGAGAATCAGTGGACCATTGGAGGAGAAAAAAATAGTTCTCATCAACACCCCAGATCTGCTGCATCCAAACATCTCTGAAGACAAACTGACAGAACATGTGAAAACCTGTGAGAGACTCTCTGATCCTGGACCTCATGTGTTCCTGCTGGTTCTACAGCCTGAAGACTTCACTGAGGAACACAAACTGAAGCTCTGCAGAGTCCTTCAACTCTTCAGTGATCAATCATTTGATCATTCACTGGTTCTGATATCAACACCCAGAGAGGAGAGTCCAGGATTCATGGAAAAATACATGAAACACTGTCCATTAAAAGACATGATCAGAAAATGTAGAGACAGACATTTGAATCAGAGGAACATTGAACATTCAGAGCTGTTAACACGTTTGGGTCAAATTGTAAAGAAGAACAATGGAGAGCACGTCAACTATGATGTGTTTGAAGACGCACCATCGACTTTACCAGGAGATCATCAAAGACGAAAACAACAGGAAACACAGACTTCTATCAGAGATGCTGTTAAATCTGCTGGTAAGTGCAGAAACCATTCTGACTTTGTTCACATGAATCTTCTTTCTTTTTTTTTTTTTATTTAGAATCACTATTATCACTTTACACAGTTTCCATTGCTTACAAAGTTATACAGTGATCCCACTTTTTTTTTTTTTATGGAATATACATATATTAACAAAACAAAACATATACAACATATATTAAAAAAGAAAGAAGAAAAAAAACAAACAAACAAACAAAAAAAAAAAAAAAAAAAAAAAAAATTAAACAAAAGAAGGGCGTTTAGGTGCAATATACCTTTTCCACTTTTCCCAAATTTCCTCAAATTTATTTTTCTGTAACCTCACAGAGAAGGTGATTCTTTCCATCACAAAGATGTCATAAATAATATCATACCAGTCCTCTATAGATGGGCTGTTTGGCTTAAGCCATTTCTTTGTAATTGCTTTTCTCGCTGCTACACTTAGTAGACCGAGCAGGTATTTTGTTTTAACATTAGCAGATGTTGAATGTTGATACCCAAAGAAAAGTTCATTCCAATTAAAAGGAACTTTCGTCCCAAATATTATCACTAATTCTGTGTGGATCTTACGCCAGAAAGCATTTACGACTGGACAGGCCCAAAACAAATGATAATGATTCGCTTCTTGAGAGCCACATTTTCTCCAGCAGCTGGAGGAACCTAAGTAATGGGGCTGTTGAACAGGTGAAATAAAATATCTACTAAGACTCTTCCAGCCAAACACTCTCCAAGAGGTTGAGCTTGATATCTTCCATTGGAATTCACAATATTTTATCCAAGTTTCCTCTGTAATAGAGCTATTAGTTTCCCTTTCCCATTTTTGTTTAATGTAGGTACTACTAATTGTCTTAATTCCTTGAAGTGCCTTGTAAAGTCTCGAGATTATTCTAAACCCTGGGTTAACCCCATAGGCACTAATAAAAACATTTACCAAGTCATTCTCAAACACGTTTTGGCTTTCAGGAATAGAACCATTAATATAGTGGCGTACCTGAAGAAATCTAAAGAAATCACTATTATTTAGGCCATGTCGTCTCTTCAAAACTTCAAAACTGTTCACTGACCCCTGACTAAAAAAGGTGCAATATGCAGAGAGGCCTTGATTAGCCCATTTCTTATAACTAATATCTAATTTTCTTGGAGAAAAGTCGAGGTCATATGGGCACCATCTCAAGATCCTTATCTCTTCAAGTAGGCCGCTTTTACCGACAACGCCTAGCCAAGTTTTCAGACTTAAGTTGATCCATTTATTGCTTGTTTCCATAAAATTTCTAATCAATCTTTTATCTCCTAACCTTGCCTGAATGGGGATTTCCCCTGACATTCTTTCTTCAATTTCTTTCCATCTCGCCTGGTAATTGGAGTCGCACCAACAAAACAAAATCCTCAATTGGGTTGAAGTATAATACTGTTTTAAACATGGAAGTGCTAACCCCCCCCCTATCCTTCGCTAATTGGAGAGTTTGAAATTTTATCCTTGGTTTTCTCCCCTGCCAAATAAATCTTGATAGTTGCTTATCCCATTCATTAAACTGTTTATCACTTATTTCGACTGGAAGAGTCTGAAACAAGTACAATATTCTAGGTAAAATATTCATTTTTACTAATTCAATGCGTGACTCGAAACTCAAAATTGGAATTAAATTCCACCTCCTTATATCTTCCTGTATTTTCTGGTTCAGTTGGTTGAAATTTAAGTCATACAACTATGCTGAATCTTTAGCGATGTTTACCCCTAAATATCTCATATACTCTAAGTCCCAATTTAGTTGAAAAAAGGAGCTTATATTTTGGCTAGGCCTATAATTAAAACTAAGTATTTGAGTCTTTTGAATGTTTATTTTGTATCCTGAGACTGCGCCAAAAACATCTAAAAAAGAGATTAGTTTTACTATTGCAGTCTCTGGGTGTGACAAACTAATTAAAATGTCATCGGCAAACAGAGAAATTTTATGTTCTCGTCCTAGCATGTTTATACCTATAATGCTATTGTCCTGTGTAACGCCTAGGCTTAAAGCTTCAATAAATAATGCAAAAAGTAAAGGACTTATAGGACAGCCTTGTCTAGTTCCTCTTTCTAGGACAATTGAGTTTGAGACGTTACCGTTTATTTTTATTCTTGCCCTTGGGTTATTATATAATGCCCGAATAGTTGCGATGAAGGTTTGATGGAATCCGAATTTCTGTAATACTCTATATAAAAACTCCCAACTGACCCGATCAAAAGCCTTTTCTGCATCAAGGCTCAGCAGTACTGCCTGGATATTATTGTTTTTTATATGTTCAATCAAATGAAGTATTCGGCGGATATTGTCCTGTGTCTGCCTTTGTTTAATAAAACCTGTCTGATCAAGACTTATTATCTGGGGGAGGACATTTTCCAGTCTTTTTGACAAAATATAGGTAAAAATCTTATAGTCCTGATTCAGTACACTTATCGGCCGATAGCTTCCACATTCAAGCCTATCCTTAGCCTCTTTTGGTATCAAAGAAATCACTGCTTCACTCCAGGAGGGTGGAGTTATGCCAGTCTTGAGTACATGATTATATGTGATTTTCATAATGGGAATTAACAGATCTTTCATTTCCTTATACCACTCAGATGGGTATCCATCTGGGCCTGCTGCCTTGTTTGGTTTCAAGTTTGAGATTGCTTTTTTAATTTCTTCATCAGTGATTTCCTTGATTAGAGTCCCATTCTGATCATCTTTTACTTTTGGCAATTTTATCAGGTTGAAGAAGGCATCTAACCTTGTTTCATCTATTTTCGGCTGAGAGTATAGATTTTTATAAAAAGTTTCGAATGACTGATGTATTTCCTTTATTTTATTATGTACAAAATTTGTTGTAGGATCTTTTATTTTAAAAATTGTGTTTTCTACTTGTTGCTTTTTTAATCTATAAGCCAATAATTTAGTCGATTTCCCTCCCGCTTCATAATGTCTTTGTTTCAGAAAGATTAACTTCTTCTTAATATCATTTGAGTATAATTCATTGAGCTCGTTCTTTTTCCTATCAATTTCGGTTTTTGTGACTTCATCTAGTGTCCTTTTATGTATGTCTTCTAATTGTTTTAATTCTGCTTGTAACCTATCAATCTTTTCCCTCCTCTGTTTTTTAAGATTTGAACAATATCCAATAGTTTTTCCCCTTAGCACAACTTTGCAGGCATCCCAAAGAATTGGTGGGGACACTTCCCCATTATCATTTTCCTCGAGATAGTCTTTTATGTCCTTTCTTATTTGCTGCCTACTGTGATTCAAAATCCCTGTATTTAACCTCCAGACAGTATTCTTTTTCTCAGAACTTAAAGCTACCATCAGTGAGACTGGTGCATGATCTGACAGATCCCTGGTCCCAATATCACAGTTCAACACTCTATGCAAATCTCTTTGGAACATAAAAAAATAATCAAGCCTGGAATAAACAGAGTGAGGGTAAGAAAAAAAGGTGTAGTCTTTTATGGCCGGATTCAGTTCTCTCCATATGTCTAAAAGTCCCAAGTCATCTAGCATTAATTTAATGTTTTTGGTAGTTCTTTTCTCTCCTGTAAGGCAGGGTCTTGATGAATCCAGAGCAGGTTGGAGTCTAACATTAAAGCCGCCCCCACAAATGAGGATACCGTGAGCTTCAGAAATTAATAATTCAAAAGTATGTTTATATAAATCCCAATCAGACCCTGGGGGGACATAAACGTTCAAAAAGGTAAGTAGAACACCCTGTAAATATCCCCGGACCAGTACAAATCTTCCATCAGTATCTTTTTTTTCATGTATGCACTCAAAGTTTAATTTACTAGAAATTAAAATTACTACCCCTCTCTTTGAGCCCTGTCTACAGGAGGATGAATACTGATTAAATTTCCATTTCTTAAGTTTGTCATGTTCCAAATTTGTCAGATGTGTCTCTTGTAAGAGAGCAACTTCTACTCCCTCTCTCTTTAGCTTCGCCATCACTTTACTCCTCTTGATTGAGCTTCCCAGGCCATTTACATTATATGTATTTACCTTAATTGTTTTGACATTTTGCATCATGTACCACTAAATATGTTTTGAGCACCCTCATGCCTAAGACTAACTCATATTTTACACCCCTAGTACTACTAAAAACGGTAGCACAAACACAAAAAATACACAACACTTCAACATGACAATACACACAAAAAACAAACCGAACTTCCAACGATAAGGCCTCTTCTCTGGCCTTGTGACTCTGATGTAAAGTGAGTCTAGAGGGAAAATCTCTTCCTCTTGTACATGGAAGAGGGCCCTCTTCAGCTCTAAAGCTGTAGCATTGGTCCGTCATGTCCCGAGGTGTCCCGACATCAAAAACTATACTTAATATGCCCATAACTATACTTAATATGCCCATAACCTTAACTCACTGAAAACCTCTGTTATATTCAGAGAGAATCGACTTACCACCAGTCCTATAATTAATCTTCTCAGTTATTTTTGCAGCTATGAGCATTTCTGACACAGTGAGATCGGAGAATTACTTATCCGAAGTCCCGGCGCAGAAAGCCTGGAGCTGGTCCTTGACGCCCTGTGTGAGGCTTGCATCCTCGCGGTTTCCCCGTCTCCCCCCGTGTCGCCAAGTCAGCTGGTTGACTCGATCCAGGAGGGATGTCGGGGATTTTAACACCGTCACCGGTATCCCTCTCTCTGCCATGTCTGCCGTTGCCACATCCGCTGAGTTGTAGGTCACCGTGCCTTCTTTGTAAAACACCCTCAGCCTGGCCGGGAACGGAGTTTGAAATCTTATGTGTCTTTCCTTCAGGGCGGCTTTCGCCTCTTTATATTCCTTTCGTTTTTTCAGCAACTCCGGTGCGTAGTCGTGGTCCAGATGTACCCTCTTTCCTTGAAAGTCGAACCCTTTCACCTGCCAGGCTCTTTTCAACATCTCATCCTTGGCTCTATAGCTTGCAAACTTAACTACAATGGACCTCGGCGGCGCTTCGGGCGAGGGCTTCGGGGCGAGCGACCGGTGTGCTCTCTCGATGTGTAGCACTGTGGTGGGGGGGAGCTCCAGACCCTTCATTAATAAATCCTCCATAAAAGAAATCATTGTAGCCGCATTGTCTTCTGCTCCTTCTTTTACCCCATGTAGCCTGATGTTATCGCGCCTTGAATGTCCCTCCAAGTCGGTCAGTTTGGCCTCCGCCTGCACTTGAAGTTTCACCAGTTGTATTAAAACATCCTCCGTTGACTGGATCCGGGTCTCCACCACACTAATCCTCTCCTCCGTTTCTTCCACTCTTTTGGTCATTTTGTCAATGTGCTCTTTAATGCTGTTTAATTGCTGAAGGGAGTCTCTCCTGAATTCCCTTAGCTCTTTTAGGATTACACCTAGGTGCACATCGTGGTTTAGCTCCGAGTCTGTATTACTACTGGCATGTGGCAGCTGGCCGTCGTCTTCCTCGTCGAGGTCTTTACTTTGTGCGGGTCTCTTTTTTTCCTTTTTAGGCATTTTGCTTGCCCGTTGTATCTACCCTTTACTTTCACTACTCTTTTCTAGAAACCGAGTTATATCGGGCAGTTTTTAATTGTTTTTGTCGGGGACCTGTCGCTCTATGCAACCATCGCGTGGTCCGCCAGACCGGAAGTCAGTCTCCACATGAATCTTCTTTCATTAAATTAGAACATAAAGAGGCAAATTAATGATGTCATCTTTTTACAGGGCTGAATATAATTAAAGGAATCACTGGACGGTCAGAGAAAAACCCTTTGACTGACAGTAAGTACATTTATCACAACACTGATCATAAGTTTATGGTGGGATCTTTCCTCCAGGATTAACCCAAACACATCCCAAAATCCCTCACTATTGAAAATCAATGAAATCAGAACTATCATTTCATTAAAATAAATCATCAAAATAAACTGTTCATATGACACATACAAATTGTTTTAGGCTGACACATACAGTATATTCATCATATTCTGCTGTTTGGACAAAACATCACTGTCATTTGAATTCAATGTTTCTGACAGCCAACACATTTTTTCTAATATGTAATTTCTGATGTAAAACGTGAACATAATTTGGTAAACAGTGACTTATATAAATATAACTGTCATTTAATATTTTTCTCTGTTGTATCACAGCATCTGGATTCAGGATTGTGCTGCTGGGAAAAAGTGAAAACAAACAGACAAAACTTGGAAACTTCATCATCAAGGAACAGACTTCTCATTACCAAAGAACTTCTTCAATCAGACATTGTGTGCCTGCCTGTGGAAAGTGGAGAGGAAAACCATTAACTGTCGTGAAAACTCCAAACATCTTCAGTCTGTCTGAGGAGGCAGTGAGAGGAGAGATGAAGAGGTGTTTGAGTCTTTGTCCTCCTGGACCAAATGTTCTTCTGCTGTTAGTGAAACCTTCTGATTTCACTGAAGAGAACAAACAAACACTGAAGTTCATCCTGAGTTTGTTTGGTCAAGATGCTTTAAAACACTCAATGGTCATCATGACACACAAGGAGAACAAAACAAGTTTCACTGTGAATCAGCTCCTTATAGACTGTGGAGGAAGACACTACAGCATGTCTGAAGGTGACCACAGATCATTAATGCAGAAGATTGAGAACATTGTTCATGAAAACAAAGGAACCTTCCTCACCTTCACTGAAGACACCACAAGACCAAAGTCTGAAGACATGAAACCAGCTTTAAACCTGGTTCTGTGTGGGAGGAGAGGAGCAGGGAAGACTTCAGCAGCCAAGGCCATTTTAGGTCAGACAGAGTTTCCTTCAGTCTCCAACTCATCAGAGTGTGTTAAACATCAGGGAGAGGTGTGTGGACGTTGGGTTTCTCTGGTGGAGCTGCCTGCCTTGTATGGAAAACATCAGGAGGCAGTGATGGAGGAATCACTCAGGTGTATCTCCCGCTGTGATCCTGAGGGGGTCCATGCCTTCATCCTGGTCCTACCTGTGGGTCCCCTCACTGATGAAGACAAGGGAGAGTTAAAGACCATCCAGAACACATTCAGCTCTCGAGTCGATGACTTTACCATGATTCTGTTCACTGTGGAGTCAGATCCTACAGCTCCAGCTGTTGTTAACTTTGTACAAGAAAACAAGGACATCCAGGAGCTCCATCAGAGCTGTGGAGGAAGATATGTTGTTCTGAACATCAAGGACAAGCAGCAGATCCCAGAGCTGTTGGACATGGTGGAAAGAAACAGTCAAACTCAGAATAAACCATCCTGCTACACAACTGAAACATTTACACATGCACAGATGGATAAAGTCATACAACAAGAGAAACGTATCAACATGCAACAAGCTGAACTGGAGAGGCTGATGAAGAAAAACAAGATCACTTGTAAGTACTTTGAATTTAAATGTTTTTTAAACCATGTCAGACATTACAGTCTTGAGTCTCGACTGTAGCAACTGTGAATATTTAAAGTAACTCCTGGTCTTTGTATTTCACAGGTGATGATGATGAACAGAGATCAGAGTATCTCAGGATTGTGCTGCTCGGGAAGACTGGCTGTGGAAAGAGCTCTTCAGGAAACACCATTCTAGGAAGAAAAGAGTTTAAAGCTGAACCAAGCCAAACATCAGTCACCAAACATTGTCAGAAAGCACAGAGTAAAGTGGACGGTCGTCCAGTCGTTGTGGTCGACACTCCTGGTCTGTTTGACACAACTTTGTCTCATGAAGAGGTTAATGAGGAGATGGTGAAATGCATCAGTCTTCTGGCTCCAGGACCACATGTCTTCCTGTTGGTGTTACCAATCGGCAGATTTACACAAGAGGAGAAGGAAACACTGAAACTCATCAAAGAAGGTTTTGGGAAGAATTCTGAAAAGTTCACCATCATTCTTTTCACAAGAGGAGATTCACTGGAAGATGGAGAGATATCTGTTGAAGAATACATTGAAAAAAAATGTGATGATTCTTTCAAAAAGCTGATCTCTGACTGTGGAGGAAGATACCATGTGTTTAATAACTATGATAAAGAAAACCACAAACAAGTCAGTGAGCTGATAACAAAGATTGACACCATGGTGAAGGAAAATGGAGGCAGCTGCTACACTAATGAGATGCTGCAAGAGGCCGAAGCAGCAATACAGAAAGAAATGGAGAGGATCCTGAAAGAGAAGGAAGAAGAGATGAAGAGAGAGAGAGAGGAACTGCAAAGAAAACATGAGGAAGAAAAGGAAGAAATGAAAAGAAGAATGGAAGAACAGAGAGAAGAGACTGAAAAAGAGAGAAAACTGAGAGAAAAACAACTTGAAGAAATGAAAGAAAACATCAAGAAGGAACGTGAGGAGAGAAAGAAAGAACAGGAAAAGAGAGAAGAAGAAGACAGGAAGAGAAAACAACAGGAAGAAATTCAACGACAGGAGTGGAAACAGAAAGTTGAAGCTTTGGAAGAAAAAATAAAATCAGAGTCAGAATCAAAAGAAACTATTGACAGAAAACTGAAAGAGAGCAGAGAAGAGATGAGAGAAGAACGAGAGAACTGGGAGAAAAAACAAAATGAATGGTGGGATGAACGAAATCAAGAAGATGAAAAGAGACGACAGGAAGAACAAAGAAGACTTAGAAAGCTTGAAGAAGAATACAAACAGGAAAGAGAAAATGATGAAAAGAAAAGAGAAGAAGAGGACAGAATCAGAAGAGAGGAAGAGGAAAAAGAGAGAGCAGAAACTGAAAAAGGGAGAAAACTGAGAGGAAAACAACTTGAAGAAATGAAAGAAAACATCAAGAAAGAACGTGAGGAGAGAAAGAAAGAACAGGAAAAGAGAGAAGAAGAAGACAGGAGGAGAAAACAACAGGAAAAAATTCAACAACAGGAGTGGAAACAGAAAGAAAAAGCTTTGGAAGAAAAAATAAAATCAGAGTCAGAATCAAAAGAAACTATTGACAGAAAACTGAAGGAGAGCAGAGAAGAGATGAGAAAAGAACGAGAGAACTGGGAGAAAAAACAAAAAGAATGGTGGGATGAACGAGATCAAGAAGATGAAAAGAGACGACAGGAAGAACTAAGCAGACTTAGAAAGCTTGAAGAAGAATACAAACAGGAAAGAGAAAACTATGAAAAGAAAAGAAAAGAAGAGGACAGAATCAGAAGAGAAGAAGAGGAGAAGAAGAAAGAAGAACAGAGAGCAGAAATTGAAAAAGAGAGAAAACTGAGAGAAAAACAACTTGAAGAAATGAAAGAAAACATCAAGAAAGAATGTGAGGAGAGAAAGAAAGAACAGGAAAAGAGAGAAGAAGAAGACAGGAAGAGAAAACAACAGGAAGAAATTCAACGACAGGAGTGGAAACAGAAAGTTGAAGCTTTGGAAGAAAAAATAAAATCAGAGTCAGAATCAAAAGAAACTTTTGACAGAAAACTGAAGGAGAGCAGAGAAGAGATGAGAAAAGAACGAGAGAACTGGGAGAAAAAACAAAAAGAATGGTGGGATGAACGAAATGAAGAAGATGAAAAGAGACGACAGGAAGAACAAAGACTTAGAAAGCTTGAAGAAGAATACAAACAGGAAAGAGAAAATGATGAAAAGAAAAGAAAAGAAGAGGACAGAATCAGAAGAGAAGAAGAGGAAAAAGAGAAAAAAGACATCGAGGAGAAGTATCAGAAAGAAATGGAGAATCTGAAGAAGACACATGAAGAAGAAGCCAGAAAGAAAGCTGAAGAGTTCAATGAGTTCAAAGAGAAACACAAGAAGGAATTTGAAGATCAGACGAAAGAACATGAGAGAGAAATGAAAGACAAAGATAAAGAATATAACATCTTAAAGGCTCTTTCAGTCCACAATGAAGAACAATTAAAGAGAAAACATCGAGGTGAAATTTGTGACTTAGTGAAATGTGTGACCAAAAAGAGAAAAAATCTGAAAAAAATCAATGACTTACTGAAAAAACAAGAAGAAGAAATGAAGAATGAGAAAAATGAGAAGGAAAAGAAGAAGCTGCAAGAAAAACATGAAAAAGAAATAAATGACTTGATAGAAGAACTTTCTAAACAAGTCGACACATCAAGCTGTCCCATTTTATGAGATTAGTTTCATGTAAACGTCACAACAACAGATCAGTTTAAGATGTTTCCTTTTTAAATTGCTAAAATTAAACTTAATTGCTTCAGCCTTTGTTAGCAGGTAACTGAAACTGAAGTGCAGAATACAAGACTTTCTGAATTGTTGTCCTGTTGATGTTGGAGGTGCACAAACCACACAGCTGATCTCAGATGAGGTTTTACTGATTTACTTTAATGACAAATAACAGCTGAGTTAGAGTTGGACTGTGTTTCAGTTCAATACTTCAGGTCCAGTTTTCTTTTTATTGTGTATCATTTGTTTTTTTGTGTTCATTTGATGTCCTGATGTTCTTTGGTGTTTGTATCAGATTGTGTTACAGTGAGTCACTGAGTCTGAGGACCAGCTGACTGAAGAGACTCCTTTCTGGATTGTATAAATAATATTTCTTCTGTAGATGAAATCATTGTTTTGGAATCAAGATCATGACAAATCATTTATTTTCTGAGTTTGTTGAAGCACCAAACTACAAGTTCTGAACTCAGGTCAGGATCTGACTGCAGAAACAACTGCTGCATTTTTAAATCAGACTATAAATTGAGCTGGTTTTAGTCTCAGATCTAAAGAACGAGTTGTAACAAAGTGTATTCTAGACTCAGCCTGATCTGAGCTGAGAGGAGAATTTACACATTGTTGTTGATCATCCAAAAAGATTCCTTCATCAGAAATGTACCAACAGAATATTGTCAGACGAAGACACAAGGTCAACTTGTTTGTATTATCATTGATTTACATATATTCATTTATCTTTTTATAGTTTTAAATATATATTCTGTATATACATGTTTTTATCATTGTTATCTTGGTGAAGATCAAAGTTTGTTTCCAGTTTATGATGATTTAGTTTTAATGTTCAAACATTTACTTTCAGATTGTGTTTCCATTTTTCTTTCACTTATTCATTTGTTTTATTTTTCATTATTCAAAGATTTATTAATGCTTTCTATATATTTTTATTCATTTATTATCATTTAATCTTGATCATTTAATCACTTATTTAGCTCATCCATTATCATAATTATCATTTGTAAATTTGAACATTATGTGTTATTTCCTTTGTACTTTATGGTTCAGACTGGCTCAGTGTAGATAGAAGATGGCAGAAAGGTGTGACAGATGATGAGATAACTGTGAAATGTCTGGAAGCTCTCTTAAGAAAACATACAACAAGCCTGCATGTTTGAGCTTCAGCAGAGGGATTATAAAACATCGCCTCTTGACTCTCGTCTCGGCTTTTTGAGGCTCAGGGGGGTTTGTTCTCCTGGGTCCTAGTCGTGTCAGGGGCTGGTGTGGGACCAATGGGTAAACTTTGGTGAATAATTGATGTCAGCCAGTTCAGATAATAAAAAGTTAAGAGGCACATGACCAAAAATTTATAGAGTCACAATTATTCAATTGAAATGTAGTATAACCAAATTGTGACGACGCGCCCCCGTCACTAGCTCACCCGACGAGTTATTGGTATGGGTGGCTTAAAAGACTCTTGAATAGTGGACATATTTGAAGGTTGCACAGACGGAACACACACAGGTATGGGTGCGAAGGTATTTATTGACGGTACATTACAGTCCGGAAAGAAGCATATCACGGGGAGGGACACAGGGCTGATGCACCTCGTGGTTCACCTGTGAAAGAGACGTTGGATTGATGAATCGATAGCGGCGGAAGGAAATGATAAAGGATTAACGCAATGCGTGTGAATTGTAGATTGAGTGTATTAGCATAAACTTACCTCTGCTTGTCGTCCTGTCTCCCGAGGTGTTCGGGCAAAAGAATTCCCGGGGGCACGAGCACCTTAATAGTTCCGGGAGGGAGTAGGACAAGTGGGGGAATAGGTAAAGGGGGGTTCGTGGTGTGTAAATATGTATTTAACTGGTGTAAAATAGGTATGTGTGGTTATTAGGTTTACTGTGGGTATGGTGATGGTTGTTAAGATTATATATATTTTTTGGTGATGAGTTGTGTGAATATTGCTGTAGATATGGGTATGTGTGTGTCTCTGATTTTACCTGGGTTAAATGGTATAGTCCAGCTCATTATCCGGGCCATTAGGTATATAAGTGGTCAGTCTGAATATGTCTGGGTTGATGTAGGTGTTGGTGTATGTAAATTGATAAAAGAAAATAAATGTGTCTAGCCCCTCGTTCTTGCATTTCTCCTTATCGCCTCCATGGCCGCTCGGGCATTCCAACAAGTGGTGTCAGAAGTAAAGCTTGTAAGCATACCGAGGAGAAAGCAATGACAAGACCAAAAAAGGCAGAGCAACAGGTAGAGCCAGATAATGGTGAACCAGGTGGTCCAGCTGACCAGTAGGGGGCAGCAGCTAGTAATCCTGACAAGCTGGAAGAGTTGACAAATCTGGTGAAATCTCTGGTGCGCTCCCAAGCTTCCAGAGATGAACAGAGGGAAAAAGAGGCAATGCGTGAAGACCAGAGATGGAGAAGTATGCAGCATCAGTTTCAGCTGATACAAGCACAAGTGCATGAGTTGCGAGAGGGATATGAGAATGGAGCTGAGGGCCACGATGCGGATGATGGTGACAACGCGGAGGACCAGGGGGTGACAGGCCAACAGAACATGTCACCACCACCACCACCACGGGCGCCACACATCCACAGAGAGCCCAAGCTGATACCACTCTCTCCAGATGATGACATTGAACATTATTTGATAACTTTTGAAAGAATGGCGTCTGTCTGCCGTTGGCCGAAGGAAGAGTGGGCGATTCAACTAGTCCCTCTGCTCACAGGTAAAGCACGCAGTGCCTATGTTCTCATGGACATTTCTGATTCTGAGGATTATGACAAAGTCAAAGAAGTCATTCTGAAGAAGTATGAGATCACAACCGACACCTACAGGAGAAGGTTTCGCTCCCTGGACATTAATCATAGTGAAACCCCACGGGAATTGTATGTTCGATTGAAGGACTTGTTTAACAAATGGATCAAGCCAGAGACATCCACAGTAAAAGACATTTCGGAGTTGCTGATTCTGGAACAGTTCCTGAGGATGGTGAGCCCAGAGCTAGAAGTCTGGATCCGAGAACGTGACCCGAGGTCTGCAGAAGACGCTGCCCGACTTGCAGAGGTTTTCCTGTCAGCCAGAAGCGGGAGCAAGAGAATCTCATTCGGCCGTGACAGCAACTTCACTGGGCGCAGTAAGTCCAATGTGGGAGAAAGGGGTGGTCAATCCCAGGTCAGACCTCATTTCAGAGCTAGGCAGTTTTCTCCCAGTAGACCAGCCAGTAAGAAGTCCTTCTCTAACGCTAGGCAGGACACACGCTGCTATCAGTGTAATGTGTTAGGGCACACTCAGTACACATGTCCCGCTACCAGACAGAGTAAGCCTTCTCTTTTATGTTCAGTTCCCAGGCCCACTCACTCAGTTTTACACCAGGGAGGAGGGCTCACTACTTCAGCACTGATCAATGGTCAGCGGGAGGAGGCTCTCTTAGACTCTGGCAGTTTCCAGTCTGCAGTTCAGCCGCACATAGTGCCAAGAGAGCTGTGGAATGAGACCACGGCCAACATCAGTTGTGTTCATGGTGATGAGAAAGGGTACCCCACAGCTGAGATTTATCTTACTGTTGGTGGTCAGACCTACCTCCTGTCAGTTGCTTTAGTCCCCAGTTTACCTTACCCAGTTGTCCTTGGTAATGATGTCCCCACATTGCTAGACTTGATACAACAGGCAAGAAGCGAACACCAGGTTTCCAGGGAGGGACATGTCGAGGGCATGGGTGCCAGAGCAGCAGGAGCAGCAGCAGGAGCAAAGACCCCAGCCTACAGTCACAGCCTGTAACATGGTCACGACTAGTGCTCAGAAAGCAAGTAACACGTTAGAGGAGTTACCTTTTTATCATGCTCAGTTGGAGGCAGGTCCAGTCAAGCAGCCTAAGTCCAAAGCTCAGAGAAGGAGGGAAAAAGTTTTGGCTACAGCCAGGGAACAGCATGAGGAAGCAGCAAAGCCCAGCCAGCCTGTAGATTTCCACATCCCCTTTGACATAGCAGCACTGCAGCGGGCTGATCAAGCGCTGAAAGCCTGGTTTGACAAGGTCTCAGAGGTTAAGGGTGAGAAGCAGGGCAAGGCAGACTGTTTGGCCGATGCTAGTTACATCATAAAGAACGGCATTCTCTACCAGCGCCAGGGTAAAGTTGAGGCTTTAGCTTTACCACAGAGCCTTACACAGAAGGTCATGGTGCTGGGGCACTCAGTTCCCTGGGCAGGCCACCTGGCATTCCAGAAATCCCTCAGCAGGATTGCAAGTAGGTTTGTGTGGCCAGGCATGTATACCCAGGTGAAAGACTTTTGTGCTTCGTGTGCTACTTGTCAGCTAGCGTCACCTAGGGGAGTAGCCCGTGCCCAGCTTCAGCCACTTCCTATCATAGAGACTCCATTTGACAGAATAGGCATGGATATAGTGGGGCCCCTTGAGAGAAGCTCATCAGGAAATCGCTACATATTGGTAACCTGTGACTATGCTACCCGTTATCCAGAAGCTTTTCCCCTTAGAGCAGTTAAGGCCAGACAAGTTGCAAATTGCCTTATCCAGCTGTTTTCGAGAGTAGGTGTGCCAAGAGAGGTCCTGACAGACTGTGGGACTAACTTCCTGTCCAAACTGTTGCAACAAGTGTATCAGTTGTTAGGAGTGAAGGGTATAAAGACCACCCCATACCACCCACAGACGGACGGACTGGTGGAGAGGTTCAATCAGACTCTCAAGAACATGCTGCGGAAATTTGTTTCCCAGACAGGCTCTGATTGGGACCAATGGCTGCCATACCTGTTATTTGCATATCGTGAGGTGCCACAAGCTTCAACGGGATTCTCACCTTTCGAGCTTCTCTATGGGCGCCAAGTGAGGGGGCCACTTGACCTCCTGAGGGAGCACTGGGAGAATCCAATCCCAGACCAGGATAATGTTGCGAGTTTGTGATTAAGATGAGAGAGAGACTGGAGCAGATGACAGCTGTAGCACAAGAGCACATGCGGACTGCACAGGCCAACCAGAAGACCTGGTATGACAAGAAGGCCAGGGACAGGACTTTTCAGCCGGGCCAGCAGGTGTTGCTGTTACTCCCAACCAGTGACAGCAAGCTGTTAGCCAGATGGCAGGGGCCTTACCAAATCACCAAGCGCCTGGGTAAGGTAACCTATGAACTTTACATGCCTGATAGGGTGAAGAAAGCACAAGTGTTTCCATGTTAACCTGCTGAAGGAGTTCCAGGTACCTTCACTGCCGGACCAACAGCCTGTCAGGCAGCAGCTCCTCATCCGGGTACCTGACAGGGAGGAAGAGAGGGAGCAGTCGTTCCCCACCAACATCTCGGAGCTCAGTGTAATGGATGTGTCCCATCTCCAGCCGGTCCAGCAGGGGGAGATAAGAGCATTGTTGGATCCAGAGCTTTTCCAAGAAGAACCTGGCTTCACAACTCTGGTTCAGCACAAGGTCCACCTGAAAGAGGATGCCACTCCCCGCCGGAAGTGCTACAGGATCCCGGAATGTTTGGTGCCAAAGCTCAAGAAAGAGATAGAGCTGATGTTGCAGCTGGGGATCATTGAAACTTCAACCAGTGAGTGGTGCAGTCCCATCGTATTGGTCCCGAAGAAAGATGGTTCGCTGAGGTTTTGTATTGACTTCAGGTACCTGAACGCAGTGTCAAAGTTTGAATCCTACCCAATGCCGCGCATCGATGAGCTACTGGAGAGAGTTGGGAAGGCCAAGTTCATCACCACACTCGACCTGAGCAAGGGGTACTGGCAGCTGGCACTGGCACCTGAGACCAAGGAGCTGACAGCATTCAAAACACCCTATGGCATGTTCCAGTTCAGGGTGATGCCATTTGGTCTCCAGGGGGCACCAGCAACTTTCCAACGACTCATGGACCAAGTGTTAAGAGAGGTGCCGCAGTTTGCAGCTGCCTACTTGGATGATGTTGTCATCTTCAGCCAGACCTGGGAAGAGCATGTGGCTCATCTGCCACGAGTCCTCCGCCTGATCAAGACCGCTGGACTTACCATCAATCCTGCGAAGTGTGCTTTTGCTCAGAGTCAGGTGGAGTACCTGGGTCATGTTGTTGGACAGGGGGTGGTGAAGCCTCGAGTGGGGAAAGTGGACGCCATCCACTCATATCCTGTGCCCACCACAAAGAAGAAGGTGTGGGCCTTTGTTGGGCTGGTGGGGTGGTACAGCAGGTTCATTCCCCATTTTGCAGAGAGGGCAGCCGTCCTCACTGACCTCACCAGGGCCTCAGCCCCAAACAAAGTGAGATGGAATGAGGAATGTGACAGAGCTTTTGCTGATCTTAAGAGAGCGATCACAAGTGAGTCTCTTCTCCATAGTCCAGACTTTTCTCAACCCTTCGTACTGCAGACAGATGCGTCAGGGGTCGGCATTGGAGCAGTGCTTCTGCAGGAGATGGAAGGAGAAAGCCGTCCGGTGCTGTTCTTGAGCCGCAAGCTCCTGGACCGGGAGACGAGATACTCCACAGTGGAGAAGGAGTGCCTGTTGGTGTATGTAAATTGATAAAAGAAAATAAATGTGTCTAGCTCCTCGTTCTTGCATTTCTCCTTATCGCCTCCATGGCCGCTCGGGCATTCTAACACAAATGTAAGCACTGAACAGAACCAATCTTTTCAATAATTCAGTCTTTTCATTTTTCAATTGTAATTCTCTATTTGTATTGAATATACTATCTGTTATTGGGAAAATAAAAATGATCTAAACTTTTGTCGATCAGTTTCATTTCTGGAAGAGAACAAATGTTTGTGCTCGGTGAAGATCTTACAGCTGTTTTTCTAGATTCACGGTATAATATATGATATTTGCTGCTGGAGGCAGATCTTACTCTGAAACTCATATTCAACCTAAAATGAAGCCATAACTCTATAAGTTTCATGAATATGCAGATTATCTGTTGTTGTTGCTTCATTTTAGGTTGAATATGACTTTAAGAGAAACGTCTGCATCAGCAGAGTTTACTGTCTGAAATTGACTTCCACCCAGGAACATGAATTATACATTTTACTGCCTTTTTCATATAGAAATAGTTTATATTTCATTTTTATTTCTTTGAGTCATTTATAACTGTTACACTTGTTATGGATGTATTTTAAAATATAGCACAAGTTACATTTACAATGAATGAAATTAGATTAAAGTGTATTCATCATCATCTGCATGAAGCATTTTATTACACTGATCAGCCATAACATCAACATTATGACCACCTGCCTCATACTGTGTAAAGGTCCTTCTTTTGCAGTCCTGACCCATCGAGGCCTGGACTCCACAGACCTCAGAAGGTGTGCTGTGATATCTGGCAGAAGTTAGTTAAGTCTAAGATGGGGTCTCCATGGAGCGGACTTGTATGTCCAGCATCCCACAGATGCTCGATCTTTGAAATCTGGAGGTCAACACTAGTGAATTGCAGTGTAACTTCCTCCAGAGTTAAAAAACAAGAACAAGGGCTGTTGATTGGCGCTCCCCGTCACCTGTTAGTCGAACAAATCAATCCCGTGAGAGCCAATCAAAGTCACCATCGCTACCAAGAATTCTACCAACATTTGACCAATCAGATATCTGTGTATAAGTGTGTGAGGAAGTCACCACAAAGAATTCTCTTTATAAAAATAGTGCTTTAATTAGAAAACAAACTGCTAACGAGCACAAAACAGAATAAATACAAAATAAATTCAAACATAAAAGTCTCATTTAGTGCTGCAAGCCAAGAACATGAACAAAAACAATCTGCAGCAGACGTTGAAGGAAAACTACGTCTCTGCTGCCGTGACGTCACTCCTTCTTCTTCTTCTTCCTCGTCTTCTTCCTCTCCCAGTCCCTCCATGTTTCCTCCAGGCACAGAACAGTTCAGGATCGCTCTGCGAATTTTCAGTTCTTCATCTGTGAATGAAAAGAGGAACTGCTCAGACGTTTTGTGTCAAAGTTTCAGTCTGAAGACTGTGATGCAACATTCAACATTCAAATACAGAAACATTAGAGATAGCAACGGTATTAAAGGGTTTTCTGAACGTTACATAGAGAACCTTAAAGTGAAATGTTTACATAGATCATGTGAGAAGTTCATTCATTTATTATTGAATTATTAAACTGAATGTCTCACCTCGGTTTTTACATTTGGGTAGCATGCGATGACGCTGCTGTTTGTTGTACTGGATCAGAAACTTCTGACATGTTCTGATGGTTCCTGTAAGAAACAAACACTTTAATTAGTGTCAGATTAAAACATACGCATCATGACCCGGTGGATTTTCAGTTGGAGTGAGAGAGAGAGACAGG
Organism: Sciaenops ocellatus; assembly: GCA_033000465.1. Classification (NCBI taxonomy): domain Eukaryota; kingdom Metazoa; phylum Chordata; class Actinopteri; family Sciaenidae; genus Sciaenops; species Sciaenops ocellatus. The sequence continues at coordinate 1,234,281 of CP136880.1, read as the reverse complement.
TTTCCAAAACTTACAGCTGCACGCTGCCAGCGAGGGAGGGGCAAAGTATGCACTGCACTTGCTCTCCAGCGAGGACGTTTCTCTCGGTCCTGATTCATCTCTCCCACACCCCTCCAGCGTGACTTGAATAGGGTGCATTCATGACAAAGTCACATTGTTTGTTAACATTCCTTGAGAGCCTCTTTGAATTTGTTTTTGGCTCCAACAAAGTTGGTTCCTTGGTCAGACCTAATCTGACGAACAGTGCCTCGTATGGCAATGAAACATCTCAGGCCATTGATGAGAGCGTCCGTTGACATGCTGTCGAGCATCTCAATATGGATAGCGCGGGAACTGAGGCAAGTAAAGAGAAGGCCGTACCTCTTGCTCTCCTTTCTTCCTTGCTTGGTGAGGAATGGGCCAAAGCAGTCCAATCCACAGAAGGCAAAGGGGGGTGATGGTTCCACACGTTCAGGGGGAAGATCGGCCATCTTTTGCTCTTCAGTCGGTTTCCGGTGCCGTCTACAGGTGACGCATTGATGAATGTAAGATGCTACAGTGCGATTAATCCCTGGAATCCAGTAGCTGTTGGACCTGATCTCATTAATGGTGAGACCTTTGCCTTGATGTTTCATCCTGTCGTGAAAGCAATCAACATCTTTGTGATGTGATGATTCTTGGGAATGATTGCAGGGTGCTTGATGGAGTTGGGAAGAGAGGAGTTGCCCAGTCTCCCTCCCACTCCAAGGACGCCATCTTCGTGCAGGAATGCATCGAGAAAGTATACTGGATTGTGAGAGGGTAGGGGAATCCCTTTGCTTAACAGCTTCAACTCTTCTCGATACACATTTTTTTTTTACAGATCTTTGATTATGCATTGTTCTGCATCTTCTTGTTCTTTCACAGAGGTGAGACTGTTTGACTTGTTCTTGCGGATGCGCCTAGAATGCGTGCAACACCTCGAGTTGCCAGTGACCAAGATGAGCTTAGATAAGCGATCAACCAAGCTTACTCGCTCCGTGGTTCTTGTGGTGAGTGCTAAAGCACTTCTGACCTCTGGATCTCCAATTGTCAACTCTGGAGAATCATCTGCCGGCAGCTTCATTTCTTTGTTCCATAAGAACCGGGGACCAGTGAGCCAGGTGGACAACAGAAGCTCACTGGTGGTCAAGCCCCGAGAAGCGTGATCAGCAGGATTCTCGTTGGTCGGTACATATCTCCATTGCTGAGGGCTGAGCTCAGCTGAATCTTCTGAACGCGATTGGCCACAAAGGTGTGGAATCGCCATGCTTCATTTTTTATGTATCCCAAGACCACCTTTGAGTCGGTCCAGAAGAACTCCTCAGTGTCAGCAAATCCTAATTCCTCCTTGAGTAGATTGTTTTCACAGAAACAACTGCTGCTGTCAATTCCAATCTTGGAATAGTAGTGAGTTTTGTCGGTGAGACGCGTGACTTTCCAAAAACTAAGGTTTTCATTTTGCAGTCTTAAGTATGAGCACTGACCGTAACCCTTTGTGCTGGCGTCAGAGAAATGATGCAGCTCTGCCTTTAAGACCCTTCCAAATCCAGCAGGTAAGTAAGTGCATGGTGGGTATGGTGACATTATCCAGTTGAGTCAGATCACTTCTCCACTGTTCCCATCGTAGACGAAGTTCATCAGTGGGTGGATCATCCCAGCCCGCGCCACGTCTGCACATCTCTTGAAGGATGATCTTCGCTTTGAGCAGGACGGGTGCCACAAGCCCGAAAGGGTCATACAGAGAGGCCACTGTGGACAGAATGCCGCGGCATGTCGCAGGCTGCTCTTTGAGGCTGATGTTAAGCCTGAAGTGGTCAATCTCCACGTCCCATTGAATCCCGAGTGCTCTCTCAAGTGGCAGGTCACTGAAGGCGAGGTCCGTATCTTTCACATTGGTTGCCCTTTCAGAGGATGGTACACGTCTCTGTTGTTCGACACAAACTTGTGTAGTCTGAGACCACCCGTGGCACAAAGTTCACGTGCTTCTCTGGCAAGCTGAATAGCATCTTCAGTGCTTTCCACACTTGTGAGGCCGTCATCGATGTAAAAGTCCCTCATGATAAATCGTGAGCCTTGAGGGTAGACGTCGGCATTAACCTTAGCTAGATGCTTCAGCCCGAAATTTGCGCATCCAGGAGAGGACGCCGCGCCGAACAGATGCACTTTCATACGGAACTCGCTAGGCCGCGATTTCAAGTCTCCTTGCTTCCACCAAAGAAAGCACAGGTAGTTGCGATCAGCTTCTGCAACATGGAATTGATGGAACATCTTCTCGATGTCGCACATCAGCGCATTGGGGTGCTGTCGAAAGCAGATGAGAACTCCGATCAAGTTGTTTAACATGTCAGGTCCACAGAGAAGATGGTCGTTCAGGCTGGTCTCTCTGTACCTGGCTGAGTACTCGAACACGACACAAAGTTTATCTGGCTTCTTCGCGTGGCGAACACCATGATGGGGAATGTACCACCTCTCCCCCTTGCTCCCACTGTCTTCAACCAGCTCTGCATCCCCCCTTAAAATGACTTCTTCCATGAACCTGATGTACTGCTCCTTATATTTTTCATCCCGTTGCAGTTTCCTTTGGAGGTGGTTAAGCCGTATCACGGCTGAGTCCTTATTGTCAGGTAAGGATGGTCTGGTTTTGAAGGGCAGAGGCATTTCGTAGTGGCCATGTATGTTTTTCTGTATGCCCTCTTCTACCTTGTTTAGGAATGTGATGTCATCTTGTGATACTATAATGTGAGCGCAGTTTATTGGTATACAGTCCTTTGTGTAGACTACTGGAAGATTGACTTGAACAGCAGAACTGTATCCCCTTACAAGAAGGCCAGAAACACTCCCACTTCTGATGACTGTGTCCTTTCCACTCATGGTGGTCAACTTTAACTTCACAGGACACTTGTCAGCATGACCGTCACTCACTTCTTGGTCGATGAATGTAGTGTCACTCTGGGTGTTGAGAAGAGCATAGACAAGTTTTTCAACAGTTGGGTTATTTTTGGATGAAACCCACACTGGTATTACCATCGATGTGTTGGATGAGCCTTCTGATGCTACACTGAGTGACGTTGCAGCAGGACGTTGACTTATCCTTGCCTCAGATGAAGACCTTTCCTTCACATAGTTGTTGTTGTGAAGGGCTGTCAGATGCTTTCCCTTGCAGGTCTCACAAAACGATGGCGACATCCTTTCGCGCTGTGGCCTGTTTTCAGGCATCCGTAGCAGAGTTTCTTCTCCTTTACGTAGTTTCGTCGCTCGACTAATGACCTCTCTGCGAACTTGGAGCATGCATGAAGTTGGTGTTTAGCATCTTGACAAAGAATATATGAAGTCTTAGCCTTTCTTGACCTTTGGTTCTCATTATCTGACCTTTGGTTTTCATTATCAGCAACTGTTTGAATGGTGAGAACGCTGGCCCTATTTCTCTTCATGTCTCCGGAATATCTCTTTTCAGTGCTTAAATCTGATGAACGAAGAGCATGAAGAGATGTAATGTGATTGCACGCAATCTCAGCTTCAGTTGACAAGAAGCTAGCAAAGTCCTTGAAAGTGGGGAATTCTTTTTTTTTTTTTTTAAAAATAGATTTTATTGATTTTTCTCAGAACAAAACATAAACAACATACAAGTGCTCTCTGTATTCACAAAGATATCAAAACAGAAAGGAAAATAAGAAAGTGGGGAATTCTTGTTTCTCGTTCAGGCTTTGTGTGACTTGACGGTTCTAGCGTGAAGCCGCCCAGTCTGGGAGTTTATGAACGAGTTTCTGGTTCTCCTCGCAGTCGTTTAATATGTCAAGGCCCTTGACATGAGGAATGGCATCTTGACAGGCGCTCAGACAGTCTGAGAAGTTTCTTAGTCCCTCAGCATCTTTCTCTTTCTCTGAACGCTCTCTGAATGGCAAATGGCTGGCCATAGCGATGATTCAACTTGTTCCAGGCATCTTGGTAGGCTTCATTGTCATTTCGGTAGAAGGTGCCGTCGAGGGCCTGGCGTGCTGGGCCGCCAACATATTTCTTGAGATAGTAGAGTTTTTCAGCTGGAGTGATTGCCCTTTGATCAACAAGCGAGGTAAACGCTGCTTTCCATTCAATGAATCGCACTGGATCACCACTGAAGACGAATGGTTCAGGAACGGGAAGCCTGTTTATGGCTATGCTGTCTTGAAGAACCTGAGTGAATGAGGAAATGTCTGTGTGAGAGGGTACTGTAGCATGAGGTGAAGGGACTGCAGTTATAGGCACGTTATTTGCTTCCTGTTCCTTTCATTGTCTGTGTAGTAAGCAACATCACATTCCGTCTCCTTATCACAGACCTTAAGCTCTTAAGTCCATGCATGGCACCCTCTTTCTTCCTTCTCTCTTCATCAAGGTACATCCTGTATCTTGTCCGGGCTGAGGTTACAGAAACCAGTAGTTCCTTTGTGAGGGACACTTTGAGAACGCCCCCACATGCTCTAACATGGTCACAGACTAGTCTCTGGGCCTCAACAGTTTCTTCTTTAATGCTGCAGGTCTCCACTTCCCTGTTCACAGAGAATCCCCGCTCTACTGTAGCTTGCCCATGACACAAGAGCAGCAGGCGTTGAAAGAAGCTTCGAAGCTCAGGATAAGACTGGTTGAGCGTGTCATGAAGAAAAACATCAAGACGCTGATCCATAGGTTTGAAAGAGAGAAATTCCTGGCTTTGCAGAGAGAGGAAGGTGTCAAATTGTTGCACAACAGCATCACCTGCAACAGACAAACACAAAAATAAGTCAGTAAAATCACAATATAAATAAATGCTCATTTATACACGTCACAGTGGTACAGATCTGTTGTGTAGGACTAGATGTTGATATCCCTCTATAGATATGTACTTGAGGCACCGATGAGACTCTGTGGGGCGGTCAATTGAGTGATGTAAAATTGTCTGTATAATTTGATCATCTTCTAATGTAAAACATTTGAACTCTTTACCATTTAGGCCAATATCATACCCTTTTTAATTAAACATGCACAAAAAAAACAAACTATTCCTCAAAAAAAAGCAAAACTGTTCTTAAGATTTCAGAATAGTGAGAATATAGTTTATGCACACAAAGCTGTGCTTAACTTTGATTTTGAAGCTATCCCTCATTCCTACCAGCTAAGACACTTCCTGTCAACTGCTTGTCCTGGAGAAATCTTTGCACTAGAGACTTCATCTTTCCCTTGCACCATTCTGGGTCTCTCATCATGTTGGTGGGGTCCAGGCATGCAAACTCCCTGACAGTGGGGTACTTCAAAGGGCTCTTTTCTTGGATTTTCTTCATGATCCTCGTGCAGTCCCTTCTAAATTTCAGGACTGAGAGTTCACCTACTCTGTTACTTGATTTGCTCTGCAGAGCATATCAACGAAGAATAGCATATAAGCAATATATAGAGAAATGAATGCAATGTGGTTTGAATTTTCTTTGTGAATACATACAAAACAGTAAAAGTACCTTAAGGACAGACTCAGCCCCAAAGCCAATGTCAGCATGACTTGCACTGACACAGTTGTTCTGGTCATCGGGGTCAAGTTTGGTCAGTTTAAAGGGAGTGATGTCTTGGAGAGGCTCCCTTTTGATGAAACGTCTTGCCAGACTCTATAAAATGAAAAAGAGATTTGTTTAATTATTTGACATGCTGTTGATGAGCTTTGTCATTCCACTCTGCACAGGTGCACTACAGTGTTCATTTTAAAAATAGCAATTTAAATGAAACAGAAATAAGACTTACCATCATCAGCTCTGTCAAGTCTCTGGACAGAAATGGCAGGACGGGCTCGTCAGTCTGGTATTTCTTCAGAAATGGGCAAAAAGTTCTGGATATTGCCATGAAAAATTGAAGTTTGGCTAATATCAGGGGATCTTCATTTGCTGCTTCAATGGTATCAAATGATGAGGTTCCGGTGTTTGGTAGTTCTTTTCTATGGACTGCTTCCACATACAGTTGAAGCTTTGGCCATACCTCAATGGCTCTCTCTGCAACAGGCAGATTTTCCACCCATCTGTGTTCACAGAATGGGAGTGGAAACAAAGATGAGCCTGTAAGTTTAGTGTAATCCTCTCTTCTCGCAGTTACGTTGTGAAAAACAAAGTGCATTGCTCTCAACAGTTTCTCAAGATTCCATGTGGAGAAGCCAGTCTTGAGTGAATTGTGAAGTGTGTGTAGTCCACAGCTCCCAACAGAAATTAGCTGCCGACCTCCATGTAGTTCAGCATGTGTTTACTGGAAATTATTGAAGAACTGTAAGTTCACATTTGGGCCATCCATGCTAATGGAAAGGAGATTCCTCAGGTCTAATAAGCGCACATATTCCTAAGAACAGAAATAAATATTTTATGTAAATGATTTCACACCATGAAGACATATTGAAAAGATGTTACTAACATGTTTGGTTATTGCAAGTTTGCTCTTACATAATAATAATAATAATAATAAAGCTATTTAAAGCACCATCTAAAAGTAATAAGATTCACTGAAAGATGAAACTTGTATCTAATAGATTTGCAATAAAAAACAGAATAGTAAATTCTTTATCCTTAATTAATCTAAATACAATTCCATAAACATAAAACATGTCTATACTTACTTTGAAATGTTGCAGCAGATCCACAGCCTTTGAATGTCCCATGAACTGTGAGCCAAGATAACGAGAGTGGACACAACCAGAACCGCAGATGGACATCTAGTTGTTTATTTTTTGTTGACTGGTTCAAACTCTCATCGAACATCAACACAAAAGGTCCTGCATTGTGAACTGCAGAAATCAGTTTGTTTGAAGTGTGGGGCAAGTCCAAATTTTAAAATGCAGCTTGTTTTGTCCTTTCCACAGGTGAAAGATTTGGCTATTTCTAAATGTGGAAACATTGCCTGAAACAACTCAGAGACTCCTTTGTCGGATGCGTAAGAGTGGTGCTGCACAGCAGTGTTCAGACACCAGAGCACTTCTGCTTGCAAAGTCGGGTTGGAGCCAAACGCTACTCGAAGGTCGTGCGGCTTTCCCTCTGTAGCGGCCGTGCTGGAAGCGGTCACTGCAGCAGCAGTTGTGGTAGTAGCAGCAGAGGTTGCGTTGCTGGTCACAGCAAAGAAATTTGGCACAGTTAACTGCTGGCTTCTTTTTACCGCTGATTTGTGGTTCTACGATAGCATATGGGATTTGACGGCGTTTACACCCATTGTGCAAAGCTTAAAGACCTTTTTACACATGCTGCAAATCCTTCTCCACGTTTATCATCAACGGGTTTCAACCAGGTTCGAAATCGTTCCTCCTCCAACCACTTTTACTGGAATTAGCACTTCCCCATTTCTTCATTTCTCTATTTCGCTGCCCGTTTTCTTCACTCTGTCGGACGGACAGACACTATAGGGCGCCTGCGGATATAATCAATGTGCATGCCAGCCTGTCACTGACTTGAACATTTACAATAAATATATGAGGCACAATGTGGTAAGGGCACCAACATGGCTTAATGCATAATCCCCACAAGAGATAGGGGACATGCTGCAACTTGTCTATTCTTCCATCATGGTTGACAGCCAAGATTTTTCTTTGGGCAAAGAAACCAACTTAATAAGTTTTCTTATTATTTCGGTGTCTTGTTCTTCTTCTGAGTTTCTGGCAGGCTGTACGCCGTCAGGCATAATGCTGCCCTCCACAGGTTAAATCCAGAACTACTTAACTAGATTCTCTCATATAGACCAGTGGTATGTAAACACTGCTCTCCAACATGGGACCGATTTTTCCCCGATAGTAAAAATACTTTGAAAAGAAAACACAGTCGATGGCGGCGTCCTATGACTCCTTGCGTGGACGCGCTCGCTGGCTCGCTCACTCGCCCCCCCCAAAAGAAAAAAAACTTTTCTCATCGAATCTACACGTTTCACATAGGTCACCTGCTTTGGCTTCAAAACAGCGAATTTCGAAAGGTGAGTGATTTTCATGCATGATTACTTTTTCATCAAGAGTATTTTTATTTTTATTTTAATGCCTCTGGGAATTGAATTTAATGCTTTTTAATGCCATTTAAGGCCTTAATTTTAGCAAAATTTATTTAATGACTTTTAATGCTTTTTAATGACCCGTGGAAACCCTGATTTATATGTTTACATGTTTAATAGTTCTGCTTCAATGTCACTGAGTATAACTGTACTTGACCATTGCACCGAATCACTGTGAATGCCACCCGAATCACCGTAGAGCAGCCGTTGACGTATGGGAATGTGCGTTGTCTGGTGAACCCCCGTGGACAGCGAGTGGCGCGACAGCAGCGTGCCGTGGAAACCTTCTGTCGTGGCCCGTCTCGGCAGCGGCAGATCGTCAGAATCGAAGAGAGTCAAGCTCTTACTATAGCGAACCCGGCCAGACAATGGTGAAGCGTACTGATGTTTCCAGAAGAATTTATTAATGTACAGCCGTTTGTTTCATATTTTGCACGAGTCCTTTCATTTCTGGAACACCGTAAGAGCTGAGGACGGACAACAAAACAAAACGAGCTCTAGAAACAAATAAACCATCTTAACCATGAAATGACTCAAAGGCTCCTTTTAGCTTAACATCACAGCATACATACACTCTACAGAGGCTAAAGTTAGCATGAACAGCAGCATAAATATTAGCATGGAGAATAAACACTCTCTCACATTAAGTCCGCTAAACACACATAACTCCACGTAAAACTTATTTTTACAACATACCTTGTTCCCGGTTCTAGCCAGGTGCTGAACACATGCGGGGAAATCCTTAAAATTGCGGCGCTGTGTTGATCTCTGACCTTCCCGCGTTTTCGTCCCGCGCCGAGCGAAGTCAATTGCTTTGTTCGCCATTAGAGGCACAACCTCTACTTCCGGCCCGGGAGTACCAAAATAAAAGCATGTAATAGTAAAAGCGGAAACAACAAATAAAAGCATACAGGCAGCGATAATCTGTTATTAAAACCCCTTTTTAAGAGTTACTTACAAAATGTACAAATCATTAAATATATATAAGTGAAATATGAAGAATCCATTTTAGATATCATGACAGGAGGAAAACGGAAGTAAACGGAGGATTTTATGTGTTTTAATGTGAACAGAGAGTTCCTGATATGTTTTTAAATCTCTCTGAAATGAAGATTTACTGACTAATGATTTACTGACTGGAACAAATGTTTCTGTCAACATTAAAGCTCAAGTGAAATATGAAGAATCCATTTTAGATATCATGACAGGAGGAAGAAGAGCTGACCAGATTTTAGTGCATGAGCTCTCAGTCAGCCATTTTTATTACTTTTAAAGAACAAATGTGTTTCTTGATAGTTGATAATATTTGCTCCAAAATATCAGGCACTGAAAACACATCTGGTCTGATTTCACCACTTATTATCACAATAACTTCAGTGAGTGAGCTGGAAACAGTTTCTGTTCCCTCACACAAACTGACCAAAGAAGAAGATAAAACCAGTTTGAAACAGAATTAAATCAAAAATCCTGAACAAACAGATCAAAAGAAAACTGATGATTTTGTTGTTTTTCAGTCACTGTAAGTTTAATCAGAAAGTTCATATCGTAGTTTGTTTCTGTGAGATGCTGAGAAAATTTGTATTTTATTGATATTTCTTTATTAGATTGTTAATTTGTGTGTTAATTGTAAAGCAGTCGTTTCATACTTACAGCGTTAAACAACAGTCAAATGTGTAATGGATGAGAACAGTCAGTGACTAGAATCACATTAAATATTGTTCAGTTTGTTACTTTTAAAGGAGCAAATGTCTTTGTCTCTGTTTTGACACATAACAGGGTTAGTGTGTTCATTTTATATCAGACACACACACACACACACACGCACACACACACACACATACACCTCCACCAGATGAAAATATTTTGTTTATATCAGACATGTTGAGACTCGTTTATTTTAAACTTTCGGATTTGTCGGTGGCGCAGCAAGAAATTCAGAAGGTGAGTGAACTCGAGCAAAACTAGAGAAAGAAAAATAACTACGTGATTAAATTCAAATGAACATATCGATGTTGTTGATGGATGAATATCATTTGATGAACTAATGAATGAACATTAAATCATCAGTTCAATCATCGATCATCCTCCCGTCAGTCGACTGTTCAGATCAGATGAAACAGTTTGTTATTATCACAGTAACTTCACTGACTGATCTGGAAACAGTGTGAACAGTGAAGCTTTACTGTATGAACACTTTACTGTTAGAACGTGGAACATGTGAACACAGATTACACCTTATAACAGTGAAGTCGGTTCTGACCCGCCAAGTTAACGAACTTTGTGTGTGTGAAGCTGAAATAGACGACAGCACCGACAGTCTGTGAGTAAACGGAGGATTTTCTGTGTTTTAATGTGAACAGAGAGTTCCTGATATGTTTTTAAATCTCTCTGAAATGAAGATTTACTGACTAATGATTTACTGACTGGAACAAATGTTTCTGTCAACATTAAAGCTCAAGTGAAATATGAAGAATCCATTTTAGATATCATGACAGGAGGAAGAGCTGGTCGGATATAATTTTAGTGCATGAGCTCTCAGTCAGCCATTTTTATTACTTTTAAAGAACAAATGTGTTTCTTGATAGTTGATAATATTTGCTCCAAAATATCAGCACTGAAAACACATCTGGTCTGATTTCACCACTTATTATCACAATAACTTCAGTGAGTGAGCTGGAAACAGTTTCTGTTCCCTCACACAAACTGACCAAAGAAGAAGATAAAACCAGTTTGAAACAGAATTAAATCAAAAATCCTGAACAAACAGATCAAAAGAAAACTGATGATTTTGTTGTTTTTCAGTCACTGTAAGTTTAATCAGAAAGCTCATATCGTAGTTTGTTTCTGTGAGATGCTCAGAAAATTTGTATTTTATTATTTTTTCTTTATATTAGATTGTTAATTTGTCGTTTCATACTTACGTTAAACAACAGTCAAATGTGTAATGGATGAGAACAGTCAGTGACTAGAATCACATTAAATATTGTTCAGTTTGTTACTTTTGAAGGAGCAAATGTCTTTGTCTCTGTTTTGACACATAACAGGGTTAGTGTGTTTATTTTATATCAGACAGACACACACACACACACACACGCACACACACACACACACACACACGCCTCCACCAGATGAAAATATTTTGTTTACATCAGACATGTTGAGACTCGTTTATTTTAAACTTTTGGATTTGTCGGTGGCGCAGCAAGAAATTCAGAAGGTGAGTGAACTCGAGCAAAACTAGAGAAAGAAAAATAACTACGTGATTAAATTCAAATGAATATATCGATGTTGTTGATGGATGAATATAATTTGATGAACTAATGAATGAACATTAAATCATCAGTTCAATCATCGATCATCCTCCCGTCAGTCGACTGTTCAGATCAGATGAAACAGTTTGTTATTATCACAGTAACTTCACTGACTGATCTGGAAACAGTGTGAACAGTGAAGCTTTACTGTGTGAACACTTTACTGTGTGTGTGTGTGTGTGTGTGTGTGTGTGTGTGATGAGCAGAGACAAGTTAACAGACATGACAGTTTAACATTGTCTCTCCTCTCTTTAGCTTCTCAAACCCAGCAGTTGGTTTTCAGCTCAATGAGTCTCTGAAGTTTCCAGCAGAGTGACATCATGGCGTCCAGTAAGAGTTCATTATTCTCATTATTATTTATTCCTGAACTAAAAGTCTAAAACTAAAAATGTTTTGGGTTCATTATTAGAACCACTGTTACTATGGAAACATTCAGTGTGATGGATTACTGATGGAGTTATTCTTAAAATAATGTTTATCAATATTCAGTGTTCACTTGATTGACTCATTCATTTTCTTCAGTATCTTGAACGTTGATGTATTTTCTTTTTATCAAATGTAGAGAAATAAATACTTTAAATTAAATCTTTGCACTCATAAAGTTTGTGGCCTCACCAAGAGAAAACACACAGACTAAAACAAATGAATCATTAAATGAATCAGTGTCCGAAGAAAGAAGTGAATTATTTTTGCTTCAAAGAAAACACACAGACAACTTCTTACTAATAAATGAGGACATTTATTTATATCTAAATGTCTAAGAACTGAATGAATGAAGGATTAATATTAATAAAATAAACAGATGGACATTAAATGATGAGATAAATATATTAGGGAAAGTTGAGTTTATTATACAACAAGTAGGTCCGACCGAGCAATCTGATTGGTCAGCTAGACGTTTAGAATGTGCTCAAATCATCATGACAGCACACCTGACTCATCACTAAAAATATCACTCCGCCATCTTCACACAATGTCACTTCCTGAAAATATAAAACATGTAAACAAATATGAATAAGTCCACTGGAAGTACTTTAATAAAGTAATATATCTGAATTTACAATTTCAGCTTTTTTAATGAATTTTCTGTGTTATGGAGCTGTTAGACCGCCTCGTTAATACAGGTGTTTACCTCGTTAATACAGGTGCGTACCTCGTTAATACAGGTGTGTACCTCGTTAATACAGGTGCGTACCTCGTTAATACAGGTGTGTAGCTCGTTGATAACCCGAGCTCAGGTGACCTGAACGACTGTCGTTCACACCTGACCTCAGGTGACCATCAACAACTCTGACGACAGTTGTCACAAAACAATGAACACTAACAAACTAAATGGAACAACAGGCAGATCTACGAGCTTTCCTAGTATATTCAAGTTTGACTTAAATAATGAATATGGATTTAAAGTGCAGTCTCTCAGCTTTAATTTGGGGTATTCACATCCAAATTGGACAAAAGGTTTATGAATTACAGCTCTTTAATATGTAGCTCCCTCTTTTTCAAGAGACCAAAAGTAATTGGACAGTTGACTAAAAAGCTGTTTCATGGACAGATGTGAGCTGTTCTTTTATTATTTCTTCATCAATTAAGCAGGTGAAAGGTCTGGACTTGATTCCAGGTGTGACATTCACATCTGGAAGCTGTTACTGTGAACCCACTGTTGTAGCCAATTCTGATATGTGCTATAGGTAGTTTGTGTGTGTGTGTGGTAAGTTGTATATGTTGTTGTAAGCCACACAGTTTTTTGTCCAATCATGGCAGTCCTAACTTTGGGGCCTTTTCTACAGCCGCCCCCAAATGTATGTGATACATTTGCTCATCACTAAAGGCAACAAAGTCTACGGTTGGGATGAGGTCGAAGGAGGGGATTTGTCCTCATCGTCTCCAGACTGAAGTGCAGGGAGGACAACCAGCCTGGCAACCGGCCGGGTGTAAACCCTTTCTCTCACTTTCACATCAGCCGACTGGATGTGTCCATCAGGGCTCAGATGAGTCTTGATCACTCTCCCTATGGGCCATAGGGCCCTGGGAAGTTGTGGATCAGTGATCATCACCACACAGTCTTGAACAATGTCAGCTGGTGGAGCGTGCCACTTCTGGCGAACTTGAAGACTTGGCACATAGAGCCGGATGAAACGAGCCCAGAAGTGATCAGCCAGAATTTGGGAGTGCTTCCAACGGCGGCGACTGATGAGCTCATTCCCTGGGTAGACTACTTGAGGTAACGACCCATCCGGCCGCTCCATCAGAAGAACATTGGGAGTCACTGGGTCCGGGTCACTGGCATCGGCAGACACATATCCCAGGGGCTTGCTGTTAAGAATCCCTTCCATCTCAGTAAGCACTGTGTGAAGCACTTCTTCTGCGACTGGTTAAGCACCCACAGTGGCATAGAGTGCACTCTTAACAGAGCGTATCTCCCTCTCCCACACCCCGCCGAAGTGGGGGGCTGCTGGGGGGTTAAAGTGGAAGGCAATCTTCTGTGGTGCAAGGTGCTCCTGTAAGGCAAGAGAGATCTCAGTGAAGGCCTCCCGGACTTCCCTCTCTCCTCCCTTGAAGTTTGTCCTCTGATCGGTGAACAGCTCTGCAGGTGTTCCTCTGCGTGCGATGAACCAATAAAGGCATTAGGAAGGCATCCGTATCAATAGCGGTCAGGAGGTCCAGGTGCACTGCCCTGGTGGTAAGGCACTTGAAGACGATCCCCCATCTCTTCTCCCGTGAACAGGCGCAAACGGGCTGATGGGAGGTTGGCCATATTTGGTACAGCTGGTTTGGCTCTCCAGCGCTGACAGTCAGCGCAGCCGTACTGGTGGCGCCAAACTGCCTCACGCCCTCGCAGGATCCAGAAAGAGCGCCGAAGCTCAGCAAACACCCGCTCTAGACCCGGGTGATGGAGTCGGATGTCAACGTCCTGAATTAGAAGCTTAGTAGCTTGATGGCTTGAGTCTAGGATGACTGGATGAATAGTGGTCAGCTCCAGGTCCTCTGATCTACGGAGACGTCCTCCAACACGGAGGAGCTCTCCGCTCTCATCCACTTCAGGAGATAGAATGAGAAGTTGGCTACTTCTAGGGACTGGCTTCCCCGCTTTCAGTAAGCTGTACTCTTGTGGGAAACTATCCATCTGAGTGCTCTGAAGGATCAACCGCTCAGCTTGGCGATAATCCTCAGCAGTATGGTGACCTTTAAAGTAGGCCGCCCCATGCAGCCCCCGCGCTGTCACCTCCAGCAATTCCTTCCAGGAGTTGTACTGGTTAAGGTCTGGAGCAGGCTGACTTAATACTACTGCCGTGACCCCACAGAAGACACACTTGCGCAGCTCAGATGCATCATGGGCCTGATCAACTGAAGGGTCCTCTGGCCACAAATCTGGACCCTGCAGGAGAAAGGAGAGTCCCTGACTCCATCTGACTCGATCCCTGACTCCATCTGGGCTCAACTAGTTCCCTCAGCCCTTTCCCGCGAGTCACATCATCAGCGGGGTTGTTTACCGAATCAACATATCTCCAAACATGCCCATCGGTCAACTCTTGAATCTCGGCCACGCGGGTGCCGACAAAATCTTGAATTGGCAGGATTCTGATTTCAACCATGTCAGCACGGTCTTCGAGTCAGACCACAGGATCATCCAGTCGATGCTGAGCTTGAGTTCTCTTCTTAGAACCTGTGTGAGCTGTGCCCCGGTAAGGGCAGCACAAAGTTGTAATCGGGGTATGGAGTGGGACCGCTTAAGAGCGACTCTGGAGCGAGCCATCAGGAAGGAGAGATGAACTCCACCATGTCGGTCAGTGGACCAGAGGTACGCGCCCCATATGCTTCTTCAGAGGCGTCGCAAAATATGTGTATCTCTCTGTGAAGACTGCAGAGGTCCACCTCCTTAGGTGAGTATGGTCGGGGCAGAGTGACCTGTGGTAGGACGCCCAGTTCATCCTCCCAAACCTGCCACTGCTGCAGAAGCTCCTGGGGCAGTAGTGGGTCGTCCCAGCCCCAGTGCTTGTCCCAAAGATGCTGGACCAGGACCTTAGCCCGGGTGTTGTAGGGCAGGATGAACCCCAAAGGGTTATACTGGCTTGCAAGAACCTTGTATATGTTGCGCATTGTGGGGACACCATAATCCACTTGGCGGTGCTTATAGCCGAGGACGTCTGTGTGGAAGAGCCAGCTCAGCCCTAACGTGGACTCTAGAGTGCCTGTCTTGTCCTGAGTTAGCCATAGCTCCACGCTAGCAGAACAACTCTCTTCAGGTAGGTGACCTATGACCTCTGGTTTGTTGCTGGCCCATTGACGTAGCTCGAACCCAGCAGATGCCAAGAGGGTCCGCAATTTGTCAACCAGGTGCCTTGCCTCAGCGATGGTGGGCACGCTCTGGAGGCAATTGTCACTGACATCCTCACGTCTTCATCCGGCTGGCTGTGGTCGTTGACGTGGCGCTGTAAGGCAAACGTGGCACAGCACGGACTACACGTTGTTCCGAACGGTAGTACCTGCCACTCATACACTGCAGGAGGTTCCCCTCAGCTGACATCACGCTAGACAAAGCAGAGGAGGGCACGATCTTCTGGGAGGAGGCGAACCTGATGGAACATGCCCTTGATGTCTCCACTGATCGCTACTGAATGTTCTCGGAAGCGTAGCAGGACTCCTAGAAGTGATGCTCTTAATGTCGGCCCAGGCAGCAGATATCATTGAGGCTCTGTCTTCGGTACTGGTAGGAACAGTTGAAGACCAGTCTATTCTTGCCATTATGGCTTACCATATGGTGTGGGATGTACCAGACCTCATGACCTTCGTCAGCTGGTGCTTCAGGACCACACTTGATGACAGAGCCTGCCTTGATCAGTTTCTCCATCTCCACTCTGTAGGCTGCGGCCTGTGCAGGGTCTTTGGCCAGTCGTCGTTCCACGCCTCGTGATGAGGTGCGGATGATCACTCCCAATGAGCAACACAGGTTTCACATCCGTGAGGGTCTGTATAGGAAGGCCAATGAGGTGGTTGTAATTTTTCCTGAGCTGCTTCATGGGGTAAGTATGACCAGTCAATCCAATGCGAGCGCTGGTGAATGCACCTCTAATCTTGAACTTGATCTTTGGCTTTTCATGGGAAGAAACGGAGAGCCACACTGATGCACCCTGGAGCGTCTGGACCTCCTGTCTGCTGGTGCGTAGCGGTAAGTCCTCTGGGGGTCCCTGCACGCCTAACTTCTCCGCTGCATCCGGCAGCAGCATAGTTCTCTCAGAACCGTCATCCAATATGGCGTAGGTGTTGAGTGTTCGGCCACCATAGTGAATGCAGACTTAAACGACTTTCAGCAGGACTCGACGACCTTCTGTGGGTCGGTCTAGATTCAGCTCTCGTAGCATGGCTCGCTACCACTGGTGCTGCTGTTGGCGCCTTAGGAGACCTCACATTGACCTCATGCAGCACCTGAAGGTGTTTACCTTGGCAAAGGCTACATGGCTTCTTCAGGTTGCAGCTTGATGTGATCGTACACATCGCCAACAGCTCTTGTTGCTCCTTATCCACTCTGTTAGCTGATCCTTGGTCAGCCGGGAAACTACTGCACACTGACTGAGATAGTGCTCTTCATTATTGCAGAATGGACAGTAAGGCTTACTCTTGTTCCCCTTAAAGGAGCTGCCCGGGGTTCGAACTTCTAGCTTCTTATCTGCGTCATTCCCACCATGGAGCACGGTGGTGGGGCGATTACTCTGGCGACCATCAGGTCTGGGCACTGGCCTCTCCCTAGCCCCTCTCACTGCTAACTGTCCTTCAGAGTCCTGACACCAGGACTCATACTTCAGCCACTCTGACAGATCAGGTAAGGGGTGAGTTTGTGTGCCTCGATGGAACATGCAGCGGCGAAACTCGGATCTCTGCTCAGGTGGTAACTTGCTCAGCAAGTGAGCAACATGTGAGCCACAATGTAACTCTGCTCCTCCCTCGGAGCCTAATGTCCTCAACATTCCCACCAGCGACTGTACTTGGACTGCAAACTTCTCAAATGCAGCAACATCTCCCTGCCTGATATCTGGTGAGTCCAACACAGCAGCAATACGCCTCAATGCAATCTGATGTGGTTGACCGAACTTATCATTCAAGGCCGCCATCGTGTCGGAGAAGGGCGTTGGAGAATTGAGGTAAGCGTCTGTTATCCACCGGGCCTCTTCTAGTTGCAGATGATCGACCAACACTTGATACTTAAACAGCTCAGTGGCTTCTGGTGGTAAGAGGTTCTCCAATGACAGCTTCAGCTGTGCAAACTCGCTTGGGTCATGATGGGAGAAGTTGCGGATGGTTGGGCGTGGTCCATAGTAGCTGGACTCTGGAATGTGGGAGGTCCTGATTGGAGGCAATGATTGTGGCTGTATACATGACCCACCAGGAAACTGCTGGGGATTGCATCCCGGCTCGCTCTTGAGACCACCACAAGCTGCAGAATACCTAGGCTCAGCTGAAAGCAATCTTAATGACTGCAATGGAGACTGAACCGGCTTAAACCAGGGGCATTGATAAGAAGCAGTGTTCTACAATGGTCTGGTAGCAGGAACGATGCCGTATGCTGACTGCTGAACTTGTAGCAGGCTCTCAGGCGGCTTAGTAATAGGGGGTGGAATAGCCTCTTCTTTAACATATGGAAGCTCGACTGTTGCCTGAACACTGTTATGTGGCGGCGGTGGGGGTGGTGGTAGGTCAGCAGGTAACAGTCCCGTCATTGCTAGATCTGGCCATGGTGGGGGTGCAGGCCAGTCATCCTCTTCAGCAGGTGCAGCCAGTCTTGGTGGCTGCATGGATTCAGGCTGATTTGTACGAGGAGAAGAGGGGCTCTGTAGGTTCTGAACAGCATCCACTAACGGTCTCATGTCTGCTCGCAGTGCTCTGAGCTCCACCAGATCTGATGACATGCTGTGCTGGGTCCGCTGGAGGAGGTGTCTCTCATGACGGATGTCCTCTGACTCTGTCTTTATATACTCCTGTGGGTGTCTGGTGTGCAGCCCTGGATGTAGGGGGGTAGAGCACTCATGGAACTGTTCCCCAAGATCACTCTCAGGTGGCAGTAGGGGGCTAGCTGATTCTCCTGGGTGTGCTGTTGGCCCTCGGCTCCATAGCACAAGCCCATCTCTTGAAGAATAGCATCCCGCCTCTGCCATCATAATCTGCATAGCGGGCTGGGGGACCAATGTGTTGTCTGGGGCGTGCACCACGAGCCTCGTACTCCAGAAGTTGTTCCATCTCCGATGTAAACCCCGTGATCCGACTCGAAGGACCATCAAATGTAGTGAAGACACTGTGAATATACTGTATCTGGTGTTAGTTCAGGGAGTTATTACAATGTTCACACCGGGGTGCTGGCCAGAACACCAACTTAAGGCCAATTATACTCCAGAGGGTCCAAAGGAAGAGGCAGGTGATGGATAGTTCAGGTGTTTTATTGCTCTCTTTGTGCAGGCAATGGGGGCTGAACGAGTGCCGTCAGTTACACTACATAAACAGCAGGGGGCGCTCCTATACGAGCTGACCAACACTATATCTCTGAAACATCACACAATAAACATAACATGTCCTAACTTTGGGGCCTTTTCTACATCAAGTCTACCATAAAGAGAAGACTTTACAAAAGCAAATACAGAGGGTTCACCACAAGGTGCAAACCATTAATAAAACTCAAGAGTAGAAAGGCCAGATTAATCTCTGTTGGAAACCATTTAAAAAAAGCCAGCCCAGTTCTGGAACAGCATTCTTTGGACTGATGAAACTAAGATCAACCTGAACCTGAATGAAGGTTTGGACCAGCTCATGATCTGAAGCATACCACATCAACCGTAAAACAGTTGGACTACAAAACGCTCATCTGAGATACTTACTAGATACTCCCTGTGCGCTCTGACCATATCTAGTAAGTATTTCAGATGAGCGTTTTGTAGTCCATCTTCTGGACTTTGTAGTTTTACCATAGATCACATCGATAACATTCGCTGTCGCATCATGATGTAGTCTAGTGTAAGAGCAGTCGGATTCTCTGAACAACACGGTCGACCTTATGAATTCTCTTTCACATCTTTACTTGACCTCATGATGTTTTTCATTGAGGTTTCACCCTCGGAATAGAAGGTGTGAACGCATCTGGTGGACAGGTAAAGAAGAGAGGGACAGAGAGGTTTTCCTTCCCACCATGTTTCATGTAGACATTGACCTATAGTTGGTGGTTTGTCATCCAGTTCACCATGATCATTTTCTTTGCTACTAGTAAAAGAATGCTTAGCATATATCGCTGATTTAGCATTATATAGGTCTTTGGGTATGGCTCCCAACAAAAACAACATCAGCTCTGGAGTGACATCTACCTCTTAAATATCAATTTCCTTTTTAATGTTGTTCCAAAATCCTTGTATTACTGGACAGTCCCAAAAAAAAGTTTCAAAAATATTTCCACGATTTCGCCAGTCTATTGTTACATTGGGATTTTTCACACATAGAGATGACAAAGGGAATACTGAAATATCTGATCTTTACTTTCCAGTCAAATTCTTTCCACAGTTGGCTGCTAATTCCCTTATGACAACCTGTCCATATGTCCATCCATGAAGAACCTTCAATCATAACATTTAATTCTAATTCTCAAGTATCGAACTGTGATTGATTTTTGATTTGTTAAACTTTATCAGTCTTCTTGTCCTCTCTTCCATGTTGTTAGTTATACACAGACTGATTACAGAATATAAAGGTGTAGATGACTGAATGAATATTTATATTTGTGTCCTCACACAAATGATGTGCAGCCCCTGAAGTGCAGCAACAGTTATGAACTTCTGCCACCTAACAGTGAGTCCAACTGAGATCGAGCTGATCTGGTTCATCATAAGATCTGAATTTACAGTGATTCATAAAGAATGATGATTTAACTGAATAATTTTTGTTTAAAGTTCAACACCAAAATAAAATAAATAACTTATGTCACATTTAATGTTCTCCTGATTAAAGAAGTTGTGATTTCCCAGAAGGTGTAAATCCAGTTTAGAGCAAATCTCCACCTGATTTAACTTTTCTAATTCAGTGTTTCCTCTTTTCAGTGTCTGAGCTGAGGGTTGTTCTTCTGGGGAACAGCTGGTCTCAGAGGAGTTCAGTGGGGAACTCCATACTGGGAGAGACTGTGTTCAACACTGAGGAAGAACTAGACTATTTTCTGAAAATCAGTGGACCATTGGAGGAGAAAAAAATAGTTCTCATCAACACCCCAGATCTGCTGCATCCAAACATCTCTGAAGACGAACTGACAGAACATGTGAAAACCTGTGTGAGACACTCTGATCCTGGACCTCATGTGTTCCTGCTGGTTCTACAGCCTGAAGACTTCACTGAGGAACACAAACTGAAGCTCTGCAGAGTCCTTCAACTCTTCAGTGATCAATCATTTGATCATTCACTGGTTCTGATATCAACACCCAGAGAGGAGAGTCCAGGATTCATGGAAAAATACATGGAACACCATCCATTAAGAGACATGATCAGAAAATGCAGAGACAGACATTTGATTCAGAGAAACATTGAACATTCAGAGCTGTTAACACGTTTGGGTCAAGTTGTAAAGGAGAACAATGGAGAGCACGTCAGCTGTGATGTGTTTGAAGACGCAACATCGACTTTACCAGGAGATCATCAAAGACCAAAACAACAGGAAACACAGACTTCTATCAGAGATGCTGTTAAATCTGCTGGTAAGTGCAGAAACAATTCTGACTTTGTTCACATGAATCTTCTTTCATTAAATTAGAACATAAGGTAGCAAATTAATGATGTCATCTTTTTACAGGGCTGAATATATTTAAAGGAATCACTGGACACTCAGAGAAAAACCCTTTGACTGACAGTAAGTACATTTATCACAACACTGATCGTAGATCACTCACCGTTAAAACACATGCACGTAGTCACTTTGCCCCTCATGCACCCCCTCATTCACCTCCACCCTTCCCCACTACACTTTTCACCCGCACCATACACCCCTCTCCATTAGTAGGCCCTTCTCTGCCACCAGAATCTCAGGACATTCACACCATCAAAACTATCATTTCACATAGACAGCTGAAGCCCAGGAATGTTTTTAGACCCAAGAGTGTTTTTATTCCCATAGAATGTCATGATGAGCGCACGTTCAGCACTGAGATCAAAATGGCTGTGCTGAATGTGCGCTCTCTTTTAAACAAATCTTTTATCATAAACGATTTAATTTTAGATAAACACCTTGACAGTATTCTCCTTACAGAGACATGGCTTGGCACCGATGCACCTGTTGTTCTCACTGAGGCTTCCCCAACAAATTTTAACTTTCTATTTTCTACTAGGGGGGGGCAAGAAAGGGGGAGGAACTGCATCAATAACACGAACCACAATGTCCTCAAATGAAGTTCCTTTTAACAGTTACTCATCATTTGAGCATCATGCCTTTGTTTTTAGCAGCCCTCCTATTCTTTGCATAGCAGTCTACAGACCACCCCAGTACTCCACTTCTTTTATCAGTGAATTCTCTGATCTCTTATCAATCATTCACACCACCCACAACAGGATTTTAATAACTGGTGATTTTAATCTACACGTTGACAACACCTCGGACCCAGTGTCCAGAGAATTTTTAAACCTTTTAAACTGTTTGGATTTTGAACAGCATGTCGCGCAGCCGACCCACAGCAGAGGACACACTCTGGACCTGTTCATAACTTATGGCCTGTCCGTGGGTGTGTCCTCTGTTGTGGACCTGGCTGTGTCTGACCACTACTGTGTGTTTTTTAACATCACCAGTTTTAATCAACGGGAGGCCCCGGTGAGAACGGTGAGGAAACGCTACCTAACTTCTGAAGTGGCTGCAAATTTTATCCAGATTTTACAGAGCACTCCTGCAGAGATTTTACCAGCACCTTGTGATTTTATCGTTGACAATTTTAACAATAAACTGAAGTCAACACTGGACTCAGTTGCTCCTCTTTTAACGAAAACCATCATGATTAAACCTATACCCCCGTGGAGAAATGAGGAAACAAAGAAACTGAAAAGAAACTGCAGGAGTGCTGAAAGGAGATGGAGAAAATCAAAACTAACAGTTCATCACGAAATTCTTCGTCAACAACTCAAAACCTACAATAATGCAATCAAACAGGCAAGAATTACCCATTTCAAAAAACTAATCTCTGACCATAAAAACAACCACAAATTCCTCTTCTCCACCATTGAGCTTTTAACAAACATTAATTTTAAAGGATCCCATAAAACAACAACAGATACTCTCTGTAGGGACTTTGCAGACCACTTCAGAAGTAAAATCGATGACATCAGATCAAGTCTTTTATCTCAACAGATTTTAGCTGTCACCACACCTGGATCATTGCTTTTACCTGAGGAAACACCGGAGAGTTTTGCCCTGTTTGATGCAAGGACACTTGGTCGAGTCTTCTCCCAGGTTAACCCTACAACCTGCCTCTTAGACCCAATTCCCACACCGTTTTTTAAAACATTTTATGGATTCTTTGAGGAACAGCTTTTAAACATTGTGAATTGCTCTCTCCAGACAGGTGTCTTCCCCACCTCCTTTAAAACAGCGGTGGTGAAGCCACTTCTGAAGAAGAGCAATTTAGACCCAGATATTCTTAGCAATTACCGGCCTGTATCCAACTTACCATTTTTAAGTAAAATTTTAGAAAAACTGTTTTTTAACCAAGTAAATGATTTTTTAAACACACACAACATCTTAGAGAAGCATCAGTCTGGTTTTAGGATGAACCATAGTACCGAGACAGCCCTTTTAAAGATTTTAAATGATGCCAGGTGCAACTTAGATAACCATAAACTCACAGTCCTGGTACTACTGGATCTTACCGCCGCCTTCGATACAGTAGACCATCACATTTTATTAAACAGACTGAGGAACCTGGTCGGCCTCTCTGGTACTGTTCTTAACTGGTTTGTCTCCTACCTCACAGATCGACACTTCTTTGTAAGTATGGATACATGTTCCTCAGGAACCCACGAGATCAAGTGTGGGGTTCCCCAGGGGTCAATTTTAGGTCCAATTCTTTTTAATCTTTACATGATTCCCCTTGGGGATGTCATCAGGAGGCACGGCATCAGCTTTCATAGTTATGCTGATGATACGCAACTGTACATCGCCGTGTCTCCTGATGACACAGGGCCACTTGATGCCCTTTTAAACTGCATTTTAGATATCAAGTCATGGATGGCAGCGAATTTCCTACAGCTCAACCAGGACAAAACCGAGGTTTTAGTCATTGATCCTGAAGGCCAGAGAGAGAAACTTTTAACGAAATTACAAGATCTTAAACCATCCAAGACTGTAAAAAATCTGGGCGTGATTTTTGACTCTGAGCTCAGTTTTATTCCCGATATCAAAAACATAACAAATATAGGTTTTTACCATCTTAAGAATATAGCCAGAGTCCGCCCGTTTCTCTCTCAGGCCAGCACGGAGGTGCTGATGCATGCTTTTATCTCTTGTCGTTTAGATTATTGTAATGCACTGCTCTCTGGTCTTCCAAAAAAGAGTATCTCTAGTCTCCAACTGCTGCAGAATTCAGCTGCACGAGTGTTGACGAGGACCAGAGGGCGGGAGCACATTACACCAGTTTTAAAATCGCTGCACTTGCTCCCCGTACGCTTCAGGATCAATTTTAAGGTTCTCTTACTCATTTTTAGATGTCTTAACGGTCTTGGGCCTCCTTATTTATCGGACTTACTTTTACCATATCAACCCTCACGGACCCTGAGGTCTTCCGGCTCTGGTCTTTTAACCATACCACAAGTTAGAACGAAAACACACGGGGAGGCGGCTTTTAGTTATTATGGCCCCCGATTGTGGAACAGCCTGCCGGAGAACCTCAGGGCCGCAGAGACTGTTGATGTTTTTAAAAAGAGGCTGAAGACTCACCTTTTTACTCAGGCTTTTATTTGATTTTACTGATTTCCTTTATTCTTTTCTATCCAACTCTTATCATAATCAATTTTTATTCTATACTATTTTAGTTATGTCTTAACTACATGTTTTAGTTATATATTTTAACTACATGTTTTAGCTAGATTTTATCTATCTTGTTCATTTTATACCATTGTATCTTCTTTACTGTTTTAGTCTCTCTTAGTTTTTAGCTCCAGTGTTTCCTCATGGGGGCCGACCACACTGGGAGCTGCTCTTGGCCTACTGATGGGAGTGCTGTCCTGTGGACTGCTCTGGCCTGGGTGGGTGGAGAACTCTGCACCTTAGGTGTGGGGCCTCTTGTCTGCCTGGGTCGGGGCTGTCTTTGTGTCGGCGCTCCCTGTAGGCGTGGGCCGGGCCCTCCCGACGTGGTCGGCCCCCCAAAGGTGGCTTTTTCCTTGCCGTAGGTCTCGGCGCCTGGCCATGTCTCTCTCTAGTGTGTGCAGCGGGTGTGTGTGTGTGTGTGTGTATATCTGTATGTCTACGTGTCTCTCTGGGTATCTATGGGGGCGGGAGGGTTGGGTTTTTTTTTTTTTTTTTTTTTTTGGTCATTGTTGTTCTTAGCCTCTGTGAGGCACTTTGTGTTGCTTTTAAGTATGAAAAGTGCCATACAAATAAAGTTTGATTAGATTTGATTTAGGGTGGGATCTTTCCTCCAGGATTAACCCAAACACATCCCATAATCCTTCACTATTGAAAAGCAATGAAATCTTTCTTTCATCCAAATGTTGATATTAAACATACATATTGTTTTAGGCTGACACATACTTTATATTCTCATTCTGCTCTGTTTGGACAAAACATCACTGTCATTTGAATTGTGTTGTTTCTGACCACCAACACATTTTTTCTAAGATGTAATTTCTGATGTAAAACATGTGAAGATAATTTGGTAAACTGTGACTTATATAATATAAATATAACTTGATGTCACTTAATGTTTTTCTCTGTTGTATCACAGCATCTGGATTCAGGATTGTGCTGCTGGGAAAAAGTGACGACAAACGGACAAAACTTGGCAACTTCATCATCAAGGACCAGACCTTTCATGTCCAAAGAACTTCTCCAACCAAACATTGTGTGACTGCCTGTGTGAGAGAGTGGAGAGGAAAACCATTAACAGTAGTGAAAACTCCAAACATCTTCAGTCTGTCTGAGGAGGCAGTAAGAGAAGAGATGAAGAGGTGTGTGAGTCTTTGTCCTCCTGGACCAAATGTTCTTCTGCTGTTAGTGAAACCTTCTGATTTCACTGAAGAGAACAGACAAACACTGAAGTTCATCCTGAGTTTGTTTGGTCAAGATGCTTTAAAACACTCAATGGTCATCATGACACACGAGGAGAACAAAACAAGTTTCACTGTGAATCAGCTCCTTAAAGACTGTGGAGGAAGACACTACAGCATGTCTGAAGATGACCACAGATCATTAATGCAGAAGATTGAGAACATTGTTCATGAAAACAAAGGAACCTTCCTCACCTTCACTGAAGACACCACAAGACCAAAGTCTGAAGACATGAAACCAGCTTTAAACCTGGTTCTGTGTGGGAGGAGAGGAGCAGAGAAGACTTCAGCAGCCAAGGCCATTTTAGGTCAGACAGAGTTTCCTTCAGTCTCCAACTCATCAGAGTGTGTTAAACATCAGGGAGAGGTGTGTGGACGTTGGGTTTCCCTGGTGGAGCTGCCTGCCTTGTATGGAAAACCTCAGGAGGCAGTGATGGAGGATTCACTCAGGTGTATCTCCCTCTGTGATCCTGAGGGGGTCCATGCCTTCATCCTGGTCCTACCTGTGGGTCCCCTCACTGATGAAGACAAGGGAGAGTTAGAGACCATCCAGAACACATTCAGCTCTCGAGTCGATGACTTCACCATGATTCTGTTCACTGTGGAGTCAGATCCTACAGCTCCAGTTGTTGATAACTTTGTACAAGAAAACAAGGACATCCAGGAGCTCCGTCAGAGCTGTGGAGGAAGATATGTTGTTCTGAACATCAAGGACAAGCAGCAGATCCCAGAGCTGTTGGACATGGTGGAAAAAAACAGTCAAACTCAGAATAAACCATCCTGCTACACAACTGAAACATTTACACATGCACAGATGGATAAAGTCATACGACAAGAGAAACATATCAAAATGCAACAAGCTGAACTGGAGAGGCTGATGAAGAAAAACAAGATCACTTGTAAGTACTTTGAATTTAAATGTTTTTTAAACCATGTCAGACATTACAGTCTTGAGTCTCGACTGTAGCAACTGTGAATATTTAAAGTAACTCCTGGTCTTTATATTTCACAGGTGATGATGATGAACAGAGATCAGAGTGTCTCAGGATTGTGCTGCTCGGGAAGACTGGCTGTGGAAAGAGCTCTTCAGGAAACACCATTCTAGGAAGAAAAGAGTTTAAAGCTGAATCAAGCCAAACATCAGTCACCAAACGTTGTCAGAAAGCACAGAGTGAAGTGGACGGTCGTCCAGTTGTTGTGGTCGACACTCCTGGTCTGCTTGACACAACTTTATCTCATGAAGAGGTTCATGAGGAGATGGTGAAATGCATCAGTCTTCTGGCTCCAGGACCACATGTCTTCCTGTTGGTGTTACAAATCGGCACAAGACTCACAGAAGAGGAGAAGGAAACACTGAAACTCATCAAAGAAGGTTTTGGGAAGAATTCTGAAAAGTTCACCATCATTTTTTTAACAAGAGGAGATGAACTTGAACATGACGAGATATCTGTTGAAGAATACATTGAAAAAAAATGTGATGATTCTTTCAAAAAGCTGATCTCTGACTGTGGAGGAAGATACCATGTGTTTAATAACCATGATAAACAAAACCACAAACAGGTCAGTGAGCTGATAACAAAGATTGACACCATGGTGAAGGAAAATGGAGGCAGCTGCTACACTAATGAGATGCTGCAAGAGGCCGAAGCAGCAATACAGAAAGAAATGGAGAGGATCCTGAAAGAGAAGGAAGAAGAGATGAAGAGAGAGAGGGAGGAACTGCAAAGAAAACATGAGGAAGAAATGGAGGAAATGAAAAGAAGAATGGAAGAACAGAGAGAAGAAACTGAAAAAGAGAGAAAACTGAGAGAAAAACAACTTGAAGAAATGAAAGAAAACATCAAGAAAGAACGTGAGGAGAGAAAGAAAGAACAGGAAAAGAGAGAAGAAGAAGACAGGAAGAGAAAACAACTGGAAGAAATTCAACGACAGGAGTGGAAACAGAAAGAAAAAGATTTGGAAGAAAAAATAAAATCAGAGTCAGAATCAAAAGAAACTATTGACAGAAAACTGGTGGAGAGCAGAGAAGAGATGAGAAAAGAACGAGAGAACTGGGAGAAAAAACAAAAAGAATGGTGGGATGAACGAAATCAAGAAGATGAAAAGAGACGACAGGAAGAACAAAGACTTAGAAAGCTTGAAGAAGAATACAAACAGGAAAGAGAAAACTATGAAAAGAAAAGAAAAGAAGAGGACAGAATCAGAAGAGAAGAAGAGGAGAAAGAGAAAAAAGACATCGAGGAGAAGTATCAGAAAGAAATTGAGAATCTGAAGAAGACACATGAAGAAGAAGCCAGAAAGAAAGCTGAAGAGTTCAATGAGTTCGAAGAGAAACACAAGAAGGAATTTGAAGATCAGAAGAAGAAACATGAGAGAGAAATGAAAGATAAAGATAAACAATATGAGAGTGAAATGAAAGACAAAGATAAACAATATGACATCTTAAAGGCTCTTTCAGTCCACAAAGAAGAAGAATTAAAGAGAAAAAATCATGAAATAGTGAAATGTGTGACCAAAAAGAAAAAAAATCTGAAAACAATCAATGACTTACTGACAAAACATGAAAAAGAAATGAAGAATGAGAAAAATGAGGAGGAAAAGAAGAAGCTGCAAGAAAAACATGAAAAAGAAATAAATGACTTGATAGAAGAATTTCTGAATGAAGTCGAAACATCAAGCTCCTGTTCCATTTTATGAGATTAGTTTCATGTAAACGTCACAACAACAGATCAGTTTAAGGTGTTTCCTTTTTAAATTGCTAAAATTAAATTTAAATGCTTCAGCCTTTGTTAGCAGGTAACTGAAACTGAAGTGCAGAATACAAGACTTTCTGAATTGTTGTCCTGTTGATGTTGGAGGTGCACAAACCACACAGCTGATCTCAGATGAGGTTTTACTGATTTACTTTAATGACAAATAACAGCTGAGTTAGAGTTGGACTGTGTTTCAGTTCAATACTTCAGGTCCAGTTTTCTTTTTATTGTGTATCATTTGTTTTTTTGTGTTCATTTGATGTCCTGATGTTCTTTGGTGTTTGTATCAGATTGTGTTACAGTGAGTCACTGAGTCTGAGGACCAGCTGACTGAAGAGACTCCTTTCTAGATTGTATAAATAATATTTCTTCTGTAGATGAAATCATTGTTTTGGAATCAAGATCATGACAAAATCATTTATTTTCTGAGTTTGTTGAAGCACTGAACTACAAGTTCTGAACTCAGGTCAGGATCTGACTGCAGAAACGACTGCTGCATTTTTAAATCAGACTATAAATTGAGCTGGTTTTAGTCTCAGATCTAAAGAACGAGTTGTAACAAAGTGTATTCTAGACTCAGCCTGATCTGAGCTGAGAGGAGAATTTACACATTGTTGTTGATCATTTATGTCTCGAAGCTTATTTAGAGAACAAAGACAAAAAGAAAAGAAAAGATTCCTCCATCAACAAAATACTGTCATGTTTGTATTTTCATAGACTTACATATATTCATTTATCATTTGATAGTTTTAAATATGTATTCTACATGTTTTTATTTACTCCTATTACATTGTTATCTTGGTGAAGATCAAAGTTTGTTTCCAGTTTATGATGATTTAGTTTTAATGTTCAAACATTTACTCTTTCAGATTTTCTTTCCATTTTTCTTTCACTTATTCATTTGTTTTATTTTTCATTATTCAAAGATTTATTGATGCTTTCTATATATGTTCTATATATGTTTATTCATGCAATAGTGGTCCAAGGACTACTGGGTGACGCGGACTTGTTCCCTGTACCTTATTATCTGGACGATTCTGAGAACTTTGAGAACGAGTCGGATCTGGAGGAGAACGTGGTATGAATATGGACGGTAATGCAGGTAGTAAGGAAAGGTGTCGGAGAGAAGAGGAGCCCCATCACGGGGGATGTGGACTCTGATACAGGTGTTGGACTCAAGGGACTGCAGTGCACCACAATATATAGAAATATGTACTTGATTTTATTATCCAATGCGAATCTGATTGTTGTTAACACATATATACATGCACGCCCATACATACATACATACCTACATCTATACATGCATACATATACACATATATATACATGCACATATACATACGTACTCATAAACACAGATACACATATATACATTCATACATACAGACATACCTACATTTATATATCCACATAACCAGAATTAGTGTGTAAGTTGTGATGTCTATATCTACTTGATTTTATTATTCCATTGATTAAGTTTTGTGAAAATGTGTGTGTTGACGGTTCACAGTTCAGAAGTGTGACTTGAGAAGTTGGTCGCCTGTGGGGAAAGGGGCCATGAGAGAATTTTCCTATTGAAGGGTTTTCGCTCTCATACATCTCTGAAGGTGTGAACCGTCTCATGTATTCCAATTACACTATAACGAATGTAATCACAATTACAGAAATGTTATACGCATGAAAAACAATTACAATCATTTCACGATTTGCACCTGGCAATGCCATGTTATCTATCATTTATATTCAGCACTAGTTTAAATCACTAAAGTGATTTCAGGGGGGATATGTAGGAGAATGATAGGGCCCAGAATTGGGACAATATCATAATATGTCTTAGTGTGTCAGGACAGATAGGGAAAAGTAGCGAAACATGTTCTAGGAGGGATGCCAGGTCGGGGTAACCAATGGTGACCAGAACATTAGCAGGAAAACATCTGGAGTTCCTGGAAAACGGTGAAATACACCACACACACAAACATAGAGAGTGTGGAATAACTAAGATAAGTGGGTAAAGTTCAAGTTAAGCAATAGACTCCCTTCCTGTGGGAATCAGGTTCTGGCAAAAGGTCTGGTAAACAGGACGTCCACCCAATACACACACACAGCCTGTCTTTGGTATAAAAAGGTATGTTACGATTCATAATGTTGGATTTCATCTCTGACTACGTTGTGAATAAAGAGATTCCCCATCTGATACTCGTGTCTCGACCTGCTGATTCCTCGTTTTGCACCACTTTTCTGCCACATTATCATTTAATCTTGATCATTTAATCACTTATTTAGCTCATCCATTATCATAATTATCATTTGTAAATTTGAACATTAATGTGTTATTTCCTTTGTACTTTATGGTTCAGACTGGCTCAGTGCAGATAGAAGATGGCAGAAAGGTGTGACAGATGATAACTGTGAAATGTCTGGAAGCTCTCTTAAGAGAACAAACAACCAGCCTGCATGTTTGAGCTTCAGCAGAGGGATTATAAAACATCGCCTCTTGACTCTCGTCTCGGCTTTTTGAGGCTCAGGGGGGTTTGTTCTCCTGGGTCCTAGTCGTGTCAGGGGCTGGTGTGGGACCAATGGGTAAACTTTGGTGAATAATTGATGTCAGCCAGTTCAGATAATAAAAAGTTAAGAGGCACATGTGACCAAAAATTTATAGAGTCACAATTATTCAATTGAAATGTAGTATAACCAAATGTAAGCACTGAACAGAACCAATCTTTTCAATGATTCAGTCTTTTCATTTTTCAATTGTAATTCTCTCTTTGTATTGAATATACTATCTGTTATTGGGAAAATAAAAATGATCTAAACTTTTGTTGATCAGTTTCATTTCTGGAAGAGAACAAATGTTTGTGCTCGGTGAAGATCTTACAGCTGTTTTTCTAGATTCACGGTATAATATATGATATTTGCTGCTGGAGGCAGATCTTACTCTGAAACTCATATTCAACCTAAAATGAAGCCATAACTCTGTAAGTTTCATGAATATGCAGATTATCTGTTGTTGTTGCTTCATTTTAGGTTGAATATGACTTTAAGAGAAACATCTGCATCAGCAGAGTTTACTGTCTGAAATGGACTTCCACCCAGGAACATGAATTATACATTTTACTGCCTTTTTCATATAGAAATAGTTTATATTTCATTTTTATTTCGAGTCATTTATAAATCTTACACTTGTTATGGATTTTAAAATATAGCACAAGTTACATTTACAATGAATGAAATTAGATTAAAGTGTATTCATCATCATCTGCATGAAGCATTTTATTACACTGATCAGCTGTTACATTAACATTATGACCACCTGCCTCATACTGTGTAAAGGTCCTGACCCATCGAGGCCTGGACTCCACAGACCTCAGAAGGTGTGCTGTGATATCTGGCAGACGTTAGTTAAGTCTAAGATGAGGTCTCCATGGAGCGGACTTGTATGTCCAGGATCCCACAGATGCTCGATCTTTGAAATCTGGAGGTCAACACTAGTGAATTGCAGTGTAACTTCCTCCAGAGTTAAAACAACAAAAACAGGGCTGTTGATTGGCGCTCCCCGTCACCTGTTAGTCGAGCAAATCAATCCCGTGAGAGCCAATCAAAGTGTCCATCGCTACCAAGAATTCTACCAACATTTGACCAATCAGATATCTGTGTATAAGTGTGTGAGGAAGTCACCACAAAGAATGCTCTTTGTAAAAATAGCGCTTTAATTAGAAAACAAACTGCTAACGAGCACTAAACAGAATAAATACAAAATGAATTCAAACATAAAAGTCTCATTTAGTGCTGCACGCCAACACAATGAATGTTAGTGTGACAGAGCTGCTGCAGTAAATCATATTTAGTTTTCCTCAGTCCATGAACAAAAACAATCTGCAGCAGACGTCGAAGGAAAACTACGTCTCTGCTGCTGTGACGTCACTCCTCTTCTTCTTCTTCGTCGTCGTCTTCTTCCTCTCCCAGTCCCTCCATGTTTCCTCCGGGCACAGAACAGTTCAGGATCGCTCTGCGAATTTTCAGTTCTTCATCTGTGAATGAAAAGAGGAACTGCTCAGATGTTTTGTGTCAAAGTTTCAGTCTGAAGACTGTGATACAACATTCAACATTCAAATACAGAAACATTAGAGATAGCAACGGTATTAAAGGGTTTTCTGAATGTTACATAGAGAACCTTAAAGTGAAATGTTTACATAGATCATGTGAGAAGTTCATTCATTTATTATTGAATTATCAAACTGAATGTCTCACCTCGGTTTTTACATTTGGGTAGCATGCGATGAAGCTGCTGTTTGTTGTACTGGATCAGAAACTTCTGACATGTTCTGATGGTTCCTGTAAGAAACAAACACTTTAATTAGTGTCAGATTAAAACATACGAGGTCTGATTCATTATGAAATAATAATGTTTATTTTTGTACCTCCGACGTGCAGACAGTTGAGAAAACACGAGATTTTCTGTCCACGAGTCTCGATGGTTGTGATGAACGGCAGCGCCGACCAGAGCAGTCTGTACGAACGTTTGGGCAGACGCAGGAAGACGATCCCAGTGTGAGCGTTCAGATACTTCACTGAGGAGACACAGCAGGGACCACAGAGTCAGAACCAGGACCAGGGTCCAGAGTCAGGACCAGGGTCAGAACCAGAGTAAGGACCAGAGTCCAGAGTCAAGACCAGGGTCCAGGATCAGGACCAGGATCCAGAGTCAGGACCAGGGTCCGGACCAGGGTCCAGAGTCAGAACTAGGGTCCAGGACAAGAGTCCAGAGTCAGGACCAGGGTCCAGAGTCAGAACCAGGGTCCAGAATCAGAACCAGGGTCAGGACCAGAGTCCAGAGTCAGGACCAGAGTCCAGAGTCAGGATCAGGGTCCAGAGTCAGAACCAGGGTCCAGAGTCAGAACCAGGGTCAGAACCAGAGTCAGGACCAGGGTTCGGACCAGGGTCCAGAGTCAGAACTAGGGTCCAGGACCAGAGTCCAGAGTCAGGACCAGGGTCCAGAGTCAGAACCAGGGTCCAGGATCAGGACCAGGGTCCAGAGTCAGAACCAGGGTCCAGAATCAGAACCAGGGTCAGGACCAGAGTCCAGAGTCAGGACCAGAGTCCAGAGTCAGAACCAGGGTCAGAACCAGAGTCAGGACCAGGGTTCGGACCAGGGTCCAGAGTCAGAACTAGGGTCCAGGACCAGAGTCCAGAGTCAGGACCAGGGTCCAGAGTCAGAACCAGGGTCCAGGATCAGGACCAGGGTCCAGAGTCAGAACCAGGGTCCAGAATCAGAACCAGGGTCAGGACCAGAGTCCAGAGTCAGGACCAGAGTCCAGAGTCAGAACCAGGGTCAGAACCAGAGTCAGGACCAGGGTCCGGACCAGGGTCCAGAGTCAGAACTAGGGTCCAGGACCAGAGTCAGGACCAGGGTCCAGAGTCAGAACCAGGGTCCAGGATCAGGACCAGGGTCCAGAGTCAGAACCAGGGTCCAGAATCAGAACCAGGGTCAGGACCAGAGTCCAGAGTCAGAACCAGGGTCCAGGATCAGAACCAGCGTCAGAACCAGAGTCAGGACCAGGGTCCAGAGTCAGAACTAGGGTCCAGGACCAGAGTCCAGAGTCAGGACCAGGGTCCAGAGTCAGAACCGGAGTCAGAACCAGAGTCAGAACCAGAGTCAGGACCAGAGTCAGGACCAGGGTCCAGAGTCAGAACCAAGGTCCAGGACCAGAGTCCAGAGTCCAGGGTCCAGAGTCCAGAGTCCAGAGTCAGGACCAGAGTCCAGGGTAAGGACCAGAGCCCAGACAGTTATAATAAAAACATTAAGAAATCAGATTAAAATAATATTACATTGTATTATATTTTGAACTGTTTTAAACTACATGCATGTAAACACAGTATAATATCTATAATGTTGTTTTTATGATGTGACTCATAAATGAACTTCTTACCGGTGAACCCGCTGCTGCACAGAGCCGCTCCATAGTCACCGTGTATCCGGGCCACCGCTTCCCGCACTGCCGCTGCCACAGCCCGGTCATCCAGCAGCAGCAGGAGGCTCCGGTCCGACACGTTGACTTCGCACAGTAAATACCTGCCGGCGGGGAGGGGGGGGGGGGGCACGACACGTTAGAAAACCGACAGTAAACACGCAAACATGATGCGTGAAGAGCACGTTTCTTACCTCGACTTCACCCGCACCATCACGGCTCAGCTTCCGCGGGAACTTCCGTCAACAAGCGGGTCAGGACAGCCGCACCAGCGCCGCTCAGTGGACGTTAAGAGCGATTGCGGTGTGTTTGACAAGTGACACCGGGCAGCACGTTAACGTTAGCGTTATCCGTTAACACGTTTTAAACTGTTTTAAAGTGAGAATTAAAACATTAAATCTTAATTTAACCTCTCGACGTTGAAGCGACGTCAAATCTGAGCTTGTAAACGGAACAAAATGGCGTGTTTCCCCCGCAGAAGTAACACAATACACCCGGTTGAAGGAGAAACGGGAGAGCCCGGGCTTTAAACCATTCACACCCCCGCTCGGTAACTATGACAATCTCCATCGCTCTCAGCCAATCACAAGCGAGCTTTCCCGTCTCATATACACGTATTACGCCATCTTGAAATTACACCCGCAGTTCGGTGAAGTCGCTCCGCGGATCGAAGAAGCACAGTAACTCTTTTCATCGTAACCGCCTCTGTGTCCGGTATGAACGGCTCACGGAACAAACCGGCACCGACACCGGCGGTCAGCAAAGCTCAGACGGACACGGACACCGGCTCGACGGAGACCAACCACAGGGAGCGAAAGAGCGGAGGAGGAATGCTGAAGAAGCTGAAGTCGAGGCGCAGTCAGCCGGATAAGTGGCCTGTGGTCACCGAGGATGAGCTCCGGGCGCTGGGTAAAGATATCTCCCCGGATCATGTGTTGGGTCTCCGGGCTGTCACGGAGGGTGAGTTACGGTGAAGTTAAGTCGCTTAAACGTAAACGTGATTGCTAAGTGTGGCTAACTAACCAATAAGTTCACATATAATCATAAAGAACAGTGTTAAATGGGTCAAACAGCTGATACTAACTCATATTTAACTCCGTTAACTAAAGGAGGAGGATGTACCCAGGGGTGTAGCGAGGAATTTGGGCCACCCAGACTGAATGGGCCCCCCGTCCTTAAAGGTCCAGTGTGTAAAATTTAGCATGCTCTGTATAATATTCATAATTCATGTTTTCGTTAGCGTATAATCACCTGAAAATATGAATCGTTGCATTAAAATGAGTGCTTTATATCTACAGTGAGAGCGGGTCCTCTTCCACGGAGTCTCTTGAACCGCCATTTTTCTACAGTAGCCCTGAGCAGACAAACCAAATGCCCTCTTCACGTCCTCTTCGCTCTCTTCTCCTCTGCCATTATGTCCATAGACGGCTGCTGATCCCGCTTACATCCAAATCTCCTTCACTAACGGACAGTGTGCAATACTAGCTAACGTTAGCTTATTTATGGTTAAGTAACATCAACAAAACGACCGGCTCCCACCACAACACAGAGCCCAAAGCTAACATTACTGCTAAGCACATGAAACATATTGTCATGTTGTGGTTTAGCCAGCTAGCGGTTAGGGTGGTCTGAGCTCACAGTCTGGGTAGCCCAGCCAACAAAATTAGCTAACATTAGCTAACAGCTGCTAACAAAATGAGCTAACAGCAGTTATCGAACTAAGCTAAAATTAATCAACAGCAGCCAACAAACTGAACTAATATTAGCTAACAGCAGCTAACAAACTGAGCTAATAGTAGCTAACAAACTGAGCTAACATTGGCTAACAGCAGCTATCAAACTGAGCTAACATTGGCTAACAGCAGCTAACAAACTGAGTTAACATTAGCTAACAGCTACTGTCCATCAGGAAACTCTGTAAATCAGAGG
This sequence comes from Sciaenops ocellatus, assembly GCA_033000465.1. NCBI lineage: Eukaryota > Metazoa > Chordata > Actinopteri > Sciaenidae > Sciaenops > Sciaenops ocellatus. The sequence goes on along the minus strand of CP136880.1, from coordinate 1,198,056 downwards.
GTTGAGGTGACTTTGGACTCGACGACAAACTAAAAGATGCTAACTCTGTCCGTAGAACTGAAGGTGGACCGCAGAGTTCGGTCTCTAAGCCCTGCTTGAACCCTCTGAGTCAGACCCCGGGCTCTGTCATCGGACACCCGGTCTACCACAGTTGCAGCTAACGCTTCATAATGCCTCCCATTGTTTTTTGGCCTTTTTTTCCCGGAGCAGACAACAATAGCGTTACTTCCCTTCCCTCTCTCAGCGCTGTTCTGCAGCATTACTCACTCTCTGCAGCAGAAGCTGAGCGTCTGTAAATCCAATTAAATTTTGTGTTTGTGTCACGTTTCAGACTATCTGTGCAAACCCGAGGACAACATCTACAACATCGACTTCACACGCTTCAAAATCAGAGATCTGGAGACGGGGACGGTTCTGTTCGAGATCGCCAAACCTCCGAACAGCGGTAAGATTTAACCCGTTAAAGTCTGTGTACAGACAATTATGAGATTTCTTTCAAAACACATTAAATAGACACCAAACAGAATCACTGGTGTAAAAAGTTTGAGACTGGCCACTGGCAAAATCCGGTGGATTTCCAAAATAAAGCACCCTGTGCAAACTGCGGGTCGAAAAACAGACAAAAGAGAAACAAATTAAGTACGTAGCACATTTACACATGTAGAAGCATATTTAGAAGAACATGAACCAGGAAAATGACCAAATCTGAGCAAGTAAACAAAGTAAACAAAAACATCATCTTCATCATCATATGCTCTATGTGGGTTATTTTTATCTGACATAAAGTCCCACATGTTAGAGAAATGTTCAGGGTTCGTGCAAGGTGTTCAAAGTTTGGAAAAACCTTAATTTGAAGTGATAAAGTACCTTGAAAGTGCTATTATCTGGTGAATTATTTAAAATGACTATTCAACATGTAACATACACGTAAGTCTTTAAGATAAGTCTGAGGATGTGTTGTGTGAATGTGTTTCCTGTTTCAGGTCCCGTGGACGGTGAAGACGACGGCGGAGACGTGGACAGCAGTGCAGGACGTTTTGTACGATACCAGTTCACACCGGCCTTCTTGAAACTCTGTACTGTCGGTGCAACGTAAGTGAACGCACTCCGATTTTTCTGTTCAGTCTCCTCAGGGTCATCGTTGTATTGTTTGAGTTGTTGTAAATGTCGTCTCTCTTGTTTCAGCGTGGAGTTCACGGTGGGTGACCGGCCAATCAACAGCTTCCGTATGATTGAGCGGCATTACTTCCAGGGACGCCTCCTCAAGAATTTTGACTTCGACTTTGGTTTCTGCATCCCCAACAGCCGCAACACGTGTGAACACATCTATGAGTTTCCACAACTTCCAGACGAACTCAGTGAGTTTGATAACTTTAGACAGTCTGTGGGGACGTCACGGAGACTACGTCCACGTAATAATCCATATCTTTGTTTTTGTTTCTTCCAGTTCGTCAGATGGTTGCTCACCCTTACGAGACGAGGTCAGACAGTTTCTACTTTGTGGACAACAAACTCATCATGCACAACAAGGCGGACTACGCCTACAACGGCGGGCTGTAAGAACGTGACGTGTTCGACTATTCCTGGATTACAGGATGAACGTCTGCCTTTGTCCATCAGGACTCATCGAGCTCAGTCTCTGAGACTCTGTCCAAAATTTCTGTCCTTCATGTTCCCTTGAACACTTTGCCTTAAGTTTGCTGCCGTCTCTGCTGGAAAGGGACAGGTGGAGTCATGGCGGAGCCTACACACTGTGTCAGTTACGAAAACTTCATGTACTTCAATATATTTAGACACTCGATGTTTGTTTGAACTACCTTTTTGCAACCTGACAATTGTGTTTCCTGTCTGGAAAAACGAGCGTTCACTAGTTGTTCAGTGTTGTTAGTCGTAGATGATCATGTAGCACGAGCCGAGCTTGACGTCGACGTTCCTCGACGCTCTGGGACAACAAAGATGACCGTCGGACTGTCTTCTCACGCCGATCCTTCGAGGTCTTCGTGGGCTGATGAAGCCCTGTTTTAAGGACTCTACTGCTGGTTTTGCATATATTAGCCCGTTTACTACAAACTGTAACTGTTTCCAGTCTGTACATTTGCACAACAGCCCTTCAATAAACCTTTGTTAAGCTCGCAGTGCTCATTTCATGTCCATGATAATGACTAAATGGTCATTTAAAGGGACAGTTCACTCCAAAAATTCACTTCTGTGGGTCGCTGAGTTTTGCAGTCAGTCACCTGCGAGTCCTCATTGAGTTCATTCAGCCTTGTCTCTGTGATGCTACCCTCTTCATACTCCCTCTGTAGCCTTGTTAGCTCTTTTAGCTCCTCCATCTTCCTCTCACCATGATAACAGACGACAGATCCAGCTCTGCATCCCCGTCTCCTTCTCCTCACTTCAGCAGGGATCTCCAGTCTTTCCACTGAGAGCATGCTAACACTGCTAATGCTAACAGCTGTTCACGAGTGTAAACAAGAGTCAGCTGATGTATCATAAAGTCTGACAGAAAAAAGACAAATCACTGATCCCAGCCTTCACGTCCATGTTTGCACAAAACTGATGAAGAAAAGAAAGAAAGCTTCTTAAGCTTCACAATGACGTTATGATTGAATTGTCTCGTAGTATTCAAGAGCTTCTGTTCTGCACACATCAGTATGAACACAGACAGGTGTAAAGAGGTGCTGCATGTTGTTAGTTAACAGTTGTCAAACGCTGTTTAACGGAGCGGGGTGAAACTGGTTTTATATTCGACATTCGCCTATTTTCCGGCGGTGTAACTGTAATAGCGTCACGAAAACCGCACCAATTACCCTCAGGATGGTATTATTTTGTACAGAAAACTAAGACTAACATTTCACAGGCTTTATCAACTCACCAAAATAACCAAGTCTGGCGAAAGATCAGAGTAACCGCGCTGAATATACTTCTTAGTGCGTATTTCATTCTATTTTAGACTTTTTTAAAAAAAATAACTCACTGGTTTTTCGACATATCAACACCAAACCATTTCTGATGTGTTCATGAACTCATTGTGTAGTTCCCACAACCCTTTATTTTCAAGGAAAACCCTTTCATTTTTTAAAAAGGTATAAGTAATCAGTGTTTATAATTAATTCATATGTAAGTCTTTTATTTTGTAATAGCTCTCTTGTTTTTATAGCTTTTCCCGTTGTCCCCCAGGAAATAGAAATAGCCACATCACAAAAGGACTTAAAAGACCTGAGGATCACCATGGCAAAAACCATACTGCAGTGCTCTGGTTTGTAGAATGAAGAATGATAATAACACTGTAGAGGTACTGTAGAGTAACTCCTTAAAAGAAACAGTTATATTATTATTAGTCTTAGTAATTATCCATTTCATTTGATTTGTTACTCTGGCTCATGCCCCATCCACCAACATGGAGGGAGCAGGATCAGTGACATGTGATGGGGAGTTGGCGTGGCATCTACTGTATGTCTCATGCAGTCAGTGGTATCTACTTCTGTGGATATCATTTGACTTGGCTAGACATGTATATTTGTGTTGATATCCATTATTGACCCCACCTATCTACACTCAACGTAAATCTTAATTTAGCCTATTTAAAACTGAGTGGGCACTTTCTGTATTGATCACGCAGCAGCTGTACACATACACACACACACACACACACATCGCTGTCCACGGTAAGCACTGATGCGGAGGGTTTTCCATCATGCTCACGGCTCAAAGAGAGACAGTGATGCACACAAGCCCAATGACTGAGATAAACTAAGAATTCAATTTTTGGGGTGTTTTAGCTCTTTTAAAAGCAAATGCGATAATAAATCAATGAGGGAAAAAAACAACATGATTGGACGATTGGCCGACTATAAAGGCAAAATCTGACAAATCAGATTCACACAATGAAAACAATCCTGATTATCATTATTTCATAGGTAGGCCTACGTGTATTAATGTAGGCCTAATTGTTCTTAATATGATTATTGTTGGGAGTATTTGTGGTATAATAGCCTGTAACATATGCATATAATAATATTCAGTATAACCTAGGCTTAGGCTATAGCTATTTGATCTTAATTATAAAATGAAGGTAGCCATATGGAAACAAAAATGTGTGCGCCCCCAGCAGCATACACGTTATCCAGGTGTTCACGTGCACCGTGCCAAACTGCCGTGCATGGTCTCGTGCCAACTATATTATGACTTTCGGGGAATTCACTTGTGTTCACTTTTTTGTGGTCAGAAACAGCAGCATGTATAAAGCACTTGGTTTTACCAATGATCATCATTCCTATTTTAATAACATGAATAACAAGAATAGATGAAAAGTAGCCGCATTTTCGGCACCACCGATGTGTGTACAGCAGCGATGAGAGAGCGAAATACAGAGAGGAGCTATTTATTTCACTAATAACACACTTTGCTACTGATAAACAAAAACAGAGAAATACCTATCCACCCGTCTGTGTGGAAAAAGAGCACATTCACATTCATGCGTGCTGCAGTTCGTTACATAAATTGTTATTTCCGTTTTCAAAACACAAACTCTTATTGCATAGGATAGCCTACTTGATCTGATGATTTTCATTAAAAAATACGTACCGACATTACAATATGACAAAAATGAGTATGTGCGCCTGACAGTCATTCAGGTATAGGGCGTCACAACAACCAGACGGAGAGAGAGAGAGAGAGAGCCACCTACATTCCCCCAAATGAATCCCCATATTTTAAAGAGGACATGTTCTCCATCCTAGAGGAAGAAATTAACCACTTCCAGGCCTATGGTCACATTGTAGTTTGCGGAGACCTGAATGCCAGGACAGGCCGAGAACCGGACACCCTGAGCACCCAGGGGGAGAAACACCTACCAGGAGGTAGAAACATCCTCTCCCCAATATGCCCCCCCAGGCATAACTACGACAAAACAACAAACAAACATGGGACACAACTCCTGCAGCTCTGTCGTTCACTGGGACTGTACGTAGTCAATGGTAGAGTCCGAGGGGACTCCTATGGTAAGTTTACCTACAGCTCATCTCTGGGTGACAACACAGCAGATTACTTCATCACGGACCTCAGCCAAGTGTCTCTCAGAGCATTCACAGTCAGCCCACTGACACCCCTATCAGACCACAGCAAAACCACACTTTATTTGAACAGATCAACACACAATCTGGAGGTATCACAGCAAACCAAACTACATCCTATTAAAACATGCTACAAATGGAAAGAAAATAGTGCAGAAATATACCAAAACACTATTGGGCAACACCAAGTACAAGTACTTTTAGACAATTTTCTAGAAAAAGCATTCCAACATAACAGTGAGGGTGTAAACAAGGCAGTAGAAAACCTTAATGATTCACAATCTCTTCAAACAGGTGGTGATGCAATGCCTCACACCACGCAATCTGTCAACACGGTCCCCCGACTACCTCAAACAGAAACAATGTTTTACCACAATGTTTCAGTAATGAATTGGCTGATCGTATAAAAAGGGCGGGAGGGCAGCGCGATTTTCACATTACAGAGCGGAGGCGATTTAACGGTCTTGAAATTAGGCAGCGTTTAGACTTGCACGGCATTAGAATGTGTGATTTAAGAACCGCGTTGTCCACGTTGAGACATAAATTAACAGATGTGGTAAATTTCTCCACAAACCTTGCGGCACCCTACGGTGTTTTAAACATAGTGTTGAGAGGTCCATCATTGTCCAGTGAGCGGTATGCGGTGTGCGGTATTAAACGCCGGTAATAGTTACAATGCTGAGACGTTTCTCAACGAAATTGAGCAAGTCATGCAGAGCAATGACAAAATGCTGTCAGACGAGGGTCTTGAATTTGTAGTCATGGCGGCTTTAAACAAACGGGGTGGTGTAAGACGCAAATTAGGAAGTGTCGCGTATGATCAAATTATCAAAAAGAAAAAAGCATGCCTTTACAGTCCAACCAATACAGACAATAATTTGTGTTTTTCTGCGTGTTTAGTGTGACACATGCACCCACAGATGACCGAGGGCGAAATTCAAGTACAGGCGCAACAAATCCACACAAGAGAGGGGTTTAATTTGAGCCACAAAGTGTCCTTAGGAGATGTGTCTAAATTCGAGAATCACCTGGGTGTTAAAATCCTTGTTTTCCACCACAACCACGGCACCAAAAAATTGGAACTCTTTCAGACACATGAGCAACCCCACTCCAACACAGTATGGCTCTACCTTAACGAGGATCATTACTATATGATTCAAAGTAAAACAGGCTTTTTCGGAAGCACCTATGTGTGTGAGTTCTGTTACAAGGGCTACACCGACTGTGCTTTTCACAAATGTAAATACTTTTGCAATGTGTGCCTTTCTGACGATTGTTACAAACATCAAAATACAGCAAACATACGCTGCTCCGACTGCTTGCGTCTTTGCCGATCCCAGTGTTGTTTTAAAAAGTATAAAGAAATGATTGGACAAACACAGCGTCGCCAAAGATTCAAACCTTGCGATAGCACAAAATATTGTGAAGACTGTGGTCGTCTGTACGCCGTGAGCCGCAAACCAAACACCCAACATAAATGTCAGAAAGGGAAGTGCGGTCATTGTGGTGAAGAACTAAAATCAGACACGACGCATAAATGTTTCATTCAACCCCAAAAACCATCCAAACCCCAAACCAGATATGTGTTTTACGACTTTGAAACAACAGCAGAGAGCGGTAAACACAAGGCCAATTTTGTCTGTGCGATTGATTTTGAAAACACCAAATGGTGGGCCTCCGGCTCATCATGCGTCGAACACTTTGTGCAGAAATTTAGACATCCAAAGTACAAAAATTACACATTCATTGCACACAATGCGTCAGGGTTTGACAATTACATTCTACTAGATTACTTCACCAAACAGGGCATCAGCCCTAGATTAACCATGCGTGGAAGTAAAGTATTGTTAATGTACGACGATCAGTTCAAGCAAAGATGGCTAGATTCTTACAGTTTTCTTCCGATGCGTCTGTCAAAAACTCCTGCAGCCTTAGGTTTTGAAGATTCCAAAAAAGTCTACTTCCCACACATGTTCAACACCACTGAAAATGCTGACTATGTAGGACCGTACCCTAACCCGCATTATTACGGGTATGACAACATGTCAGAAAAAGACAGGGTAGAGTTTCTACAATGGTACAATACAGTGTGTCATGAGGTCTTTGATTTCCAGGCTGAGCTACGTTCTTACGGGATCAATGATGTTGTTGTTTTACGCAAAGCCTGTGTAGTCTATCGTGAAGCATTCCTTGAGTGTGCGGGCTTGGACCCCTTTGAGTGTACAACACTTGCTTCATGCTGCATGGCTGTGTTTAAAACACAATTTCTACCCCCTGACACGCTGGCATTAACGCATGATGGCGCATACATCACTCAGTACAAAACCTTCTCCAATGCCTCCATACAGTGGCTGGAATTTGAAGCGTTCAAAAACGATATAGAAATTCGGCATGCCCTTAATCATGGAGAGGTGCAATTTGGTCCGTACCATGTTGATGGCTTTTGTGAAAGGGATGGTGCTCGTACTGCATACGAGTTTGCTGGATGTTTTTGGCACGGTTGTCCAAAGTGTTACACCCCCGGACATAAAAATGCTGTAAATAACATTGCCTTCGGTGTTCTCTACAGACAGTTTAAAGAAAAACTAACCAGTCTTAGACAGACACACAAATTACATGTGCGGGTGATGTGGGAATGTGAGTGGGAACGAGCCAAAACAACAGATCAGAGACTACAGGACTTTTTGAGAAACTACGACGCGCCTGAAAGACTCGACCCGCGGAAAGCTCTGTTTGGGGGTCGTACCAATGCATACAAACTGCATTGCAAAGTTGCGGAGGGTGAGAAAATTCATTATTATGACTTTACCTCATTATACCCAACCGTGCAGGCCCATAAAAGCTACCCCATCGGTCACCCTAAAATAATCTTCCGAGATTTTGATGCCATTGACAAGTACTTTGGTTTAATAAAATGCACTATGTTACCACCTCGAGGTTTGTATCATCCCGTACTGCCATACCGCTGCAACAACAAACTCATGTTCCCTTTGTGTCGCACATGCGCAGAGGCTGAAAACCAGTCCAGTGAATGCAATCACCGTGCCTGTAGCGGCAACAAGACTGAGAGACTACTGCCATGCTAGTGTCTATACATAGACACAGTGGTATATTAGTTTGGCAATGTTAACATGCTGATCTTTAGTGTGTATAATGTTTACAGTGTTCACCATATTAATGTAGCATGTTAGCATGCTACCTTTTCTTAATTAGTAAAACAGTACAGCTTTGATTGATGGGACTGATCCAGCTGACAAAAAAAAAACATGTTTACATTTCCAAAAGTAGCTCAGTTTCTGAAGTTTATTCATTTTCCCTTCAGGGAGGTGTAGGTGAATGCAAACAGTCCTCTACAATGAAGGCCATCTGGCAATTCTAGTGATTATCAGTCACAAGGCCAGGAAGTGGTGCACCCCCCCCCCCCCCCCCCCCCACCTCTTCAAGTGTTTAAGTATATTACCTGCCGTACTTCTACATATATTTGTTTGGTTATCATACAATCTATCTACTTTTTTTGTTAAAATATTTATATTTGTACTTAATTCTGTTAAAACATTTATAACGGCAGGAGCACCTTCAAAATGGCCGCATAGCGAGGGAGCTCCCGGAAATACCCCCTTACAAACCAAACAAATTATTCCGCAAAAAGCGCAGTGAAAGGGTATAAAAAGCGATATCACCACTTTGAGCAATAAACGTCGTCTGAAGACAGGTGGGAGAGAAAGACGGAGCGCAGCAACAATTAGCAGCTAACAGGTTTGAACTAGCAAGCAACAAGGCGCAGTGCGGAGAAATGGCCGACTTGGAAATGATTCTGCAAGAACTAAGAAGGTTTCGCCAAGAAAACAAAGGACAATTAGAGACAATAAGAGAAGAAATTGTAAAGGCGAATTGAGAAAGCAGAAGAGAGGATCCAAAACGCAGAAGACGTCATCACGGCTATGCTAAAGCTGCACACCAAGCTGGAGGCGTGAGAACATAAGGATCTATGGGGTGCCGGAGGGATCCGAAAAGGAATCTACACCGTGACAACTACCACACCTCCGGAGACGCTTATGGAGCAGGTGCAGCGGCTGACCTGGAAGAGAGTGGACAGACGAGCAAAGAAGGGCACAGCCGACCGGGAACAAAGCTACAAGAAGAAGCTCCGAGCCTTCAGGAGACCATCACCGACCACCTCCGGGACTTAAAGGATTTAACCCACGCTCGAAGACAGCGTAGTGAATTGGGAAATCTCTTATAATGTACTGACTGTAATTAGTGGTGAAGATCTACTATTGGTTCGCTCGGGGCCAACTTTTCCACTTTGGATTTTTTTTTCTTCTTTTTCCTTTTTCCAAAACGCAGAAGACGTCATCACGGCTATGCTAAAGCTGCACACCAAGCTGGAGGCGTGAGAACATAAGGATCTATGGGGTGCCGGAGGGATCCGAAAAGGAATCAACCACGATGGTCTCATTTGTGGAAAATTTACTCCGGGAAGGTCTTAAGCTAACGCAGGACATGCCCCGACCTGCAGATTGAAAGGGCTCACCGGTCACGGGGACCGCAGCCACCGGGGGACGCGCCGCCACGCTCCATTGTAATCAAGTGTTTAAGTTTTAAAACAAAAGAGACATTACTCCGCAAGGCATGGCAGAAGAAGGGGTTTACCTGGCAAGAAAACCGCATAAACCTTGATCATGACTATCCACCTCTAATACTCAAGAAAAGAAGAGAATACACAGAGATCCGCAAAATGCTGAAGGAAAATAAAGTTCAGTTCCAGACCCTCTTCCCTGCCAGGCTGCGCGTGAGACACAAAGACGGAACCAAAACCTACGAGACGGTAGAGGAGGCATCAGAGGACCTGCTGAAAAGAGGCTACACCGTGACAACTACCACACCTCCGGAGACGCTTATGGAGCAGGTGCAGCGGCTGACCTGGAAGAGAGTGGACAGATGAGCAAAGAAGGGCACAGCCGAACGGGAACAAAGCTACAAGAAGAAGCTCCGAGCCTTCAGGAGACCATCACCGACCACCTCCGGGACTTAAAGGATTTAACCCACGCTCGAAGACAGCGTAGTGAATTGGGAAATCTCTTATAATGTACTGACTGTAATTAGTGGTTAAGATCTACTATTGGTTCGCTCGGGGCCAACTTTTCCACTTATGATTTTTTTTTCTTCTTTTTCCTTTTTTTCTGGCATGCGACTGTTGCAGGTAAGGGCCTCTTCCTCCGACTGAGGAGGGAGACTGTTCCCTTCGAGCCGCCTCGGGAGGCTCAACAGGGTCGGATTATTAGACCCCTACACAGGGAGTCACACGGACAAATTGTGTTCAGTTTGATGTTGTTTAGCGTGTTAATTGTTGTTTCCCTGCCGGTTCACGCAGGGAGGGGGAAGCGCACCGGGTATTTGAGAGGGATGGATGCAAAACAGGTCTTTAAAAATAGCGTCATTTAATATAAATGGAGTACTCAATCCAGTTAAAAGGGGGAGGATCTTGTCAAAATTAAAGAAAGATAAAATCCAAATAGCCCTCTTACAGTAGACACACCTCAGTGACTCCGAACATACTAAATTGAATAAATTAGGATTTAAACATGTTTACTTTTCTTCACATGGATCGGGGAGGCAGAGAGGAGTGGCGATTCTAATATCCAGTGCAGTGAATTATGAACACATGTCAGAACATAAGGATAGGGAAGGCAGGTTTGTGATGGTTACAGGGAAAATAGAAGGTACTGTGATAAGTCTCCTTAACGTGTCTGTGCCGCCGGGTAGTGACTGGTCCTTTTATAAACATATGGTTGATTTAATGACAACAAAAAGTCAAGGGATTTTAATATGTGGCGGAGATTTTAACATCCGATTAAATCCCAGAATTGACTCATCAAACGGGAAATCCGACGCAAAAAACATTAGCAGAAGATTAAATACTTGGATGCGTGAAGTGGGGATTGTGGACGTATATAGAGAGATAAACCCGACGAGCCGAGACCATTCACATTACTCGTACGCTCACAATCTTTACTCGCGCATCGACTACTTTTTTATGCTTAAAGGAGATCTGTTCAGGGTGGGTAACTGTGAAATAGGACCTAGTACTATTTCAGACCACGGTCCCGTCTATATGTCAGTCCATCTGAATAATAACAAGAAATCCACTCTCTGGAGACTGAACTCAAACATTCTGAATAACCCAGTTATTAAAGATAAATTGAAAAACGAAATTAAATTGTATTTGGAAAGTAACGATAATGAGGAAGTGACCCCACCCATTCTCTGGGATGCATTAAAAGCAGTGTTGAGGGGCAGAATAATAGCCATCTCCTCATATGAGAAGAAAATTAGGGAGCAAAGACTCAAAAAATTAGAAGAGGACTTGAACAGACTGCAGAAAGAACATGCAAAGTCTCTCAAAGATGACGACAAATGTAAGATTAAAGAATTAAAAAAAGAAATAAACAAAATAAATACTCAAGAAATTCAGAAAAAGCTCCTTTTTACAAAGGAACAATACTATGAGACAGGTGGGAAATCACTTAAACTTCTATCGTATAGGTTAAGAAAACAACAAGCGGATAGAACTATATATAAAATAAGAAACTCCGAAACGAATGTAATAGAAACAAGCCCGGAGAAAATACAACAATGCTTCCAAAAGTACTATAGAATATTATATACAGAACCACAGATAAGCAACGACAACCAGATCGATGCCTTTTTGGCCCAGGTAAATCTTCCAAAGATCACTGATGAACAAAATGGAAAATTAATATCTAAAATAACAAAGGAAGAAATTCAAACTGCAATTAGGAGAATGAAAGGGGGGAAATCTCTGGGGACAGATGGTTTTCCCACAGAATGGTACAAAACAATGCAAGATCAACTGATTCCAACATTATTAAAGGCATTCAACTGGGTTTTGGAGAACAAAAATATCCCCCCCTCATGGAGGGAGGCAATGATTTCGATCATACCTAAGGAGGGGAAAGACAAATTGGATTGTGGGAACTACCGTCCTGTAAGTCTTCTAAATAATGACTATAAACTATTCACCTCCATATTATCTAGACGAATAGAATTGATATTACCAGTATTAATACACAAGGACCAGACTGGCTTTGTCAGACAAAGACAGACCCAAGATAACATCAGGAAAACACTGCACGTTATGAGACAAGTCACACATCAAAAACTGGAGATACTGATATTAAGTTTGGACGCTGAGAAAGCATTTGACTCAGTGAGGTGGTCATTCTTATATAAAGTACTTTCGAAATTTGGCTTCCATACAACTATAATTGACACGTTTGCAGCACTATATAACAAACCAACAGCTAGAATCAAAATCAATGGAAACTTAACCAATTCATTCACTCTGGAAAGAGGAACGAGGCAGGGGTGTTGTGCGTCGCCGCTCCTCTTCGCCTTGTTTATAGAACCCATGAGTCAACTAATTAGGCAGAGGACTGATATAAAGGGGGTAACAATGGCATCTGGGGAGCAAACACTGGCCCTATTCGCCGATGATTTATTGATAAGTATAACACAACCTACTCAGACACTCCCAAAACTGATGAAATTGCTAGACGAATTTGGTTTAGTTTCCGGTTATAAAATTAATATTAATAAAACCCAAGCATTAACACTTAATTACGACCCCCACCTTTAATTAAGACCATGTACAATTGGAAGTGGGACGCTGAGTCCATTAAATATTTGGGTGTCTCATTACCTAGGGACTTCACGAGACTGTATAACATCAATTATGGCCCACTAAATTCAAAGATAAAAACTGATATACAAAGATGGAACGTTATTCCCTTCTTAAGTTTAAGCTCCCGGATAGAGTCAATCAGGATGAATATTCTTCCACGGATGTTGTACCTTTTTCAATGTTTACCAGTTAAAATACCATCTAAACAGTTCTTAGAGTGGGACAGATTAATAGCGAGGTATCTGTGGCAAGGGAAAAGGGCCAGAATCAAATTTAAAACGCTGCAATTAAGAAAAGAAAAGGGGGGAATGGGCCTTCCCTGCTTACAGGATTACTACCATGCAGCTCAGTTGAGGCCTTTAGTCTGCCTGTGCTCGTCTACATACACTGCAGCATGGAAGGAAATAGAAGGAACGATGATAAAGGGAATTCCAATGACAGCTTTATTAAGTGACAATAAACTACGAGAGGAACAGGAGATCCCGGAGGACTCTATAACAAGCAGCTTCCTGAAGTCCTGGCAGGAAATAGTCAAAATTTGCAGATTAAAAGACACATTTAAGATTATAAGGTGGTGTGCCTATGATTCAGACTTTACGCCAAATAAAACCGACGGCAGATTCAAGACGTGGATCACAAAAGGTTTAACTACCTATTATTCATTTGTCCACAATGGGGCATTTAAGAGTTTTGAGGCCCTACAGAAGGATTATGGTCTAGGGAGAGATGATTTCTTTAGATACCTGCAAGTGAGACATTATTATAACAAAAATATTAAAGAGGCGTTAGGAAAGGATGAGTCAGGGTTCATGGAGGTGTTCTTATCATTAACTGAGTCCAGATCTTGCAACAAAATTATCTCCAAATTATATAATGCCATACAATTATCCAAACAAGAGAATACAGAATACATAAAGAAGAAGTGGGAAACGGAAATGAGGATAATAATTACACAGGAGAGTTGGGAGAAAATATGTCAACTACAATGGATCTCAACCGGGTCAAACACATGGCGGGAGTTCTGTTGGAAAAGTATAACAAGATTTTTCATCACACCCATTCAAAAACGTCATCAAGGTAACGGGGACGCTTGTTGGAGACTCTGTGGGTCTAATGGAGCCAACCACTTCCATATTTTTTGGGACTGCCAAGCAATAAAACCCTACTGGGAAGAGATCCACAAACATATTAAAAATATATTTAACGTGAACATTCCATTAAAATGTGAAACTATGTTTTTGGGTAATATAATGTTTGAAACATGGAACATAAAAGACAAAAAACTGCTGACTGTATAGATGGCAGCTAGTAAGAAATGCGTCACTAGGAAATGGTTAAAAGTGGAACCTCCCACCATCGACGAATGGATTGAAATTGTTTGTGAGATTTATGTTATGGAGAAGATTTCTTTTTCCCTCAAAGTTGAGAAAGAAAATTTTTATAAAATCTGGACCAAATGGACTGAGTATGTAAAATCAATCAGATCGGATTTTACCTGACTATACTTGTGCTTTGTGTGAACCTACCCTCTTTTTTTTTTCTTTTTTGTGTGGCGTATTGATTGCATGTAGGGGTGCGCTCCCCGGTTCTGTTGTTTTTGTGTTATTGCTTCCACCTGGAATAGTTTGGGTCCGTGGGAGAAAGCTCCAGAAGGGCAGTATGGACAGAATCACTGTGTCCTTGACAGACCGAGTTAATGTAAGTGTGTAATGGTACATGTGATGGAGATGTGCCTTTCTGAATAAAAAGAGAATTAAAAAAAAAAAACATTTATAACGGCACGGTTCTCAACGCCTCTTGGAGTACTAGTTTGTTCGGACCTTAAACCCTGGGAAGAAGATTTGGTTATTGGTTTCTTACTATTTGCCTCGCCCGAAAAGATGCACTCGTCCCAACGTTCGATTTCCGAGTCCGTCCAGTCCAATAGTTCAGGGAGTTCTTCAGCTTCAGAATGTGCGTTAAGAGAATATCCAGGGGTTATCAGTCCCGCCACCTCTCTCAAGTCCAGAGCGCTTGGTGCTACGCCACGTGCTGAACTCTCCCCAACGTTGAAGTAGTCCTCCGTAGTGTCTGAGATCAGAATGGGACTTGATGACAATACTGCTCCCACTTTCTCAGAGGCTGTTGCTACGGATCCTTCTTGCCGAGAAAAAAGAATCCTGCGTCTGCTGCACAAAGCCTGGGCCCGCTTCCTTATGTTGAAGATACTAAATACCCCTGCAAGAATATACAAAATTGTAGATGTTAAAATTTGTGACCAAATTGCTTTCTACATTCTAAATCTAAAAACATTTTCAGATACAGGATACTGACCGCCTTTCACAGGACTTTGAGTGGGAGATTTCCTCTATTTTTCAGGCGTAGACTTTTCTGCATCTGATGTCCGCAAGCTCTCGTTGCTGTTTTGGGATGGTGTATCATCAAACAAATGCCTCTCTACTAAAACAAGCTGAAACATATATGGCCGTGATAATACATATGTAAAACGAGAATGTAGATTCCTTACCTAAGAAATGCGGTCTCTTTCTTGAATTGTTGTCAGAATTGGCTCCCTTAGGAGATTTAATGGTCCTCAATGCTGTTTTGGATACACTTGAATTTAGAAAGAAACACATCAAATAAAATAGCATATACCATAATACAATGCTAAAAGACAGAAAAAATAATATTTTTTTGTTGAAGACTTACCAGAAACAAGAGCCATCTTCACAGAATGTTGACGTTCAGTGGTACGACAGCAAGTTAGCAAGGTCTTCACTAATGGTGAGCACGAGACTGACTGCTAAGAAAGTACCTGCTTATATGGGAATCCCCACTGTCACACCTTATGTCGTCATTCATGATGTTACATCCTTTTTTCCCCTTTTAATGTGAATGGATTAAAGAAAGTTAACACCTTTTGCTGCCCTTGCATCCTGTTCCCGCATGCATTGGGAAAGCTCTCTGACACCTCTATTCGCTCATGTCCTCTCCTATGTTTCTTCAAATTATCTTACACAAGTAAGGTTTAGATAACTCAAATTTAAAATAAAAAAATAATTTAAAAAAATAAATAAAACAAAATAAAAGTAAGAAGCTAAAGATAACTCAAATTTATAAAAACAAAACAAAAAAACCCAAAAAAAACAAAAACAAAATAAAAGAAGCTAATGAAGTGTTTTAACCCTTGTTGAGGGCTTGTTTAACATTGTGTGTTAAATGAATGTAGTTTATCTCCATTCAAACCATTACTAACACCAATGCTGTGTTAGTTGTTGCTTTAAGTTCTTGAGGATACAGGCTACACCAAACAATATTATGTTTAACGTTGTGAGAGAAGCAATGTTACTTTCTTTCTATTCCTTAGATAATGATAAGAGGATATTTCACCTTTTTTCCTGTTAAATAAAATAAATTAAAACAAATCCTAAATCCTGAGAAGTAGATACATTTGGCGTTTTACAATCCTTCAACCCAAAACGACACCTCCACGTCAGTTGTATTTTATGATCCCCACACATCCCCTAACCCCCCTCGTTTATGACGCTTCCTCTACGTATCGCTCACGTCACCCCCGCTCCCATGCCCGTGCACTCACGTACACGTCCGGACAAACGACAACAGAAGCTTCCGTTCCAATACTGAATTAGTTGTTGAAAAAAAAAGGTTATAAGGCTAAATAACATTTTCCTGTTAAATAAAATAAATAAAAAAAATAAATCCTGAGAAGCCTAGATACATTTTTGGTTTTACAACCCAAAATGACACCTCCACATTTGTTGTATTTTATGACCCCCACCCCCCCCCCCTCGTTTATGACATGCGCGCACCCATGCACGTGCACTCACGAGCACACGCGTGCACGCGCGGCCACGCCCCCATGCGCGTGCACCTGCAAAAAAGTGCGTCTTACATACTACTTACACTAAAAGAACTACAGGACAAAATAAAATCACTTGAAACCAAGAAAGCCTGTTGTGTCGACAGCATCCTAAATGAAATGATAAAGTTCACAGACCTCAAATTCCAATTGGCTATACTAAAACTCTTTAACATTGTCCTTAGCGCTGGGATTTTTCCCAATATTTGGAACCAAGGACTGATAACACCGCTCCACAAAAGTGGCGACAAACTTGACCCCAATAATTACCGTGGAATCTGTGTCAACAGCAACCTTGGAAAAATCCTCTGTATGATCATCAACCACAGACTCCGTCATTTCCTCACTGAGAATAAAGTCCTGAGCAAATCCCAAATTGGTTTTCTACCAAATTATCGCACAACAGACCATATTTTTACCCTCAGCACCCTGATCGACATCCAAATAAACGACAATAAAGGCAAATTATTCTCCTGTTTTGTTGATTTCAAAAAGGCATTTGATTCCATTTGGCACGAGGGTCTGTTGTACAAACTTTTGGAAAGTGGGGTTGGAGGAAAAACACATGACATCATAAAGTCAATGTACACAAACAACAAGTGCGCCATTAAGATTGGCAAAAAACACACAGACTTCTTCCCCCAAAGCCGGGGGGTTAGACAGGGATGCAGTTTGAGCCCAACCCTCTTCAACATATACATCAATGAATTGGCAAAGTCACTAGAGCAGTCTGTAGCACCTGGCATCACTCTAGTAGACACAGAAATCAAATGCCTGTTCGCAGACGACCTGGTTTTACTGTCTCCGACCAAAGAAGGACTACAGCAACACCTTGATGTTCTGCACAACTTCTCCCAAACCTGGGCCTTAACAGTGAATCTAGCCAAGACAAAAATCATGATATTCCAGAAAGGATCCAGCCTCCACCACCACAAATACAAACTCTTCCTAGATAAGACGGCCCTAGAACATACAAAAAACTACACCTACCTCGGCCTAAACATCAGCACCACAGGTAACTTCAACAAAGCTGTAAGTGACCTGAGAGACAAGGCGAGAAAGGCTTTTTACGCCATCAGAAAGAACATCAAATTAGACATCCCAATTCAAATCTGGCTCAAAATATTGGACTCCGTTATAGAACCCATTTCTCTATATGGTTGCGAGGTCTGGGGTCCACCTGCCAACCAAGATTTTACGAAATGGGATAAACACCAAATTGAGACTCTGCATGCAGAATTCTGCAAATCCATCCTCCGTGTCCAACGGAAAACACCAAACAATGCATGCAGAGCAGAATTAGGACGATACCCACTAATCATCAAAATTCAAAAGAGAGCAATTAAATTTTATGATCACCTTAAAGAAAGTGACCACAGTACGCTCCATAAAAAAGCCCTCACCCACAGAGAGACTGTAGAGAGATGCCCCCTCAGCCAACTGGTTCTGGGACTCCGTCCACAAACACAAGCAGAGCCACCAAACAGAAATCCCATCAGACTAAACCAAATTATAAGAAAACAAAAAGAAAACTATCTGACACACTGGAAAGAATCAACCACAGACCAGAGCAAACTGGAATGTTATTTGGCCCTAAATAGAAAATACACTGTGGCAGAATACCTGAGCACTGTGACCGATCCGAAGCTCAGGAAATCCTTGACTATGTACAGACTCAGCGAGCACAGCCTCGCCGTGGAAAAAGGCCGTCACAGACAGACCTGGCTCCCCAGAGAAGACAGACTATCTACATCAGAGACACGTACTTCCCACAGATCACAAACACCCAGAAAGACTTTGAGACCTTAGACAAGATCCAAAAACTTCCATACCTGCTGGGTGAAGTACAGCAATGTGCAAACATAGCAGCAAGATTTGTGAACTGCTGTGACCACAGAAGGACGTCCAGCGGACAGGAAGGACAGACGTAGACCACCTCCTCCTGCTGGACATCATTTACTTTGTACATATTTTCTTATTTTGGTGACACTACACTGTATCATAGTGAAGTTATTGAATATTTTTTGTAATGGCTCTTTTCGGTGTTGCACTTTGTAGACGGTCCCTGCTCTCACATCCTGCTGCATGTAAACACTCATGTTGTTGGTGTGGCTCGTTTTGATGAAAGTTAGGTTGTAGCTCGTTGTCTGTCTTACTACGGTTGAAGATATGCGTGTTTTGTGTTTTAACAACGTTTCACTTGAGAGTTATTGATCCCGGAAGTTCGAATCTGCCAATATCTTTCCAACTTTACCGCAGTAGTGCGCGGGATGATGTAATTCTTCCCAGACACGCCTTTCCGCGCTGAATAGAGCTGCTATAGGACTGACGCACACTTCATTGAACTCTGTTTAGGTTTGACGTCACGCAATCATAAAGTCAGTGTTACACACTGACTTTATGATTAAATTGTCCCGAGTATTCGAGAGCGTCACTGTTGGTTCGGACATTTAACTCCAAATATCTGACGGACTTTAACTTCTGGTTTTCATAACTAACAGTTTCAGGACAGTTCATCATGGATCTTACAGCTCTGTTCTTGTCTCTCTGTCTGCTGTCTGAAACAACACTTGGAGATAAAAACGGTAAGAAAGTTGATCCTCTTCTTCTTCGTCCTCAGCTCAGACTCTACCTTCATGAAGTGAATGGTGTGATGTGCACACATCAGTATGAACACAGACAGGTGTAAAGAGATGCTGCATGTTGTCAAACGTTGTATAAATGCTTCTTTTCTTCATCTTTAATGTGTAAAATGAAGATGGACACATGTTAACGAGTCTTCTTCAGTCTGCAGCAGTTTAGGAATTGTCCGTACAGCTCACATTAACAGTCTGAGTCTATTGGATGTGATCTGACGCTGTTCAACAGTCACAGTTATTAAACATGAAGATGATTAAAATATATTTCATGTCTCTGAGTGGATAAGATGAGATGGTGAAGGAGACAGTTTCGGATCAGGGATTGCAGCAACTCATAGCAGGGTGCCGGTGTGTTGCCGTGCTTGTGTCTATAACTGCTAGGCGAAACTTTCGGACTTCACCGAGCAGATCAACAGAGAGGGCGTGTGCGCCTCTGTCGGCCGCTCACTAATGATGACATTGATGATGAAATTGATGACAAATCAACTCGGATGTTTCTTTTCTTCATCTTTAATGTCTAAAAATCAAAATGGACAACAGCTTGTTACCAAGTGATGACCTGTAGTCAGTCCATGTTGCTCAGCAGTCACAGTGATAGTTACAATATATATTTCATGTCTCTGGGTCAGGTGTCGTCCGAGTGGTCGTGAAAGAAGACAGCGATGCCATTTTGCCCTGTTCCCCCAGAACCAAGCAGAACCTTTCAGGAACTCTGTTCGACTGGAGGAGGGACAACGGTCACAAGGACGTGTTCATGTATGAGGCAGGCATTATTACCACCAGAGCAGAGGAGTTCAAAGGTCGAGTCTCACATTTTACAGATGAACTGAAGAACGGCAACGCCTCCATCCTCATCAGAAATACAAAGGTGGATGACAGCGGGATCTACACCTGTGATCTTCCACGTCTGGAACCACCTCAGAGACTCTACGTTCAGCTGGTTGTTGGTGAGTGTTCTTCCTCCTTTACCTCTCTTAACCAGCTATAATCAACAGAAAACTTCTTCTTCTGTCTGTCTCCTCCTTTTTCTATTAAAAACCACCAGAAACCAGATCAGGGGCGTCCCTCTCTACCTTTAAAAAACCTCCTGTGCTAAGCTAGAACCAGGAGAGGAAGCCAGTCAGCTGTGGGATGAACACTGATCACACATGAAAAGTTCTTTCTTTTCTGTCTTTCAGAACCTGTGATGAAGATTAGACAAATCCAAGGTATGTCACTGCTTTCATTGTTTGTAAGTGTGTGCTACATCACAGTGTCATCCAGGACTTCAGCTGCAAAACGGTAGTCAGCGGTTAACCGCTGAAGGTAGAGATGGACGCCCCTGATCTGGTTTCTGGTAGTCAGTGGTTAACCACGGTAGTTTTCTGTCTTCTGCAGTCAAAACGCTGACTACCGTTTTGACTCACCACTGAAAACTTTGAGTCTTCAGCGGTAACCGTTGGAAAACTTTTTTCAGCGGTTACCACTACATAAGCACATGAACGATATGATGATGTTATTGATCTCTAGATCTACAAAATTCATCAGCTGTTACCCACAATTCAGTTCAGTTCAGTTCAGTTCAGCTCAGCTCAGTTCTACTTGATGTTCTTCTGTCAGTCCATCAGATTTGTTTCATTTCAGGCTGTCGTCTTGAAATAATTTAGATTTAGAATAATAAACGATCTCTGGGTGACACAGTTGGAGCACAGACACTGCAGATGTAGAAATCAGTGACATCATCAGACAACAGATTTTCTGATAAAAACTGATTCAAACTTGAATTTAACATTTTCTGTGTTGTTCCTTAACAAGCTTTTCTATTTGTTACGTTAACAGGAGCTTCTCCAAAGCCAAACATCGTGATAGTTAATGCCACAGAGGACGGGGTCCAGCTGCAGTGTGAGGTTCAAGGTGCTTCTCCAAAACCTCAAGTAGAGTTCCAGGACAGCGCTGGAAACATCCTTCCTGCTGAGGAGCCTCAGGTCTTTGAGAGAGGACGCCGGTACACCGTGATCCGCTTCACCACTGTGACCAAGACCGACCGCTTCTGCTGTGTCGCCAAGCAGGAGGAAATCCACCACGAGACTTCTGCTGAGACCTACGTGCCTGTCTATGGTGAGACTTGTTTCACTGATAGCACTTCATTTGTGAAATTTCATCACTTTAAACAGAAGCTTATATTTGAGTACATTCAGAGTTTCACAGGTTTTGTTTTGTGTTTCAGAGAAACAGTTTGAGGACACGTGCAGCAAAGTGGACGTCACAGGATGTTTGTTTGGTGGATACTTCTTGGGAGTTTTCTCTGTCGTTGCAGTTCTAGCTTTGCTTGTAGCTACAAAGTGCATCAGAATACATATAGGTAAGTTTATGTTAGACATTGTATCAACATAAACATAATGTGCAGACATCAACTGAACAGATCATTTCATTTCTCATCTTCATTATGTTGGTATTTACATTCATAAAACAATCCACTGAGACTTCATTTATTTACGAGGCCTCTGCTTCTCGTTCAAATTAAACAGAATGCATTCATATTGCTTTTTTTTTTTTTGCACTTTATCTAAACTTTCCTTTTGTTTCTGCAGGTCCGTGTCAGCAGACAAACAGTCCACCACTTAGATGCCCATAGCCCAGCGTTATCCAAACTTCTTTTAAAGAGATTTGACAATGTGAAAATGCCCGGGGCCAAACTAACATTAAAAAATGAACAAAATTACCAGTAAGAGTTACATACAAACGCACTGTTCTCTAACAGTTTTGTTTTCATTGTCACGATTATCTTTTTTTAAATGACAATGTCACCAAATCTAAACCAATCAGACGTGAACAAATCTAAACCAATCAGGCGTGAACAAATGTAAACAGCAGTTCTTCTTTCTGTCACATCTGGAGTCAGATAACAGAATAAACTGTACGAACACGTTAAACTGAATGAAGCTGATACAAATCTGAACCTCATGTTCATTTTAAACATGCCTTATTATGAGTAATGTAAAGTCTGTTCACATTTAAGTTTAACACGTTTCACTCCGTCTCTTCTCTTTGACAAAGTCACATTTAGTGTCACCAGCAGTTATGTCCTTAGAGCAGGGTCTTTAACCTTTTCCAGCCCAAGAGAGAGACGAACAGAACAGGGACCCCCACATGCAATAAATATTTTAAAGTGTGTCACATTTTAAGCCTGGCCTATAATAACTTTTATATTTACTTTATTCAACTTTTATTTCACTTTATTTACATATTTATATGCTGGGTTATTAGCCTGTCCTATCCTGTCCATAACTAATATTAAATCCTAGCAGGCCATAACTAATATTAAAGACTAAGCTGCAGGCCGGACTTTGGACATGCCTGCCATAGATGAATAGTGAATGGTTGTTTGTCTCTATGTGCCTTATGGGTTACTCCAGGATGACAGATGAATGAGATGTCACTAGACACACACATAGGACAGTGAAATCTGTTCTCTAACCCGTCCTCTGTACGGCTATCAGGGACCAACTCCAGTCTGAAGCCTTTGTGTGGGGCAGTGACAGGATTCACTTAGCGTACGTGTTTCTGATGGTTGAAGGAGCGAGCATTAGCATTGAGCTCAACTCTGAATCAGGAAATTCAAGAAAACATTTTTTTTAACTTCAAATCCGTGATATGAAATGTATTTTTACATGTTTACAGGTTTTATTTGTTTGAGCTGTTTTTATAACACTGCCAAAATGAATGACAATGCTGAATGTGCTTTCAGTCTCATTGATGCTGCTTCTTCATGTTACCGTTTGTGTCTGTTCTTGTTTTGTTCTGAACCAAAATGTGATCTTTGCATAGCTGATGAGAATCCTGCTGATCAAGATGTTTTTATATCATAATAATATATAATGACTCGCTGTTTGCACTGTTAATGAGAGGATTTGTTTTAGTTACGCTCTCTGCACCCTGGACGGGTGTAGAACAACCTCCTTTTATTAAACCAATAAATATCTTTGTTTAAACTGTAAATGTCTGGTTTTTATGTTACATCATCTTAACCTTTAAGCGTGGTTGTAACAATACATCATGCAGTAAAGATGAGTCAGCATATTTTGCTGTGGGATGAACACTGATCACACATGAAAAGTTCTTTCTTTTCTGTCTTTCAGAACCTGTGATGAAGATTAGACAAATCCAAGGTATGTCACTGCTTTCATTGTTTGTAAGTGTGTGCTACATCACAGTGTCATCCAGGACTTCAGCTGCAAAACGGTAGTCAGCGGTTAACCGCTGAAGGTAGAGATGGACGCCCCTGATCTGGTTTCTGGTAGTCAGTGGTTAACCACGGTAGTTTTCTGTCTTCTGCAGTCAAAACGCTGACTACCGTTTTGACTCACCACTGAAAACTTTGAGTCTTCAGCGGTAACCGTTGGAAAACTTTTTTCAGCGGTTACCACTACATAAGCACATGAACGATATGATGATGTTATTGATCTCTAGATCTACAAAATTCATCAGCTGTTACCCACAATTCAGTTCAGCTCAGTTCAGTTCAGTTCAGTTCAGCTCAGCTCAGTTCTACTTGATGTTCTTCTGTCAGTCCATCAGATGTGTTTCATTTCAGGCTGTCGTCTTGAAATAATTTAGATTTAGAATAATAAACGATCTCTGGGTGACACAGTTGGAGCACAGACACTGCAGATGTAGAAATCAGTGACATCATCAGACATCAGATTTTCTGATAAAAACTGATTCAAACTTGAATTTAACATTTTCTGTGTTGTTCCTTAACAAGCTTTTCTATTTGTTACGTTAACAGGAGCTTCTCCAAAGCCAAACATCGTGATAGTTAATGCCACAGAGGACGGGGTCCAGCTGCAGTGTGAGGTTCAAGGTGCTTCTCCAAAACCTCAAGTAGAGTTCCAGGACAGCGCTGGAAACATCCTTCCTGCTGAGGAGCCTCAGGTCTTTGAGAGAGGACGCCGGTACACCGTGATCCGCTTCACCACTGTGACCAAGACCGACCGCTTCTGCTGTGTCGCCAAGCAGGAGGAAATCCACCACGAGACTTCTGCTGAGACCTACGTGCCTGTCTATGGTGAGACTTGTTTCACTGATAGCACTTCATTTGTGAAATTTCATCACTTTAAACAGAAGCTTATATTTGAGTACATTCAGAGTTTCACAGGTTTTGTTTTGTGTTTCAGAGAAACAGTTTGAGGACACGTGCAGCAAAGTGGACGTCACAGGATGTTTGTTTGGTGGATACTTCTTGGGAGTTTTCTCTGTCGTTGCAGTTCTAGCTTTGCTTGTAGCTACAAAGTGCATCAGAATACATATAGGTAAGTTTATGTTAGACATTGTATCAACATAAACATAATGTGCAGACATCAACTGAACAGATCATTTCATTTCTCATCTTCATTATGTTGGTATTTACATTCATAAAACAATCCACTGAGACTTCATTTATTTACGAGGCCTCTGCTTCTCGTTCAAATTAAACAGAATGCATTCATATTGCTTTTTTTTTTTTTGGACTTTATCTAAACTTTCCTTTTGTTTCTGCAGGTCCGTGTCAGCAGACAAACAGTCCACCACTTAGATGCCCATAGCCCAGCGTTATCCAAACTTCTTTTAAAGAGATTTGACAATGTGAAAATGCCCGGGGCCAAACTAACATTAAAAAATGAACAAAATTACCAGTAAGAGTTACATACAAACGCACTGTTCTCTAACAGTTTTGTTTTCATTGTCACGATTATCTTTTTTTTAAATGACAATGTCACCAAATCTAAACCAATCAGGCGTGAACAAATGTAAACAGCAGTTCTTCTTTCTGTCACATCTGGAGTCAGATAACAGAATAAATTGTACGAACACGTTAAACTGAATGAAGCTGATACAAATCTGAACCTCATGTTCATTTTAAACATGACTTATTATGAGTAATGTAAAGTCTGTTCACATTTAAATTTAACACGTTTCACTCCGTCTCTTCTCTTTAACAAAGTCAGATTTAGTGTCACCAGCAGTTATGTCCTTAGAGCAGGGTCTTTAACCTTTTCCAGCCCAAGAGAGAGACGAACAGAACAGGGACCCCCACATGCAATAAATATTTTAAAGTGTGTCACATTTTAAGCCTGGCCTATAATAACTTTTATATTTACTTTATTCAACTTTTATTTCACTTTATTTACATATTTATATGCTGGGTTATTAGCCTGTCCTATCCTGTCCATAACTAATATTAAATCCTAGCAGGCCATAACTAATATTAAAGACTAAGCTGCAGGCCGGACTTTGGACATGCCTGCCATAGATGAATAGTGAATGGTTGTTTGTCTCTATGTGCCTTATGGGTTACTCCAGGATGACAGATGAATGAGATGTCACTAGACACACACATAGGACAGTGAAATCTGTTCTCTAACCCGTCCTCTGTACGGCTATCAGGGACCAACTCCAGTCTGAAGCCTTTGTGTGGGGCAGTGACAGGATTCACTTAGCGTACGTGTTTCTGATGGTTGAAGGAGCGAGCATTAGCATTGAGCTCAACTCTGAATCAGGAAATTCAAGAAAATATTTTTTTAACTCCAAATCCGTGATATGAAATGTATTTTTACATGTTTACAGGTTTTATTTGTTTGAGCTGTTTTTATAACACTGCCAAAATGAATGACAATGCTGAATGTGCTTTCAGTCTCATTGATGCTGCTTCTTCATGTTACCGTTTGTGTCTGTTCTTGTTTTGTTCTGAACCAAAATGTGATCTTTGCATAGCTGATGAGAATCCTGCTGATCAAGATGTTTTTATATCATAATAATATATAATGACTCGCTGTTTGCACTGTTAATGAGAGGATTTGTTTTAGTTACGCTCTCTGCACCCTGGACGGGTGTAGAACAACCTCCTTTTATTAAACCAATAAATATCTTTGTTTAAACTGTAAACGTCTGGTTTTTATGTTACATCATCTTAACCTTTAAGCGTGGTTGTAACAATACATCATGCAGTAAAGATGAGTCAGCATATTTTGCTGTGGGATGAACACTGATCACACATGAAAAGTTCTTTCTTTTCTGTCTTTCAGAACCTGTGATGAAGATTAGACAAATCCAAGGTATGTCACTGCTTTCATTGTTTGTAAGTGTGTGCTACATCACAGTGTCATCCAGGACTTCAGCTGCAAAACGGTAGTCAGCGGTTAACCGCTGAAGGTAGAGATGGACGCCCCTGATCTGGTTTCTGGTAGTCAGTGGTTAACCACGGTAGTTTTCTGTCTTCTGCAGTCAAAACGCTGACTACCGTTTTGACTCACCACTGAAAACTTTGAGTCTTCAGCGGTAACCGTTGGAAAACTTTCTTCAGCGGTTACCACTACATAAGCACATGAACGATATGATGTTATTGATCTCTAGATCTACAAAATTCATCAGCTGTTACCCACAATTCAGTTCAGCTCAGTTCAGTTCAGCTCAGCTCAGTTCTACTTGATGTTCTTCTGTCAGTCCATCAGATTTGTTTCATTTCAGGCTGTCGTCTTGAAATAATTTAGATTTAGAATAATAAACGATCTCTGGGTGACACAGTTGGAGCACAGACACTGCAGATGTAGAAATCAGTGACATCATCAGACATCAGATTTTCTGATTAAATTGATTCAAACTTGAATTTCACATTTTCTGTGTTGTTCCTTAACAAGCTTTTCTATTTGTTACGTTAACAGGAGCTTCTCCAAAGCCAAACATCGTGATAGTTAATGCCACAGAGGACGGGGTCCAGCTGCAGTGTGAGGTTCAAGGTGCTTCTCCAAAACCTCAAGTAGAGTTCCAGGACAGCGCTGGAAACATCCTTCCTGCTGAGGAGCCTCAGGTCTTTGAGAGAGGACGCCGGTACACCATGATCCGCTTCACCACTGTGACCAAGACCGACCGCTTCTGCTGTGTCGCCAAGCAGGAGGAAATCCACCACGAGACTTCTGCTGAGACCTACGTGCCTGTCTATGGTGAGACTTGTTTCACTGATAGCACTTCATTTGTGAAATTTCATCACTTTAAACAGAAGCTTATATTTGAGTACATTCAGAGTTTCACAGGTTTTGTTTTGTGTTTCAGAGAAACAGTTTGAGGACACGTGCAGCAAAGTGGACGTCACAGGATGTTTGTTTGGTGGATACTTCTTGGGAGTTTTCTCTGTCGTTGCAGTTCTAGCTTTGCTTGTAGCTACAAAGTGCATCAGAATACATATAGGTAAGTTTATGTTAGACATTGTATCAACATAAACATAATGTGCAGACATCAACTGAACAGATCATTTCATTTCTCATCTTCATTATGTTGGTATTTACATTCATAAAACAATCCACTGAGACTTCATTTATTTACGAGGCCTCTGCTTCTCGTTCAAATTAAACAGAATGCATTCATATTGCTTTTTTTTTTCTTTTTTTTGCACTTTATCTAAACTTTCCTTTTGTTTCTGCAGGTCCGTGTCAGCAGACAAACAGTCCACCACTTAGATGCCCATAGCCCAGCGTTATCCAAACTTCTTTTAAAGAGATTTGACAATGTGAAAATGCCCGGGGCCAAACTAACATTAAAAAATGAACAAAATTACCAGTAAGAGTTACATACAAACGCACTGTTCTCTAACAGTTTTGTTTTCATTGTCACAATTATCTTTTTTTTAAATGACAATGTCACCAAATCTAAACCAATCAGGCGTGAACAAATGTAAACAGCAGTTCTTCTTTCTGTCACATCTGGAGTCAGATAACAGAATAAATTGTACGAACACGTTAAACTGAATGAAGCTGATACAAATCTGAACCTCATGTTCATTTTAAACATGACTTATTATGAGTAATGTAAAGTCTGTTCACATTTAAGTTTAACACGTTTCACTCCGTCTCTTCTCTTTGACAAAGTCAGATTTAGTGTCACCAGCAGTTATGTCCTTAGAGCAGGGTCTTTAACCTTTTCCAGCCCAAGAGAGAGACGAACAGAACAGGGACCCCCACATGCAATAAATATTTTAAAGTGTGTCACATTTTAAGCCTGGCCTATAATAACTTTTATATTTACTTTATTCAACTTTTATTTCACTTTATTTACATATTTATATGCTGGGTTATTAGCCTGTCCTATCCTGTCCATAACTAATATTAAATCCTAGCAGGCCATAACTAATATTAAAAACTAAGCTGCAGGCCGGACTTTGGACATGCCTGCCATAGATGAATAGTGAATGGTTGTTTGTCTCTATGTGCCTTATGGGTTACTCCAGGATGACAGATGAATGAGATGTCACTAGACACACACATAGGACAGTGAAATCTGTTCTCTAACCCGTCCTCTGTACGGCTATCAGGGACCAACTCCAGTCTGAAGCCTTTGTGTGGGGCAGTGACAGGATTCACTTAGCGTACGTGTTTCTGAGGGTTGAAGGAGCGAGCATTAGCATTGAGCTCAACTCTGAATCAGGAAATTCAAGAAAATATTTTTTTAACTCCAAATCCGTGATATGAAATGTATTTTTACATGTTTACAGGTTTTATTTGTTTGAGCTGTTTTTATAACACTGCCAAAATGAATGACAATGCTGAATGTGCTTTCAGTCTCATTGATGCTGCTTCTTCATGTTACCGTTTGTGTCTGTTCTTGTTTTGTTCTGAACCAAAATGTGATCTTTGCATAGCTGATGAGAATCCTGCTGATCAAGATGTTTTTATATCATAATAATATATAATGACTCGCTGTTTGCACTGTTAATGAGAGGATTTGTTTTAGTTACGCTCTCTGCACCCTGGACGGGTGTAGAACAACCTCCTTTTATTAAATTAATAAATATCTTTGTTTAAACTGTAAACATCTGGTTTTTATGTTACTTCATCTTAACCTTTAAGCGTGGTTGTAACAATACATCATGCAGTAAAGATGAGTCAGCATATTTTGGAGGTTTGTGTGTTTTTTCTGAATTTAAAGTTGTGTACATGTTCAGGTATGAGCAAACAGACAACACATCATGTGACAAAGTGTAGTGCAAAGAAAATTCTCTCTTTCTCTCTCTCTGTGTGTGTGTGTGTGTGTGTGTGTGTGTGTGTGTGTGTGTGTGTGAAGTTTATCTTCTGGTGTTCTCACACAGTTTCAGGACAGTTCATCATGGATCTTGCAGCTCAGTTCTTGTCTCTCTATCTGCTATACTTGGAGATAAAAACGGTAAGAAGGTTTATCCTCTTCGTCTTCGTCAGCTCAGACTCAACAACTTGTTTCCTTCAGCTGACTTTGATGTTTTCATGGTTTGATGTTGATGCTATCTGGGGTCCCCTGTGTCTGAGGTAGAGGTTCCTTTACCTTTTCAGATGATCTGTGGCGATGCAACAGTCTGTTACATTTTAAGAGGAAACCAGGTTAGAGTATAAATATAATTTTCTGAACAATTACTAATTTGAGATTTTACACAGTCCCTACTTTGCAAATATTTATAAAAATGTTTGCCTTTGAGTTTAAATTGACAGATAATTCCTCATAAGACATGAATTGTCCATTTTTGTATAAGTGTCCTATAGTACATATACCACTTGAATGCCACTGCCTCCAATACAGCGATGTTTTACCAATATGTATGGCAGGATTAAACCATAATGAAGCATATGTCTGTATATATTGTGACAACTTATGCATTTTGTGTACCTTGGCCCACATTTCCTTAGAGTGTGAACAAGAATTGGATTTGTTGTATTACCTCGTTGAGACAGTTGCTCCTTTGGACTAAATGGTAAACATAACTCATTCTCAATCTCCATCCAGTGTAGCTTGTTGTCTGTCGTTTTCCAATATTTGGCTAGTTTAGCCATTTCAAAAGATATCCCATATAACCTTGGCTCTGGTAAACCTAATCCCCCTTTCTCCATGGGGGTACAGAGTTTACTCTCTGCAGTTTTATCCTTGCTCTTTTCCCATCCCATAAAAACTGTTTAACTAAATCATCATACTTCTTAAAAATGGCATGTGGTATTGTGATTGGCAGCATCATTACTAAGTAATATAACTGAGGAACTACTATCATTTCACAGTGTAAGTTTTATGTCTTACCACTTCTCCAAACTATAACTCCATTGGTAATTACTGCTGCTTTTGTTTTTTTATATAATGTCTTTACGAGGACCAAATCCAAAATGTGACGGTTGGTGTGAGGGTGTGCATCTGCCCAGGGTGCAGAGAGCGTAACATAAAACAAATCATCACTCATTATTTATTATTATGGTACAAAAACATCTTCAGCTATGCAAAAATGTAACATTCACATTCAGGATTGCCATTCAATTTGACAGTATTATAAAAACATTTTTTATGTTAAAACAGCTCAAACAATCAAACAAACAAACTGTAAAAATGTTTCATCTCATAGATTTGAAGTTAAAAAAATATTTACGCACCCTGATGTAGAACAATGTCAGCAGAGTAACAGGAGATACGAACTTTTTTCTGAATCTCAGCTACATTCATGATAACAGTGTCAGATCTGGAAGAGAAGTGTTCTCTGATTCAGAGTTGAGCTCAATGCTAATGCTCGCTCCTTCAACCCTCAGAAACACGTACGCTAAGTGAATCCTGTCACTGCCCCACACAAAGGCTTCAGACTGGAGTTGGTCCCTGATAGCCGTACAGAGGACGGGTTAGAGAACAGATTTCACTGTCCTATGTGTGTGTCTAGTGACATCTCATTCATCTGTCATCCTGGAGTAACCCATAAGGCACATAGAGACAAACAACCATTCACTATTCATCTATGGCAGGCATGTCCAAAGTCCGGCCTGCAGCTTAGTTTTTAATATTAGTTATGGACAGGATAGGACAGGCTAATAACCCAGCATATAAATATGTAAATAAAGTGAAATAAAAGTTGAATAAAGTAAATATAAAAGTTATTATAGGCCAGGCTTAAAATGTGACACACTTTAAAATATTTATTGCATGTGGGGGTCCCTGTTCTGTTCGTCTCTCTCTTGGGCTGGAAAAGGTTAAAGACCCTGCTCTAAGGACATAACTGCTGGTGACACTAAATCTGACTTTGTCAAAGAGAAGAGACGGAGTGAAACGTGTTAAACTTAAATGTGAACAGACTTTACATTACTCATAATAAGTCATGTTTAAAATGAACATGAGGTTCAGATTTGTATCAGCTTCATTCAGTTTAACGTGTTCGTACAATTTATTCTGTTATCTGACTCCAGATGTGACAGAAAGAAGAACTGCTGTTTACATCTGTTCACGCCTGATTGGTTTAGATTTGGTGACATTGTCATTTAAAAAAAAGATAATCGTGACAATGAAAACAAAACTGTTAGAGAACAGTGCGTTTGTATGTAACTCTTACTGGTAATTTTGTTCATTTTTTAATGTTAGTTTGGCCCCGGGCATTTTCACATTGTCAAATCTCTTTAAAAGAAGTTTGGATAACGCTGGGCTATGGGCATCTAAGTGGTGGACTGTTTGTCTGCTGACACGGACCTGCAGAAACAAAAGGAAAGTTTAGATAAAGTGCAAAAAAAAGAAAAAAAAGCAATATGAATGCATTCTGTTTAATTTGAACAAGAAGCAGAGGCCTCGTAAATAAATGAAGTCTCAGTGGATTGTTTTATGAATGTAAATACCAACATAATGAAGATGAGAAATGAAATGATCTGTTCAGTTGATGTCTGCACATTATGTTTATGTTGATACAATGTCTAACATAAACTTACCTTTATGTATTCTGATGCACTTTGTAGCTACAAGCAAAGCTAGAACTGCAACGACAGAGAAAACTCCCAAGAAGTATCCACCAAACAAACATCCTGTGACGTCCACTTTGCTGCACGTGTCCTCAAACTGTTTCTCTGAAACACAAAACAAAACCTGTGAAACTCTGAATGTACTCAAATATAATCTGTATGAGCCATATTCATTGTGTATTTTATGTCATTTTGCTCCATGCCACTAGTGGGCTGTATTTGCTGTGTGGCTCAGGTGATCCGGGTCAGCGGGGTTAGGCCATTTAACCTAGGGAAACCCAAAGACGGTTGTTGCTGATTTGAGAAGCAAACAGTTTTCGACTGTGCCTAGTATGAGCCTATATGGTTTTGATGTAGCGAGCAATTCGGTTTGTTGTTTTTTGTTACATGTATTATGAGTTAAAGTTATTGCTGCTGTATGATATATGAAGGAAAATAAACCTGCGAGATAAGCGTAAGCATTACTGAATTTTCCATTTTGATATGTTCGGAGCACACTGGGCGCACGTCTAAACTAAATCCTTCGTATTAGCAACCAGTACTAGACTTCGTTTAGGACTTAGTCAGTACATAAGCTTCTGTTTAAAGTGATGAAATTTCACAAATGAAGTGCTATCAGTGAAACAAGTCTCACCATAGACAGGCACGTAGGTCTCAGCAGAAGTCTCGTGGTGGATTTCCTCCTGCTTGGCGACACAGCAGAAGCGGTCGGTCTTGGTCACAGTGGTGAAGCGGATCACGGTGTACCGGCGTCCTCTCTCAAAGACCTGAGGCTCCTCAGCAGGAAGGATGTTTCCAGCGCTGTCCTGGAACTCTACTTGAGGTTTTGGAGAAGCACCTTGAACCTCACACTGCAGCTGGACCCCGTCCTCTGTGGCATTAACTATCACGATGTTTGGCTTTGGAGAAGCTCCTGTTAACGTAACAAATAGAAAAGCTTGTTAAGGACAGCCGTGCACTAAAGTACTGCAACACAGAAAATGTTAAATTCAAGTTTGAATCAGTTTTATCAGAAAATCTGATGTCTGATGATGTCACTGATTTCTACATCTGCAGTGTCTGTGCTCCAACTGTGTCACCCAGAGATCGTTTATTATTCTAAATCTAAATTATTTCAAGACGACAGCCTGAAATGAAACAAATCTGATGGACTGACAGAAGAACATCAAGTAGAACTGAGCTGAGCTGAACTGAACTGAACTGAACTGAATTGTGGGTAACAGCTGATGAATTTTGTAGATCTAGAGATCAATAACATCATCATATCGTTCATGTGCTTATGTAGTGGTAACCGCTGAAGAAAGTTTTCCAACGGTTACCGCTGAAGACTCAAAGTTTTCAGTGGTGAGTCAAAACGGTAGTCAGCGTTTTGACTGCATAAGACAGAAAACTACCGTGGTTAACCACTGACTACCAGAAACCAGATCAGGGGCGTCCATCTCTACCTTCAGCGGTTAACCGCTGACTACCATTTTGCAGCTGAAGTCCTGGATGACACTGTGATGTAGCACACACTTACAAACAATGAAAGCAGTGACATACCTTGGATTTGTCTAATCTTCATCACAGGTTCTGAAAGACAGAAAAGAAAGAACTTTGCATGTGTGATCAGTGTTCATCCCACAGCTGACTGGCTCCCTCTCCTGGTTCTAGCTTAGCACAGGAGGTTTTTTAAAGGTAGAGAGGGACGCCCCTGATCTGGTTTCTGGTGGTTTTTAATAGAAAAAGGAGGAGACAGACAGAAGAAGAAGTTTTCTGTTGATTATAGCTGGTTAAGAGAGGTAAAGGAGGAAGAACACTCACCAACAACCAGCTGAACGTAGAGTCTCTGAGGTGGTTCCAGACGTGGAAGATCACAGGTGTAGATCCCGCTGTCATCCACCTTTGTATTTCTGATGAGGATGGAGGCGTTGCCGTTCTTCAGTTCATCTGTAAAATGTGAGACTCGACCTTTGAACTCCTCTGCTCTGGTGGTAATAATGCCTGCCTCATACATGAACACGTCCTTGTGACCGTTGTCCCTCCTCCAGTCGAACAGAGTTCCTGAAAGGTTCTGCTTGGTTCTGGGGGAACAGGGCAAAATGGCATCGCTGTCTTCTTTCACGACCACTCGGACGACACCTGACCCAGAGACATGAAATATATATTGTAACTATCACTGTGACTGCTGAGCAACATGGACTGACTACAGGTCATCACTTGGTAACAAGCTGTTGTCCATTTTGATTTTTAGACATTAAAGATGAAGAAAAGAAACATCCGAGTTGATTTGTCATCACAGGTAAACCTGACACACACTCACTGTTCAACAGCGATGCTTGGTGAGGGAAGTGTCAGGCTGCAGTTAGCAGCAAGTTTAGAGACTCGAAAAGATGTTAATCAGCAAAATTTCCCGATTGTTTCACAGCAGTTACATGCAGCACGTATAGACACAACCACAGCAACCCACCTCAGCTCCCCCACCCCACACCACCGGCACCCTGCTATGAGTTGCTGCAATCCCTGATCCGAAACTGTCTCCTTCACCATCTCATCTTATCCACTCAGAGACATGAAATATATTTTAATCATCATCATGTTTAATAACTGTGACTGTTGAACAGCGTCAGATCACATCCAATAGACTCAGACTGTTAATGTGAGCTGTACGGACAATTCCTAAACTGCTGCAGACTGAAGAAGACTCGTTAACATGTGTCCATCTTCATTTTACACATTAAAGATGAAGAAAAGAAACATTTATACAACGTTTGACAACATGCAGCATCTCTTTACACCTGTCTGTGTTCATACTGATGTGTGCACATCACATCATTCACTTCATGAAGGTAGAGTCTGAGCTGAGGACGAAGAAGAAGAGGATCAACTTTCTTACCGTTTTTATCTCCAAGTGTTGTGTCAGACAGCAGACAGAGAGACAAGAACAGAGCTGGAAGATCCATGATGAACTGTCCTGAAACTGTGTGAGAACACAGAGAAGATAAACTTCAGTTAAAGTTCGTCAAATATTTCAAGTTAAATGTCTGAACATACAGTGAAGCTCTTGAATACTACGAGACAATTCAATCATAAAGTCAGTGTGTAACACTAAGAACTGAGAGTGTGAACCGATAATTGTAATTTTATTTATTTCAAGACAGGGACAGCGCACAATAAGACATTAATCTTGTAAGAACTAAGAACTGAGAGTGTGAACCGATAACGTCAAAGAGTGCTTCTGCAACCTCTATACCCAAATGTCATGAAATGAAAACCACAGTTTCCTTTTTGTGGGTGTGTGATAAGGCTGTGACTTTCACATGTGTATGTGTGAGTAATAATGTGTGTATGTGTGTGTGTGTGTCTCAAGGAAATGTTGTTGCAGCAGCATTACAGTAACAACACAGAACAGACACACACAGGCATGAGAGAAAAATCAGTGACGACAGTATAAATAGAATAAACTCTAAGGGGGAAGAACAGATGGTTCTACCTCTAAAAATATACAAGAGAAATATACATATGGACTCAAATGGACGCAAATGTGCATTGTGAAAAACTTAAATGGGGATTATTTTATTATGATTATTATCATACCATTATTATGTCCATATTATTATTAATTTTTTAGTACTCTTATTCAAAAATATACTTTAAATAAAAAATAAAAATAAACTAAAAATAAAAATCTGAGCTGTAGTTTCATTTCTCTCCAGCAGGTGGCGATGACGTCACTCCATCAGCTCCAATAAAACCTGAAGCGAGCGAAGAAGAAACGGTCCTCTGCGGTGGTAAAGTCACCTCTGCTGTTAGCCGTTAGCCTGCTGCGATTAACGATGGCTCCTCCGGTGGCTGTGTCTCCTCTCATCAAGGTTTGTGTCTCTTCATCAAGGTTTGTGTCGGACGACATTTTCTTTGTTTGACGGTGAAGTGACGCAGTTTGTTTTCGGAGCGCGAGCTCCTGCTAACCTGCTAGCCGTTAGCTCGGGAGCGTGCTAGCTCAACGGCTAACAGCTGCAGCTTGTAGAGTGAGGTCAAAAGAACTACAACTGTACTAACGAACTACAACTGACGAACTACAACTGTACTAATGAACTACAACTAACGAACTACAACTGTACTAACGAACTACAACTAATGAACTACAACTGTACTAATGAACTACAACTAACGAACTACAACTACTAATGAACTACAACTGCACTAACGAACTACAACTACTAATGAACTACAACTAACGAACTACAACTGTACTAACGAACTACAACTGTACTAACGAACTACAACTAATGAACTACAACTGTACTAATGAACTACAACTAACGAACTACAACTACTAATGAACTACAACTGTACTAACGAACTACAACTACTAATGAACTACAACTGCACTAACGAACTACAACTACTAATGAACTACAACTGTACTAACGAACTACAACTAATGAACTACAACTGTACTAACGAACTACAACTACTAATGAACTACAACTGCACTAACGAACTACAACTAATGAACTACAACTGTACTAACGAACTACAACTAATGAACTACAACTGTACTAATGAACTACAACTAACGAACTACAACTACTAATGAACTACAACTGTACTAACGAACTACAACTACTAATGAACTACAACTGCACTAACGAACTACAACTACTAATGAACTACAACTGCACTAACGAACTACAACTACTAATGAACTACAACTGTACTAACGAACTACAACTAATGAACTACAACTGTACTAACGAACTACAACTACTAATGAACTACAACTGCACTAATGAACTACAACTAATGAACTACAACTGTACTAACGAACTACAACTAATGAACTACAACTGTACTAACGAACTACAACTAATGAACTACAACTGTACTAATGAACTACAACTAACGAACTACAACTACTAATGAACTACAACTGTACTAACGAACTACAACTACTAATGAACTACAACTGTACTAACGAACTACAACTAATGAACTACAACTGTACTAACGAACTACAACTACTAATGAACTACAACTGCACTAACGAACTACAACTAATGAACTACAACTGTACTAACGAACTACAACTAATGAACTACAACTGTACTAATGAACTACAACTAACGAACTACAACTGTACTAATGAACTACAACTAACGAACTACAACTACTAATGAACTACAACTGTACTAACGAACTACAACTACTAATGAACTACAACTGCACTAACGAACTACAACAACTAATGAACTACAACTGTACTAACGAACTACAACTACTAATGAACTACAACTGCACTAATGAACTACAACTACTAATGAACTACAACTGTACTAACGAACTACAACTAATGAACTACAACTGTACTAACGAACTACAACTACTAATGAACTACAACTGCACTAACGAACTACAACTAATGAACTACAACTGTACTAACGAACTACAACTAATGAACTACAACTGTACTAATGAACTACAACTAATGAACTACAACTGTACTAACGAACTACAACTACTAATGAACTACAACTGCACTAACGAACTACAACTGTACTAACGAACTACAACTGTACTAATGAACTACAACTGCACTAACGAACTACAACTACTAATGAACTACAACTGCACTAACGAACTACAACTGTACTAACGAACTACAACTACTAATGAACTACAACTGTACTAATGAACTACAACTACTAATGAACTACAACTGCACTAACGAACTACAACTACTAATGAACTACAACTAATGAACTACAACTGCACTAACGAACTACAACTGTACTAACGAACTACAACTGTACTAACGAACTACAACTAATGAACTACAACTGTACTAACGAACTACAACTGTACTAACGAACTACAA
The DNA here is from genome assembly GCA_033000465.1 of Sciaenops ocellatus. Classification (NCBI taxonomy): domain Eukaryota; kingdom Metazoa; phylum Chordata; class Actinopteri; family Sciaenidae; genus Sciaenops; species Sciaenops ocellatus. The sequence goes on along the minus strand of CP136880.1, from coordinate 1,160,193 downwards.
CTGTACTAATGAACTACAACTAATGAACTACAACTGTACTAACGAACTACAACTGTACTAACGAACTACAACTGTACTAATGAACTACAACTAATGAACTACAACTGTACTAACGAACTACAACTGTACTAACGAACTACAACTGTACTAACGAACTACAACTAATTAACTACAACTGCACTAACAAACTACAACTGTACTAACGAACTACAACTAACGAACTACAACTGTACTAACAAACTACAACTGTACTAACAAACTACAACCAATGAACTACAGCTGTACTAATGACTGACAGCACGTTATTGTTATTTTGTGACCTGCATTGACTGAACTGTGCTAACAGCTAAGCTAAAGGACGCAGCTGTTTGATATAAATAGAAACTTCCTTTAAATAAAGTGACATTAAATATATTTAATAAATAATGTTTGGATGAATCTTCAGCTTCAGTTTTAATGTTTAATTCAGCTGTGAGTCAGGTTAGCATCAGTTTACAGACTGTTCCAGGCTGTTTCAAGGTGTTCCAGGCTGTTTCAAGATGTTCCAGGCTGTTTCAAGATATTCCAGGCTGTTTTCATGAATCTTCTCGGTGGACTCTGCTTCAGCTGAATCAAAGATTTGTTGTCTGTGGTTTGTGTTCATGATGGATGTTTCAGTAAATCGTCTCCGCTCTGTACGGACGTGATGATCCATCAGGACGCCTTAACGTGATGTCACTTCCTGTTTCCTGCAGCGCTGATGAAGCTTCTTTGTTTCCACAGACGGCGAGATATTCCGCTCTGATCGCCGGCATCATCTACGGCAAAAGGAGATATGGTGAGTTATCATCAGCCGTCGTTCATCGAGCACTGAGGACTCATACAAGGCCTTGAAAGTCCTTGAAAAGTGGTTCAATATTAATGTTTTTGAACTTGATTTTCTCAGATAACCTGAAGCCGATTGCAGCTGAGGAGAGGAGGATCGAGGAGGAGGAGAAGAAGGTCCGTGACGAGCAGGAGCGCATCGCCAAGCAGCTGGCAGAAGGTCAGCCTCGTTATCGTTAACTCAAGCTGTCCTTCATCATCTGATCCGTCTCCTCTGATTAACGTTTGTTTGTGTCCTCGCAGCGAGTGAAGACACCATCCTGAAGTAGAGCTGAAGCTGTGTGAACATCTCCATGTGCAATCTCCAACCTCACCTCCTCACGGACACTGTTACCTTGAAGAACCCGACCACGCGGCGGTCATGTTAGTTACATGTTTGAAACGAGGCTCTTGAACGCAGCGTTGTTATTCACTCCTAAGTTATTCAGTTGATGTTTGTAAAGAAGTGATTCCATAAAAACTGAAGTTCACGATCACCGTCGTCTTTGTGTTTGTTCAGCAGCCTTCACACAAACATTCAAACAACGATGACGGAACATTTAGAACACTTATTATTTTTAAAGGTGGTATTGTGTTTTATTCTCAAAGTTTGAATGAGTCTTTTTTTAACTCTTGATGGACGTACTTTGATGTTGCAGCCAGTTTCACTTCTGCCAAACTTTGGTGTTTGTAACTATTTAAAATAAACTGTATGGATTAGTATCTATCGATGGACGAGTCTCCGTCACGTTCTGTCTGAAGGCTGAAAACAGGAAACTGATAAAAAAACAGACGTCACCTTTTAAACTGATGGTTTCATGTGAAAACTTCTGAACGTGACGGTTTGTGTTGATGAAGGTGCAGATGAGTTCAGTTTATCTGAAGTGAAACAGTTACAGACGAATCGTTTATTGTTTTATTTGTAGAAATGTTCAGTTTGAAAATATTAAGAGTCTGTTTATGTAGATTTTCATCTGACCACTAGGGGGAGTTCTTGTTTGTCACTGTCTGCAGATGCAGCAGGTGTATGAACAGATCATTTTAGGTCGCAGGTGAAGGGATGACACGATTTTTACCGTTTAGCCACAAGACAAGAAATCCCAGCATGCATCACAAAGTCCTCACGTGGAAGTCCCAGGATTCACGTGCAACCTTTCAATAAACAACAAAAAACTCAGACGTGATGATTTCAGCTCTCAGCTGCTCAGAGATGAACAACATGGATTTATTTCTTCTCATCAGGTTAAAGAGTTTAAAATATCTAAAAACTGATTTCAAACATGTCTCGAGACGCTCTCTCCCCTGCATGTCAGGGCACGTGGATACTTCTTTAACACACACTCAGGTCTCAGGTGTACCTGTGAATCACCTGTGCTGGCGTGGAATCAGTTTGATCTCCGCCTGAGTCAGAGTGCAGTGTGTGTGTTACCTGTTCTGAGTGAGCGGGTGTCTGTCCTCCCTGGATGCTGTTCCCTCCTTCCTCCTGCTGCTGCTGCTGGCAGACAGTAATCCCGGTGACGGCGCTCCTGGTGGAAAAAGCTCCCGGCTCTGACGGCTGTGAGTCCCGATACCGGCGCATTGCTCGCGGGTTCGCGAGCTGACGTGCTCGGTGGGGCCATGATGAGGACAGGTGAGCACAGGTGAGCACAGGTGAGCTGGCATCTCTCTGCCTCCAGGTGTGTGACACAAGCAGCTCAATAAGTCATCTCCTCTGGAAAGAGGCTCGTGCTACAAACGGTCTTCATGCCTCGTGCGGCCTTTGTCTGTGTGTCTCTGGTCGGCCCTTCTGCGGGACTTGACCTGGTCGGTCTGTGAATGGTGCACGCTTGGAAATGGTTCATTGGCTGCACGTTCGTGTTTTGGACTGACAGGCAGCGGGGTGTATCCGCGTGCATGTGGTCTCTTCAGAGAACCGAGGTTACAATGTAACCAGGATTTACACGTGACAGAAGCAGAGACTGAGTTCAGGATGTTTAATCATTCACAGATTAACCACAGCTCAGACAGTAGTTAGTTGGTGAAGTATAAAAACCTTCTTAAACATCAGACTCAAGGATTTTCCAGACCCAATTCCCTCAAATTCAAGGACCCAACACGCCACAGTGAGTGAATTAACTAGTTAAAAAGTTTCATTTTCTATTCTTGCACAAAATAAATTGAAGTACCTTCAAAGACTTTTTAAAAAACTTGACATGATCTGAACTAAAAATCAGAATTCTGTAGAAAGTGAATCAAACTTCAGGGTGACACGTCAGAAATCAAATGTTTAAAACGTTAAACAGAAGAGTTTGTGTTTGTTCCAGTCATTGAGCAACACGTCGGCCTCAGATCTTCATCAGGATCCTTTAAAGGAAGCTTGAGTTTTCACCTTACCTAACGTCCTCAGGACAGCTGAGGTTATTATTACAACAACTACAATGTTGGTCTGACTGAAATAGCAGCTGAACTTTCTGTCATGCTGCTTTTCTTTAATTAGCTCTCAGGAGCTCCAGAAATAAACTCTTCAGGAGGCACGAGGACTCGGATTACAGTGATCTGCTTACAACATTTTCATTTTTTAAAGTTCAACACTAAACAGACAAAGACACGAGGATGAGATGATGAACTTAAAATCTACACAGAGGCTTTGAAGTTATGTAATAGATTACTTTTCAGTGAGTACTTCACAGGTCTGTGGAGTGTTTTTACACTTTGACATCGGTGCGCTCGGTTTCTGGTGCAGAAGTGAAGAAAACTTTAACTGCTCAGCTGTTTCCTGTTCAGGCGACAGAACTTAACCGAGCTGACGGCAACACCTGAGCCTCTGACATAACATGACTTCATCACCATCATCATCATCACCTGGAACAAAAATACACAGTTACCTTCATTTTTACATCAAAACCTCCTTAAACATCAAATTCAATGACTTTTTTAAAGGATTTTCCAGGTCCTTTTTCAAGGACCTTTGATGGTTGGAAACATTTTATCAAAAAATGACAAAAACCTGAGAGATGTTCGATTCTTTGACTTTTACAGAAATAAACCCTAAAAATGATCTAAAGACATTTTTACGTTTTCACTTTGAGATTTTCATGAAATCCAAAAAATAAAATAATTAAAGAGTTTATTATTTTTGTCTCTTGTTACCAGGTTAGTTCTTTATGAAATCCCCAAAATAATACAAGTAGGATGGATTATTTTTGTTATGAAGTTAGTTCAGTTTAAAAATCAGGTTTCTACACCTTCTTAAACATCAAATTCAATTACTTTTTAAAAAGGATTTTCCAGGCCCAATTCCCTGGAATTCAAGGACCCAACAAGCCATAGTTTGATCAAGGTTAATTTATGAGAATATTTATAATAAGGAGTAAAAATCAGAGCTTCAGTTTCTGTTTTTGCACCAAATATAAAAATTCAAGCACTTTCAAAAACCCATATGATTATTTTAGACTTTCAAGGCCTTGATTTCCCCCCCGTTTAGATTCACAGACGTTTAAGGATTTCAAGCACCGGTGGGAAGCATGAAAAACTTTACTGGCCCATCATGAATGTTACAGTTACAGAAAATCATCTTAAAGTTTTTCGTTCTTCGTGTCACGTTACTTCTCAGCAGGTTTTTATGAAACCTCAGAGCTTAAAATAAACGTGTGTGTGTGCTCGTGTAAACAACCTTCGTTGTGGACGTGTGACTTAAGGCTCAGGACACCTCACCACCCCGCCCTAACACCCCGCCTGACCCCGGGGGCATCTGCCGTTATGTATCCCGTTAAAGAGCCCTGAAAACAATTACATAATTACATACACTTGCTGAATGCGAAGGTTCATCAGCTTACAGCGGGGGATTTTGTTAATTGGATTATCTGTAGATTTAAACTCTGCATTTAGGTTCAAGAAGTGGAAATAATCAGAGCCTGTCTGTGCATCGGGTATAAAAAGCTCACACGCCGTCTTCTCGACACACAACAACAACAACCACTCTGCACTGAAGACTTCCTGTGGCTTCGATCTGCACTCAAGGTAAGAAGACATCGCTTTGACGAGAACAAACATTTCTATAACCAGAAAACTGCACAAAGAATCTCTATCGCGCTCATTAACCTGCTCGACTTGCTTGTTTTGTGGGGTTTCTTTTGCGTGCCTAGAATGGACTTCCAAATGTTCGCCCTGGTGATGCTGGTTCTGGCCTGTGTGGAGCAGAGCCTGGCCTCCTGTGTGGTGGACAGCTTCACCGTCAAAGAGGACTTCGACCCCAAAAAAGTGAGTACAGAAAAGACTCATGAATCAGCGTTCGTACAGCTTTAACCACATTTCACGGTACCTGAACCAAAACTGTCCAGACCCTCGAAGCCTTTATTATCTTCTTTAAATAGTTAACATAAAGTTTACTTTATACCTACAGCAACCAATCAGATTAACTCTGATTCTTTATTTTGATTGCTAATTTCCAGAGTCAGGGATTCTCGCTAAACGATGAGTAAACGCGCCAGATGGCAAACAAATATGTGACGACGATCGTTTCATTTGAAATATTAAAATATTTATGGTTTACAAGAGAGATTGTGATGAAATTCAAATTCAAGCATATTTCTAACCTTTAAAACAGTTAACGGTTAGTTTCAACACTTTGTTCGACCCCTGATGAATCAGTAGTAGACAGATGGTAGAAGTCAGAACAACTAATAACTTGAAGTAATACAGTATACGAGTATATGTGTTCAGGACAGCTAATTTAGTAAGAAAACAGTCCGACCCGAATGATCTGCATCCTTCAGGTAAACCAGAACATCGTCAGCGTACAGGGAAATACAGTGTAGTGTTCATATCTGGTTGTAGCACATATAGTTTAAGTGCATGTTTATATTTGATCAAAAGAAATTAAACTCACCTTTGTGTTTTTTTTCTGACAGTATGCAGGAAAGTGGTACGCTCTGCAGAAGAAGGATCCTGAGGGTTTGTTCCTGCAGGACAACATCTCTGCTGAATACACTGTCGGAGACGATGGTGCCATGGTTGCTTCCTCCAGAGGCAGAGTCACTCTTTTCGGGTGAGTGTCATTTGTCATATGAGTGTGATATTTACTACACACTACACACTGTCAAATAAAGATTTCCATTCCTGCTCACCAATTTTTCACTTGACCTTCAGGTTCTGGGTTGTTTGCGCCGACATGGCGGCTCAGTACTCAGTCCCCGACCCCGGCACCCCCGGCAAGATGTTCATGAACTACCAGGGACTGGCCAGCTACCTGTCCAGCGGCGGTAAGCTTCCTCACCTGTCCACGCCCACAATCTCTCAGCGTCTTTCCCACAAAGACTAACTTCTCTCGTTCTCTGCTCCTCCAGGTGACAACTACTGGATCATTGACACAGACTACGACAACTACGCCATCACCTACGCCTGCCGCACCCTGAAGGAGGACGGAAGCTGCGAGGACGGTTACTCCCTGGTCTTCTCACGCAACCCCCGTGGCCTCCCCCCTGCCATCCAGAGAGCCGTCCGCCAGAAACAGGAGGAAATCTGCATGGCAGGAGAGTTCCAGCCTGTGCTGCAGTCCGGTATGTGTCACATTCAGACGGACGCTGACTAGTATTTGAAAGATTTAGTCGCCAGAGACTCAAACACAGACGCTACATAAGATGTGTAAATGTTGGATCTTGGCACGTTTTATGCTCTCTGTGACGATCACGTTTAAACTGCTTTAACACGTGTTCGTCTTCTTTCTCTATTTTTAAACAGGAGCTTGCTAAACGTCTCCTGAGCTGGAGTTTGTTGAGTCGCCTTCCATCGTCGGTAATCGCCAAATGAAGACGGAGCTCCTCTCAAAAACACAATCGGGAGAATAATCCAGTTAATCTTAATCTCATCGGATAAATCCAATTCAACGCCCTATGAGAAAATGTAATTAACCCCACCCAGATGAAACTGAAATGAAATACTGATGGGTAACATCTGCACCGTGTAATCATTCTGTACTGGTGACAATAAATTTTATAAAGAAACTTCTTTTTGTTCTTGTGTTTGTAAAAAACGACTGAGAGCAACTTTGTTGTGGATCCAACTTTTACTTATTTACAGCACACAAACATAAAAAACATCCTAGAAAGATCTGAAACACGTCGAGTATAAAAAATAGAAATGATTCCATTAAACCTGTTTGATCAGTTTCTGCAACCAAACCTGATCCAAAGTGTTTGAGAAGAACAAAATGAAATGATCAAGTTGTATTGAACCTGGTGTGACGGCCTAGTTCTCCTCTGAGTACCTCTCTGGCAGCGAGTAGGACCCAGGCCTTCCCCAGTAGTCCACAGCCCGAACTCTGTACAGTCCGCCGACCTCCTGGTCCACTACAGAACACAACGTGGTGTTATCTCCATGGCTGGATGTCACGATGCAAACAGTTAAACATGACTAGACAAAATAATTCTTACCAGGTGAATAAACATGAGACGTAAAGATGGTGTCCTGAGCGTTGATTCTGCTGAATTCCTTCTGGTCTGCGGAGAACTCCACCTCAAACGTCTTAATGCATCTGCAAATACAAACATATCATGATCGGATCTTATGTTTGAGAAGCTCTGCAGTACAGATGAGACTCTGTACATTTTCTTGCTGTAACAAAAACAAACAAAGAAATAATCATGAGCACTTACTTGGAATCAACACAGTGGTCCGACCAGATTATCAGGACTTGGCCTTTGGTGATCCTGATGAACCGTAATCCGTTGACCTGAAGTCAGATACAGAGTTCATGATCAGCTCAGCATCCATCGAGGACAGACGGTCTTCAGACTCTCTGATCTCACAGACACATGAACACGAGGAGGTGTTACGGTACCAACCTGGTCCGGTATGGCTTTGGGCCGAGCGCAAACATGGACGAGGAGGACGGAGGGCACAGACAGTCGGGCTTTCAGAGTCAGCGTGTCCCCTGCAGGAATGTCTCGGGGTCCGTCAACACGAGGGTCCTGACAGAACATCACACGTGCAGCGCTGTTAGCCTCATATTGTACCTGATTGGTTGAAGTTCGTCCATGACAGACAATAGATGATAGACGGACGCTCCATCTGTTTTGGTTTTTACCTGGACACTCCGGAGGCGTCTGAACTGTTGTGCTGTTGGGTAGTCGGGGCGGCCCATGCTCTGCCACAGCTCGTACGGGTTCGTCACGTTGTTGTCGATGTAATACGTGACATACACCAGACCTGCAGAGCAAACCGATAATAAGATGATTAACGGGGCTTGTTGAGACGTTCTCCAACGGTGTTTTGTTGAACGTACCCTTGTGTGCAGCCAGTCCTTTCAGTGAGATGCGGACGTCATCAGTGCTGGTGGAGGTCCGGTTGTCGTCGCTGTTGTAGATCAGAACCGCCGCCTGCCAGCTGTCTGAGCCGCCCGGTGTGACAGGCTCGTGGCTGCTGGCGAGGACTCCCACCGTGCTGCTGCTGTTGGTTCCTGCTGAGTCCACAACCTGAGCCAGGACCTGGGTCTCTCCTTAAAGTGGAATCACACAGAGGAGGAAGAGACCTTTAAACCAGAAACAGAACCGAGCTTTGCTGGCACCAGAGGAAACTTTGAGAGGGGGTCACCTAGCAGAGCCAGCAGGCCCATGACCGTGAGGACCGGCTTCCGGATCAGCTGCACGTGAGGCGGCTGGGTGTTGTTGACCTGGAAGCGGGCGGTCAGGGTGCGCTGGGTGAACTGGTGAGGGTGGTAGCTGAGGAAGGCGTTGTCATTGCTCAGCAGGGTGTAGTTGATGGTGCTGTTCGGGTCCGCCAGCAGCAGATCCTGGTGCTGGTTTATGACCTGTTGGATGGAGCGGGAACAGAGGGTCCAATCATTTATCTGGAACACCACCAACTATTTCCACCTGGTGAAGTTTCATGGTCACTTCCTTTCACCTCACCTTCACCACCATCGCAGCGTAGGTCACATCGGCCCTCCACTCCTGAGGCCTGGACCAGCCCACGAGTGGATCGGCCTCATCGTTGTACACCGGGAGGCTGCGGAATCGAGGGAAACGCTCCTGGATCTCTTTCACTGTCTGGATCTCCTGCTGGAGGATGGGCAAAGAGTACCCTCCTCCCTGAAGGACACAAACAGAAAGTCAGCTTCTAAAATGACGTCAGTCTTACAGTTAATTAAGCTAATGAATATAGTTTTATATAACTGAGAGGACTGCACTAATTGGATTTAAAGGAACAGTTCAGGTTATTTGAAGACGGGTTGTATGTCAGTAAACAAGCATGAAGCTAAGCTAATGTATCCAATCTCTTGAAAGTGACGCGTCACCTTCTTGTGCAGGGCGATGTAGTCGAGCCGGACTCCCGTCTCTCCGGTGAAGTAGTTGGTGCCGTTGTAGCAGTGCTGCAGCATGGCCCAGCAGTACGGTGAGTGTGGGGCGGAGTGACAGGAGTCTCCTGGACCTCCAAACTTCAGGAGACCACTGGCGGCGCGAAGACCCTCCGAACAGGCGTCGTAGTAGTTTAGAAACCCTGAAGACATCAAGCACAAACAAATGTATAAATATAGTTCAGGTTAAAGAAAGAAAAGAAAGATCAGTGTGGTTTTAAAAATGCCAACATAACTGCAAACTATTAGTCATTAGGTATAGATGGACTGAAAATAAAACATTTTAAAAGACATCATCTTGGAGAGTTTTCACTATTTTCTGCAAATCGTGGATTCACCTTGAATGGACACGGTGACGTTATCAAAGTCGTGGTTGTTGGGTTCGTTCCAGGTTTCAAAGTTCCACTGAGAAACAGTTCCCAGACCAAACCTGTCTGTAAAATACAACCAACGAAAGAAAAAAATCACAATATGACGCAGTCAAACAGTCAAAATCTCCTTAAAACCTATAAGATTTGGTTGAAACAACCGTTTTCAAAGATATCTTCAGACGTCACCTCCATCTCTCTGGTTTTTAATGACCATGATGACAAACGTATAAAACTCACTCACCGATGTACCGCTTGGCGATGAGATAAACCAGATTTCTCCACTCGATCACCTGAGACTTGTCCTCAAAGTCGGTGAAATAGTTCTGGACGCTGCCCATCAGCTCAAAACCTGAAAACCAGCAGAACCCATGAAACTTGTTTAGACGAGGAAAGCTCTCGTTTAACCAGCTGATAGTTTGAACCGAGCGACGCAGGAAGAGACGAGAACATTTAAATATGTTAATCATAAATACCTGGTCGGAGTCCATTAATGCTCAACAGGTCGATCAGCTGGTCCAGTTTAGTGAAGTTGTACTGAGGTCGTCCTCCGACATCTCTGCAGCAACCAGATCAGACACGTCACTCATAATGTTGTCTTTAGTGACATAATTTAAAAAGTAAGATTAACTAGTTTCATAGAACATCTGTTTAACTCATAACATGAAAATAACGATTAGATTAAGACATCTTCTGTTTTACTCAAATTAGTTGATGCAAAAGTCTTCTGGCATGAAATGAAACAAGTTGGCGACGTGTTGCAACGTCTGGCTTTGTCCCCATTCTTCAAGGACGACCTCTTTTAGAGCCTGGAGGCTGGATGGAGGTAGGAAGGTGTTCGATACTGAGTCACTTTCACCATGTTCCTCTTCAGAAATGTAACCACAGTCTTAGATTTGTGTTTTGGATCATTGCACGACGACCAAGCGGAGGCACGGGGCGATGGTAGCATCTTCTCTTTCAACATAGAGCAGAACATCTGTGAATTCATGATGCCATCAATGAAACATGAGGACACTGCCACCACCGTGTTTCACTGCAGGCACCGTGCACTCCTCACCTTTGAGACGCCACACAGTCCCAAAAACATTTATCTTGGCCTCATCACTGCAGAGTATACAGTAGTTTTCATCTTTTTCAGCACGGGCCCTGGAAAATCCTTGCCATGCTTTTTTTTGTGCACGGGCTTCCTTCGTGGACGACACCCATGCACGCCACTCCTCTGCAGGGTGACGCTGTATCGTGTCACCCCAGTTTGGCGAGAGAGAGAGAGAGAGAGAGAGAGAGAGAGAGAGAGAGAGAGAGAGAGGTGGTTGACTTACTGTGCAGTGACCAGCTCCATCATCCAGTGTATCCTGACCTGCTGGATCCCTCCATGGGGCACCGAGCCCACATGGGCCAGGTTGAGCTGCTGGTCGAGGCTCAGGTCAAAGTGTTGGGCCTCAGTGTGAGGGAGCGGGGGGCTTCATGATGCGGCAGAGAAAACACATACATGTATACATGAACATGTGACAGCTCAGAGGTCTTCTCTACAGTCTGTGTGTACAGAAACTTTATTTCTCCATTTGAATAAACATTAATAAACGTACCAGAATCCAGTGCTCCTCCAGAAGTGCCTCAGCTCTCCCACCGGCCTCCTCACATCAGCTGTGACCTCACGTGGAGCTCCTGAACCGAGCCCGATGTTCAGCACGAGCGCAAACACACACACACTGCTGCACAGCATGTCTCACACTGCGCATGTCCGCTACACAAACAACACCTGCGCGCGCCTCACGCGTCAGATAAACACAAACAAAAACAATGAAATCAACTTTACACACACACACTGCTCTTCCTGCAGCGAGCTGCAGTCAGCTGATCGTGATGACGTATAACGTGCGCGACGCTGTAGTCTTTTAGGGAAGTGACAAAAAAAAGTTCTTAAAGAAGCAAAAACAGTGAAATAAAAAATTAAAATCAGATTTTAGAGTCTAATAATAATAAATAATAATAAAATAATGAACCAACAGTCAGAGTTTATCCACAGGTTGAGATTAATGAGGTAAAAACACTTTATTTATCTTTATTATACAAATAAATGAAAGTGTTTGATCTGATTACATTAACTAGAATTATAATAAACACAGATCATCAACATCTATACCAGGGGTCTTCAATCAGGGGTCTGTGACCCCTAGGGGGGCCGCAGAAGTACTGCAGGGGGTCCGCCTATTTTTGTCATAATAATTGACAATTTTCACCAAAATAACCACTAATCAGATGATCGCTGGTTCGATCCCCGGCTCCTCCAGTCTGCACGTCGACGTGTCCTTGGGAAAGATACTGAACCCCAAATTGCAGTACAGTCCATTTACCTGGACAAAAATGACGGTGGTACCCTGAACTTAATATGCAATCAAGTGATTTCTGCACCTGTCAACAGGTATTCTGTCTCACACCTCGCAGGTTTCTCTTTCTTTAACAGAAGAGCACCAACAGTCCTTCATGTTTCTGCTGCTGAGGCCGCTCACGTGTTTTTATGTTGTGTACAATGAAGACAACATGAAGATAACAAACAGGAAACAGGAAGCTGTTAATGGGACATTTATTAAAAAAAAAAAAAAAAAGTTGGGAGAATAAAGGCATGAAAGAAAAAAATAATAATTCATGTCATTTACAGTTTGACCTCAAAGAAACTGTTAAACAGCAACAGTTATACACAAACATTTACACGACCTGTACAAATATTTCTTTTCCCGCAAAAATCTGCAATTTAAATTCAAAATAACTTAAATAAGATTTTTTCTATGTAAAAGTGCAAATCCTGACGCGTGGGATGTCCGTGAGAGAGAGAGAGAGAGAGAGCATGGCGACGAGAGAGAGAGGGCGCTGCGATCGGGGCATCACGAGCACGATTCAACACTCTGAACATCGACTGACTCTACCGTGATCAAGCACAGTCATATATATATTTATATATATTTATAATGCTTTAAATGTACAAACATCCACAGCTCTGCTTTGTGTCATCCTGATGCCTTCACACGTAAACACCACCGAGCACGGCCGCCGCTTCGGACGGCGATGATTGTGATTCCACCAGAAGAGAAGTCAGGACGCGCTGACAGCTTCAGGAATTTGGCCATTTTTCAAAATAAAACACCCTGTGCAGACTCCCGATTGTAAAATCAGACAAAAGGGAAACAAGTTACCTAAACTAGAAGCTCAAAAACAGAAAAAAGACCAAATCTGAATCTGAGGCGGGATATGAAGCCGTGTGGAACGCGGCGCCGTGCTCGGTGGGATTTAACGGTTCCGTTTCAGCTTCTTCGTCTGATACAAATCGTCATGGTAACGACAGTAAAACAGTCTCGTGGTTTGACAGAGCTCTTTCTCCGTCGAGCACGTCCAGCCCTGAATAAAAAAAAACAAGATACTTCAGTGTTCGTAGTGTTCTCGGGGTGAAACGTCACAGCAACAACACACTGCTTCCTGTTTGGTAGTGTTATAGGTTAGCATTAAAATCACAGTTACCAGAGGCCATTCTGTACAGGATGAACTCGGATACGGTGGGGCAGTAGTAGTCCACAGGTTTCAGGCTTCGACAGTGACACAGTGTGTGTGTGTGTGTGTGTGTGTGTGTCAGCACAGTCACGAGGCATGAGGCGACAAAAGTGGCAAACTGTTACTGCTGATACTTCAAAGTCTCTACAAGCAGCCTCCTGATTGGTGAAGAGGAGGAGGAGGGAGGGAGGGAGGGAGGACTAACCCACGCACGCTATTGGGCCGTTCATGCGTCTGTATTAACATGCAGCCGATGCACAAAAACAAAAACAAAGAAGTGTCGTCGTCACCACGAGGAGGAGGAGGAGAGTATTATACAGCGTGTCTGCTCACCATGAGTTCTACTGCACAGGAGGCTGGAAATGTGTTCGGTAAATAAAAACGTGTTCAGGCATTTTTCAATACAAAGGAGAAAAAGGACGAGCATCGAGTCTTTGAGGGAGTGTGACGTGAAGGAACTACGACTTCTGCTCAGCTCCTGCAGCAGACTGAGCCGCGCTCTCCGGCTTAAGGATCTGGTAGGTGATGAGGTACTCTGGGTAGGCCTGAGGGGAGAAACACAACGTTAGCCCACATGTTAAGTGCTGAAGTAACTAACGGCTAATTAACCGACCAACAGGGAATAACGTCACACTACCGAGGTGATTTGATGCCCGGCAAGAAAACCACCTCTGCACGTCGACGTGTCCTTGGGAAAGATACTGAACCAGTGATACAGCAGCAGGCTGCTGTATCACTGTTGTTCTGTTCGAGGCAGTAATTCTACGTCTTGTTTCAGGGTCGATTCAGACGCTGCCGTCTCCGTTTACCTGCTCTCCTCTGTAGATGACGTACTCGGCGTAGGCCAGGCCGTTGACGCTGGGCCGCCCGATCACCGAGTGGTGTCCCGGGGGAGCGTGGGCCATCTTCATGGCACTGAACTGCAGGAAGGACTTCCCCAGAGTGACTCGGCAGAACAGCATCTGCCTGAGAGTCCAGACGGGAGAACAGAAGGTCAGAGTCCGTTCACACTAACTTACATGTCAAAGTTTGAAGTTGACCGTGGACGGTCACGTTAAAGTCACCTGTGGCACAGGTAGCAGGATCTGTCTTTGTGCGTCGGGCAGCCTGTGCCTCCTCCGATGCCGTAGACGTACTGATTGCTCTTTGAGGAGTTCTCCGCGAAGTAGATCCCCGCTCCGAACATGCCTCCGATGTAGGCGTGGCGCTCGTCGAAGCCTTTGTGGATGATGGCGTTGATGAACGGGGAACCTGAAGGAAGATGGCGGCAGAGTGATGATGTCATACGCGGTGACTGACGTGCTACATAAACAAACAGGTGTGTGTGCGACGGTGAGGGCGTGGTTACCGTGAAACAACATGCGCTCGTTGTGATGGTTGTGGTTCTCGTCTGCGATCTCCTTCTGCCGGTGTGTGTAACGTTCCCTCAGCTTCTTATTGACGACCTTCTGAATCTGTGTGACACACATCACGTCTGTTAACGCTGAACATCACCAGAACAACAGAACAAGCAGAGACGTTCCTGGTTCACACCTTGATGATGTTGTATCTGCTGAAAACACCTCCAGCGTTGCCTCCGTCTCTGTGCTCTCTGATGGTGCTCTGCATCTGAAGGACACGCAACCAAAACATCAAGCAAACAACTCCACCTTCATGTAGCACTTTGTAACTCTGGGCTCCGGGTCAGGAGAAGTACGTAACGCTTTCACTGATTTTGATGAAATTTTATGGAGAAAATGTTTTCTGGTTTTCCCTCTGATGTCCTCCGGCTGCTCCGCCTCAACTCTCTGTGATTTACAGAGTTTCCTGATGGACAGTGAAGTAAACTGCTGACTGCTGTTGGACTAGTCAGTAATATTAGCTGGCTGTTATGTCTGCTGTTGTTGTCCTTGCTTGACTCACCTCCTCCTCCACAGACTGGTACTCCTTGTCGTCCGGGGCGAGGTCTATCAGGATGGTGCCCTGGTTGGCACAGTGGAATGTCAGGTAGGGGTTGGCACCTGAAAAAACATAAACACACGTGACGTTGGTGACTCCTTGTGGTGTCTAAAAAGAGACTCACAGAAAAATTAAAGACGCCTCCTGACCTTGCTGTCCGCCCAGGAGCCTCTCAACACCTTTGATTAGCTTGTGTCGGTGGCCGTAGGCGTTGATTCCGATCTCCTTCAGCTCCTCGTGACCCATGTCAGCGAGAACATCCAGGGTGATCTGAACGAGGAAATCAAACAGCAGGTTGAGAAGTTTGAACCACCACACGTCAGACTGAACTTGATCAGGACTGTTCAGGTACGTGAAGTATTTCTGAGGTGGCTCACCTGCTCCCTCTCGAAGATGTCCCTCAGGTGCTCGAGGCCCAGGCTCTTCAGGAACTGACTTATATTCATGTCCAGCATTGCCACTATGAAAAGCAGAGTTAAGAGTTGAATCAGAAATGATCCAGTCAGGGTTCGTTCACGTTTACCTCGTTCAGTAAACTTACTCTCTCCTTCCTTGCGGTCGGTGCCTGTAGCTCCGTCTGCCACTCCGGAGGATCCGGCAGAGGCGGCGGCAGCCAGCTCTGTGAGCGGCCCGGCCAGGTTGTCTATGCTGCTGGCGGCCGACAGACAGGACGGCGTGGAGGCGGGGGAGATGACCGAGGCGCTGACCACTGTGGCCTGAGGCTTAAAGCAGCTGGGCAGGGCGTCTGGTGGCATGGCGTCCATCAGCAGGGCCCGGATATCGTCGGCCTGCAGGGACGGCACAGGAAGTTACACTCCAACAATGACACAAAGATTAAACAGTATTTCCTGATGTGTGTGTCGGTGTGTTACCGTGGCCAGGTCCAGAGCCGTCTGGCCTTCCTGGTTCTTCATGGTTGGGTCGGCTCCGTGAGCCAGCAGCAGCGCACAGAGCTGCGTACGACCTTTCTGCGCCGCCTCGTGCAGCGGCGTGAAGGCCCATTTGTCTGTGGCGTTCACACATGTGTTGTATTTGATCAGCAGGGCTGCGATGTCCACATGCTGCGAGGAAGAGAGGCGACAGAGGAAGAGGTCAGTTAACAGAGAGTGATGTTAACACGAGCTGGAGGAGAGAACGAAGTGCTCGTGATGACACCGACCCCGTATGAAGCGGCGTTGTGAAGAGGGATCAGGCCTCCTTTGTCCTGGGCGTTCACGTCAGCTCCGTGTTCCAGCAGATACTCGGCCACCTCCAGGTTGTTGTAGCCGGCTGAGGAGAAGAAAGAGGAGTCAGAGGATGAACATTTTGAAGAATCTGCGTATTGAAATCCTCTTTTTGAAACATATAGAACCTTTATTTACACATTGGACGAATATATCTGCGTTCGGTTGATCAGCTGTTGCTTTTCTTGGAGGATTAGTGTCATTTTATGTTTTTGATTTAATGTTTTGTCTCAGAAAAATGATTTAAAGAGGAAAAACAGCTGCAGAGCCAAAATAATTCAGCTTTGAACTCGATGAATTGAAGGTTTATTTCCACCAAAACAGAGTCTGTGACTGTTGGAGTGGTGGAAATACTAAACAAGACGTTATGGTGAATTTTGTGTTACGAGGCAACAAGCTCATCTGAGTTCTGTAAGGAGAGAAACTCGAGTTCAGACTCTTTCCTTTCTTGACGACACAAAAGTTGAGAAACATTTCACCTCCCTGTCGATGCCTCATCACGGTGAAACCCGTCGAAGCGTCTGGATTACCTGCGAGGTGCAGAGGTGTGGAGTTGCGTCCCTGCGTGTCTCTGCAGTTGATGTTCTCCGGTGAACACAGTTTCTGGACCCGGGCCAGGCAGCCCTTCTTGGCGGCATCCAGCAGGGCGGCGTCCCCCCTCAGCAGGTCCTGGATGTCCGTGTCTCCGTCTTTGACCATGTCCAGCGGCATGTTGCCGTCTCGGTTCTTCTTGGACGGGTCGGCACCGTGCTGAACACAGAACAGTTTCACACGTGAACCATTCGTCACACTCACCATCACAGGACATGATGCTTTATATAAAACGGATCCTCACTTTGAGCAGCAGCTTGCAGATCTCGTATTTGCCTTTGGCTGCAGCCTCGTGGAGCGGGGTGAATTTCCACAAGTCGGCCACATTGACTGAAGCTCCGTGTCTGACCAGCAGCTCGGCCACTTCGTAGTGCCCGTAGGAGCATGCGTTGTGGAGAGGAACCAGACCGCTGCAGGAGGAAAACACACGTTAGATCTTCAGAGGAAACATGAAGATGCAGGAAAGAATCAGCACAGACACAAACAATCTTTGGCTCGTGTGTGACCTGCTGATGGACGGTAAAGAACTGACCCCTTGTCTTTGGCGTGGACGTCAGCTCCGTGGTGTAGCAGATATTCAACGACAGCCACTCGGTTGTAACCGGCTGCAAAGTGGAGAGGAGTGGAGTGACGGCCCTCCAGGTCCCGGCAGTTCACGTTCTGAGGGGTGCAAAGTTGCTGCAACACACACAGAGAGGCAACATGAGAGTTAGCAACTCAACGGAGAGGGACGGGGACAACACCAGACATTTTTTAAGACAATAGTCACATTAAATTCATGGCCATCATGAGCCTGGTGGAGATCAGTAGTCCTTACTTGCACTGTGTCCAGATCTCCAGCTTTGGCCGCCTCCAGGAATCTGTAGTCCACGTCAGAATTACGTGTAGGAACATTTTCTGGAAGAAGAGAGAGAAAGAAGTTCAACACAGAGCAAAGAGGACGTTATCAACGTGTCGGAGGAGCGGCCGCGTTGACTTTACCGTTCAGAATCTGTTGGACCGCCTCGTTGCCCATCTGAGCGGCGGTGAAACCCTGCAGAGACACGATGGACGGGTCGGCGCCGTAGCTCAGCAGCAGCTTGCAGGTCTGGATGTGTCCGGCCAGCGCAGCTCGGTGAAGAGCGGTTTGACCGAGTGTGTCGACGGCGTTTACCTTCGGTCAGAGCGGGCGAAGTTAACACATGAGCTCCGAGATCACAGGACAGAAACAACGTGAAGACAAACACAACAACAGACCTTTGCTCCGTGTTTCTGCAGCACCTCCAGGATGTCATTGTGAGCTCGCTCAGCAGCAACGTGTAACGGAGTCATGAAGCTAAAAGACAGACAGGAAGTTAAAATCCAGGACAGGACGAGTGGATGTTCAAACAGCTTCTTCTCTGTCGTGTTGTGGACTCACTCTTTGTTCTTCTCGTTGATGTTGGCACCTTTACGCAGCAACAGCTCCGTCACCTGCTTCCTCTTGGGGTGTGGAGAAGCCACCGCGCAGTGCTGAAACACACGGCAACTTTAGATTAGTGCGCTGCAACCAAACCTGGCAACCCAGGACAGCTGTGATCACTTTATGGCACCAACAGAATTAGTAACCAACGAGGAAGCTCAGAAAAGGAGCTCCAGTACGTAGATCGATCGTTATCAATCGATACTGGGCACAAAGACGTGATTAGAAGATCAGGATTGATCGATGTTGATTGTGAAAAACGATCGATGACGCGTCGTATTTGTTTATTATATCTTGACCTCTTTAATTTGGCAGCTGTGTGTGACGCAGAGGGGCGACATACAACCAGTAAAGATGGCGGCATGTCAACATGGATTTACCGATCTGCTATCGTGTCTAACTTTAGTGAATCAGAACAGAATCAGACGCTCTGGCACAAGTTGAAACCTCACGTTTAGTTTCTGAGCCACGACAAAGACTACGTCTACGACAGACCAGGTAAGACTCGTGTTTAGCTGAGCAGTTGTCGATCACGTGTGGCTCCGACCGGCTGGTTAGGAGGAGTGAGGAGTCATCAGTCGGTATGAAATAGAGCAGATCCGATCGATATAAAGAATACATTTACACTTCCTGGAATATTTAGTTTTCAGTAACGAGCCCATCAAGAAGAGAGAAAGACGAGGGAGAGATGTGACGAGGTCGAATTTTAAAAAACAGAACAGAAGACGGCGTTACGTGATCCATTTGAACTTCAAGGACTTTTTAAGCACTTTAAGGGCTATTTTCAAGGTATCACAGGTTAAGGTTAGTAAGACTTGGTTCTGACCAGAGCGGTCTCGTTGGTCTGAGGATGTTTGAAGCTGATGATCTCCAGAGCCAGCGTCTTCTTCACTTTGGCCATGTCTGCCTCGCGGGCTGCCTGCAGCAGTGAGTGACCTTTGAACTCATCTACACGGGAAAGAAAGAGGTCGGAGGAAATGAGGTCATTACAGGCTGATGTCAGGATACAGCCCTGAACAGATCCGGTTTACATCGTCTCTACGTGACCTGACTGAACTCACAGGTGAGTCTTTCTTTGAGCTCTGGCGTGGGGGCCATGTCCACGGCGCTCTTGCTGTGGCAGTTGAGCAGGGTGGGGTCGGCCCCGTGGCTCAGCAGCAGTGAACACACCTCCACCCGGTTCTTGGACGCCGCCTCGTGGAGAGGAGTGAACTGCCACAAGTCCATGGCGTTCACACAGGCTCCATGCTGCAGAGAGAAGCAGACATCACCGTCAGTTTAAGATCTCAGCTCCTGACCTCCATGAATAATAACTTTACCCACGTTACGGAACAAAACTACAGATTACAATAGTTACCACCAACTTTTAGTTCTTTATTTAAGAGACTAATGGAGACTAAAACTGTCTAATATTGGACAGAGCGAGAGAGAGCTGCAGCCTGGAGCAGTGAAACATAATCCTTCAGGGCCATCGTAAACTGTCAAAGTACTTTCACTGAAGTTGTTTTTGACACAGACGGTTATTCTGAGTGTCTGACAACATCACTGAAAGGACCCGACAGAGAAAGACCTGTTTTAAAGAGTAAGATCACTTTTACTCAAACAGATACACAAACTTTATCACTTACATCGAGCCACCAGACGTCATTGACAAACACATTAATTTTTACCACGTAGAACATGAAAGTTTTTAGTCTGCTGCTGCCTCGAGTTTGGTGAGTTAGTTTGGTGTTTCAAAGGAATAAAAACAAACGAACTATCCGATGGAAACAGCGACAGACCAGAGAGGTTAAATGTTTTTGTCAAAGGAGTGTGGTGGCTTTGAACACAGAGATATAACTGGTGTTTTCTGGTTAAATAAAATGATCTTACTCTTTAAAAAAATGTGTCTATCTCTGTCAGATCCTTCCCATAATGTTCTCAGACACCTATAATAACAAATCTGAGTCTGTCAGAACCAAAAACACTTTTAGAGGACGTACGATGGCGGATGAAGGATGACTTTGCTCTCATTAGACACAAAGTAGACACAGTTTGATAAATACCTGAGTTACTCTTTAATTCATGTGCCAGCAGTGAGTAAAAGTTTGACTTGAAAGAACGAGCTGGTGAAACTGTTCGTGTGTCTTACTTTGAGCAGAAGCTCGGTGACCTCAAAGTGACCGTAGGAGCAGGCGTTGTGAAGAGGAACCAGACCACTGCAGGGACGAGACACTCCAGTTAGAAACACGAATTATGACTGAAAGAAAGACAAAACTCCTCTGTGAAGCGCCTCACCCTTTGTCCTTGGCGTGCACGTCGGCTCCGTGCTGAAGGAGCAGCTGAACGATGCGGACTCGGTTGTATCCGGCAGCCAGGTGGAGCGGCGTGGACTGTAAAGACACGAGAGCTCATTAGCGCGGACGCCGACGACCTCTGGCTGGTTGAAGGTTCGCTGCCTTCGATGGTCACGGGAGCAAGCGGCTGATTAGGGCCAGAAGCAATGTGCTACGGCAGGCTATGCTCTGTGAGTTGCAGATGGATGGCGGATACGATGATGCAAGGTCAATAAGAGTTGTCGATATTGTGCAACCTCGTCACTCGGCTACCTCGACAGAAAAATATTCTCCCTACGTCTTAAAATTAAGTTTTAGGTGGTTAGATGAATATCTGGGAGGGGATTACGGTTGGGAGGTGATGGCTGGTTTCTGGATTTTGTAAAGAAATCATAACAAGTTTATTTGTGACCTAAGAAAGGCTAAACCTGCAGTAAAGAAAGAAAAAAAGCGGATTCAGTGGATAAAATGCGATCAAAGCCCAACCGTAACAGGATGCAAAGAAGCTTCGATAAGCAGGCCGAGCGAGCTGTTAGAGGATCAAATCAAACGTCTGCTTTAAATCAGCAAAGAAAAAGAAAAGTTAGTCTGAGCGAAGCTGCAAATCCAAACTGAGCAGACACTTTTCTCTGTCCAGCAAATAAAAAATCAGATCTAACTCAGGTGAAGCTTCAAATTATATTTTACAAAAGTCACTTTTCATGCAGGGAGATTAAAATTTAACTCATCAAGCCACGGTGCTAAAAATCAGAATCATGGAGGTCATTCAGTGTGGGATGGATGACACGAGCAGTCAGACGTCACGACCATGAAGGGGAGCATAGCATGAAAACATGGAGTCCATTCAGTGCAGCTGATCCGACATGAACAACGTGACACAGACCTCACAGACTCGAGGAACCGCTCGACAAAAATGCAAGAGGGGAAGAGGAGGAGGAGCAGGCCTTCAGGCATGCATGAGCGACCATCATCATCAAAACCAATTAAAGTTAATTAATGAGTAAATTAAAAATCAAGTCTGAGTGAAGAGCGAGTGATTGAGAGTTGAAGTGTGCAAGGAAAGGACAGACGCCGAGGAAAGCAGGCAGTGAACACTCTGAGCTCCTTCAAATCCAAAAAAGAAAAAAGATGAGTCGTCACCATGACACCCAACCCGACACACACACACACACACACACACACACACACACACACACACACACACACACACACACACACACACACACACACACACACACACACACACACACACACACACACACACACACAGAGGAGCATCAGGGTAGGATACATGAGTGACCCGTACACCGAGGTCCATGATGTGCAATTAACAAGTGACAGCCAGCTTATTGGTCAAAATAAAAACATGGATTAAATGAAATAAATCACAACAGTGCATCAATCAAGTGGCCGTTATCAAGGTCAACTTACCAGCATTTTTTGGGATGTTGACTGATCGACAAATGTTGCCAGAGTCACACGGAAAACAAAACGAAACAAAAATTACAAAATGGCAGAATCTGTTCACAGAAATGTTTTTTTGTTTGTTTGTTTTTACTCCGATCTTTAAAGAAACTCAGTGAAACATCAAACCCAGGTTAGAAAAATCACGATTTGATCCGTCAGACATGATGTGAGGGGAGATGAGAGGTTAAGTGTGACTCCTCCTCCTCCAGCGAGTGGTTAATGCTGCACTGTCACACTCACTTAGATCATGTAAAGTCTGCATGTGAGGAGGAGGAGGAGGAGGAGGAGGAGGAGGAGGAGGAGGGCTTGAGCTGCTGTGGAAGAAAATGTAGTTAGGAGTGAATGAATGAAGTTTACATTCTGTTAGCGACGATGGATTTGTCAAAAGAAAACTTCTTGTGCCAGGTAAGACAGAAGACACTTCATAGGAAACGTGATGCATGATGGGAAAACACATCTGGCATGACGCTACAGTTAAACCAGGGGTCTTCAACCAGTGGTCCACGACCCCTAGGGGGTCTGCAGAGGTACTGCAGGGGGGCCGTAATGGAGACTGAGAAACTACAAACAGACGAGGCGTTTGCACTCCGATTGGATGAATCAGTGCACATGTCCAAAGACACAGCATATAAATATGTTAATAAGGTGAAATAAAAGTTGAATAAAGTAAATTTAAATGTTACAATATTAATCACGTGATGTTCTCCAGGAGAAGCTTGAAGCCTCCTGAGCTAAACTGTGACGTTCCGGCCCTGCAGCCAGATAAACCCTAAAAACACCGAAGAGTTAAACTGCCTGCTTTGTAAATTTCTGAGAAATCAACCTGCACACGTCTTCAAAGTCCAGATATATAAAAGAGGAAACAGCTGATCCAAACATGTTACAGTGACTAAACTGTTAAACTGATCAGATGATCCAGGACGTCTTCAACATGTCACCCCGCTGCTCATGGAGCTCCTCTGTCTACCTGCAGCAGCCCACACTAAGTTCAAATCTCTAACGCTGACTACACAGTAGTCTCCGGTTCTTGAACGTCCTCATACAGACATAGTTTCCAAAAGTAGACTGGGAGCCAGAGCTTTCAGCTACCAAGCTCCTCTTCTGTGGAACAAACTACCATTTTGGGTTCGGGAGGCAGACACGGTCAACACTTTTAAGAGTACACTTAAGACTTTCCTTTTTGATAGAGCTTATAGTTAGGGCTGGCTCAGGTCATCCCTTAGTTATGCTGCTATAGGACTAGACTGCCGGGGGACTCCCTCTCCCTCCTTTCTCTCTCTCTCTCTCTCAGGGTTATGCCTAGTCCGGCACGGTACTGGTTGAAGATGTAGTCACATCTCCCTTTACTGAAAACTCTACTCAGATCTCTCTCTCCCTCTCTCTCCTGAGGTTTCTTCCACCTTTTTTCCTGTTAAAAGGTTTTTTGTAGGCAAGTTTTTCCTCACTCGAACCGAGGGTGTAAGGACAGAGGGTGTAAGGACAGAGGGTCTAAGGACAGAGGGTCTAAGGACAGAGGGTGTAAGGACAGAGGGTCTAAGGACAGAGGATGTCACTCCCTGTACAGATTGTAAAGCCCTCTGAGGCAAAATGTGTTTTGTGAATTTGGGCTATACAAATAAAATTTGATTTGATTTGATTTGATTTGATATGTTACCTCCTCCAATGAACGACGCCTGGCTCTGCCACCCGTACGCTCAGGACAATCCAAACTTTTCTCGTCTGTTGTTCCCCGTTGGTGGAACGTCCTACCAGTTCCTACCAGATCAGGGGCGTCCCTCTCTACCTTCACAAACCTCCTGAAGACCTCCAGCTCTTCAGAGAGGACCTCCTCTACAACACTACCAACACCTGGACATGACACATCTGTCCTCTCCTCTACAGTCACAGGACTTGTTGCTGCACTAACATCCTCGTCGCTCTGCAGCTAAACGCCTGACTGACTGAAGGACGTCAAATTAAAACCTGGAGGATGAATGAAGTGACAGATGAGATGGTGACGGTGAAGAATGATCTGATGAGTCAGACTCAGTGTGACAGAGTGAACTCATCTAGACTTTGATTCGTTTGTCTATTTCCTGTTAAAAATCAATTCATCAATGAACAACATGTTGCATCAAAAAGTTGTTGTAACAGATGTAGATGTGTGTGTGTGTGTGTGTGTGATGTGGTGGCTCATTTACCTTGCGGCCGTCGCTGGCGTGGCAGTTGACGTTTAACGGAGTCAGCAGTGCCATCAGCTTTTCTTCATTTCCACTCCTGGAATTAAACGGTTAAAAACACACCGGGGTCATTGAATATTCTGAGGTTTCCAGGATCTGAAGCTCTTTCCAGGAACTTTGTGGGACGACAACACAAAACTTCATGAAACTACAGAACTGAATCCTTTAACTGATACTGTAGAAACCCACAGTGATCAACTACACTCTAATGAACTTTGATTGTTTTGATGGTGAGCTCACATGGAGGTCGTGGTCTCTCTGCTTTTCAGGCTCATCATAGAGATCGTAGCTTAAATCAGCGTCTCTGTGCACGACAGAGTCCGTTAAATTCAACGCAGGCACACGTCATTAACGAGGTGATCACCTGAACTAAAAAAACCTCTGCTCAGGTCGTCACTGTCCTCTGACAGGAGCAGGTGGATTTACCTCAGAAGTAACTCAAATAAAAAGTAACTATTGATGAGATGAAAAGTTCAGATCCAGACAGCGTCACGTTAAAATTCATAGAGCAAAGTGGAGCAGCAGACATCGAGGATGATGAAGTGACAGACTGTCGACTCATCCAAATGTTAGATTATCCAACAGATATTGATTCATGAACTCTTCATTTAAAACAACATTGTAGCTGTGTCCTAATTCAGGGGCTGCATCCTTCGAAGCACGCATCTGAAGGCCAATTACGTCACAACGCCGCGCGAAGGCTGTCCCAATTCAAGGCTCCTTCAAATGCAGCCTTCAATTGCGGCCTTCTTTTCCCTCTTTTTGGAGGATGCACCGCAACTATCCTTCGCGGCCTCCCATATCCCAAGATCCTTTGCGCGCCGCTGTTCAGTGCCGGGAAAATAACAACGGCGACACCAAGCGGCGTGTTTACCTCGGTCCCCTATCCACAGATATACGAGCCGGCGGAGGTGGAGCTGCTTCTCCCCTTCCTCCACCAGCAAAGCAATTAAAAATAAAATACAACATTTGTCTAACATCTTTTCTTCCTTTTTTTTTCTTTCTTCTGTCTGTTTTTTCTTCTTTTTCTCAACTGACGACTAACTGACAGGCAACGGCTACGTTACAAAGTAGTACCAACTGACGGCTGGTGACGCAACCAGGAAATGCTTCGAAGGCTAGACCGTCTCATTTAACAACGGTTGATGCGGCCTTCGGAGGTCCCTCAGAAGGAGTCGCCTTCGAAGGCCGCGTCCTTGGAAGCATGCAGCCCCTGAATTGGGACACAGCTTGTGTCGAAGTTTTAACTGAGGAATTCTTTCATTGTTCGATGTCGATGTCTCCTGTCAGGAGTTTAAAGAATTAAATATCTGTAAACAATAAATCCAGAGAAGCTGGTCAGTCTGCAGCGTTTTCTCCATCACTGATAAACAGAAATCTATTCAGCTGTTTGTCTCTGTCTGTGTGATGAACGCTGACACTCACCTCGCTGCTTCAAGAAGTTCGTCCTTCTTATATTCACCTGGACGGAAACAAACATTCAGATCAGAGAACCACAAACATTTTGTGAGCGGCTGCTTCATGTTTGTTTGTTAAATGGATACACACTGTGTGTTTGTTTCAGGACTAACAGAACGTCATACAAGTTTTCATACAAAGTTCAGGTGGAGGTGTTGGGGTGTCGATAAAGAGGAGGTGCATTAACGGTTCGGTGATATCAGGACAGAATGGTGTTCCTGTGTGGATGCATTTTCACGACTGGTTACATTTAATGAGGATTAACTGAGTGTGAGAGACACTGACCGGTGAGAACAGCCTTGGCTGAAGGGTCTGCGAGGTCCAACGCCGATTTACCGTCAGTGTTGCGGATGTTTGGATCGGCTCCGTGCTGGAGTAACACTGAGAGGACAAACACTCGTCAGAGCTCTGAATCCAGACTGACCACAGACCTGCAGAGGACGGAGATCCTTACCGATACAGACGTCGATCTTTCCCTTGATGGCGGCCTCGTGTAACGGGGTGTAGTTCCAGTTGTCTCTGGCGTTGGGGTCGGCGCCCTGACACAAGAGGAGGCTGACAACTTCTGCGTGGCCAAAGGAGCAGGCGTTGTGCAGGGGGATGAGTCCTCCATCGTCCCGGGCGTGAACGTTTGCCCCCGTCTGCAGGAGGTGCTCCACCACGTCTTTTCTGCCAAAACCTGAAAGACAATAAAACCAATTAATGCTACGAACAGTGTGAAATCAGACAGGATCAGGCGCTGCGGAGAATCAAACTGTTTCTATTTTCCAGCGTCAGACTGAGATTCAGAAGCAGCTTCATGAAATAAACTCAACAGGTCGAGTCTCAGAGTTTAGATCAGTTTAGACTGTGGATGTTTGACCGCTCTGAGCGTCTGACTGGCGGCCACAGCGCGACGTCGGGACGCGTTTTTTCCAAAAGTTGGACCCGACTCAAACTCTCCGCCACAGGATGTTGGACGTTTTTTGGCGGACACGCCTGCAGCCTGCACTGCCGCAGTCAAAAAGCACGTCCTCCACTCAAATGATGGAAAAACCTGCGTTTACGCCGCAGTGTGTGAATGTCGTGTAACAGTCCACAACATGTATCAGTGGTGGAAGAAGTATCCAGATACTTTACTGCAGTAAAAGTAAAAGTACTACTGCAACACCAGAAGTAAACAAATCTAAATACTATCAGTAAAATGTACCTAACACGCTCATTTAACTACTTTATATACTGTTGACTAGTTTAATCTCCATCATGACAGACATTAAAATAAAGCCGCGTATGATCAGCTACAGACAGTTCACACAGGAAGAAGATTAATTATTATTGAATAAACAGAACCGGGTCAAGAACCAGAGTTAGTTTGGTGTTAAAGTTCTTCTCCTGATCCGACACTTCTCTTCTTAATATTTCCTGTTTGGAGTCACGACTGAAGAGTTTTTAAATTGTTCATTTCACCTTTATTCACTGTGTTACCGTCACATTTTAATTCATAACTAACCAACTAATGAACGCACAGTATGTGAATGAATGTGCAAGTCTGCCAGTTTATCTGAGGGACTGAGTGCTGCTGAGTGTTTAGGGCCTGATCATTCCTGTTTTAGTTTTTATCACTTTACACGTTTTACTTACTTTTAACATTTTATTTATTTTATTGTTGCAGTTTTTAGTTTTGCTATTTTGGTTTTAATCTTTATGGAACTGTTCTTATATTGTGCTTTTTACCTTATCGGTTTTAATTTATCACCATCTTTTTATTTTTGTTTTTTTAATTTTTGTGCAGCTGTTCGCTGTCTGCTTCTGTCTTTCTTCTGCTCTGTGCTGCATCTCTGCATGAAAGGTGACATATAAATAAATAAATAAATAAATAAAGTTGATGATTCTTAAATAATTTCATTTTATACCACAGTTTGAGAAACAGAGGACCACACGATCATCATCTTCAGGACATATTTCTTGATTTGCATATTTATTTTGTTTGTCTTTTATAGTTGCTGCATTTTTCTTAGATCCCTTTAAACTATTTTAGATTTGATATTTATCTCAGGGACACGATGGAAACTTAAATTCTCTGCATGTCCTGTGAGAGTTTATTAATCTGAAGGAGAATTATCATCATCCTTCAGTTTATCACAAATATTCAAAATAAAATAATAAATTTAAAGAGATTGACGGACAGGAAGGTGATGAATAACTGTAATCTGAAAAGTAACGAGTAACTAAAGCTGTTAAACAGAAGTAGTGGAGTACAAAGTGCAGTATTTACCTCTGAGATGTGTTAAAGTACAACATGTAAATACTACAAAATCTACTTCAAGACGTGTAATACTCATTGAAACACTGAGTACCACAGTACAGACAGCTCAGAGAGACCTGACAGCAGTTATTAATCTAACCTGTGTTTCAGTTTTTACTGATTTTAAACATGAAATAACATTTTTCTTTAGCGCTGCTAGCCTAGCCTAGCCTAGCCTAGCTCACGGGCCGTGCTATGCTGGGTGACGCTGTGTCTGTTTTGTAGTTAAATTAGCTGATTAGCATCACAATGCTAACGGTTCAGACGTGATAAAGTGTAGTTAGAGTTAAAACAGAGAGGCAGGTGACAGAGCATCAGGTCAGCAGCGAACACGTCGACCAAAACAACAACAATTAGCCAGCTAGCTGTCACCGTATCTTAGCTAATGATAGCGTTAGCTTAGCTTAGCTTAGCTTAGCTTAGCTCGTCGTTACCCGCAGCGAAGTGCAGCGGAGTGGACTTCCGTCCAGCCATGTCCTTCGCGTTTACGTTCACCGAGTCGACGAGCCTCTTCACCCGCGACACATCTCCGTTACGACAGGCCTCGAACAACTCCCTGAACGCCCCCCCGATGCCGCTGCTGCCGTCGGTGGGGCTGGCAGCTCCGGAGCCGGGGCTGGAGACGCTGCTGCTACCCCCGCCGGAGGTTGTCGTGGTGAAGCTCGCACTGCTCGCCAGGACCGGGGCGGGTAGGTCCGGGGAGGCCGGAGCCATGTCGATCCCCCCGCTGCATTCTCTCTCGCCCTCCGGTGGTCCGACAGCCGAGGTCAGCAGAGCCATCGGCGGGGAGGCCGGAGGAGCGCCCGACAGAGAGCCGTTCCTCGGCGGAGACTGTAAAGTGTTCTGCTGCTGCGAGGAGCGACGAGGCACCGCCATGACAGCAGCAGCTCCGAGCGACAATAAAGAGCTGCTCCTCCTTTCCGGTGAAAGTGGTCCCGTTTCCGGTCAGCTGTTTATTTACCCTGAACGGAGGAAAACATGATCCACCAGGAGAGCTCCTCTGAGCTCCTCTGAGCTCCTCTAGAGCTCCTCTAGTCTCCTTTAGAGCTCCTCTGAGCTCCTCTGAGCTCCTCTAGTCTCCTTTAGAGCTCCTCTAGTATCCTTTAGAGCTCCTCTAGAGCTCCTTTAGAGCTCCTCTAGTATCCTTTAGAGCTCCTCTAGTCTCCTTTAGAGCTCCTCTAGTATCCTTTAGAGCTCCTCTAGTCTCCTTTAGAGCTCCTCTAGTATCCTTTAGAGCTCCTCTGAGCTCCTCTAGAGCTCCTCTAGTCTCCTTTAGAGCTCCTCTAGTCTCCTTTAGAGCTCCTCTGGTCTCCTCTAGTCTCCTTTAGAGCTCCTCTGGTCTCCTCTAGTCTCCTTTAGAGCTCCTCTGAGCTCCTCTAGAGCTCCTCTAGTCTCCTTTAGAGCTCCTTTAGAGCTCCTCTAGTCTCCTTTAGAGCTCCTTTAGAGCTCCTCTGAGCTCCTTTAGAGCTCCTCTAGTCTCCTTTAGAGCTCCTCTAGTCTCCTTTAGAGCTCCTCTAGTCTCCTCTGAGCTCCTCTAGAGCTCCTCTAGTCTCCTTTAGAGCTCCTTTAGAGCTCCTCTGAGCTCCTTTAGAGCTCCTCTAGTCTACTTTAGAGCTCCTCTAGTCTCCTTTAGAGCTCCTCTAGTATCCTCTGAGCTCCTTAGAGCTCCTCTAGAGCTCCTCTAGTCTCCTCTAGAGCTCCTTTAGAGCTCATCTGGGCTCCTCTGAGCTCCTCTGAGCTCCTCTAGAGCTCCTCTAGTCTCCTTTAGAGCTCCTCTAGAGCTCCTCTAGTCTCCTTTAGAGCTCCTCTGAGCTCCTCTAGAGCTCCTTTAGAGCTCCTCTGGTCTCCTCTAGTCTCCTCTAGTCTCCTCTGAGCTCCCTTAGAGCTCCTTTAGAGCTCCTCTAGAGCTCCTCTAGTCTCCTCTAGTCTCCTTTATAGCTCCTCTGGTCTCCTCTAGTCTCCTGCTCAGGAGGAGAGCAGGAGGCCGTATTAACATATTATGTTTCCAGGTTTATGCATTCAATATTAATAAAGACAATTTGTTTGTTTAGTTTATCAGTACTATTACATAAATCTTATTAGTTACTTCACATTAGTTTATTAGTTAAAGTGTATTAGTTAAAGTTTATTAGTTAAAGTATATTAATATATTAACATACATATATTTATACATGTGTACATTATATATTGCAGTTATGTATGTATGCACACCTTGCACAGGCTAAATATATGACACATTTCTATGTGTATCTATATTATTATTATTATTATTATTATTATTATTATATACTGTATTATTATTATTATTATTATTATGTACTGTTATTAACAGTCTATCTATCTATCTATATATCTATCTATCTAAAACTATGTAATTCAAATGGATGGAAATGTTCTATATAATTGAAATGCATAAGTGGCCGAAATATTTTTTTGTGTGTGTCTGTCTGTGATCTTCATACAGAAGAGGAACACCGACAGCTGCAGTGGCCGCTGCCCCAGAAACCGGCAACTGGTTCCGAGAATTCTGAGTTTAACAGTCAGAATTCTAAAAAATAAATAAATAAAAATAATGTATGTGGCCCTAATCCTCCTCCGTATCTTCAGGCCCTGCAGACAGCAGTGCATCGAACACAGACAGGATCACTGCATGGGCTGAGGAACACTTCAAAAACCATCCAACACACTTCATCTCTGACTCCATGATGACAGCTCCAACATTTAAGATGGACTGAACTCATTTAAGATGGATTAACATTAGTGCACATGGCATGATGGGTAACCTTCAGTTGATGTTTGATGGAGCAGAGATCCACGATGATCCACTGCACCTCTTGTGTGTTGACAGTGTTTTGTCCAGCAGGTGGCGCTCTTTGTTTGTATTTAACTCTCTTCATCACTGACTGTTACTCCACCTGCATCATCCTTTAGAAGAAGTGTCAGACACGTTGTGACTTCCTCCTCATCTTTTAAACTTTCGTTTTTGTCGGTGGCGCAGCAAGAAATTCAGAAGGTGAGTGAACTCGAGCAAAACTAGAGAAAGAAAAATAACTACGTGATTAAATTCAAATGAATATATCGATGTTGTTGATGGATGAATATCATTTGATGAACTAATGAATGAACATTAAATCATCAGTTCAATCATCGATCATCCTCCCGTCAGTCGACTGTTCAGATCAGATGAAACAGTTTGTTATTATCACAGTAACTTCACTGACTGATCTGGAAACAGTGTGAACAGTGAAGCTTTACTGTATGAACACTTTACTGTTAGAACGTGGAACATGTGAACACAGATTACACCTTATAACAGTGAAGTCGGTTCTGACCCGCCAAGTTAACGAACTTTGTGTGTGTGAAGCTGAAATAGACGACAGCACCGACAGTCTGTGAGTAAACGGAGGATTTTCTGTGTTTTAATGTGAACAGAGAGTTCCTGATATGTTTTTAAATCTCTCTGAAATGAAGATTTACTGACTAATGATTTACTGACTGGAACAAATGTTTCTGTCAACATTAAAGCTCAAGTGAAATATGAAGAATCCATTTTAGATATCATGACAGGAGGAACAGCTGGTCGGATATAATTTTAGTGCATGAGCTCTCAGTCAGCCATTTTTATTACTTTTAAAGAACAAATGTGTTTCTTGATAGTTGATAATATTTGCTCCAAAATATCAGGCACTGAAAACACATCTGGTCTGATTTTACCACTTATTATCACAATAACTTCAGTGAGTGAGCTGGAAACAGTTTCTGTTCCCTCACACAAACTGACCAAAGAAGAAGATAAAACCAGTTTGAAACAGAATTCAATCAAAAATCCTGAACAAACAGATCAAAAGAAAACTGATGATTTTGTTGTTTTTCAGTCACTGTAAGTTTAATCAGAAAGTTCATATCGTAGTTTGTTTCTGTGAGATGCTCAGAAAATTTGTATTTTATTATTTTTTCTTTATTAGATTGTTAATTTGTCGTTTCATACTTACGTTAAACAACAGTCAAATGTGTAATGGATGAGAACAGTCAGTGACTAGAATCACATTAAATATTGTTCAGTTTGTTACTTTTAAAGGAGCAAATGTCTTTGTCTCTGTTTTGACACATAACAGGGTTATCTCCACGAGATGAAAAATAGAAAACCCTGTTTGTGTCAGATATGTTGAGACTCTTTTTATTTTAAACTTTCGTTTTTGTCGGTGGCGCATCAAGAAATTCCGAAGGTGAGTGAACTCGAGCAAAACTAGAGAAAGAAAAATAACTACGTGATTAAATTCAAATGAATATATCGATGTTGTTGATGGATGAATATCATTTGATGAACTAATGAATGAACATTAAATCATCAGTTCAATCATCGATCATCCTCCCGTCAGTCGACTGTTCAGATCAGATGAAACAGTTTGTTATTATCACAGTAACTTCACTGACTGATCTGGAAACAGTGTGAACAGTGAAGTAATGATGTAATGATAGAAGATATTTACTTTATTAAACATTTAAATTACCTGCTATGAAAATAAAGGAACAACGTGGAACCCAGCATCGTCTCCATCGCGCGCGCGCGCGTGTGTGTGTGTGTGTGTGTGTGATGAGCAGAGACAAGTTAACAGACATGACAGTTTAACATTGTCTCTCCTCTCTTTAGCTTCTCAAACCCAGCAGTTGGTTTTCAGCTCAATGAGTCTCTG
The DNA here is from genome assembly GCA_033000465.1 of Sciaenops ocellatus. Lineage (NCBI taxonomy): Eukaryota > Metazoa > Chordata > Actinopteri > Sciaenidae > Sciaenops > Sciaenops ocellatus. The sequence goes on along the minus strand of CP136880.1, from coordinate 1,127,474 downwards.
AAGTTTCCAGCAGAGTGACATCATGGTGTCCAGTAAGAGTTCATTATTCTCATTATTATTTATTCCTGAACTAAAAGTCTAAAACTAAAAATGTTTTGGGTTCATTATTAGAACCACTGTTACTATGGAAACATTCAGTGTGATGGATTACTGATGGAGTTATTCTTAAAATAATGTTTATCAATATTCAGTGTTCACTTGATTGACTCATTCATTTTCTTCAGTATCTTGAACGTTGATGTATTTTCTTTTTATCAAATGTAGAGAAATAAATACTTTAAATTAAATCTTTGCACTCATAAAGTTTGTGGCCTCACCAAGAGAAAACACACAGACTAAAACTAATGAATCATTAAATGAATCAGTGTCCGAAGAAAGAAGTGAATTATTTTTGCTTCAAAGAAAACACACAGACAACTTCTTACTAATAAATGAGGACATTTATTTATATCTAAATGTCTAAGAACTGAATGAATGAAGGATTAATATTAATAAAATAAACAGATGGACATTAAATGATGATATTTAAGATTATGAAACATTTTATGTCATAATTTTTGATTATTTGTGAACAGGTTGTAATATAAATTAAAACATGTTCTTGTTTACCTATAAGCCTGTGGACAATATGTAAATATTATGGGATGAACTTTCCATGAAAATCTACTTCATTTAATTGATTTAAGCTCCTGAGTGTCTTCTCTCTCTCTATTCACTTCTCTACAGTGTAAACAGTACAACACTAGCTAATGTCTCTGTCTACTGCTGTGGCAGACTACTCATAGTGAATGTATTTAATTTGGGATAATTACAGTGAAATCTAAAGATTAGATGTGAATGATTCAGTGTTCTTTATCTTTACAGAGACAGATGATCTGAACCCACAGAAGAGGAGCAACAGCTATGAATGGCTGCCACCTGAAAGTGAGTTTACCAAACCTGAGTCAGAGTTCTTCTTCTCTATATTAATCTAGAATTACAGTGTTTGTATGTGGAGGGTACAAACTCACATTTTTTTAATTTGAATGTGTAAGTTCATTGTTGAATTTATGATAACAGCTGACACATTAACATTTAAGTCCAATTGCTAACTTGATAATTACAAATACTATTAACAGAGAGCAGGTTGAAGGATTTGGAGTTCAGAACAGTTTGACAGCATTCACTCATTAAACATTAAGCTAAACATTAAACTACTCATCATTAAAGTCCGTGTAAAGTCAGAATAAATAGATAGATAGATATAGACAGATACCTCTAAAAAAATATACATAAGAAAAAAATACATATGGACTCGTGCAATAACTTGTGCAAATTCTGTCGCTCAGCTCAACTGTTCCAGAATGAGTCTCCTCTCTCTGCACAGAGGAAGTCATTATACAGAGTAATAGCAGTTGGTAGGAATGACTTCCTGTAGCGTCTTTCTTACAGTGGAGCTGCAGGAGTCTCCAACTGAAACTGCTCTGTTGTTGAAGCAGGAGGTCATGTAGTGGATGGGAGTTGTCCATGATAATGAGCAGTTTGTGGAGCATCCTTTTTTCCACAACCAGCTGCAGGAGCTGCAGAGCAGTCCCCAGCACAGAGCCAGCCTTAAATATGTGTTATATACACTGTATATATATGATATGAGCTTGTCAGTCAGAAGAAGAAAGTGTTATTAACCATCCAGCCAAATTTGAATGATTAAAAATATCAACAAGTTTATGAAATCAGGTGTCAAAATCAGGTAAAAATGAATCCTCAGCTCCAGGACTGTGGGGGCGTGTCCTCTGAATGTGCTGAAGCCACGCCCACTCGTGGGAGCAGTCGAGCGGCCATTTTGAAACGACTGAAACGTGTCAGATGAGTTCAGAAAATGACATGACTAACTTTGAAACACTCTGAGCTGAGATGAATTCATCTCTATCTCTCTGCTCAGGGTGGCCTCAGCGTGTCATCGAGCCACCCTTTAAGGACCGCCCACAAAATCCTGGACTGAAAACTGGTGAAAAACTGTTTAAACCTCTAACTCCACATTTCAGTGATATATCGTTCAAATTCTTTTCACGTGTTTTCAGCAACTGTTTTACAACATATTTAATGTGTTTGGAAAGAAATCTGCAGCCTGTCTCAGGTGGACGATCGAGGAGTTTTTAGCACTTCTGTATTGGCTCCATTTCCCAGCACTGGAGGTTGCCGCTTCAGTTTAATTCAGACGATGAATGAAAAACAACAGTATTGTATATCAACAGTATTTTGTTCTTCTGGAATCAGAAGATTAGGTGTGAACGAATCAGTGTTCTTTATCCTTCTTCTGACAGATTGTCTCCAACCACTGAAGCATATTATAATTCAGTGTTTTCTCTTTTCAGTGTCTGAGCTGAGGGTTGTTCTTCTGGGGAACAGCTGGTCTCAGAGGAGTTCAGTGGGGAACTCCATACTGAGAGAGAATAAGTTCAACACTGAGGAAGAACCAGACTGCTGTCTGAGAGAAAGAGGACAGGTGAAGGAGAAAGAAATGATTTTCATCAACACCCCAGATCTGCTGCATCCAAACATCTCTGAAGACAAACTGACAGAACATGTGAAAACCTGTGTGAGACTCTCTGATCCTGGACCTCATGTGTTCCTGCTGGTTCTACAGCCTGAAGACTTCACTGAGGAACACAAACTGAAGCTCTGCAGAGTCCTTCAACTCTTCAGTGATCAATCATTTGATCATTCACTGATTCTGATATCAACACCCAGAGAGGAGAGTCCAGGATTCATGGAAAAATACATGAAACACCGTCCATTAAGAGACATGATCAGAAAATGTAGATACAGACATTTGATTCAGAGAAACATTGAACATTCAGAGCTGTTAACACGTTTGGGTCAAATTGTAAAGAAGAACAATGGAGAGCACGTCAGCTGTGATGTGTTTGAAGACACACCATCGACTTTACCAGGAGATCATCAAAGACCAAAACAACAGGAAATACAGACTTCTATCAGAGATGCTGTTAAAGCTGCTGGTAAGTGCAGAAACAATTCTGACTTTGTTCACATGAATATTCTTTCATAAATTAGAACATAAAGTGTTTTAAATTAATGATGTCATCTTTTTACAGGGCTGAATATATTTAAAGGAATCACTGGACGCTCAGAGAAAAACCCTTTGACTGACAGTAAGTACATTTATCACAACACTGATCATAGATTTATGGTGGGATCTTTCCTCCAGGATTAACACAAACACATCCCATAATTCATCATTATTGAAAAAGCAATGAAATAAGAACAATTTCATCTTAAATCATCAAATTAGAAAGTTCATATTAAACATACAAATTGTTTCAGACTGACACATACTGTATATTCTCATTCTAAAATGTAATTTCTGATGTAAAACATGTGAACATAATTTGGTAAATTGTGACTTATATAATATAAATATAACTTGATGTCATTTAATGTTTTTCTCTGTTGTATCACAGCATCTGGATTCAGGATTGTGCTGCTGGGAAAAAGTGAAGACAAACGGACAAAACTTGGTAACTTCATCATCAAGGAACAAGTTTTTCATCTTCCCTTTATGACTTTTTCAACCAAACATTGTGTGGCTGCCTGGGGAGAGTGGAGAGAAAAACCATTAACAGTAGTGAAAACTCCAAACATCTTCAGTCTGTCTGTGGAAACATTAAGAGAAGAGATGAAGAGGTGTGTGAGTCTTTGTCCTCCTGGACCAAATGTTCTTCTGCTGTTAGTGAAACCTTCTGATTTCACTGAAGAGAACAGACAAACACTGAAGTTCATCCTGAGTTTGTTTGGTCAAGATGCTTTAAAACACTCAATGGTCATCATGACACACGAGGAGAACAAAACAAGTTTCACTGTGAATCAGCTCCTTAAAGACTGTGGAGGAAGACACTACAGCATGTCTGAAGGTGACCACATATTGTTAATGCAGAAGATTGAGAACATTGTTCATGAAAACAAAGGAACCTTCCTTACCTTCACTGAAGACATGAAACCAGCTTTAAACCTGGTTCTGTGTGGGAGGAGAGGAGCAGGGAAGACTTCAGCAGCCAAGGCCATTTTAGGTCAGACAGAGTTTCCTTCAGTCTCCAACTCATCAGAGTGTGTTAAATATCAGGGAGAGGTGTGTGGACGTTGGGTTTCCCTGGTGGAGCTGCCTGCCTTGTATGGAAAACCTCAGGAGGCAGTGATGGAGGAATCACTCAGGTGTATCTCCCTCTGTGATCCTGAGGGGGTCCATGCCTTCATCCTGGTCCTACCTGTGGGTCCCCTCACTGATGAAGACAAGGGAGAGTTAGAGACCATCCAGAACACATTCAGCTCTCGAGTCGATGACTTCACCATGATTCTGTTCACTGTGGAGTCAGATCCTACAGCTCCAGCTTTTGTTAACTTTGTACAAGAAAACAAGGACATCCAGGAGCTCCGTCAGAGCTGTGGAGGAAGATATGTTGTTCTGAACATCAAGGACAAGCAGCAGATCCCAGAGCTGTTGGACATGGTGGAAAGAAACAGTCAAACTCAGAATAAACCATCCTGCTACACAACTGAAACATTTACACATGCACAGATGGATAAAGTCATACAACTGGAGAGGCTGATGAAGAAAAACAAGATCACTTGTAAGTACTTTGAATTTAAATGTTTTTTAAACCATGTCAGACATTACAGTCTTGAGTCTCGACTGTAGCAACTGTGAATATTTAAAGTAACTCCTGGTCTTTATATTTCACAGGTGATGATGATGAACAGAGATCAGAGTGTCTCAGGATTGTGATGCTCGGGAAGACTGGCTGTGGAAAGAGCTCTTCAGGAAACACCATTCTAGGAAGAAAAGAGTTTGAAGCTAAACCAAGCCAAACATCAGTCACCAAACTTTGTCAGAAAGCACAGAGTGAAGTGGACGGTCGTCCAGTCGTTGTGGTCGACACTCCTGGTCTGTTTGACACAACTTTGTCTCATGAAGAGGTTAATGAGGAGATGGTGAAATGCATCAGTCTTCTGGCTCCAGGACCACATGTCTTCCTGTTGGTGTTACAAATCGGCAGACTCACAGAAGAGGAGAAGGAAACACTGAAACTCATCAAAGAAGGTTTTGGGAAGAATTCTGAAAAGTTCACCATCATTCTTTTAACAAGAGGAGATTCACTGGAACATGACGAGATATCTGTTGAAGAATACATTGAAAAATACTGTGATGATTCTTTCAAAAAGCTGATCTCTGACTGTGGAGGAAGATACCATGTGTTTAATAACTATGATGAACAAAACCACAAACAAGTCAGTGAGCTGATAACAAAGATTGACACCATGGTGAAGGAAAATGGAGGCAGCTGCTACACTAATGAGAAGCTGCAAGAGGCCGAAGCAGCAATACAGAAAGAAATGGAGAGGATCCTGAAAGAAAAGGAAGAAGAGATGAAGAGAGAGAGAGAGGAACTGCAAAGAAAACATGAGGGAGAAATGGAGGAAATGAAAAGAAGAGTGGAAGAACAGAGAGAAGAAACTGAAAAAGAGAGAAAACTGAGAGAAAAACAACTTGAAGAAATGAAAGAAAACATCAAGAAAGAACGTGAGGAGAGAAAGAAAGAACAGGAAAAGAGAGAAGAAGAAGACAGGAAGAGAAAACAACAGGAAGAAATTCAACGACAGGAGTGGAAACAGAAAGTTGAAGCTTTGGAAGAAAAAATAAAATCAGAGTCAGAATCAAAAAAAACTATAGACAGAAAACTGAAAGAGAGCAGAGAAGAGATGAGAAAAGAACGAAAGAACTGGGAGAAAAAACAAAAAGAATGGTGGGATGAACGAAATCAAGAAGATGAAAAGAGACGACAGGAAGAACTAAGAAGACTTAGAAAGCTTGAAGAAGAATACAAACAGGAAAGAAAACTATGAAAAGAAAAGAAAAGAAGAGGACACAATCAGAAGAGAAGAAGAGGAGAAAGAGAAAAAAGACATGAAGGAGAAGTATCAGAAAGAAATGGAGAATCTGAAGAAGACACATGAAGAAGAAGCCAGAAAGAAAGCTGAAGAGTTCAATGAATTCAAAGAGAAACACAAGAAGGAATTTGAAGAACAGAAGAAAGAACATGAGAGAGAAATGACAGACAAAGATAAACAATATGACATCTTAAAGGCTCTTTCAGTCCACAAAGAAGAACAATTAAAGAAAAAACATCGAGATGAAATTTGTGACTTAGTGAAAAAGCATCGAGGTGAAATTTGTGCCTTAGTAAAATGTGTGACCAGAAAGAGAAAAAATCAGAAAAAAATCAATGACTTGCTGAAAAAACATGAAGAAGAAATGAAGAATGAGAAAAATGAGGAGGAAAAGAAGAAGCTGCAAGAAAAACATGAAAAAGAAATAAATGACTTGATAGAAAACCTTCTGAATGAAGTCGAAACATCAAGCTCCTGTTCCATTTCATGAGATTAGTTTCATGTAAACGTCACAACAACAGATCAGTTTAAGATGTTTCCTTTTTAAATTGCTAAAATTAAATTTAAATGCTTCAGCCTTTGTTAGCAGGTAACTGAAACTGAAGTGCAGAATACAAGACTTTCTGAATTGTTGTCCTGTTGATGTTGGAGGTACACAAACCACACAGCTGATCTCAGATGAGGTTTTACTGATTTACTTTAATGACAAATAACAGCTGAGTTAGAGTTGGACTGTGTTTCAGTTCAATACTTCAGGTCCAGTTTTCTTTTTATTGTGTATCATTTGTTTTTTTGTGTTCATTTGATGTCCTGATGTTCTTTGGTGTTTGTATCAGATTGTGTTACAGTGAGTCACTGAGTCTGAGGACCAGCTGACTGAAGAGACTCCTTTCTAGATTGTATAAATAATATTTTTTCTGTAGATGAAATCATTGTTTTGGAATCAAGATCACAACAAAATCATTTATTTTCTGAGTTTGTTGAAGCACCAAACTACAAGTTCTGAGTTCAGTTCAGGATCTGACTGCAGAAACAACTGCTGCATTTTTAAATCAGACTATAAATTGAGCTGGTTTTAGTCTCAGATCTAAAGAACGAGTTGTAACAAAGTGTATTCTAGACTCAGCCTGATCTGAGCTGAGAGGAGAATTTACACATTGTTGTTGATCATCCAAAAAGATTCCTCCATCAGAAATGTACCAACAAAATATTGTCAGACGAAGACACAAGGTCAACTTGTTTGTATTATCATTGACTTACATATATTCATTTATCTTTTTATAGTTTTAAATATATATTCTATATATACATGTTTTTATCATTGTTATCTTGGTGAAGATCAAAGTTTGTTTCCAGTTTATGATGATTTAGTTTTAATGTTCAAACATTTACTCTTTCAGATTGTGTTTCCATTTTTCTTTCACTTATTCATTTGTTTTATTTTGATTTTTACTTTTCAAAATCTCAATCATTATTTTTCATTATTCAAAGATTTATTGAAGCTTTCTATATATTTTTATTCGTTTATTATTATCATTTAATCTTGATCATTTAATCACTTATTCAGCTCATCCATTATCATAAGTATCATTTGTAAATTTGAACATGAATGTGTTATTTCCTTTGTACTTTATGGTTCAGACTGGCTCAGTGTAGATAGAAGATGGCAGAAAGGTGTGACAGATGATGAGATAACTGAAATGTCTGGAAGCTCTCTTAAGAGAACAAACAACCAGCCTGCATGTTTGAGCTTCAGCAGAGGGATTATAAAACATCGCCTCTTGACTCTCGTCTCGGCTTTTTGAGGCTCAGGGGGGTTTGTTCTCCTGGGTCCTAGTCGTGTCAGGGGCTGGTGTGGGACCAATGGGTAAACTTTGGTGAATAATTGATGTCAGCCAGTTCAGATAATAAAAAGTTAAGAGGCACATGACCAAAAATTTATAGAGTCACAATTATTCAATTGAAATGTAGTATAACCAAATGTAAGCACTGAACAGAACCAATCTTTTCAATGATTCAGTCTCTTCATTGTTCAGTTGTAATTCTCTCTTTGTATTGAATATACTATCTGTTATTGGGAAAATAAAAATGATCTAAACTTTTGTTGATCAGTTTCATTTCTGGAAGAGAACAAATGTTTGTGCTCGGTGAAGATCTTACAGCTGTTTTTCTAGATTCACCGTATAATATATGATATTTGCTGCTGGAGGCAGATCTTGCTCTGAAACTCATATTCAACCTAAAATGAAGCCATAACTCTATAAGTTTCATGAATATGCAGATTATCTGTTGTTGTTACGACCTTTACTTAATGTCTGTGGGAACACAGAGAGTAGTATTAGAGGTTTGCCCAAAATTTTTGCTTCATTTTAGGTTGAATATGACTTTAAGAGAAACATCTGCATCAGCAGAGTTTACTGTCTGAAATGGACTTCCACCCAGGAACATGAATTATACATTTTACCGCTTTTTTTTATACATTACTGTTATGGAATTTCCTATCCTTAGGTTACACGAGGTCACGTGTGGGCCTTGAGGTCCTCAGCAGTATTAATTGTTTGGCTTTGATTGGGAACAGTAGGTGCCAGTCTATCTCAACACTGTGGTGTCCAGGGTCGAAGAGACCTATTGCTGCCTTCATAGACATAATAGATAGCTGGCTGTTGAGGTTCTAATCTGCATAAACAGACATCTGTGTCTCCAGACTAGAATATGTTGACAATAACACCTGCATGGGTAAAGACATTCTCTTTGGCTAATTCTGGGCGTATAGTATTTGTAGTGTGATTGACTGATTGACTGATTGACTGATTGATTGACTGATGACTTTATTAATTCCCAAAAGGAAATTAGGTCGTCATAGCAGTCCAGTATATTTGAATACAGTAAAAATACAATAGAATAAAATACTGAGGTAGAAAAAATAAAAATAAAAACACAGAATGGGACAAGGACACTTAAAAAATACAAGATATATAGGTAGATAAGGTACAGTGGCAAGATGATGGTAATAGTACTGAGGATATGATGGTAATGTTATTGTAAATAACAGTAAATAACAGTATATAATAATAGTAGCAGTATATATAGTATATAATAATATAGCATATAATAATAATAATAATACCAGTATAATAACAGTATATAATAATAATGGCATCAACAGTATAACAATAATAATAATAATAATAATAATAATAATAATAATAATAATAATAATAATAATATAGATATACGTAGAAATGTGTCATATTTAGCCTGTGCAAGGTGTGCATACATACATAACAGCAATATATAATATGTACACATTTATAATATGTGTGTATATACGCAAGATATAATATAATATAATATAATATAATATAATATAATATAATATATAGTAGTATATAGTAAACGGTATATGGTATATGTATAATATAATAATATAATAATATAATATATGCATAATAAATACTTGACTATACAAGATACACACTATAGATAATGAAATATGAATATAAAAATATGTAAATAGCATGTGCAAAAAGATAAGAATATTGTATAAATAAATATGATATAAAATATCACTATAGTTTATATTTACACATAAGATGTGAAGTATATGTTCCAGTATTTGGAGTGGAGTGTTGTACAGGGTACACAGTGTAAAGGTGACAGGTAGATTTAGTCCAGTTCTGTGATAGAGGCTCTGACAGAGGCAGATGAGTTATAAAGTCTGATTTCCTGTATCGTTCCTCAGAGCAGCTAGTTGAATGAGTCTGTTGCTGAAGCTGCTCTTTAGTTTGTCCAGTGTTTTGTGGAGGAGGTGAGAGGGATTGTCCATGACTGCCAGCAGTTTTGCCAGCATCCTGTCCTCCACCACCTCCTCCAGGGTGACAAGCTTAGAGCCAACAACAGACTCTGTCTTTCTGATGAGTTTGTTCAGTCTGTTGGCGTCCTTTGTCTTGATGCCCGCACCCCAGGACACTGCAGCAAAGAAGATGGTGCTCGCCACAACAGACTGATAGGACATCTGCAGCATCTTGTTGCAGATGTTAAAGGACCTGAGTGGTGTAGGGCAGGGGGTGATGGGGGGAGGTGGCGGTTTGTTGTTAGGGTAGCAGCAGACCTCTTTAGTGGGGATGGTGTTGTCAATGCAGAACCCAGTGTACTCAGAGACACAGTCAGTCAGACCATCAATGTCCTCACCATGTGGCTCATACAGAGCATCCCAGTCTGTGGCCTCCAGCGCTCCACACAGTGTTTCCACGGCCTCAGGAGACCATTTCCTCACTGTCCTCACTGTGACTGGGTGCTGCTGAACCACAGGCTTGTATGATGGAGAGAGCAGGACTAGGCTGTGGTCTGACCTGCCCAGTGGTGGCAGGGCAGGGAGCGGTACGTCCTTAACATTTGTGTACAGCAGGTCCAAAGTCTTTTTCACGGGTGGTGCATGTTACAAACTGGTAGAAGGTTGGGAGTGTGGATGAGAGAGACACATGACTGAAGTCACCTGTGATGATGACGAAGGCCCCAGGGTGTTTAGTTTGTAGCCCTGCAGTCACAGTGTGGATGACGTCACACGCTGCGTTTCCAGAGGGAGGAATGTAAACAGTGATGGAGATGACACTGGAAAACTCTCTCGGTAAATAATATGGACGAAGTCCGACGGCGACAAGCTCGATGTGCCCGGAGTGACACCACATGTTGTTCACAAGCATGGATGTGCTGCCTGAGCAAGCGTGTAGGGGTTTAAAGTCTATCCACCAGGATGAGTTCAGCAGAATGTGAGACCGACTCAGACACTTCTGATGAACTTTGAGAGTGTCTCTAATTCTCCTTGGCCAAGCGTCAATAAATATTACAGCATAAGACATCAGAGGCTCCTGAACACTTTCTGAACTCCTGACCTCACCATTGACCTTTGACTTCAGCAATTTCTCCACAACAATTACATGTTACGTTACATTTACAATGAATGAAATTAGATTAAAGTGTATTCATCATCATTTTTCATCTGGCTGACATATTTGTTCAAAACTGGATGAAGCATTTTGTTACACTGATCAGCTGTTACATTAACATTATGACCACCTGCCTCATACTGTGTAAAGGTCCTTCTTTTGCAGTCCTGACCCATCGAGGCCTGGACTCCACACACCTCAGAAGGTGTGCTGATATCTGGCAGAAGTTAGCAGCAGATTGTTTAAGTCCTGTTGTGAGGTGACACCTCTATGGATTGTACTTGTTTGTCCAGCACATCCCACAGATGATCGATTGAATTGGATCTGGGGAATCCGGAGGTCAAGTCAACACGTTGAACTGGTTGTTGTTTTCCTCCTGAAACTGAATTCTTTAGTTTTGTTGGCCTAACACGAGTGAATTGCACAGTGTAACTTCCCCCAGGGTTGAGGTTTCCAGAAACACACAGAGGACGTGACCTTGATGTTGTCGACTCTCCGCTCACAGGCCTCTTTGTGGTTGAAAACGTGTGCTGACTGCACGTATACCAAGAGTTCATGTTCTTTCACTGTGAAAATGAAAGCAGAACTGATGTTACATTAAAACACACGTTTTCAGCCTAAATACTGCACAGTTAAATTAATGATTGGTGCTGTATTATAGCTTCTTCTTCATCATTCAGGACTGTTTGTTGTCTTCATGTACACTGCGAACTGTCATCCACTTTTATTACTTTGACATTCATTTTTTGTCAGTTGAATATATGGCAGAGGAAATGTGGTTAATGTTAAATCTTTTTAGGGAAGTTTGACAGTGACACGTCTGCACATACGCTCACACAGACACACAAACACAGGCAGGACTGTAACCAAGATCTTGATAAATACAGAGGTCAGAAGTTCAGACAAAGAGGATGTGACGCCTCTGTGTGGTGGAAAACGTGTCTTGACTGCACGAATCAAGAGTTTCTGTGACTGTTACATTAAAATAAATGCTCACATCTTCACAGGTACTACTACACATTCAATTAGTCATTTTTATTTTATACATTTAGTTGAAGTATATTTGATTGTGGTTTCTTTTTGAACTTCAAGCTAAGCCCATGTTAATTAACCAAAGCAAGAACAAGTTTTAAATGAGACAAAGTTTTCTGTACAACATGAAAAGCACGTTGCAAATGGTCAGCAGCTTTAGTGAGAGTTGAATCACTGCAATAAACAACTGTATCATCAGCATATACATGAAAATCAGAGTCATTAATGTGGACGAGTCAGAAGAAGTCAGTTAACTAACCCTAACCCTGACTTAAAGGTGGACTGAACATTAGAGACATGATGAAAGTAGGCTTTATGAACAGTTTTATTGTAATAGACTGTACAGGTGTACTTAATAAAGTGGACACACACATTAATGTTCAGGAAGGTGTTCATCAGACATTCCTGTTCATGTATAATAGTTCTGTCTGTGCAAAGAGGGAACAACTACTTCTACAATGACTGCAGCACAACCTGTTGGCACACACTGCCGTCTAGTGGATTTAATGTGCAAAACAGTTGTTTTCTTGTGGACTAAAGTAGATTTATTTAGAGTATTGTGTCATGTCTGATAAAACTGTAAATCACTGTGCAGCGTTTCAGTGACTGATAAACCTTCAAACTCATGGATCTGTTACTGAAACTGAATTTCCTGGATGGTATTTTTTCTTCTCACATCTGTTTGTGTTGAACTCTCTCCATCACTGAAGGACTTTAACATGAAATGTAAAATTACATAACAATGTCTGATCTACATTTAACACAGGAGAATTTATAGATCTGTTTTTATTCTTCTTGTGATGTGAAGTGTAAGTCTGGACTTGTTTGCTTTAAAGTGTCAGCTGTAAAGATGAGTGAATCCGTTTAAACACACAGAAAGTTAGTGAAGGAAAACTACAACAGCTCTGTTTGCTTATTTCAAATCATCTTTGTGAAGAGGAAGACTCAGACAAAGTTAGAGGAAACATTTGAACTCATGTTGGAACATACAAATATCACAGTATATTTGACAGAGAAAACATGCAACCTGATAAACATATCAGAGTGTTTAGAGTCACGATTTAAACAGGCATATGTACGACAGCAAAGTACACACACACACACACACACACACACACACACAATGAGACGTGTGTGTCAGACACGTTGTGACTTCTTCCTCTTTTATTTTAAACTTTCGTTTTTGTGGCGCATGAAGAAATTCAGAAGGTGAGTGAACTCGAGCAAAACTAGAGAAAGAAAAATAACTAGGTGATTAAATTCAAATGAATATATCGATGTTGTTGATGGATGAATATCATTTGATGAACTAATGAATGAACATTAAATCATCAGTTCAATCATCGATCATCCTCCCGTCAGTCGACTGTTCAGATCAGATGAAACAGTTTGTTATTATCACAGTAACTTCACTGACTGATCTGGAAACAGTGTGAACAGTGAAGCTTTACTGTATGAACACTTTACTGTTAGAACGTGGAACATGTGAACACAGATTACACCTTATAACAGTGAAGTCGGTTCTGACCCGCCAAGTTAACGAACTTTGTGTGTGTGAAGCTGAAATAGACGACAGCACCGACAGTCTGTGAGTAAACGGAGGATTTTCTGTGTTTTAATGTGAACAGAGAGTTCCTGATATGTTTTTAAATCTCTCTGAAATGAAGATTTACTGACTAATGATTTACTGACTGGAACAAATGTTTCTGTCAACATTAAAGCTCAAGTGAAATATGAAGAATCCATTTTAGATATCATGACAGGAGGAGCAGCTGGTCGGACATATTTGTGCATAAAATCTGATTTTTATTATTTTATTATCTTTAAAGAACAAATGTTTGTTTTGGCTACATCACAGAAATGAATGTTTTATATTTATTAAAGTAATGATGTAATGATAGATAGGGCTGCAACAACGAATTTCATGATCGATCCGTTGTGTCGCGCGACTATTACACCACTCAATAAGTCGCGGAGATGTATATAAAAAAAAAAAGTTGAGTTGAGCACAGAGCAGAGGAGGTAGAGGAAAGACTATCGGAGCAGTGGCGTGCACAGACTTTTTGAAGGGCAGGGGCGGAAAGAAAAAAAGGGCACATATAGTGCGTCCTCACCACTGTAGAGGGCACTTGAGACACGTTTTATATGTTATACAAATGGCACATTATATAGCCTTAAAACAGACTAACTAAACAGACTACTCAGGTTAGTTTGCTGTTAGGATAAGCATCCACGAGAACTGTGTGGATTTCAACGTTGGACTGTGAAGAACACACAGTGACATGGATGTATGAAGGAAATACATCCCTAGGGGGGTCTGGGGGTCTTCCCCCAGAACATTTTCAATTAAGTAGATGCCATTTCCTGTATTCTAGTGCATTATAACACCATATTAGCACCAGATAATCAAACTGGTTCTGTGATATACAGTTCTGGCTCAATATAGATCAACAAAGGGCCCAACACAAAAGTCATTGCAACAGTAATGTGTCATAATATTTCTTGGTCCTAATAGTCTTCTGGAGTTTAATGTATTTTTTCCACCCAAGAGGGCAATTTAGTGTATTTTGCCAACCAGGAGGGCACTTTAGCATGCGTTTTGGCTCCCAAGAGGGCACTTGAGGGCAGGGCGATTTTTTTGATAAATTATTTATTGTTCTGACAGCTCAGGTCCCTTTAAACAAAAATATACATCTTTTTGTGCAAAAAAGCCTATATATTTGTCAGATTAAAGCATGCATGTGTATGTTGTTTGTGTCAGTCCATTTGTCCATTTTGGTTTTTTTTTAAATTATTACTTTAAGCTCAGGGATGTTCAAGGAACAACCTGTTAGTGCAAATTCACTGTGCAAAAAATCTTTAGAAAGTGCACTGTCAGTTCTGTTTTTGAATAAAGGGTTGGAAATAAATGCTTTTTTGTTTTTTGTTTTTTAATTGAAAAATAATCAACAGATTAATCGATTATTAAAATAATCGTTAGTTGCAGCCCTAATGATAGAAGATATTTACTGTATTAAACATTTAAATTACCTGCTATGAAAATAAAGGAACAACCTGGAACTTTAGTTGTAACAGTGACATCCAGCGGTTAAAAAGTGGTACTGCAGCTCAAATTGAAAATAATGCAGCATCATCTCCAATATTTTGACTTTTGACTACAGTACCTATTCTGGCCACTAGATGTCAGTGTGTGTGTGTGTGTGTGTGTGTGTGTGTGTGTGTGTGTGTGGGTGTGGGTGCGTGTGTGTGTGTGATGAGCAGAGACAAGTTAACAGACATGACAGTTTAACATTGTCTCTCCTCTCTTTAGCTTCTCAAACCCAGCAGTTGGTTTTCAGCTCAATGAGTCTCTGAAGTTTCCAGCAGAGTGACATCATGGCGTCCAGTAAGAGTTCATTATTCTCATTATTATTTATTCCTGAACTAAAAGTCTAAAACTAAAAATGTTTTGGGTTCATTATTAGAACCACTGTTACTATGGAAACATTCAGTGTGATGGATTACTGATGGAGTTATTCTTAAAATAATGTTTATCAATATTCAGTGTTCACTTGATTGACTCATTCATTTTCTTCAGTATCTTGAACGTTGATGTATTTTCTTTTTATCAAATGTAGAGAAATAAATACTTTAAATTAAATCTTTGCACTCATAAAGTTTGTGGCCTCACCAAGAGAAAACACACAGACTAAAACTAATGAATCATTAAATGAATCAGTGTCCGAAGAAAGAAGTGAATTATTTTTGCTTCAAAGAAAACACACAGACAACTTCTTACTAATAAATGAGGACATTTATTTATATCTAAATGTCTAAGAACTGAATGAATGAAGGATTAATATTAATAAAATAAACAGATGGACATTAAATGATGAGATAAATATATTAGGTGAAGTAAAGTTCATTATTAAAGGTGCCATATTTAAGATTATGAAACATTTTATGTCATAATTTTTGATTATTTGTGAACAGGTTGTAATATAAATTAAAACATGTTCTTGTTTACCTATAAGCCTGTGGACAATATGTAAATATTATGGGATGAACTTTCCATGAAAATCTACTTCATTTAATTGATTTATGCTCCTGAGTGTCTTCTCTCTCTCTATTCACTTCTCTACAGTGTAAACAGTACAACACTAGCTAATGTCTCTGTCTACTGCTATGGCAGACTACTCATAGTGAATGTATTTAATTTGGGATAATTACAGTGAAATCTAAAGATTAGATGTGAATGAAATAGTGTTCTTTATCTTTACAGAGACAGATGATCTGAAACCACTGAAGAGGAGCAACAGCTATGAATTGCTGCCACCTAAAAGTGAGTTTACCAAACCTGAGTCAGAGTTCTTCTTCTCTATATTAATCTAGAATTACAGTGTTTGTATGTGGAGGGTACAAACTCACATTTTTTTAATTTGAATGTGTAAGTTCATTGTTGAATTTATGATAACAGCTGACACATTAACATTTAAGTCCAATTGCTAACTTGATAATTACAAATACTATTAACAGAGAGCAGGTTGAAGGATTTGGAGTTCAGAACAGTTTGACAGCATTCACTCATTAAACATTAAGCTAAACATTAAACTACTCATCATTAAAGTCCGTGTAAAGTCAGAATAAATAGATAGATAGATATAAACAGATACCTCTAAAAAATATACATAAGAAAAAAATACATATGGACTCGTGCAATAACTTGTGCAAATTCTGTCGCTCAGCTCAACTGTTCCAGAATGAGTCTCCTCTCTCTGCACAGAGGAAGTCATTATACAGAGTAATAGCAGTTGGTAGGAATGACTTCCTGTAGCGTCTTTCTTACAGTGGAGCTGCAGGAGTCTCCAACTGAAACTGCTCTGTTGTTGAAGCAGGAGGTCATGTAGTGGATGGGAGTTGTTGTCCATGATAATGAGCAGTTTGTGGAGCATCCTTTTTTCCACAACCAGCTGCAGGAGCTGCAGAGCAGTCCCCAGCACAGAGCCAGCCTTAAATATGTGTTATATACACTGTATATATATGATATGAGCTTGTCAGTCAGAAGAAGAAAGTGTTATTAACCATCCAGCCAAATTTGAATGATTAAAAATATCAACAAGTTTATGAAATCAGGTGTCAAAATCAGGTAAAAATGAATCCTCAGCTCCAGGACTGTGGGGGCGTGTCCTCTCAATGTGCTGAAGCCACGCCCACTCGTGGGAGCAGTCGAGCGGCCATTTTGAAACGACTGAAACGTGTCAGATGAGTTCAGAAAATGACATGACTAACTTTGAAACACTCTGAGCTGAGATGAATTCATCTCTATCTCTCTGCTCAGGGTGGCCTCAGCGTGTCATCGAGCCACCCTTTAAGGACCGCCCACAAAATCCTGGACTGAAAACTGGTGAAAAACTGTTTGAACCTCTGACTCCACATTTCAGTGATATATCGTTCAAAGTCTTTTCACGTGTTTTCAGCAACTGTTTTACAACATATTTAATGTGTTTGGAAAGAAATCTGCAGCCTGTCTCAGGTGGACGATCGAGGAGTTTTTAGCACTTCTGTATTGGCTCCATTTCCCAGCACTGGAGGTTGCCGCTTCAGTTTAATTCAGACGATGAATGAAAAACAACAGTATTGTATATCAACAGTATTTTGTTCTTCTGGAATCAGAAGATTAGGTGTGAACGAATCAGTGTTCTTTATCCTTCTTCTGACAGATTATCTCCAACCACTGAAGCATATGATAATCCAGTGTTTTCTCTTTTCAGTGTCTGAGCTGAGGGTTGTTCTTCTGGGGAACAGCTGGTCTCAGAGGAGTTCAGTGGGGAACTTCATACTGGGAGAGAATAAGTTCAACACTGAGGAAGAACCAGACTGCTGTCTGAGAGAAAGAGGACAGGTGAAGGAGAAAGAAATGATTCTCATCAACACCCCAGATCTGCTGCATCCAAACATCTCTGAAGACAAACTGACAGAACATGTGAAAACCTGTGAGAGACTCTCTGATCCTGGACCTCATGTGTTCCTGCTGGTTCTACAGCCTGAAGACTTCACTGAGGAACACAAACTGAAGCTCTGCAGAGTCCTTCAACTCTTCAGTGATGAATCATTTGATCATTCACTGATTCTGATATCAACACCCAGAGAGGAGAGTCCAGGATTCATGGAAAAATACATGAAACACCGTCCATTAGAAGACATGATCAGAAAATGTAGATACAGACATTTGAATCAGAGGAACATTGAACATTCAGAGCTGTTAACACGTTTGGGTCAAGTTGTAAAGGAGAACAATGGAGAGCACGTCAGCTGTGATGTGTTTGAAGACGCAATGTCGACTTTACCAGGAGATCATCAAAGACCAAAACAACAAGAAACACAGACTTCTATCAGAGATGCTGTTAAATCTGCTGGTAAGTGCAGAAACCATTCTGACTTTGTTCACATGAATATTCTTTCATAAATTAGAACATAAAGTGTTTTAAATTAATGATGTCATCTTTTTACAGGGCTGAATATAATTAAAGGAATCACTGGACGCTCAGAGAAAAACCCTTTGACTGACAGTAAGTACATTTATCACAACACTGATCATAGATTTATGGTGGGATCTTTCCTCCAGGATTAACACAAACTCATCCCATAATTCATCATTATCAAAAAGCAATGAAATAAGAACAATTTCATCTTAAATCATCACATTAGAAAGTTCATATTAAACATACAAATTGTTTCAGACTGACACATACTGTATATTCTCATTCTAAAATGTAATTTCTGATGTAAAACATGTGAACATAATTTGGTAAATTGTGACTTATATAATATAAATATAACTTGATGTCATTTAATGTTTTTCTCTGTTGTATCACAGCATCTGGATTCAGGATTGTGCTGCTGGGAAAAAGTGAAGACAAACAGACAAAACTTGGTAACTTCATCATCAAGGAACAAGTTTCTCATCTTCCCTTTAAAACTTCTCCAACCAAACATTGTGTGGCTGCCTGTGGAGAGTGGAGAGGAAAACCATTAACAGTAGTGAAAACTCCAGACATCTTCAGTCTGTCTGTGGAAACATTAAGAGAAGAGATGAAGAGGTGTGTGAGTCTTTGTCTTCCTGGACCAAATGTTCTTCTGCTGTTAGTGAAACCTTCTGATTTCACTGAAGAGAACAGACAAACACTGAAGTTCATCCTGAGTTTGTTTGGTCAAGATGCTTTAAAACACTCAATGGTCATCATGACACACGAGGAGAACAAAACAAGTTTCACCATGCATCAGTTCCTTAAAGACTGTGGAGGAAGACACTACAGCATGTCTGAAGATGACCACAGATCATTAATGCAGAAGATTGAGAACATTGTTCATGAAAACAAAGGAACCTTCCTCACCTTCACTGAAGACACCACAAGACCAAAGTCTGAAGACATGAAACCAGCTTTAAACCTGGTTCTGTGTGGGAGGAGAGGAGCAGGGAAGACTTCAGCAGCCAAGGCCATTTTAGGTCAGACAGAGTTTCCTTCAGTCTCCAACTCATCAGAGTGTGTTAAACATCAGGGAGAGGTGTGTGGACGTTGGGTTTCCCTGGTGGAGCTGCCTGCCTTGTATGGAAAACCTCAGGAGGAAGTGATGGAGGAATCACTCAGGTGTATCTCCCTCTGTGATCCTGAGGGGGTCCATGCCTTCATCCTGGTCCTACCTGTGGGTCCCCTCACTGATGAAGACAAGGGAGAGTTAAAGACCATCCAGAACACATTCAGCTCTCGAGTCGATGACTTCACCATGATTCTGTTCACTGTGGAGTCAGATCCTACAGCTCCAGCTGTTGTTAACTTTGTACAAGAAAACAAGGACATCCAGGAGCTCCGTCAGAGCTGTGGAGGAAGATATGTTGTTCTGAACATCAAGGACAAGCAGCAGATCCCAGAGCTGTTGGACATGGTGGAAAAAAACAGTCAAACTCAAAATAAACCATCCTGCTACACAACTGAAACATTTGCACATGCACAGATGGATAAAGTCATACAACTGGAGAGGCTGATGAAGAAAAACAAGATCTCTTGTAAGTACTTTGAATTTAAATGTTTTTTAAATCATGTCAGACATTACAGTCTTGAATCTTGACTGTAGCAACTGTGAATATTTAAAGTAACTCCTGGTCTTTATATTTCACAGGTGATGATGATGAACAGAGATCAGAGTGTCTCAGGATTGTGCTGCTCGGGAAGACTGGCTGTGGAAAGAGCTCTTCAGGAAACACCATTCTAGGAAGAAAAGAGTTTAAAGCTGAACCATGCCAAACATCAGTCACCAAACTTTGTCAGAAAGCGCAGAGTAAAGTGGACGGTCGTCCAGTCGTTGTGGTCGACACTCCTGGTCTGTCTGACACAACTTTGTCTCATGAAGAGGTTCATGAGGAGATGGTGAAATGCATCAGTCTTCTGGCTCCAGGACCACATGTCTTCCTGTTGGTGTTACAGATCGGCAGACTCACAGAAGAGGAGAAGGAAACACTGAAACTCATCAAAGAAGGTTTTGGGAAGAATTCCGAGAAGTTCACCATCATTCTTTTAACTGGAGGAGATTCACTTGAACATGAAGAGATATCTGTTGAAGAATACATTGAAAAAAAATGTGATGATTCTTTCAAAAAGCTGATCTCTGACTGTGGAGGAAGATACCATGTGTTTAATAACTATGATAAACAAAACCACAAACAAGTCAGTGAGCTGATAACAAAGATTGACACCATGGTGAAGGAAAATGGAGGCAGCTGCTACACTAATGAGAAGCTGCAAGAGGCCGAAGCAGCAATACAGAAAGAAATGGAGAGGATCCTGAAAGAGAAGGAAGAAGAGATGAAGAGAGAGAGAGAGGAACTGCAAAGAAAACATGAGGAAGAAATGGAAGAAATGAAAAGAAGAATGGAAGAACAGAGAGAAGAAACTGAAAAAGAGAGAAAACTGAGAGAAAAACAACTTGAAGAAATGAAAGAAAACATCAAGAAAGAACACGAGGTGAGAAAGAAAGAACAGGAA
This sequence comes from Sciaenops ocellatus, assembly GCA_033000465.1. NCBI lineage: Eukaryota > Metazoa > Chordata > Actinopteri > Sciaenidae > Sciaenops > Sciaenops ocellatus. Next base: position 1,106,536 of record CP136880.1, on the reverse strand, counting down.
AAGAGAGAAGAAGAAGACAGGAAGAGAAAACAACAGGAAGAAATTCAACGACAGGAGTGGAAACAGAAAGTTGAAGCTTTGGAAGAAAAAATAAAATCAGAGTCAGAATCAAAAAAAACTATTGACAGAAAACTGGTGGAGAGCAGAGAAGAGATGAGAAAAGAACGAGAGGACTGGGAGAAAAAACAAAAAGAATGGTGGGATGAACGAAATCAAGAAGATGAAAAGAGACGACAGGAAGAACAAAGAAGACTTAGAAAGCTTGAAGAAGAATACAAACAGGAAAGAGAAAATGATGAAAAGAAAAGAAAAGAAGAGGACAGAATCAGAAGAGAAGAAGAGGAAAAAGAGAAAAAAGACATAGAGGAGAAGTATCAGAAAGAAATGGAGAATCTGAAGAAGACACATGAAGAAGAAGCCAGAAAGAAAGCTGAAGAGTTCAATGAGTTCAAAGAGAAACACAAGAAGGAATTTGAAGATCAGAAGTAAGAACATGAGAGTGAAATGAAAGACAAAGATAAAGAATATGACATCTTAAAGGCTCTTTCAGTCCACAAAGAAGAACAATTAAAGAAAAAACATCGAGATGAAATTTGTGACTTAGTGAAAAAGCATCGAGGTGATATTTGTGCCTTAGTAAAATGTGTGACCAGAAAGAGAGAAAATCTGGAAAAAATCAATGATTTACTGAAAAAACAAGAAGAAGAAATGAAGAATGAGAAAAATGAGGAGGAAAAGAAGAAGCTGCAAGAAAAACATGAAAAAGAAATAAATGACTTGATAGAAAACCTTCTGAATGAAGTCGACACATCAAGCTCCTGTTCCATTTCATGAGATTAGTTTCATGAAAACGTCACAACAACAGATCAGTTTAAGATGTTTCCTTTTTAAATTGCTAAAATTAAATTTAAATGCTTCAGCCTTTGTTAGCAGGTAACTGAAACTGAAGTGCAGAATACAAGACTTTCTGAATTGTTGTCCTGTTGATGTTGGAGGTGCACAAACCACACAGCTGATCTCAGATGAGGTTTTACTGATTTACTTTAATGACAAATAACAGCTGAGTTAGAGTTGGACTGTGTTTCAGTTCAATACTTCAGGTCCAGTTTTCTTTTTATTGTGTATCATTTGTTTTTTTGTGTTCATTTGATGTCCTGATGTTCTTTGGTGTTTGTATCAGATTGTGTTACAGTGAGTCACTGAGTCTGAGGACCAGCTGACTGAAGAGACTCCTTTCTAGATTGTATAAATAATATTTTTTCTGTAGATGAAATCATTGTTTTGGAATCAAGATCACAACAAAATCATTTATTTTCTGAGTTTGTTGAAGCACTGAACTACAAGTTCTGAGTTCAGTTCAGGATCTGACTGCAGAAACAACTGCTGCATTTTTAAATCAGACTATAAATTGAGCTGGTTTTAGTCTCAGATCTAAAGAACGAGTTGTAACAAAGTGTATTCTAGACTCAGCCTGATCTGAGCTGAGAGGAGAATTTACACATTGTTGTTGATCATCCAAAAAGATTCCTCCATCAGAAATGTACCAACAAAATATTGTCAGACGAAGACACAAGGTCAACTTGTTTGTATTATCATCGACTTACATATATTCATTTATCTTTTTATAGTTTTAAATATATATTCTATATATACATGTTTTTATCATTGTTATCTTGGTGAAGATCAAAGTTTGTTTCCAGTTTATGATGATTTAGTTTTAATGTTCAAACATTTACTCTTTCAGATTGTGTTTCCATTTTTCTTTCACTTATTCATTTGTTTTATTTTGATTTTTACTTTTCAAAATCTCAATCATTATTTTTCATTATTCAAAGATTTATTGAAGCTTTCTAAATATTTGTATTTATTTATTATTATCATTTATTCTTGATCATTTAATCACTTATTCAGCTCATCCATTATCATAATTATCATTTGTAAATTTGAACATGAATGTGTTATTTCCTTTGTACTTTATGGTTCAGACTGGCTCAGTGTAGATAGAAGATGGCAGAAAGGTGTGACAGATGATGAGATAACTGTGAAATGTCTGGAAGCTCTCTTAACAGAACAAACAACAAGAGAGAACAAATGTTTGTGCTCGGTGAAGATCTTACAGCTGTTTTTCTAGATTCACGGTATAATATATGATATTTGCTGCTGGAGGCAGATCTTACTCTGAAACTCATATTCAACCTAAAATGAAGCCATAACTCTATATGTTTCATGAATATGCAGATTATCTGTTGTTGTTACGACCTTTACTTAATGTCTGTGGGAACACACAGAGTAGTATTAGAGGTTTGCCCAAAATTTTTGCTTCATTTTAGGTTGAATATGACTTTAAGAGAAACATCTGCATCAGCAGAGTTTACTGTCTGAAATGGACTTCAACCCAGGAACATGAATTATACATTTTACTGTTTTTTTTCATACATTACTGTTAAGGAATTTTCTCTCCTTAGGTTAAACAAGGTCACGTGGTGGCCAGGGTCGAAGAGACCTATTGCTGCCTTCATAGACATAATAGATAGCTGACTGTTGACGTTCCAATCTGTGTAAACAGACATCTGTGTCTGCAGACTAGACTTTGGCTAATTCTGGGCGTATAGTATTTGTGGTGTGATTGACTGATTGACTGATTGATTGACTGATGACTTCATTAATTCCCAAAGGGAAATTAGGCCATCATAGCAGTCCAGTATATTTGAATACAATAAAAATACAATAGAATAAAATACTGAGGTAGAAAAAATAAAAATAAAACACAGAATGGGACAAGGACACTAAAAAAAATTCTAGATTCACAGGTAGATAAAGTACAGTTGTTACGGACTATGAGAATGGGACCCCAAAGCAGAGACTCGACTGGCGAAATGATGCACAAAAAGTTTATTCAAACAAAAGTTCCTCAAATAAAATAACAAAAGGTGTCTGGCTAGGCAGGCCAGCAAAGTCCTGAGCGAAAACACACACTAACGAGGCGAAAACAGGACTCGGGCCCGAGGCAGCAAAAGCACAGGGAACTAAAAAAAACACACAAAAGAAAAGAACAAGTTAATCGAAAGACGACAAACTGGACAGGAAAGATTATGAAAAATGAACACGGTCAGCTCTACCGACAAGACGGGATTATCTGGCAGGGGAGTAGGGTGAGGACCAGAGGCTTTATGGAGGTTGTGATGAAATGAGTGGCTGCAGGTGTGCCTCATCAGCTCCGCCCTGAAGAGGGGAAGAACCTGGAGGCGGGGAAAAGACAGACAGGACAAGGACACAAAACACAGAACCCTCACAGCAGTGGCAAGATGATGGTAATAGTACTGATGATATGAATGTAATGTTATTGTTAATAACAGTAAATAACAGTATATAATAATAGTAGAGTATATATAATAATAATAATAATAATAATAATAATAATAATATAGATACATGTAGAAATGTCATATATTTAGCCTAGGCAAGGTGTGCATACATACATAACAGCAATATATAATATGTACACATTTATAATATGTGTGTATATACACAAGATATAATATAATATGATATATAGTAGTACATAGTAAACGGTATATATAAAATATAATATATGCATTATAAAGACTTGACTATACAAGATATACACACTATAGATAGTGTAATATGAATATTAAAAATATGTAAATAGAATGTGCAAAAAGATAAGAATATTGTATAAATAAATATGATATAATATCAATATGGTTTATATTAACACATATGATATGAAGTATATATGTTCCAGTATTTGGAGTGTTGTACAGGGTACACAGTGTAAAGCTGACAGGTAGATTTAGTGCAGTTCTGTGATAGAGGCTCTGACAGAGGCAGATGAGTTATAGAGTCTGATCTCCTGTATCGTTCCTCAGAGCAGCTGGTTGAATGAGTTTGCTGCTGAAGCTGCTCTTTAGTTTGTCCAGTGTTTTGTGGAGGAGGTGAGAGGGATTGTTATAAAAAATTATGATTATACTGGGGTTCAAATGTTTTAAATCATACTTTATGTGTTTGTATGTTCCTATTTCTTACATGTCGTAGGCACTTCCCTGTTCTAACGTTTTTGCTGAGGCAGGCAGGGTGTGATAAAGTTCAGCTTTATGAATAGATAGAAGAAGTTCAAACAGAATGAGGATCAGAGGGTCAGAGACAGGTCAGGGAGGTGATGGTTGTCTTCTGCTTCCTACTGATTAGGGAACTGAGAAAGACGTTATGAGGTCACCTAGAGAGGTAGCAGTGGACCTCTTTAGTGGGGATGGTGTTGTCAATGCAGAACCCAATGTACTCAGAGACACAGTCAGTCAGACCATCAATGTCCTCACCATGTGGCTCATACAGAGCATCCCAGTCTGTGGCCTCCAGCGCTCCACGCAGTGTTTCCGCTGCCTCAGGAGACCATTTCCTCACTGTCCTCACTGTGACTGGGTGCTGCTGAACCACAGGCTTGTATGATGGAGAGAGCAGGACTAGGCTGTGGTCTGACCTGCCCAGTGGTGGCAGGGCAGGGAGCGGTACGTCCTTAACATTTGTGTACAGCAGGTCCAAAGTCTTTTTCACGGGTGGTGCATGTTACAAACTGGTAGAAGGTTGGGAGTGTGGATGAGAGAGACACATGACTGAAGTCACCTGTGATGATGACGAAGGCCCCAGGGTGTTTAGTTTGTAGCCCTGCAGTCACAGTGTGGATGACGTCACACGCTGCGTTTCCAGAGGGGGGAATGTAAACAGTGATGGAGATGACACTGGTAAACTCCAGTCCAACGGCGACAAGCTCGATGTGCCCATTGTGACACCACATGTTGTTTACGTGCATGGCGAGTCCCCCTCCTTTTTTCTTGCTGGTCGCGGTGGTGTCTCTGTCAGCTCGTCTGGAAGCCGGGAATGGTTGGAATCCGGTATCTGCTCGTGCAGCCACGTTTCCGTGAAGCAAATGTGGATACGATTCACGAATTTGTGTGTCATCCTTGTGCAGGGGCCATGCTAATCTTCTCTGTATCAAATATAATTTATTAGATGTGCTGCCTGAGCAAGCGTGTAGGGGTTTAAAGTCTGACCACCAGGATGAGTTCAGCAGAATGTGAGACCGACTCAGACACTTCTGATGAACTTTGAGAGTGTCTCTAATTCTCCTTGGCCAAGCGTCAATAAATATTACAGCATAAGACATCAGAGGCTCCTGAACACTTTCTGAACTCCTGACCTCACCATTGACCTTTGACTTCAGCAATTTCTCCACAACAATTACATGTTACGTTACATTTACAATGAATGAAATTAGATTAAAGTGTATTCATCATCATTTTTCATCTGGCTGACATATTTGTTCAAAACTGGATGAAGCATTTTGTTACACTGATCAGCTGTTACATTAACATTATGACCACCTGCCTCATACTGTGTAAAGGTCCTTCTTTTGCAGTCCTGACCCATCGAGGCCTGGACTCCACACACCTCAGAAGGTGTGCTGATATCTGGCAGAAGTTAGCAGCAGATTGTTTAAGTCCTGTTGTGAGGTGACACCTCTATGGATTGTACTTGTTTGTCCAGCACATCCCACAGATGATCGATAGGATTGGATCTGGGGAATCTGGAGGTCAAGTCAACACGTTGAACTGGTTGTTGTTTTCCTCCTGAAACTGAATTCTTTAGTTTTGTTGGCCTAACACGAGTGAATTGCACAGTGTAACTTCCCCCAGGGTTGAGGTTTCCAGAAACACACAGAGGACGTGACCTTGATGTTGTCGACTCTCCGCTCACAGGCCTCTTTGTGGTTGAAAACGTGTGCTGACTGCACGTATACCAAGAGTTCATGTTCTTTCACTGTGAAAATGAAAGCAGAACTGATGTTACATTAAAACACACGTTTTCAGCCTAAATACTGCACAGTTAAATTAATGATTGGTGCTGTATTATAGCTTCTTCTTCATCATTCAGGACTGTTTGTTGTCTTCATGTACACTGCGAACTGTCATCCACTTTTATTACTTTGACATTCATTTTTTGTCAGTTGAATATATGGCAGAGGAAATGTGGTTAATGTTAAATCTTTTTAGGGAAGTTTGACAGTGACACGTCTGCACATACGCTCACACAGACACACAAACACAGGCAGGACTGTAACCAAGATCTTGATAAATACAGAGGTCAGAAGTTCAGACAAAGAGGATGTGACGCCTCTGTGTGGTGGAAAACGTGTCTTGACTGCACGAATCAAGAGTTTCTGTGACTGTTACATTAAAATAAATGCTCACATCTTCACAGGTACTACTACACATTCAATTAGTCATTTTTATTTTATACATTTAGTTGAAGTATATTTGATTGTGGTTTCTTTTTGAACTTCAAGCTAAGCCCATGTTAATTAACCAAAGCAAGAACAAGTTTTAAATGAGACAAAGTTTTCTGTACAACATGAAAAGCACGTTGCAAATGGTCAGCAGCTTTAGTGAGAGTTGAATCACTGCAATAAACAACTGTATCATCAGCATATACATGAAAATCAGAGTCATTAATGTGGACGAGTCAGAAGAAGTCAGTTAACTAACCCTAACCCTGACTTAAAGGTGGACTGAACATTAGAGACATGATGAAAGTAGGCTTTATGAACAGTTTTATTGTAATAGACTGTACAGGTGTACTTAATAAAGTGGACACACACATTAATGTTCAGGAAGGTGTTCATCAGACATTCCTGTTCATGTATAATAGTTCTGTCTGTGCAAAGAGGGAACAACTACTTCTACAATGACTGCAGCACAACCTGTTGGCACACACTGCCGTCTAGTGGATTTAATGTGCAAAACAGTTGTTTTCTTGTGGACTAAAGTAGATTTATTTAGAGTATTGTGTCATGTCTGATAAAACTGTAAATCACTGTGCAGCGATCTGCGGGGATCTGTTACTGAAACTGAATTTCCTGGATGGTATTTTTTCTTCTCACATCTGTTTGTGTTGAACTCTCTCCATCACTGAAGGACTTTAACATGAAATGTAAAATTATATAACAATGTCTGATCTACATTTAACACAGGAGAATTTATAGATCTGTTTTTATTCTTCTTGTGATGTGAAGTGTAAGTCTGGACTTGTTTGCTTTAAAGTGTCAGCTGTAAAGATGAGTGAATCCGTTTAAACACACAGAAAGTTAGTGAAGGAAAACTACAACAGCTCTGTTTGCTTATTTCAAATCATCTTTGTGAAGAGGAAGACTCAGACAAAGTTAGAGGAAACATTTGAACTCATGTTGGAACATACAAATATCACAGTATATTTGACAGAGAAAACATGCAGCCTGATAAACATATCAGAGTGTTTAGAGTCACGATTTAAACAGGCATATGTACGACAGCAAACTGCACACACACACACACACACACACACACTCACACACACACAATGAGACGTGTGTGTCAGACACGTTGTGACTTCTTCCTCTTTTATTTTAAACTTTCGTTTTTGTGGCGCATGAAGAAATTCAGAAGGTGAGTGAACTCGAGCAAAACTAGAGAAAGAAAAATAACTAGGTGATTAAATTCAAATGAATATATCGATGTTGTTGATGGATGAATATCATTTGATGAACTAATGAATGAACATTAAATCATCAGTTCAATCATCGATCATCCTCCCGTCAGTCGACTGTTCAGATCAGATGAAACAGTTTGTTATTATCACAGTAACTTCACTGACTGATCTGGAAACAGTGTGAACAGTGAAGCTTTACTGTATGAACACTTTACTGTTAGAACGTGGAACATGTGAACACAGATTACACCTTATAACAGTGAAGTCGGTTCTGACCCGCCAAGTTAACGAACTTTGTGTGTGTGAAGCTGAAATAGACGACAGCACCGACAGTCTGTGAGTAAACGGAGGATTTTCTGTGTTTTAATGTGAACAGAGAGTTCCTGATATGTTTTTAAATCTCTCTGAAATGAAGATTTACTGACTAATGATTTACTGACTGGAACAAATGTTTCTGTCAACATTAAAGCTCAAGTGAAATATGAAGAATCCATTTTAGATATCATGACAGGAGGAGCAGCTGGTCGGACATATTTGTGCATAAAATCTGATTTTTATTATTTTATTATCTTTAAAGAACAAATGTTTGTTTTGGCTACATCACAGAAATGAATGTTTTATATTTATTAAAGTAATGATGTAATGATAGATAGGGCTGCAACAACGAATTTCATGATCGATCCGTTGTGTCGCGCGACTATTACACCACTCAATAAGTCGCGGAGATGTATATAAAAAAAAAAAAGTTGAGTTGAGCACAGAGCAGAGGAGGTAGAGGAAAGACTATCGGAGCAGTGGCGTGCACAGACTTTTTGAAGGGCAGGGGCGGAAAGAAAAAAAGGGCACATATAGTGCGTCCTCACCACTGTAGAGGGCACTTGAGACACGTTTTATATGTTATACAAATGGCACATTATATAGCCTTAAAACAGACTAACTAAACAGACTACTCAGGTTAGTTTGCTGTTAGGATAAGCATCCACGAGAACTGTGTGGATTTCAACGTTGGACTGTGAAGAACACACAGTGACATGGATGTATGAAGGAAATACATCCCTAGGGGGGTCTGGGGGTCTTCCCCAAGAACATTTTCAATTGAGTAGATGCCATTTCCTGTATTCTAGTGCATTATAACACCATATTAGCACCAGATAATCAAACTGGTTCTGTGATATACAGTTCTGGCTCAATATAGATCAACAAAGGGCCCAACACAAAAGTCATTGCAACAGTAATGTGTCATAATATTTCTTGGTCCTAATAGTCTTCTGGAGTTTAATGTATTTTCTTCACCCAAGAGGGCAATTTAGTGTATTTTGCCAACCAGGAGGGCACTTTAGCATGCGTTTTGGCTCCCAAGAGGGCACTTTAGGGCAGGGCGATTTTTTTGATAAATTATTTATTGTTCTGACAGCTCAGGTCCCTTTAAACACAAATTTACATCTTTTTGTGCAAAAAAGCCTATATATTTGTCAGATTAAAGCATGCATGTGTATGTTGTTTGTGTCAGTCCATTTGTCCATTTTGTTTTTTTTTAAATTATTACTTTAAGCTCAGGGATGTTCAAGGAACAACCTGTTAGTGCAAATTCACTGTGCAAAAAATCTTTAGAAAGTGCACTGTCAGTTCTGTTTTTGAATAAAGGGTTGGAAATAAATGCTTTTTTGTTTTTTGTTTTTTAATTGAAAAATAATCAACAGATTAATCGATTATTAAAATAATCGTTAGTTGCAGCCCTAATGATAGAAGATATTTACTGTATTAAACATTTAAATTACCTGCTATGAAAATAAAGGAACAACCTGGAACTTTAGTTGTAACAGTGACATCCAGCGGTTAAAAAGTGGTACTGCAGCTCAAATTGAAAATAATGCAGCATCATCTCCAATATTTTGACTTTTGACTACAGTACCTATTCTGGCCACTAGATGTCAGTGTGTGTGTGTGTGTGTGTGTGTGTGTGTGTGCGTGTGTGTGTGTGTGTGTGTGATGAGCAGAGACAAGTTAACAGACATGACAGTTTAACATTGTCTCTCCTCTCTTTAGCTTCTCAAACCCAGCAGTTGGTTTTCAGCTCAATGAGTCTCTGAAGTTTCCAGCAGAGTGACATCATGGCGTCCAGTAAGAGTTCATTATTCTCATTATTATTTATTCCTGAACTAAAAGTCTAAAACTAAAAATGTTTTGGGTTCATTATTAGAACCACTGTTACTATGGAAACATTCAGTGTGATGGATTACTGATGGAGTTATTCTTAAAATAATGTTTATCAATATTCAGTGTTCACTTGATTGACTCATTCATTTTCTTCAGTATCTTGAACGTTGATGTATTTTCTTTTTATCAAATGTAGAGAAATAAATACTTTAAATTAAATCTTTGCACTCATAAAGTTTGTGGCCTCACCAAGAGAAAACACACAGACTAAAACTAATGAATCATTAAATGAATCAGTGTCCGAAGAAAGAAGTGAATTATTTTTGCTTCAAAGAAAACACACAGACAACTTCTTACTAATAAATGAGGACATTTATTTATATCTAAATGTCTAAGAACTGAATGAATGAAGGATTAATATTAATAAAATAAACAGATGGACATTAAATGATGAGATAAATATATTTAAATAATTTTTGATTATTTGTGAACAGGTTGTAATATAAATTAAAAACATGTTCTTGTTTACCTATAAGCCTGTGGACAATATGTAAATATTATGGGATGAACTTTCCATGAAAATCTAATTGATTTACTTTATTTAATATATTTAATTATTTATGCTCCTGAGTGTCTTCTCTCTCTCTCTGTCTGTCTGTCTCTCTCTCTCTCTCTCTCTCTCTCTCTGTTGCATGCTGGGAGTGTGAGTGTGAGTGGATGTGGAGTTGCTGAGTGACTCTGAGACGTGTAGATTGTGTTTTTTGGTGTTGTCACTGTATCACTGTGTCGTTCATGAGAAGGTCAGGTGACTTTAATTCATTAGTTTGTTTTTACTGAGTTAAACTTAGTTATTATCGATTGTTTCACGGAGTGATGGCGTCCCTCCCTGGTGAGGGTTCGCCTCCTCTGTCTGTCAGACATGGGATCAGGGTCATGGCTGACCCTCGGTACACCGTGGAGCAGGTTCTCCTGGCTGTAGGAGAACAGGTCGGTCATGAGAACATCACGTACGGTTCTCGGATGAGTAAGGCCGTGGTGTCCTTTCTCAGAGAGGAGCGTCTGGTGCACGTGTTGGTGGAGAGAGGCCTGATGTTAGACGATCTGTTTGTACCTGTCTCACCGCTGTTTGTGCCTTCAACTCGGATCACCGTGTCAGGTGTACCTCCCTTCATCCCCAATGACATGTTGGAGAGAGAGCTGGCTCGCTTCGGGAAGTTTGCCAGCGGGTTTAAAACAGTCCGTCTCGGATGTAAAGACGCCAAACTGCAGCATGTTCAGTCTCTGCGCAGACAGGTGTTCATGTACCTGAACGACCCCGCACAGAGTTTAGAAATATCATTCAAAGTTAAATATGAGAATGGTTTCTACACTGTTTACGCAAGCTCGGGCAGTATGAAGTGTTTTGAGTGTGGCGATGTCGGCCACAAGCGCTCATCCTGCCCGCATAAAGAGCAGCGAGCTGCGGGCAGCGCTGTGGAGCCGCGGGCTCCGGGCGAGCAGCGAGCTGCGGGCAGCTCTGTCTCCAGCGTCCCGATAGTAACATCCACCAGGAAAAGAACTGGGCTGCCTGAAGTCGGTACTATGCACCCTGACACACTAGATAATAAAAGAACCGTGCAGGATAACAGTGAAGTGGAAGAGACGACGACAGATAGTGAGGACAGTGGACAGACACAAGGAGTGGTTGACACTCAGACAGGTGAGGCTGCTGATCAAACAAACAGTGTAAATGTTGAAAATGATGATGATGAGATGTTGGAAGATGATTCCATGTCACAGTTCTCTGATGTTCTATCACAGGATGATCAGCAGTCGTATTCGTTACAAGAGATCAATAACTTTCTAGATGAAACTTTTGGCAGACAGTCTGTGGAGGTGACTGACTTCTTCCCTGATCTAGACAGATTCATTCATTCTGTGTTGAAGATCAGAAAAATGGTTGGTTATGAACAGCTCAGCAAACAGAAAAGGTTTCGTTTGAAAAAGATATTGACTAAACTTCGTAAAGAAAAGCGTGAAAAGGTTCCTCTGAATGTTTAAAGGATGGCTGAAGCACTGAGGGTGGTCTGTTCTCTAAAGGGCTTCACTGTTCTCTCTGTTCTGTCTGTCCTCTCTCTCTCTCTCTGATATGTATGGACAGTTTAAGAATAGGAACTTTAAACATGAACGGAGGGAGGGACAGGAATAAAAGAGCGCTGTTAGCTGAGCTCAGTAAAGTTAAGAACATAGATGTACTTCTTTTACAAGAGACACACAGCTCAGCGGACATTGAAACAGAGTGGAGGATGAGCTGGAGAGGACAGGTGTTTCTCAGCCATGGTACCAACCTCAGTGCAGGTGTAGCAGTTTTGTTTTCAGAGCACCTTCAGGTAAAAGATGTTTCAGCAGGTGAAGTAGAACAGGGCAGGATGCAAATGGTACAAACCACAATTAGAAATACACCTTTTGTCTTCATAAATGTGTACGCTCATAACTCTGGAGCTGCTTGAGCAGAATTATTTCACAAACTCAATGATAAACTCAAACAGGTTAACAATAGTTCAATCATAGTGGTAGGAGGAGATTGGAACTGCACAACAAATCCTTCAGAGGACAGGAATACAGCAGAGCCTCATCCACCATCAGCCTCCATCTTGTCCAGTGTAGTCTCAGGAAATGACCTCACAGATGTTTGGAGGAAACTCCACCCTGCAGTTAAACAGTACTCGTGGGTGAAAGTAACTGAGGGTAGAGTGAGCGCAGCCAGACTCGACAGGATTTATGTCAATAAAAGTTACAACAACAGGTTAGTCAGAGCAACAATTTCACCTGTAGGGTTCTCAGATCATCACCTAATGACATCAGATATTTCTTTATTAGCACCCCGTCAACGTAGTCCGTATTGGCATTTTAATGTAAGACTGATTCAGGACGGGGTTTTCTGTCAGTCCTTCTCCGACTTCTGGACTGAATGGAAACAGAGAAAGTCAGACTTTGAAAATTTAACTAAGTGGTGGGAGGTGGGAAAAACACAGATAAGAATTTTTTGTCAGCAGTACACAGCACACACAACAGGAACAGAAAAACACAGTTTGGAGGAGTTAGAGAAGGAGATCACAACACTCGAAGATAGACTGATTAATGGGACAGACAGTAACAACAGGACATGGGAGAACAGGAGAGAGGCTTTAGGTAAGTTTCTTCATGAAAAGGCAAAGGCAGCTTTAATCAGAACCCGAGTCTCCACCATCAAAGACATCGATGCTCCAACTCGCTTCTTCTTCAAGTTGGAGAGAAGAGTGAGGGAGCACAACCAGATGATCCATCTGAAGCGTCCTGATGGGGATCTAACATCTGACCCATCAGAGATGAGGAAGCTAGCCATAGACTTCTATGCTGGCCTGTTTAGTGCTGACAGATGTGACTCTGACTGCGTGGTGGAGATACTGGATGGACTGCCTCAGCTGGGTGAAGCACAGTCTGCTTCACTAGAGTCCATCATCTCATTTAATGAGATGTCTGAGGCGGTTCAGCAGCTCAGCTGTGGTCGGTCATCTGGGATAGACGGACTTCCCTCAGAGTTTTATAAAAGATTTTGGACTCTGCTCGGAAAAGACTTGTATGAAGTTTTTAAAGACTGTTAAATCTCTGGGACTCTACCGCTGAGCTGTACCAGGGCGGTCCTGACGCTGCTGCCAAAAAAAGGAGATCTCAGCCTCTTAAAAAACTGGAGACCGGTGTCATTGTTGTGCACGGACTACAAAATAATCTCTAAATGTCTTTCCAACAGGCTCAAAGAGTGCATGGACATGATTGTGCCAGCCAAACATACTGTGTTCCTGGTCGCTCAATAATGGACAATTTGTTTTTAATCCGAGACATCATTGACCTGTCCAAGTTTCAGGACTTGGACGTAGGACTTTTTTCCATCGATCAAGAAAAAGCTTTTGACAGAGTCGATCACTGCTATTTGTTTAAAACTCTTGAAGCTTTTGGTTTTAAAAAGAACTTTATCTCCTGGATAAAGTTGCTGTATTCAGGAGCCACTGTGTTGTTGAAGGTGGGGGGAGGACTGAGCCGTCCAGTCCCGGTCCAGAGAGGTATCAGACAGGGGAGTCCTCTGTCTGGTATGTTGTTGATATGTTGTACGCTCTGGCCATTGAGCCTCTCCTAAACCCCCTCAGGAAAAGCCTTCCAGGCCTGACCTTTGCAGAGGATAGGAAAGATACAGTTAAACTGTCAGCTTATGCTGATGATGTGAAAGTGTTTATAACTAAACAAAGTGATGTTCAGATCCTTAGGAAAAAACTAACTTTATATGAACAGGCTTCTTCTGCGAGGGTCAATTGGTTAAAATGTGACAGTCTTCTACTGGGAGAGTGGAGACATAGACAGTGGCCGATTTTACCGGCTGGGCTGCAGTGGAGCAGAGAGGGGATGAAATGTCTAGGTGTCTTCATGGGAAACAATGATTTTCAGAAAAAGAACTGGGAAGGTCTAGATGAGAAAATCAGTGCCCGGTTGTCTCGGTGGACGTGGGTCCAGCCTCAGCTGTCCTATAGGGGGAGGACCTTGGTCATTAATAACTTGACTGCTTCGATACTCTGGCATCGGTTTATGGTCATAGAACCTCCAGATACACTGATTAAAGAAATCCAGAAACAACTGATTAACTTCTTCTGGGGAGGATACCACTGGACTAGATCAGCTGTGCTGTTTTTACCTGTGTCAGAGGGGGGCCAGGGAGTAGTTGACCTTCGTAGTCGAATTACAACCTTTCGGCTCCAGACTGTGCAGCGCTTCCTCCATCATACACAGCAGCTCTGGACTGTAACGGCATCATTGCTGCTTCGCAGGGTGAAGAGCCTTGGCTATGACAAACACCTGTTCTTACTGGATCTAGCTGATGTGGACACTTCACGGACCTCCAGTTTTTATCAATCTGTCCTTCGTTCCTGGAGTACTGTTTAAAATATTAGGAGACTCTGCTCAACTGTATGATAATGTGGGAGAAGAACCGTTACACCACAACCCACTGATACAAACCAGAATGCTTCAGTCTGTCAGTGTGCAGAGAATCCTCATAACAGCAGGGCTGACAAAGCTGGCAGATCTGAGGTCAGCAGGTCAGTGGAAGACTGCTGCCAGACTCAGTCAGGAGACTGGTTTTAAGTCTCTATGACTTCTGGAGAAGCTTCTGGAGGTGGTGATGGGTGGTCTTCCTGGTTTGTTCAGGGAGGCGTTGGAGACAGAGACTACGGAGAACCAAACAGTTAACCAGTGGCCAGAGTTTCCATCCTTGGCCATCCGTGCTGCAGTGGAGGAGCAGGATGAAGAGGATGGAGCTCTGTTAACCTTTAGAACACCAGAACTATCAGACTTTTCTAAGGTGTCAAAGAAAGGTCTGTACGAGGTGACGGTAAAGGTTCTCAACAGGGCAGCATTGGCTGGTGTCAGGGAGTCAAAGTGGTTTGACGTCTTTGCGCCGGGGTCGTCTCCAAGGGGCAGCTGGAGGTCCCTGTACAAACCTCCCATAGAGAAACGCTGTGCGGATCTCCAGTGGAGGGTGGTGCACGGGGCCGTGGCTACAAACAGACATGTGGCACATATAGACCATAGAGCAACAAGTCACTGTGCTTTCTGCCAGTCTGAGGAAACGTTACAACATCTGTGGCTCAGATGTCCCAGACTGGCTCCCCTCTTCTCTCTGCTGCAGCAGTGGATCGGTGGTCTAGGACAGGTTCTAGAGGACAGGCTCTTTGTCTTTGGTCCCAGATATTCTGCTGCACAAAGAAAGAATCTATGTTTGGTTCATTTTCTGTTAGGTCAAGCTAAGATGAGCATTTGGCTCACAAGAAGAAACAAAATGAAGGACACAGGATCTGTTGATGTTGACCTGATGTTCAGAGGTCTGGTGGCTGCACGTCTTAAAGTAGAGTTCACATTTTATAAAATGGTGTCAGACGTAGAAGAGTTTGTTTCTGTTTGGGCTGTCGGAGGCATCCTGTGCAAAGTCCTTCAAGAATCACTCGTTCTAAGTTTCTGAAATATTAGACAGACCGACAGAAACTTCAGGTCAGGGTGCATCGTCTCTGTAAGTTAAAGTGAACTGAGTGAGAAATGTTGTCGTCTATATTAACATCTAGAATTTCAGTGTTTTGTAGGTGGTGGGTACAAACTCACATTTGATTTGATTTTTATTTGTGAGCTCACTGCTGAATTTAAAGTTTCAAGTTAATAATGGATGACAGAATCTCTGAAGTCCACCTTAAAGAAGCTGTGACTTCCTGACTGGTTGTTAATCCAGTTTTATTCTGTTCAACATGGATGAAGCCTACACTGACTGAGTTCACTGATTCACTGTTTTCTGTTTTTAGTGGCTCGAGGTGAGTAAAGTGAATAAATATGAAGAGACACAGAATGAAGAAAGAACAAACAATCAGAGAAGAAAAAGAAACAAAGAGACAAAAACAGCAAAGAAAGTCAACGACAGAAGAAAGAACAAGAACTTGAACATTTGGAGAAAAACAGACGAGAAAAGTTCTTTAGATTTAGTGAGAAACTGTCTGTCTGTCTGTCTGTCTGTCTGTCTGTCTGTCTCTCTGTCTGTCTGTCTGTCTGTCTCTCTCTCTCTCTCTCTCTCTCTCTCTCTCTCTCTCTGTCTGTCTCTCTCTCTCTCTCTCTCTCTCTCTTTAATCATATTTTGTAGATGGTGTCAGAACCAAAACATGAACCCACAAACTGATACAGATGCATGTATAATGGTGTTGGTTCAGGCAGAGTAGATAATAATTGTATCAGTTTATTAAGGCTGTGAAAATGTTCATGCTGGTTGTGAACACCAACAATCACTGTAATGAGCAGGTTTATTACAGATTACATGTGAATGAAAGAATGAATCAACATCCACATTTTATGTCTTCATACAGAGTCATTCATGACACGCAGCAGAAGCTCTGATTGGGTGCGACCTTCCAGTAAGTTGAAGTGAACTGAGTGAGAAATGTTGTCGTCTATATTAACATCTAGAATTTCAGTGTTTTGTAGGTGGTGGGTACAAACTCACATTTGATTTGATTTTTATTTGTGAGCTCACTGCTGAATTTAAAGTTTCAAGTTAATAATGGATGACAGAATCTCTGAAGTCCACCTTAAAGAAGCTGTGACTTCCTGACTGGTTGTTAATCCAGTTTTATTCTGTTCAACATGGATGAAGTCTACACTGACTGAGTTGGTGAGTAAAGTGAAATAATGTGAAGAGACACAGAATGAAGAAAGAACAAACAATCAGAGAAGAAAAAGAAACAAAGAGACAAAAACAGCAAAGAAAGTCAACGACAGAAGAAAGAACAAGAACTTGAACATTTGGAGAAAAACAGACGAGAAAAGTTCTTTAGATTTAGATTTAGTGAGAAACTGTCTGTCTGTCTGTCTGTCTGTCTGTCTGTCTGTCTGTCTGTCTGTCGTGGCCTCCAGATTACATGTAAATGAAAGAATGAATCAACATCCACATTTTATGTCTCCATACAGAGTATTCGTCACTTCAGTCCAGTCTGCCTGTTTTCGGTAAGTTGAAGTGAACTGAGTGAGAAATGTTGTCGTCTATATTAACATCTAGAATTTCAGTGTTTTGTAGGTGGTGGGTACAAACTCACATTTGATTTGATTTTTATTTGTGAGCTCACTGCTGAATTTAAAGTTTCAAGTTAATAATGGATGACTGGTTATCTGTGTGTCTCTCAGTGGGTGTTCTTGATCTCTCTTCTTCTTCTTCTGTGTGAGTGGAAGAGCTGAATGAAATTGATTTTTTTTTTCTCTATTTCCTTTTTCTGTATTTTTTCGTTGTGATGTGTTTGTGAATATAGTTGTGTTAGTTTAGTGTTTGTTTGTCACTTGTTTTGTCAGCCACGTTCTGAGGAGCTGGTATGGCGTCCAGCAGCGTTTTCACCAGGCTGACACTGAGGCACGGCATTAAAATTGGTCGCACTCAATTATGTCCTGTGCGCGTGTAGTTTGTGTCTGTCCGACACTTCCTTGCTGTTTTATACCACTACAGAGCGCTCACAAAGGGCGACGGAACCACCCAAGATTGGTCCACACTCTAGCTGTCTCCCTATTGGCTGGTGAAACACACTATTTTAAGCGCAGGGAGAGGACGTGCTTGTTCTGAGTGCGTGCACATTAGATTTGAGCGCGTAGACTTTAGATCTGAGCGTGCACAGGACATATTTGAATGCGAGCGAAATGTTTGTGTCCAAGAAGAAGAAATGTGAGCACAAGCATGTGATTTTTGAGTGCAAGCTCACATTTTGAAAGAAAGCAGCAGAAATCTGAGTGCGAGCACAAAATGTGAGCATGAGGAGAATAAAAATCATGCTCTCAAACTGAAAATCTACACTCTTGAATAAACATAGGATAATTCTTCCATATCTAAACATTAATGGAGGGAGGGACAGACATAAAAGGGCTTTAATATCTGAGGTTGCAACTCAAAAAAGATTGATGTGTTATTTCTACAGGAAACACACACCATTCAAACAGATGACACAGATTGGGGCTTATGGTGGGGGGGGATCTTGTTTCCTGAGCCACGGCTCTAATAAGTAGTGGTGGGAGGAGACTGGAATTGCACTACTAATTATTCAGTTGATAGGAATGCAGGAGAGCCTCATCCACCATCAGCCTCTCTTTTATCCAATGTAATTCTAGAAAACGATCTTGTAGATGTTTGGAGGAAAGTCCATCCAACCAGCAGACAGTATACTTGGGTGAAAGTCACTGAGGGCAGGGTTAGTGCAGCCAGATTGGATAGGTTCTATGTCAATAAAACATACAACAATAGGTTAACTGCAGCCATCATATCACCTGTTGGTTTTTCAGATCATCATTTAGTAACTGTTCATTTTTCTTTAATGGTGCATCCCCAAAGATCTCCTTATTGGCATTTTAACAGCAGACTGATTTATGACGAGACCTTCTGTCAGTCTTTTTCTGATTTCTGGGGTCAGTGGAGACGCAGAAAACCAGGTTTGAAAATTTAGGTCAATGGTGGGAGGTAGGGAAAACACAAATTAGAATATTTTGTCAGCAATACACAGCACACACAAGAGCAACGAAAGGGATCATTTTGAACTGTTGGAGAAGGAAATCAGTTTACTGGAAGATGGAATTATTAATGGGTTCGATAACAATAATACAACTTGGGAGAAAAGGAGGGCAGCTTTAAGTAGTTTTTTACATGAAAAGCAAAAGGTGCTCTCATTAAATCTAGAATCTTGTCTATCAAAGACATAGATGCACCTACTCGGTTCTTTGTTGGAAAGGAAGGTAAGGGAACATAACCAGATGTCACATCTCAAGCATTCGAATGGGTCTTTGACCACTGACCCATCAGAGATGAGGAAGATGGCCATAGACTTCTACAGCAGCCTGTTCAGTGCTGATGTTTGTGACTCTGACTGTGTGGATGAGATGCTGGAGGGACTGCCTCGGTTAGGGGAAGCATATTCAACCTCACTGGGGTCCATCATTTCTCTTGACGAACTGTCTGCAGCGGTGAAACAGCTCAGCTGTGGTCGGTCTCCTGGTATTGATGGACTTCCTACAGAGTTCTACAAAACATTCTGGACTTTACTGGGTAAAGATTTAATGGAAGTTTTCCAAGGATGTTTGGACTCTGGGACCTTACCCCTGAGCTGTACAAGGGCAGTCCTGACATTGCTGCCAAAGAAAGGAGATTTGGGCCTCCTACAGAACTGGCGACCCGTTTCACTTCTGTGCACGGACTATAAAATCTTGGCAAAATGTTTGTCGAATAGACTTAAAGAATGTCTGGACATGGTTGTAGATGCCAGCCAAACATACTGTGTCCCTGAAAGGACAATAATGGACAATTTGTTTTTACTTAGAGACATCATTGATTTATCACAATTACAGGAACTAGATGTGGGTTTGTTTTCTCTTGATCAGGAAAAGGCCTTTGATCGAGTTGATCATAATTATTTCTTTAAAACACTTAAAGCGTTTGGGTTTGGAAAAAGTTTTATTTCATGGATCAAGTTAATGTATTCAAGAGCCACAGTACTGTTAAAGGTGGGGGGGGGGGGGGGGACTTAGCAGACCAGTATCTGTTCAGAGAGGAATCAGGCAGGGATGTCCTCTGTCTGGGATGCTATATGCTTTAGCTATTGAGCCTCTCTTACATAAGCTCAGGCAGTCTCTCAGGGTTAAACTTGGCAGACAGCACAAAAAATACAGTTAGTTTGTCAGCATATGCACAGCGTTTGCTCTACCGAACGCAGCAACCCTGGACTGAAACAGCATCTTTGTTGCTGCATAGAGTGAAGAACCTGGTTTATGATAAGCACTTGTTTCTTCTGGATGTGGATGGTATGGATACATCACAGACTTCCAGTTTTTACCAGTCGGTTCTGCGTGCCTGGAGAACAGTTTTAAACGTGAGGAGAGACTGCTCTCAGTTATATGGAACTGTTGGTGAAGAACCTTTGTTCTATAACCCGGCCATACAGAGCAGGATTCTCAGCTCTGTCAGTGTTCAGAGGATCCTTACAACTGCTGGGCTGATGAAGCTGGCAGGACTGAGGTCAGAGGGTCAGTGGAAAACTGCTGCTAGGCTGTGTCAAGACACTGGAATGAAGTCTCTGCGTCTCATGGACAAACTGGTGGAGAGGTGATGAACAGACTTCCTGGTTCTTTTAGGAGAGCATTAGGGGCAGAGTCCATAGAGGATCATCTAATCACATTTCCTGAGTTGTCCATTTGTGCTGCAGTGGAGGAGCAGGAGGAAGCAGACGGGGTTCTGTTATCCTTCAGAGCACCTGAACTGTCGAACTTCTCTGAAGTATCAAAAAAGAGCTTGTATGCTGTGTCTGTGAAGGTTCTGAACAGAGCGATGTTGGCCAGTGTCCGAGAGTCGAGGTGGTTTGATGTGTTGGCACCAGGTTCATCTCCAAGGGGCAGCTGGAGGTCCCTGTACAAACCTCCCATAGAGAAACGCTGTGCGGATCTCCAGTGGAGGGTGGTGCACGGGGCTGTGGCTACAAACAGACATGTGGCACATATAGATCCTAGAGCAGGAAGTCAGTGTGAGTTTTGTCAGGCTGAGGAAACGTTACAACATCTCTGGCTCAGACTAGCTCCTCTCTTCTCTTTGTTAAAACAGTGGGTGGGTGGTTTAGGACACCTTATTGAAGATGAACTGTTTATTTTTGGGCCCAGATACTCTGCAGCACTACGCAGGAATATTTGTCTGGTTAATTTTTTGTTGGGTCAAGCAAAAATGAGCATCTGGCTTACTAGGAGAAATAAAATGAAGGACACAGGATCTGTAGATGTTGAAGTGATGTTCAGAGGTCTGGTGGCTGCACGTCTTAGGATAGAGTTTGCTTATTATAAGATGGTGTCAGACTTGAACGAGTTTATTTCTATTTGGGGAGGTGGAGATGTTTTATGTCGTGTAATTGATGAATTGCTTATTCTGAGTTTCTGAAACATGTATTGTTTTTCTTTTGGTTCTGTATGGAGGGGTGAGAGAATACATGTAGGGATGATGTGTATGATTTCATGTATTTAATTTACTTATGATTGATTATTGTGAATGAAACAATGGACCAATAAAGGGATGGTCAAAGGTTCTTTGTGTTTGGTCCCAGATATTCTGCTGCACAAAGAAAGAATCTATGTTTGGTTCATTTTCTGTTAGGTCAAGCTAAGATGAGCATTTGGCTCACAAGAAGAAACAAAATGAAGGACACAGGATCTGTTGATGTTGACCTGATGTTCAGAGGTCTGGTGGCTGCACGTCTTAAAGTAGAGTTCACATTTTATAAAATGGTGTCAGACGTAGAAGAGTTTGTTTCTGTTTGGGCTGTCGGAGGCGTCCTGTGCAAAGTCCTTCAAGAATCACTCGTTCTAAGTTTCTGAAATATTATTTATTTATTTATTTATTTATTTTAGATTCTTGTTTTGTTGGGGTGATGTGTTTGTTTTCTGATTAATTTAGTGTTTTTTTTACTGTGAATGAAAAATTGGATCAATAAAGGCTTTGTTAAAGGTCAAAGGTCTCTCTCTCTCTCTCTCTCTCTCTCCCTCTCTCTGTCTCTCTCTCTCTCTCTCTCTCTCTCTCTCTCTCTCTCTCTCTTAATCATATTTTGTAGATGGTGTCAGAACCAAAACATGAACCCACAAACTGATACAGATGCATGTATAATGGTGTTGGTTCAGGCAGAGTAGATAATAATTGTATCAGTTTATTAAGGCTGTGAAAATGTTCATGCTGGTTGTGAACACCAACAATCACTGTAATGAGCAGGTTTATTACAGATTACATGTGAATGAAAGAATGAATCATCATCCACATTTTATGTCTCCATACAGAGGCAGAGGTGAAATCCTTGACACGTAGCAGCAGCCTTGAATGGCTGCCACCTGACAGTAAGTTAAATTGAACTGAGTGAGAAATGTTGTCGTCTATATTAACATCTAGAATTTCAGTGTTTTGTAGGTGGTGGGTACAAACTCACATTTGATTTGATTTTTATTTGTGAGCTCACTGCTGAATTTAAAGTTTCAAGTTAATAATGGATGACAGAATCTCTGAAGTCCACCTTAAAGAAGCTGTGACTTCCTGACTGGTTGTTAATCCAGTTTTATTCTGTTCAACATGGATGAAGCCTACACTGACTGTGTTTTCTCTTTTCAGTGTCTGAGCTGAGGGTTGTTCTTCTGGGGAACAGCTGGTCTCAGAGGAGTTCAGTGGGGAACTTCATACTGGGAGAGAATAAGTTCAACACTGAGGAAGAACCAGACTGCTGTCTGAGAGAAAGAGGACAGGTGAAGGAGAAAGAAATGATTCTCATCAACACCCCAGATCTGCTGCATCCAAACATCTCTGAAGACAAACTGACAGAACATGTGAAAACCTGTGAGAGACTCTCTGATCCTGGACCTCATGTGTTCCTGCTGGTTCTACAGCCTGAAGACTTCACTGAGGAACACAAACTGAAGCTCTGCAGAGTCCTTCAACTCTTCAGTGATCAATCATTTGATCGTTCACTGGTTCTGATATCAACACCCAGAAAGGAGAGTCCAGGATTCATGGAAAAATATCGCCAACATCCACCCTTAAAAGAAATGATCAGAAAATGTCACTACAGGTTTGTGTGGCAGAAGAATCTTGAACTTCCAGAACTGTTAACACGTTTGGGTCAAGTTGTGAAAGAGAACAATGGAGAGCATCTGAGCTAAGATCTATGAAGATATTTTGTGTCTAGCGTCATTGTTATTATTTTAACACTAAAAATGGGCATAATCTTGCTTAACAGGCAGTATTATTTTTGGTGCATGCTGCACATGAAAAAGTGTACATGCCATGCAGCAGTGGTCATATTAAATCATGTTTGACTACAGACCTTTTTGTTCTACTAGTTACCACACTAATGCAGTACTTATTAGTTCTATACTGTATATCAAATGAAAGAGCTCTTACTTCCAGAAGGCCACATGTGAGTTCTGAACCAATCAGACTTATTTATATTAAATCAGAAGACCAGAAGAACTTTTTTTAAATAAATGTCAAAATGTTGTTCATTATGTATATTGTCACCAACATGTTTTAAATGATTTTAATGACTTTAATAAATAAAATCAGGACAAAGTTTTGTCATTTATTGTTTTTCTTCTTCTGCTCAGATGTCCCTTGTTTACAGTATATAGCTCTATAGTGACGACTTGTGGAAACTTTAAGAACTGCAGTCGAGTAATTATTTGTTTTTCATATTTCAGTTAAACAACATGAACTCAGATAAACTGAAGAAAAAAAAACAGAACACGAAGTTAGTCTTTAAAATCTGTTACAACAAACTGAAGGTT
Source organism: Sciaenops ocellatus (assembly GCA_033000465.1). NCBI lineage: Eukaryota > Metazoa > Chordata > Actinopteri > Sciaenidae > Sciaenops > Sciaenops ocellatus. The sequence continues at coordinate 1,082,971 of CP136880.1, read as the reverse complement.
CAAACATCATCTGAATCAATGAGTTACCCAATGAAACTGTTTCTAACAGGTGAAAACTGCAGAATATCTTCTCTGAACTGACAAAAAGTGGCTACACATGTTCATACATGTATAATATAAACTCAGTTACCAGTTTATCAGGTACACAGAACTGAAAGTGATACAGTCTAATGTAACAGTCCTGAAACAAATCCTCCCCTCCTGAAGATTTAAAAGTTCAGCATCATATATTGCCCCTCTTCTATCGCTCCTTTGTGGAGAGCTTGAAGGTTACTCTCCTGTCTGGGTGCATTCATCATTGTCTGTGGATAATAAAAACAAACTGCATGAGATCATTAATAATATAATGTAGTAAAATTGCTGGGCAACAGCAAAACTGTATGACAAAGAGTTGTGAGGAAAGGCCAGGCGATTATTAGAGAGGTATCACATCCACTATTTTGTGTATATGAGCTGTTATCATGAGGCCAACAGTTGGGTGTCATCCCTCCGAACCCTCGAGTACAAAGGACAACCCTGTCTCCAAAAGTGAAACTCCATATTTAATTACAAATAGCACAAAGACAACATATCAAATGTTGAAACTGAGAAATTTGATTGTTTTTGTAAATTGATATGAACATTTTGAATTTGATGGCAGCATCATGTTTGATAAAGTTGTTCAGTGTCATATTTACAGCTCTGTTCATCAGCTCTTCTTTTAACAACACTGTCAGTCGTCTGTGAACTGACGAGTCTTTGCTGTAACCTTCAAACTGGAATGTTTTCACATTCAACGTCTCCTTTGTCGTATGTTATGTTTCATAATGCGACAAATATTTTTAATAGGTGACAAGTCTGGACTGCAGGCAGGACAAGACGTCGTCTACTTTAGCAATATTACACGAGAGGGTGTGCTTTAACGTCATTATTGGCACGACAGTGATGTGCGGTTAGGTCCGTTAGCGTCACTGAAGTGCCAATAGTAAGTTAAAGCACGCCCTCGAGTGTAATATGTGATTATGCAACAATTATCAATTCAAATAAAATATATAATCCAAAGATGTTCATGTTTTGGGGCAATTTGCTCTCAAAATAAACATTTCTTTGCTCGCCGTTTCTGTTCTGATCTCAGTTTCTATGGAGATACACGGGGCCTGACTAATACCTGGAAAACAATCAGTCACAGCAGTAGACTCCTATTGAACCCAGTTCCTGTCAAAGCTTATGGAGATCGTGGAGTTATCCAAACTGAATAAATAGCGCACATATAAACACTAAACTGGTTCAGTCCTGTAGTGACTCAGATATCTGCTGACAAAGAGATTTTTCATGGACAGGTTGGCCTCCTAACTTCACATTTATTTTGAAGCTCGCGTATCAGCGACTCACCTGCACAGCTGATGGAGGATGATCCAAACATTTCCAGTAACTCCACATGTTGTAAAGTCCAAAAGTCAAAATGTGTTGAACAAAGATCGATGGAATCAAAATGAACAACATGTTTTTATCTAATGGAATATTCCTCTTCAGTCCAAATTAGTCCACCTTTAGTCTGCAAAAACATTTTCTCTGAGCTCACTGAACTGTCTGAACACAAACGAGGTACACACCTGTGTTAACGAGGTGCACACCTGTATTAACGAGGCGGTCTAACAGCTCCTTAACACACAGAAAATTCATAAAAGAAAGCTGAAATTGTAAATTCAGATGTATTACTTTATTAAAGTACTTCCAGTGAACTTATCCATATTTGTTTACATGTTCTATATTTTCAGGACGTGACATGTGAAGACGGTGGAGTAATATTTTTAGTGATGAGTCAGGTGTGCTGTCATGCTGATTAAAGCACATTCTAAACGTCTAGTTGACCAATCAGATTGCTCTGTCAGACCTACTTGTTGTATGATTATAAAATAATATACTGATATGAAATAGTGTATAACATACAAAACCTGTATATATTGTTCATCAAATAATGGCGCCTTCACAAATGTGCAGGTTACCCATCATGCCATGTGCACTAATGCAACTCATATAAGATTGATAAGAAGCTGGATGGTCCCTCTCCTCTTCAGCCTGGAGACCACGCCGTCCATGATTTCCAAACAGTAATTCAAATGTGAGCTCATCAGACTATAAGACAACTTTCCACTTCACCTCAGTCCATCTTAAATGAGTTCAGTCCATCTTAAATGAGCTTGGGCCCACATAGGGGGGCAGTGTTTCTGGATCTGGTTTCTATCTGGTTTCCTCTTTGCATGGTGGAGTCATGGTGGAGTTTGAACTGTCATTTGTGGATGCAGAGATGAAGTATGTTCACAATCAAATTTCTGTTTTTACATTTGATATGTTGCCTTTGTTCTATTTTCAATTAATTATGCAATGTAAATTAAATATGTTTTATACATTAAATACGTTTTGCACATCATTCATATTTTACACAGTGTGACAGCTTATTTAGAAACATGGTTGTAACTTAAAGTTTTACTTATTTATTTATTTTTTAATTAATTTCACTCAAAATACGAGTGTTGGGAGGTGAGGAGAGAGTCTCTAATCATAAATGTACATAAATAAGTTTCACTGAGTGGGAACCAGAAATATAGAACAGGAAGAGGTAGAAAGTATACGGATTACTGACATATCAGTATTTTATTTTTCAAATATCACGTTTATCGTCAATACTGATATTGCACCACATTCCTATGTGTAGAGTGAAAAAGACTATGAAAAAGATATATATATATATATATATATATATATATATATATATATATATATATATATATATATAGATTCCATGTGAATCTGGTTTAGTGCAGATATTCTGAGTTGAAGTCTTCACAGTGATCATCATGGATGTGACAAATAAAATGAATACAATCTCATAATTCACAGATATTACAACAAATATTTAACAAAACCATGTAAATTAAACTGTACATCAGAGCAGAGTCAGTTTTTTTTTTAAATGTGACAGCTGAATTAAGCTGCAGTTCTTCTACATTCATATTTTAATAGATGATTAATAAATGGTTTTACATTCATGGACACGGTATTTTTTTATATTGCTTTGAAAACTAACTGAGCACTCTCTGTCACTCCTTTTTTTTTTTTCTTACTTTCACTTTTAACTCGGGCTGTTCTACGTGTCGCAGTTTGAGGCGGTGAGTAAATAATTAAAAACCTGAACGATAGAAATGATCCAATCAATCAGGCAGCTAAATGCAAACTGGCTGTTTATGTGGATACAACTTATTATGATTATTATTATTGTAACTGATCTGGAAACAGGTTTTTGTTCACTCACACATGAAGCTGGCAGAATAGATTTTGATTTGATAAATACGAAACAATCTGCAGGAAAACTGACGATTTTGTTTGATGATTTTAGTTTAAACTGAAAAATCTCTCAAGGTTTTTCATTGTTTTATTTCAGGTCGATCTCTTTATATCACTCATCATTCCGCCATTTCAGAAGATGAGTGCCTCAACAGAAGCAGGAAGAAGAAAACTCTAACGTTAAAGTTACAGACATTTTAGACATTTATAAAAAATATTTCTTTAAAAAACTAAAGCGTTTCTTCGAGTTCGTCTGTAAAAAATATTTTAGCAAAACAAGTTTTATTATTATTTTAGTATTTTATAACGATTTTACAAACAAGACTGCCCGACTGCGCCCATCACACACACACACACACACACACACGAAGAATTTGACTGAATTGAATGTATGTATAGACAAGTATGATTGTGTGTGATGAAATGGTGCAATGGAGCATAGTGCAGGGATGAAATAATACATACTGTATAGACCGTACAGTAGGTTGACTTATAGACATGAGGTTGATATTCCGTATATACAGTATATGCACAGTATGAGTGTAGTGATGATATTTACATAAATGAATTAAATAATTTATAATTTACAGTTCATCATTAATGCATGAAGTCTTTATTCTTATCTCCAGAGTCTCTGATGTTTCCAGCAGAGTGACATCATGGCGACTGCAGCACCAGGTGAGTCCAGTCAGATTTTACTAGTCTGAATAAAAGACTGTCTTCTCTCTCTGTATGCACTTCAAACTTTGTCCTCAGACCTAAATCAGATCTGTGAGTCCTGACCCACCATTTCTGTTTTTATAGATGATGATGGTGATTTCAGTGGTACCCGGAAGCGCAGCAGGAGCCCTGACTTTGAACGTCCTACCTGTGAGTCCTCAGCAACATTTATAAAGAAACAAATAGTTAATAGTTAAAGCATCTTGAATGCATTTTGAAGAAGCATCTTGACTCTAAATCTCAGACTGTGGATTTCCTCACAATCGAGTCACACACACACACACACACACACACACACACACACACACGCACGCACACACACACACACACACACACACACACACACACACTCTGTTTGTTTTAGCCATAGTTCCATCAGTAATCGTCATTATGCTGATACAGACTACCCCAGGTTTTGTATTATGTTTGGTTATATTTCACATTTCAACATATTTGGTTAAATAAATACACATACAAGTTTTGGTAATTTAACTCTAGTTTATAGTTTATTTGTTCATTTCTGGTCACAATAAGTCAAATCAGCATTCATTTTGTTGGGGGACAAAGGAGGAAGTGCCTTAACCTCTTCCTGTATTTATACCCTGTGATGACATGACTGGTGATGTCATTGGATTAATTCAAGTGTGTGGTGGTAAAGAGAAGTTAGTTTAGGTTAATTTGTAACTCGATTCATGAATGGTTACAATGTAGATTAAAGGTACACTATATCGCCAAAAGTATTCGCTCACCTGCCTTGACTCGCATATGAACTTCAGTGACATCCCATTCTTAATCCACAGGGTTTAATATGACGTCGGTCCACCCTTTGCAGCTGTAACAGCTTCAACTCTTCTGGGAAGGCTGTCCACAAGGTTTAGGAGTGTGTTTATGGGAATTTTTGACCATTCTTCCAGAGGTCATTTGTGAGGTCACACACTGTATGCAGTGGTGTAAAGCATGCCGCCACTGGACTCTAGAGCAGTGGAGACACATTCTCTGGAGTGACGAATCGCGCTTCTCCATCTGGCAATCTGATGGACGAGTCTGGGTTTGGCGGTGCCAGGAGAACAGTACCTGTCTGACTGCACTGTGCCAAGTGTAAAGTTTGGTGGAGGGGGGATTATGGTGTGGTTGTTTTTCAGGAGCTGGGCTCGGCCTCTTAGTTCCAGTGAAAGGAACTCTGAATGCTTCAGCACACCAAGAGATTTTGGACAATTCCACGCTCCCAACTTTGTGGGAACAGTTTGGAGATGGCCCCTTCCTCTTCCAACACGACTGTGCACCAGTGCACAAAGCAAGGTCCATACAGACATGGATGAGAGTTTGACTGGTCTGCACAGAGTCCTGACCTCAACCCGATAGAACACCTTTAGTTTAGAGCGGAGACTGAGAGCCAGGCCTTCTCATCCAACATCAGTGTGTGACCTCACAAATGCACTTCTGGAAGAATGGTCAAATATTCCCCTAAACACACTCCTAAACCTTGTGGACAGCCTTCCCAGAAGAGTTGAAGCTGTCATAGCTGCAAAGGGTGGACCGACGTCATATTAAACCCTATGGATTAAGAATGGGATGTCACTTAAGTTCATATGCGAGTCAAGGCAGGTGAGCGAATACTTTTGGAAATATAGTGTAAATGAGGTAAAGGTGTTTCTATTGTTAAGTGTGCAAGAATATAACTTTATGAAGTCCCTGCATTAGGAGATCCAGTGGCGTTACCTCCACAAGTGGTACAGTCCAAGAGTTAATACCAGTATTTTTTAAGGAGTTGTTTTTAGAGATGTTAAACTTCTTTTAAGGACTCAAGTCTTATTGAGTCACTCACTAAACAGATCCGGATCTTACAAGTCCTTTGAGTCATTTGAGTGACTGTGACAACAGGACTTGTGCAGTCACTTGTTATGGAATTTTCTATCTTTAAGGTACACAAGGTCACGTGTGGGCCTTGAGGTCCTCAGCAGTAGTACTTGTTTGGCTTTGATTGGGAACAGTAGGTGCCAGTCTATCTCATACTGGAGACACTGTTGTCTGTTTATGTAAAGAGCCAGATCCGGGGAGGAGGAGCCTTACACAGACCTAAGTGACAAGGACGTGCAGATAGTAAAGCCAAAAACAAAACAAAACATCTGCTCTCCCTCTTCAGGGATTATACCATTAAAGTTCAGCTCTGTTCAACTTTATTTTTTAAAAATAAAACCTTTTACTTTTTACTTACATTATAGTTTCTTTCTACTACATTAAAAAGGAAAAAAATGTTCAAAGTGTTTTAAATAAGTATGTTAAAAATCATCACATAGTATTTTGGTGTAGTACAATCTTCATCAGACATGTTTTAACTTGATTAATATGTTTCACACTCTAAGTAAACTCAGAGTCAACTTCAACTCAAATCATGGTGCTCATTACAAATTAATTATGTTAAACCATACCATAATGGTGCAGTTTGTACTCAAATCATAATAGTAATAACCATAATAGTGTAGTCTTAACTCCCTTATTACTTTTTATTACTTAATTCAAACCAGACATGTCAAGCTAAAAGTCATACTTGCTCTGCTCAGAAGCACACTTTCTTTATGCTACTACATAAATGCCTAAAATTTACACTACATCCTAATTAGGCAGACCAGAAACACAGAGGCACATAGGAAAACAACTTTGCCTGCCTTTGAAGTGTCACAAACATCTTCAATAAATGCTCTTAAAAAATCGATTGAAAAAGTACCTGATGTTCAACAACTTATCCAGTTCACAAACAAAACTAAGTGGATCTTGTGTTAAGATGAGTTTGTTTTCCCTGAGCAGCTGAGGATGGGCAATGGCCCCAACCAAAGCTTTGATTTATTGGTTAAAATGTAAAGCAAAAATGCAATAACCAAATGCACATGAAAACGTACTGACTTCTCAAAAGTAGTTCACTGCGTCCAGGAAGCAAAAGAGTCTGCATCTGAATTCATACAGAGATTCACACAAATGTGGGATACTAATACTGGAATAAAACAAGATGAACATGAACTTTCACTGTGAAAACCTGCATTCTGCAGAATCTATGAACCCTTAAGAAAGCTGCCTCCAGCCGAAAAACAGATGATGCAGTATGCACCACAGGAAGGTGGTCTGTACAATAACAGAAACAAAGGCAGACCAAAACACGGTAATTATCAATAGGAATTGTCGTCGTGGGAACAGACCCAATAACCAAAGCCAGGAACGAATAGCTACGTCTCTTCCTGCTCTTCCAGCCCACCTCCAATAGCTGCTGTCATGCAGCCCACATATTATGACCAAGCATAGGGAAGACATGGAGGGGTGGGACCAGAGCAGCCATTTCATATTCAAGCTGCAACTATTCAACTTTCTAATAATCCCACCAAAGATCCAGTAACGCATATTCAGGTTAACAAAAGTACCTTTGAAATTTTGGTCGATAGTGGAGCAATTAAGTAAGACCAGTAAGACTGGTTGAAGATGGCAGCCTTACTAGCTTAGTGGGCTCAGCCTATGCCATTATGGAGGTTCCAGGTGATTTTCAATCAAACTATGTACTGTGTCCTACTATGTGATTGCAAATTTGCCACAAACTCTAAACTGTGGCATTTGTTTTGTCTATTTTTTACAGTTTCTGCACTCAGGATTGCACTGGTTGGAAAAAGTGAAGACAAAAAGACGAGGCTTGGTAACTTCATCCTAGAGTATGACGGTTTTCATTCCCAAAAACAACAATGTGTGGCAGCCTGTGGAGAAAGAAAAGGAAATTTTTTAACTGTAGTGAAAACTGCAGACATCTTCAGTCTGCCTGAGGATATGATAAGAAAAGAGATGAAGAAGTGCATCAGTCTTTGTCTTCCTGGACCAAATGTTCTTCTGCTGTTAGTGAAACCTTCTGATTTCACTGAAGAGAACAAACACTGAAGTTCATCCTGAGTTTGTTTGGTCAAGATGCTTTAAAACACTCAATGGTCATCATGACACACGAGGAGAACAAAACAAGTTTCACTGTGAATCAGCTCCTTAAAGACTGTGGAGGAAGACACTACAGCATGTCTGAAGGTGACCACAGATCATTAATGCAGAAGATTGAGAACATTGTTCATGAAAACAAAGGAACCTTCCTCACCTTCACTGAAGACACCACAAGACCAAAGTCTGAACACATGAAACCAGCTTTAAACGTGTTTCTGTGTGGGAGGAGAGGAGCAGGGAAGACTTCAGCAGCCAAGGCCATTTTAGGTCAGACAGAGTTTCCTTCAGTCTCCAACTCATCAGAGTGTGTTAAACATCACGGAGAGGTGTGTGGACGTTGGGTTTCCCTGGTGGAGCTGCCTGCCTTGTATGGAAAACCTCAGGAGGCAGTGATGGAGGAATCACTCAGGTGTATCTCCCTCTGTGATCCTGAGGGGGTCCATGCCTTCATCCTGGTCCTACCTGTGGGTCCCCTCACTGATGAAGACAAGGGAGAGTTAGAGACCATCCAGAACACATTCAGCTCTCGAGTCGATGACTTCACCATGATTCTGTTCACTGTGGAGTCAGATCCTACAGCTCCAGCTGTTGTTAACTTTGTACAAGAAAACAAGGACATCCAGGAGCTCCGTCAGAGCTGTGGAGGAAGATATGTTGTTCTGAACATCAAGGACAAGCAGCAGATCCCAGAGCTGTTGGACATGGTGGAAAGAAACAGTCAAACTCAGAATAAACCATCCTGCTACACAACTGAAACATTTACACATGCACAGATGGATAAAGTCATACAACAGGAGAAACATATCAACATGCAACAAGCTGAACTGGAGAGGCTGATGAAGAAAAACAAGATCTCTTGTAAGTACTTTGAATTTAAATGTTTTTTAAACCATGTCAGACATTACAGTCTTGAGTCTCGACTGTAGCAACTGTGAATATTTAAAGTAACTCCTGGTCTTTATATTTCACAGGTGATGATGATGAACAGAGATCAGAGTGTCTCAGGATTGTGATGCTCGGGAAGACTGGCTGTGGAAAGAGCTCTTCAGGAAACACCATTCTAGGAAGAGAGGAGTTTAATGCTGAATCAAGCCAAACATCAGTCACCAAACTTTGTCAGAAAGCACAGAGTGAAGTGGACGGTCGTCCAGTCGTTGTGGTCGACACTCCTGGTCTGTTTGACACAACTTTGTCTCATGAAGAGGTTAATGAGGAGATGGTGAAATGCATCAGTCTTCTGGCTCCAGGACCACATGTCTTCCTGTTGGTGTTACAAATCGGCAGACTCACAGAAGAGGAGAAGGAAACACTGAAACTCATCAAAGAAGGTTTTGGGAAGAATTCTGAAAAGTTCACCATCATTCTTTTAACTGGAGGAGATAAACTGGAACGTGAGAAGAAGTCGATTGAACAGTGGATTGAAAAAAAATGTGATGATTCTTTCAAAAAGCTGATCTCTGACTGTGGAGGAAGATACCATGTGTTTAATAACTATGATAAACAAAACCACAAACAGGTCAGTGAGCTGATAACAAAGATTGACACCATGGTGAAGGAAAATGGAGGCAGCTGCTACACTAATGAGATGCTGCAAGAGGCCGAAGCAGCAATAGAGAAAGAAATGGAGAGGATCCTGAAAGAGAAGGAAGAAGAGATGAAGAGAGAGAGGGAGGAACTGCAAAGAAAACATGAGGAAGAAATGGAGGAAATGAAAAGAAGAGTGGAAGAACAGAGAGAAGAAACTGAAAAAGAGAGAAAACTGAGAGAAAAACAACTTGAAGAAATGAAAGAAAACATCAAGAAAGAACGTGAGGAGAGAAAGAAAGAACAGGAAAAGAGAGAAGAAGAAGACAGGAAGAGAAAACAACTGGAAGAAATTCAACGACAGGAGTGGAAACAGAAAGTTGAAGCTTTGGAAGAAAAAATAAAATCAGAGTCAGAATCAAAAGAAACTATTGACAGAAAACTGGTGGAGAGCAGAGAAGAGATGAGAAAAGAACGAGAGAACTGGGAGAAAAAACAAAAAGAATGGTGGGATGAACGAAATCAAGAAGATGAAAAGAGACGACAGGAAGAACAAAGAAGACTTAGAAAGCTTGAAGAAGAATACAAACAGGAAAGAGAAAACGATGAAAAGAAAAGAAAAGAAGAGGACAGAATCAGAAGAGAAGAAGAGGAGAAGAAGCAGAAAGAGTTAGAAGGAAACTTTAAGACAGAACTGGAGAACATAAAGAAGAAATATGAAGAGGAGGCCAGAAATAAAGCTGAAGAGTTCAATGAATTTAGAGAGAGGAAGGAGACAGACTTTGCAGCTCTGATAGAAAAACACATGGAGGACGTGATGGATCTGAAACAACAGCAAGAGAACGACATGCAAGAGAAGCAGGAGGAATACAAAAGACTAAAAGATCTCTCAACTCACAAAGAAACAAACCTGAAACAAGAAATGGATGAACTACAGAACAAACATAAACTAGAAATGACTGACCTGGTTCTGCTTCTTCTGACCCAAAAGAAAGAAAACAGGAAGAAAATAAAGACAATGCAGGAAGCACAGAAAAAAGAGGTAGATAAACTTAAAACAGAGCTTTCAGCCCAAAACAAAATAAATGAGAAGGAACAAATGGGTATATTAAAGAAGAAACAGAACCAGGAAATGAAGGCCCTAAACAAGGAACTTTCAAACCAAAACAAAGACGAGCAGAAGACAAGAAAGACTAAGATGTCCATTGAACATGAACAACAAATCAGTGAGTTGAAGCAGAAAGTTTTCAACCAACATCAACAAAATCAGAAGAAACAACTGAATGAATTACAAAAACAACATGAGGAAAATTTGGATAAATTCAAACAGAAACTTCTGGAAGAAAATAAAAGAAATGAGGAAGAAAAACTAGATGAACTGCAGAAGACACATGAACAAGAAATTAAGGAGCTGAAACAGAAAGTTATGACCCAAGACGAAGACAGTCAGAAAGAAGAATTAGATGAAATTCAGAAAAGACATGACAAAGAAATGAACGAGTTGAAAGAGAAACTTTTGATCCCAGAGGAGCAACAGTCCTGCTTTATCGCATGAGCAATTTTAATTATTCCTTTCATTGAAACGTCACCAAAAGGCAGCCAATTGTGTCATGCATTTTCATTATTTCAGGCCCTCTAATCATATGCACAGAGTCCATGCAACTCTGCACAGTGGGAATTCAACAGACTCAAATCATTCAGTCTTTTCCAAATGGTTTTAAACATCGCTATACTCCCCAGCCTGACTAAAAAGCTGGATTCACTCACCTGTTTATTAAAACTAGCTAACATCTAAGAGTGTTGAAAAACCAGAGATGGACAACTGAAAGAAAAGTTAATGTTTCATCTACAGACTCATTTATAAATGTTTGTTAATATGTTCTAAATGACTTTCTTCAGCTTGCCTTTATCTATATATTTCTTACCTGTGAGTAATTTCTTAATAACCTTGTGTATATCATTAAAGTCATCTTATCTTATGCTCTGAAAAACAGAACAATGCTTGATGAGTCCAGAACTTTAATTGGTTCTTTAAAAGAGATATTTTCAAGTGTCACTTTCCATTTAGATTTGTTTTGTTTGTCTGTAAAAGAATAATGATCATTTGTCAGTGAATGTATTTAGGCAACAGTTTTCATAGTTCTTTAGATAATTGCTTCACTGCAGGTATGTCCTTTTTCAGCATCTTGTAACAATGTAAAGTAAAAATAAAGCTTCAGATTTACTAACATGTGGTTGTGCATAGTCAGTGTATTTCATACAGTATATGGTGGTGGATGGTCTTCTTCCAGTTAGAGGAGAAGCAGCTAGACTTAAGTGCCACTGTGCAAATTCCGTCCCAGTCCTCTTCGCTCTCTTCTCCTCTGCCATTATGTCCATAAAGGCTGCCCGCTCACCCAGCTCCAGTTCTGGCACAACACTGACTCAGCTGGAAACCTCCTCTTCCCATCAGTGAATCAGTGAAATAGTTGGTGGTGTGTGACTTAGTGCCGTAAAGCGTTACGTACTTCTCCCGACCCGGAGCCCAAAGTTACATAGTGTGAGAACAGACGTACGAATGACAGAGACACCATTCACGTGATTACAGGTCAGTGTGGCAATAAAAGTTGCAAAATGTGAAAGGTTATTATTAGTGAAAGAAGATAAATCATAAAAATTGAATCATTTTTTTGTTCCAATCTTCATCTATTTAAATAATTATCATCAACTTCAACAAAATAAATCCAGATAATTCACATTTTTATTAGTTTATACTAATCAGTTACAACTGGCAGGTTAATGTGAGCTTGCTTGCTTGCCAACGTTATTGCTAGCAAAATACTAATTAAGTATACATGTTCAATTTAAATTACTTCACATGCTGCATGATACCAACTTATGTATGAAGTCAAACAGTGTTGATTTTTGCCAACAACAAATTAATAAATGGTGCAAAGCAAAGGTGTAACTAACCACTTCCTTCTCTTCAGCTGCTTCAATCACTTAAAAAGGCAATGGAAGTAAATATATAACTTAAACTGCACCAAAGTATAACAGTATAAAAAGGCTGAATAAATGTGAGAAAATCTCTTTAGTGCAGGGGTCTTCAACCAGGGGTCTGTGACCCCAGAGGCACTGCAGGGGGTCTGCCAATTTTTGTCATAATTGACAATTTTCACCAAAATAATTTGTGGGAATTGAAAAATTGAACAAAATGATAATAAGTAGACTGTAAGCATTAATAAACAATAAAAAGGTTAACACATATAGGATAATAACCCAGCATATAAATAGGTAAATAAGGCGAAATAAAAGGTGAATAAAGTCAGTATAAAAGTTATTATAAGCCAGGCTTAAAATGTGACTCTCTTCTGTTTGTCTCTCATCCAAGGGGTCCTTGGGCTGAAAAAGGTTGAAGACCCCTGCTCTAGTGTCATGAACATTTTAAGTTTGGAGTGTCTGAAAGTATGAATCAGTGGGAAGAGGTTGGAGATTGAGGTGTGTCAAGGGTTTTCTAATTAATGCATTTGTATGAAAACATCTGATATTTATACACTTTCCAGCTACAGTTGTATCTTGGGAAACTGGTTAAAACTCGATCATGTAAAAGTATTTACTTCCTCTCTGCAGCTAGCGTCACTAGAAGGTGGGCCTTGTAGCTTAAGAGGCGAAATACTGGCTGAAACACTCACTGCTAATAGTGCAGAGAACTGAAAGATTCATCACACCTAATTTGATAAATTGAAGACTGATTAATTTTCACTCTAAAAGCTCAAACTGTGGAGGGGTTCTGGGGTGTGAACATGCCTCTCTAGTTAAACATGATTATTTGCTTTGAGGTAAAGTATTTTTGATCAGTTTAAAAACTGACATTTATGCAAATAAGAACATCAAAGAAGCTGTAAACATCAAAAGTTGGCATTTTATTGATAACACTCAAGGAGAGCATTGATACAGTTCGAGAACGAACAAGTAGAAAAGCAGAACGTTGATGTGCAATTTATTGTCTGAGATCGTTAAGGGAAACATGTTAGAAAGATGTTCAGTGATAATACTGTTTGTTTTCTTTGACTAAAGTTTATCACCAGGAGGACCGAAAGCTGTGAGCAGAGTTAGAGGAACACGTTGGAGATGTTCGAGGTTCAGTAAGCTGCTGAAGATCTGCCGAGCCGTTAAACGTAAACGGAGGTCGCTTGATTCATCTTGTGTGCGGCATCTCGCATCTTTTAGTCTGTTCACACAAGATCAACCAGAGGCAATTCTAGTTGGGATGGAACAGTTGAAAAGCAGATTAACTTCCCCGCTGGGGCAGAGGAGGAAGAGGACGCCGTGGAGCTTTCTAGAAGCACTTGCGGTGGACGATGGCTGGGCCGGATTCATCGTACTCCTGCTTGCTGATCCACATCTGCTGGAAGGTGGACAGGGAGGCCAGGATGGAGCCGCCAATCCAGACAGAGTACTTCCTCTCTGGTGGAGCAATGATCTGGAGGTGAAGGAGAAAATAGGTTAAGATGGGAAGCAGTGATTATTAGGAAAAGCTTGCTGTATTCTTATGGAAATACTGAAAGGCTTTTAAGATTTGATTTTGAGTCATGTTTGGGAACCCTAAACAAAAACCCAATGACCAAGTTTGTCCACAAGGGGACAGTCGAAGGGTCAAGAATACCTCCAAGTTAGACCTGCAGGCAGACTGAAACCAAACAAGTTTTATCTAAGCTCTACTGTGTACCATTCTCTGAAAAATAAAAACAAAAAAACAAAATTAAACCATACCTTGATTTTCATGGTGGGTGGGGCCAAGGAGGTGATCTCTTTCTGCATTCGGTCAGCGATCCCGGGGTACATGGTGGTGCCGCCGGACAGCACAGTGTTGGCATACAGGTCCTTACGGATGTCGACGTCACACTTCATGATGCTGTTGTAGGTAGTCTCGTGGACGCCAGCAGACTCCATTCCTGAACACACAGATGGAACGAGGGGTTTAGTTTTCAGTTCAACTTTGATTTTTAGCACATTGAAGACAAAGCTGCTCTGAAGCGACAGCTATACAAATGATCTGATGGCAGCACTGAGAAATGCCCAAGGACTCAACCGAAAGGATTGGTTCCTCAAAAGAAACTTTAAGCTACAAAACCAAGAGGAACTTTGTCAAATTGTTTGATCCTGCTACAATAAGTAAAAGAATTAACCGCCCCAATTGCCCAAGAACTCCAGTAGGCAAAAGCAGAGATAAGGTAGCATAATTTTCTTTAGCAATACAGTTTGTTAGTGCTCGTTACCCACCGATGAATGAAGGCTGGAAGAGGGTCTCGGGGCAGCGGAACCTCTCATTGCCGATGGTGATGACCTGTCCGTCAGGAAGCTCGTAGCTCTTCTCCAGGGAAGAGGAGGACGCCGCCGTCTGCATCTCCTGCTCAAATTCCAGAGCCACGTAGCAGAGCTTCTCCTTAATGTCACGCACGATCTCACGCTCGGCTGCAGTTCAAAGGTTGAGACATTTGCATTACAAAATGGACACAAAGTCACAAATATTCAGAAAGTAGAAAAAGCTGCAGACCTATAGTTTGTTTTAGAAAAGAAAACTATTGTACCGGTGGTGGTGAAGCTGTAGCCTCTCTCTGTGAGGATCTTCATCAGATAGTCGGTCAGATCTCTGCCAGCCAAGTCCAGACGAAGGATGGCGTGAGGCAGAGCGTAACCCTCATAGATGGGTACAGTGTGGCTGACACCATCACCAGAGTCCATGACAATACCTGCAAGACAAAAGCCAGATTACAACTGACATCATACCTTCCCTGTTCAACATTAAACCAGTTATTGAGGTGCAGTTCCTCTAAATAGCCACAAGGTGTTGCTCCAAGACAACTCAAGATAAAAGCTGTGTTGAAGCAGGAAGTCTGCATCAGACACCAAGATGTTACAGCTTAGAGAGAGACATGTTTGTATTAGAGTTCTCACCTGTGGTACGACCGGAGGCGTACAGCGACAGGACGGCCTGGATGGCCACATACATGGCGGGACAGTTGAAGGTCTCGAACATGATCTGTATCAAAGAGAAATACATGAGCAACTAAAGACCAAACAAAAACAAATCTTTATAAAATACTTTGACCAAGAAATTAAATATTTATTTGTACAGAAAGGTGAAACTAACGTGCAGCTTTTGTCTCAAACTCACCTGTGTCATCTTCTCCCTGTTGGCTTTGGGGTTGAGTGGAGCCTCGGTCAGCAGGACTGGATGCTCCTCAGGAGCAACACGGAGCTCGTTGTAGAAGGTGTGATGCCAAATCTGCAGGGATGGGACATAGTCAATGGTGGAAGCAACTTAATGCATTTACTCAAATACAACTGATTGAGCGTTTAATGGAAACAGTCCAAGTTCTTCACTACACTTTGGGAGATTCTTTCATTGCATGACAACCTAAACATTCATGCAGTTATAGATTAAACTACAAGAAGACAATAAAGTTACTGAAATGAGCTAAAAGTTATGCATTTAAAGTAAAGCAAAAATTGTAATGTATTTCTACAATGATGTCAATGGAAATGTTCCCAATTTTACTTCAAGTATTTAAATGTCATCTTTAAATTGCAAAAGAAACATCTTGGTTCTGATGTAGCTTCTCATCTACAGTGAAGACTTAAAGTTGGAATTCAAAATGTTCTCCATGTTGGTGAGATTAAGATATTTTAATCATATTAGAAATCTTAAGTTCGTATAAAAACATCCAACCAGGAAAACTTGAATTGTTCAAGCTTCAAATTACAAAAATGGGACGTCATCTCATCGCAATTTAAATAAAATGTCTTTACCTTCTCCATGTCGTCCCAGTTGGTGACAATGCCGTGTTCGATGGGGTACTTCAGGGTCAGGATGCCTCTCTTGCTCTGGGCTTCATCTCCCACGTAGCTGTCCTTCTGTCCCATTCCCACCATCACACCCTGCACACAAAGCAAACAGTCACATGTACACCGTGTTCATCGCCGTTAGACTGTCATAGTGATGAGACACAATGACGTCCACGCTGGTGTCAGTACCTGGTGTCTGGGGCGACCCACGATGGACGGGAAGACGGCGCGGGGGGCGTCATCTCCGGCGAAACCGGCCTTGCACATGCCAGAGCCATTATCAACAACGAGGGCAGCAACGTCGTCCTCCATTTCTGACAAAGACAATTACATAAGAAGCAATATCTGGGCAGTTACAGTCATTATATATCATTTACCACTGGTTTCTGTTCCTGATGCTGCAAAACTTTCGATGTCTGTACTATGACACTAAAATGTCAGCATTCATCCAGAAGTCCATGAGTTTTAACAGCCGAGTCAGAAATGGTTGACTCATACATTTTGAAATAAAGTCTCGAGTGCACCTTTAAAGTGATGCAACATCTTTCAGCATGATGAGTCTTGAGGTTGATGTTGCACAGACCTCAGATTTTTAAAACAAAACTTCATTTAAAGTCTGAATGGAAACTCATTTTGTGCTTTCCGCACTTTAAAAAATTTGTTTCCCTCCAATCAGCCCACGCTGGAATGACGTTTGTCGGGCGTGGCAGCTTTAAGTCGTCCAACCTGCTAAACTTTACATTTTTGTCATCGCTTCAGGGCATTTCAAACAAGTTCAGGCAGAACCACTAAACCACTCCTGTTTAGCAAACTCTACATGCTCCATACATGATGCAACATGTGTTTTAAGCTTTAGATCCTAACTGCACCCTTTTTAAAATTACATCAGGTCAACTGCAGCATCCGCTCTGTACGTAAAAAATTTGGGGGTCTGAAACAGGAAGTGAGTGATGCAGAAAGAAGCAGCCCTTCCCTCAGGACATTCAGAAAGAGATTTGCAGTCAGTCATTACTCTAAATTATGAATGACAAAACATATTCTACCATTCTGGAACATTTTACTCTAAAACCTCATCAGAAAATATTCTTACAGTTCAGGAAATGTTTCTTCTGCAGATTTTTCTCATTCTTCAGTTTCAAGTTCTCTTAAACTGCATTAAACTCCTGTAAAGTTTCTCTTCTGAGGTTTTCAGTGGTGGTTTTGAGTTCACATCCTCATACCTGCACTGATCTTTTCCCGGACATGCTGATCTCAGACCAGATACCTCTTGACAGAAACTAAGCCCCGTCTGAGTGCTGACAGGAGACCAAACTTGTAAAATGTTTTTGTAGGATTTTAAGTGTTAAACCATCTTTACAGGAGAACATACTGTTTCTTTGATCTGTGCATTAAATCAAATCATTTCTCCTGTTTTGAAAGAAGTCACTAACATCCTGCCATCACCTGTCAGTCACACCTGAAGTCATTCAGCGTTGATGATGATGATCAATAAATAAACCCGATGATAAAACGTCACTTTAATGACATCCCTTCTTCTCAGACAAAACTTTAAAAGCCATCTAAACCTCAGCGCTGGGTCTTACCTGTACAGGTGAGTCTCGGGTGTGTCTACCGGTGAAGTCTTGCGGGTGTTTCTCTGCCCCAGCTGTGCTCGGTGAATGCAGCATCACGAGCCAAACCCTCACCGGTTTTATTCTCGTTCGCGGGACAGCTGGCGTTGTCCATAAAAGGTAACGTTCTCTCGGCTCGGGCTCTCATTGGTCCAGGTGAGCAGGAGCCCTCAGATTCTCTGAGCTCGTGTCCTGATTGGCTAGACGAAGCATCTGTCAAGGGGGAGGGGGCATGTGGGAAAGAAAACCTGTTTCCTCCCCAAAAAAAAAAACTCAGGGTTTCTACTGAAATCATGGACTTCACCAGAGAGCTGTGATTGGCCCGTCAGACCGGAAGGTTGTGTCTCAGTGGAGGTGACAACAGGACGAAAAACTGCTATTAAAATATTTCCATTGGTGGAGACGACTTAATGAAAACTAATAAAAATGTGAATTATCTGGATAATTCACAGTTGTGTTGATAATTATTTAAATAGATGAAGATTGGAACAAAAAATGATTCAGTTTGTATGATTTATTTTCTTTCACTAATAAAAAGAAACTATATGATGCTATAATACTACACTGACCTGTAATCAGGTGAATGGTGTCTCTGTCATTCGTACGTCTGTTCTCACACTATGTAACTTTGGGCTCCGGGTCGGGAGAAGTACGTAACGCTTTACGGCACTAAGTCACACACCACCAACTATTTCACTGATTTTGGTGAAACTGGATCATATTTTATGGAGAAAATGTTTTCTGGTTTTCCCTCTGATGTCCTCCGGCTGCTCCGCCTCAACTCTCTGTGAGGTTTTAGACAGTCTGCGGGGACGTCACGGAGACTACGTCCAGGTTTTAGACAGCCTGCGGGGACGTCACGGAGACTACGTCCAGGTTTTAGACAGTCTGCGGGGACGTCACGGAGACTACGTCCAGGTTTTAGACAGTCTGCGGGGACGTCACAGAGACTACGTCCAGTCTTCATACTGTTTTTTGACATATCCAGATTGTATCCAGAATACTTTTACAAAGTCTGTACTGCAAAAAAACAACCAAACAAAAACACACACAACATGAAATCTAGAGTGACCTGCATCAGTAAATCATGTCCAAACTGATTTTAAACATCAGTTCTGTAAAAGCAAATGAAGCAATCATCAACACACAGCATTCCAAAAATATGTTGCAAACACACACAACACAACGGAAGTGTTTCCAGAGGACAATGAACACGTCAACTGTTGCTACAGTTTGTGATTTTTGTGACTCATGAAGTTAGAAATGGTTCAGAGTGCAGCAGAAGAAGAAGTCAGTCCGCTGTCAACATAAACAGTCACTGATGCTTCAAACGTCACGAGTCACACAGCGTAGTAACAACACGACGTGTTCAACACTGAAAAACCCCTTTAGCCCAGATATCATATAAACTATAAGAGCTCGTATTCAGGCTGACATTTCCACATAAATAAACTGCACCTCAGCCTCAAATTTTGACTTCAACGTGAGTCTGAACTGCAGGTCTCTACGTGTAATATGTGGCCGGACGATGTCCTGATGACTGCTGGGGCAAAAAAATGTGCTGTTGGGGCTCTGTTAAGACCCCATTCACCTCCCGCTCAGTGCAGTGTACGGTGCTTCTCTGCTGGAATCATACTTCCTTTCTTTAATCTCAGTAAATGTTAATTTACAATGAAATACTTCAATGTGAATTTACTCCACCAGACGTTAACTTTCCTCTGATAAACTAACGTCTGTTAACTCCTGTTGAAGCTCTTCTGACACAGATTCACAGGGTTTCACTTCTGAGACCAACAGGGAATAACGTCACAATACCGAGCTGATTTACAGACTTTATGATGGAAACACTGATAAGTAGTGAAGCGCTAACTGTGGTTAGCTCGGTCAGCCGTGCAGCTAACTGAACTGACTCAGCCCGGGATGCCAGGAGCCAAACCCGGCAAGAAAAGCACCTCGGTAGGCTGCTGTGTTCACTGTTAGACTGGACACTGCTGGTTCAGAGGTTCTGTTGCTGTATTCACTGTTAGACTGGACACTGCTGGTTCAGAGGTTCTGTTGCTGTATTCACTGTTAGACTGGACACTGCTGGTTCAGAGGTTCTGTTACTGTATTCACTGTTAGACTGGACACTGCTGGTTCAGAGGTTCTGTTGCTGTATTCACTGTTAGACTGGAAACTGCTGGTTCAGAGGTTCTGTTACTGTATTCACTGTTAGACTGGACACTGCTGGGTTCACAGTTTTGTTTGACCGGTTCTTCGTTCTGCCACAGGTGATGTAGTAGAATAGAAATGAATAGAATGGCTTTATTGTCTTTGCACATTGTCAAATGAAATTTGCTTCTTTATCTGATGTCAAAACAAAAGGTTGAGAACAGGAACTCCAGAGTGAATGTTTGAGGGATCGTTTTGGTTTTAAGCTGCAAGTAAATCCTGCAAATCAGGACCAACAAAATATTTAAAGTCGGTACAGAAGTGCCAAAAATATCCAAAAAGTGTTATCCAGCAGAACCTTTTCAAACCTACAGACAGATTTCACTTTGCTCATCAATGTAAACAGACTAGTTCAGAGCTTCCATCCTTCTGTTTAAAGAAATAAATCAAACAGAATGAAAAGGGTGAGTTAACAAGCTGCTGTCTCTGCAGTGCCACCAGCGTACAACACTGATAATGTATGTGAAGGAGTGCACTAAGTCACACACCAACTATTTCACTGATTTTGGTGAAGTTTCCTGATGGACAGTGAAGTAAACTGCTGCCAACTGTAGCTGCTGTTAGCTAATGTTAGCTCAGTTTGTTAGCTGCTGTTAGCTAATGTTAGCTCAGTTCGTTAGCCAGGCCGAGCTGGGCTGACTGCTGTTGGACTAGTCAGTAATATTAGCTGGCTGCTATGTCTGCTGTTGGTGACCTTGTTGATGTTTGGCTGTTAGCAAAGTTGTCGACTCGCTAGTTTTTGATCAGAAGTAATGTAATCAGAACAAATACTCGAGTACAGCTGAACATATTCCGCTTTTAAAACATCACGTGTTTCATCATTGAGTTGAAGTTTATTCCTGCAGAGTTTAATGAACTCGTTTAGGCACCGTGGAGGTCGGACAGAAGCGCTCCATTCATAATTATTTTAATAATTTAAATTTCACTACAGTGTTTCCACATTCTCTTATTCCCTGTCAGGTCTGTCCTCCCCTCATGTGAAAAGCCAGTTTTGATTCAGAAGAATATTTGGTGGTGGGGGGGGGGGCACGGCTCATTTCTGCCCCAAGGCCCCCCAACAGGTCGAACTGGCCCTGATCTTTTCACTCCTGTCTTTATATTCTCACTGTTGCTTCACACTTTTCTCTGTTTGCTGCATTTCTCATCAATTAAATTCATTAAACTCTTCTGGCTCCAGTAATCATCAGTTTGGTTTTCCTGCAGTACGGTGATGCTTTATAATGTAACATTGCAGCGAAACACACTCAACAAAAAGTGAACATTGCTGCTTCACAATAGTTTTGCATTGCTATATATTGCAGAGGTGTTCCTGTTATTGTGTCCACACCCTGAACCTGCACAGACACGTCTGTCCGTTCAGTTACAGCCCCTCGAATGCTCCTCTGTCACTGAATTATGGTCTTTTAAAGATGTGAGAAAAAAAAAAATCTTTTCCTTTTTTAACATCTAACTCGGCCAAACATAACGCAGGATTTCAGGGTGTTACCTGATTCTGCTTTTTTCAGATTTCAAGGGGCGGTCCTCGCCAGATGTGGCCACACCCCCTGCGTTATCAGACAGAAACTTCTTCCCATGTGTCCTTGTATGGACTTAACTGCAGCTGAGATTCCACCAAATGACACACCTGCTGCTGCAGAGGGAAGTGAAAGGATGTTTTACTGAAGTCCTGCTGAACTTTACAGATGGTGACTTTTATTCTAACATTCACCTGAAGCTCGCAGGTACCAGATGAAATGTGATGCATCGAGATCCAGAGCCACAAAATCCTCAAATGTCCCGAGCTGGGAGGGGATGTAAACGTAACGTGTGCAGTGTCTTTAACGTATAAAAGTAAGACTGAAATAGAGCTCTCAGTCATTTTATCGCTGATTCTTGCTAAAACTCACTTTGTCAAAATACTCGTTTAAATACTCGAATATTTAAACGAGTCTCAACATTTACTTTTACTTGCTCTTACAAAGACCTGGTGCTGCAGTTTTCCTTATATGGACTTAAGTGCAGCTAAAATTCCACCATGTGACACACCTGCTGCAGAGGGTCCTGCTGTACGTCAGTTTGCACAATATTTACCTGGAGGATGCTCGTAAAAAAAACAATAAGCTGATAAAATGATGCATCAGAGAATTGCAAGTACAATATTTAGATACTTGTGCTTGAGTATCTTTATTTTCTGCTGCTTCTACCTCGACTTCACAACATTTCAGAAGCAAATATTGAACTTTTTATGCCACTACATGTATGCGACAGCTATGAAGGTTTGAACACAAATAAAACATGTTGCACTAATCAGAAGGCAGAACTTTTTTTCACCACTGAAGATTCATTATGTCCAGATCCTGAAAATTCGAGAGCTGAGAGGAGATTTGGGGATTTGGAGTCACAGAAAAGGGAGTGTTCAGTATTTAAACTAGCTGAAAATTCAAATGCGGCTCTTATAAATTTTACAGCTAATTCTTCTTCTTCTTCTATCTGATTGAAGCAGTCAGTCTGTTTTCAAAGGGTCTGACTGCAGTGAAGTCACAGTTTGCCTCGGCATGCTGGTTTAGAGCCCTGACCTGTGATCAGCGCCCTGCAGTCAGCCAGAGTCGACATTGTCCACATTCTCCGGCTGGTTCAGGCCTGTTCAGGGAGCCAGAGGAGTGTCAGTCTGCTGAACCACACACTCACTGTGAGACTAATCAACATGCGACAACACAAAGACCAAAAAAGGTGAGAACGCGGGACAAACTTCCCGGATGGGAATCCTCCGTCTGTGTGTCCTCTTCACGAATCAAACTGCTTTTCATGAAAATCGACGTGCAGAGACTTGAAGCCTGCAGCAGAGAGATAATCCATCATGTCTGCCTTCATCTTCGTCAGAGTTACAGTCTCGTTTTGTGGTAATGCAGAAGAGAGAGACTAAAGAGAGATTAAATGCAGGTTTCAAGTCTCTACATGTTGATTTACATATTAATGAGCTGAAACTAGTAGAAGGAAGGATTCATTCAGAAAACGTGTTGATCAGTGAGTCTCAGTGGCAGATTTAAATAACTCTTGTTGATTCATTTTGTGGCTTCAATTCAACTAAATTTTTAATGAATTAGCAGATGAATCAGCGGCCAATTAAATCGTTTAAAAAATCCATCCATCCAATACATTTCCTTAAGACCAAAGTCCGTAGTCAAAAACAGATTCCTTGTTTTTGACTACGGACTTTGGTCCAGGTTTTAGACAGTCTGCGGGGACGTCACGGAGACTACGTCCAGGTTTTAGACAGTCTGCGGGGACGTCACAGAGACTACGTCCAGGTTTTAGACAGTCTGTGACAGTCACAGAGACTACGTCCAGGTTTTAGACAGTCTGTGACAGTCACAGAGACTATGTCCAGGAGGTCACTGAGGTCGCAGCATTCGGCCTCATGTTTGTTAAAAAGAAAACGTCTGAATATAATATAATTAAGTACAACACCACCTTAATAACCTCATTATGAGCTTCATAATGACTTTTTGGTACGTGATTGTATGTGTAACCAATAAAAATGTGTTTGGCGTCTGAAATTTTACTTCTGTAAGATGAAGTGTCAGTTCATGTGTTTGTTTTGGTCAGAAGACTCAAGAAGATGATTTCCAATTATTTTGGTGGCCTTTGTGCTTCAACTAGCGCCCCCATCAGGTCAAAACCTCTTATTGACAAACAAAGAAGCTTCCACACTCTAACTGTTGGAAACACTATCTGTAAATTAACAACCATTAAGTCATTACGTATTATGTCATTAAGTAATAATGACAAATTAGTTATTTCTATTCATACAGTACTTTTTCAGCTTTTACACACAAATATGTAAAATGACGATAATGATGTGTAAATAAATGTGTAGCTCATTATATAAATGTTTAAGTCCAAATACAACAAAAATGTCTTCGTGAAATGCCCAATGGTTAAACAGTTATTACTACATGTTCATTTAATTTGTGATCTTTTGTGTCTCTAAATATTTAATTGGTATTTGATACATAAACCATAGATGTGCCTTTATGTTGACGACTGTTCGTTATATGTGCAGGTTGTGTCTGTGCACCTTGTGATATCGAAGACTTCACAATAACGTGGACAAACTTCATCTGAAGAAGGATGACCTCCTACATGATAAATTATTAATAATTTATCAACTTCTGTCTTCAACATTGAGAATTACATTTCTGTGGGTGTTTGTAGGTGGGACACATTACACATACACAGTATACTGCAGCTTTACTTTCTGGTACTTTTATTTTTTGTAAATTTACAGGTAACAAACAATATTGTTCAAAAAAGTAGTATTCAATGTAACAACATGTATATCATGCAGAAAGATCATAAAATGAATCATACACATAATGATAAGAATAACAGTCATGTATGATCATGAAGTCATATATGATGAACACTGCAGGAGCTCGTTGAATGTAGAGTGCCTTCTTGTGGCAGAATAACAGAATAACAGGTCGACACACAAGGCTTGTTAAGTACATACAACGTTTAGTTAATTTGTCTGTAACAGGATTGAATTAATTAATTTACACACTAAATAGACACAACAGGTCAAACTAACGGTGCACATGCACTCAGGAACTTATCTGTTAGCTGCAGATGTTTTACATGAGACACCTTACAAACAATAAAAACTATGTCCGTATCTGTTCATGTCATGACAGACAATACAGAAACAAAACTATATGAATGCTTATTAAAAATATTTACATAAAACAAAAAGCAAAATCTGGAAGATAAAGATTTTTCTCATGCTCTTATTCCTGCCTTTTCTCTTTGTCTCGTCTTCTCTCATTTCCTGTTCTTTCTTTCTTTGTTAGCCTCCATTTCTACGAGATGTTTGACTCTTCATTCCAGTCGTGTATAAGTATGTATAAGTCCAAAACCTTCACGCACATTCATGTTCTATTCAAAAACCAAAGAATCATCCAGTCTCTAGGCCTCACCACCTGTGCATCAAATAATGTTGAGTTGACATGATACTGAAAAAACATAAAAATGTTTAACAGCACGGACACCTGTGCTGTTCAATGTTTAGATGAAGTATTTGTTGACATCATAATGATCAAGAGTTCAGTCAGTGGTGCGATCAGAGGATGACACAACTGTTTTTGTATTTTTCTTTCAAATCTTTCACTTGTTCTTCATGTTTTTTCTTCAAATCCTCCATTTCGTCTTTTAGATGTTTTTCTTTGTGCTTTGAGAGTTTTTCTAACAGCTCGTACTCTTTGTCATGACTCCCTTCTGTCTCTTTCATTTGTCTCTCATGTTTTTTCTTCAGGTCCTTTATTTCCTCCATATGTTTGTCTACCAACGCTGCAAAGTCCTCTGTGTATTTCTTTCTAAACTCGTTGAATTCTTCAGCCTGTTTTCTGGCCTCTTCTTCATATTTCTTCTTCATTTCCTCAATTTTCTTTTTATAGTTCTCCTCTAATTCTTTTCTTTCTTTTTCCTCCTGTTCTCTTCGGATTCGATCTTCTTCTTTTCTTCTCTTTTCATGTTTTTCTCTTTCCTGTTCGTATTCTTCTTGAAGCTTTTTAAGTTTTTCTCGCTCCTCATGTCGTCGCTGCTCATCTTCTTGATTTCGGTTTTCCCACCATTCCTTTCTTTCGTTTTCCCAGTTCTCTCGTTGCTTTCTCATCTCTTCTCTGCTCTGTTCCAACTTTCTGTCAATGGTTTCCTTTTCCTCTGATTCCGACTTTATTTTCTTCTCCAGAGTTTTAAGTTTTTTCTCCCACTCCTGTTGTTGAATTTCTTCCTGTTGTTTTCTCTTCCTGTCTTCTTCTTCTCTCATTTCCTGTTCTTTCCTTCTCTCCTCACGCTCCTTGTTGATGTTATCCTCCATTTCTTTGAGATGTTTGGCTCCCTCCTTTTCAATTTCTGCTTTCTGTTCTTCCATTCTCCTCTTCAATGCTTCAGTTTCTTCTTCATGTTTTCTTTTTAGGTCCTCTGTCTGTCTCTGCATCTCTTCTTCTTTCTCCTTCAGGATTCTCTCCACTTCCTTCTGTATCGCTGCCTCAGCCTCTTGGAACATCTCTGAGGTGTAGCAGCTGCCTCCATTTTCCTTCATCATGTTGTTGGACTTTGTCATCAACTCTCTGACTTGTGTGCGGTCTGTCTGATCATTGTTATTAAAGACCTGGTATCTTCCTCCACAGTCATTTATCAGTTTTGTCAAAAAGCCACCACGGTCGTCTTTGATATAACTCTCGAATGTTTGATTTTTCAGATCATCTCCTCTGGTGAAGATAAGGATGATAAAATCTCCTGCCTTTTTGCCAAAATATTTCTTGATCAGTTCCACAGAGTCTTTTTCCTCTTGTGTAAATCGACCGATCTGCAGCACCAGTAAGATCACATGAGGTCCAGGAGACAACATGCTGATGCATTTCACAAGCTCCTGTTGAACGTCATCATTGGACAGAGTCGTGTCAAACAATCCAGGAGTGTCGACCACAACGACAGGGCGCCCATCAATGTCTCCTGACGCTTTCTCACAAAACCTGGTCACAGAACTTGACGAGGCTCTAAAATCAAAGTGTTCTTTGCCTAAAATTGTGTTTCCAGTTGCACTCTTCCCACTGCCAGTCTTTCCAATCAGCACCATCCTGAGACACTCTCTGTTCTGACTCTCTTCATCACCTCCAGCCTCACTTCTCTGTTTAACATCCTGCAGCTCAGCTTTAAGTCTGGAAACCGTTTCCATCTGAGCCTTGGTGAACATGTCCTTTGTGAAGCATCTGGATCCTTCAGCTCTCATCTTTTCCACCATGTCCAACAGCTCTGGGATCTGCTGCTTGTCCTTGATGTTCAGAACAACATATCTTCCTCCACAGCTCTGACGGAGCTCCTGGATGTCCTTGTTTTCTTGTACAAAGTTAACAACATCTGGAGCTGTAGGATCTGACTCCACAGTGAACAGAATCATGGTGAAGTCATCGACTCGAGAGCTGAATGTGTTCTGGATGGTCTCTAACTCTCCCTTGTCTTCATCAGTGAGGGGACCCACAGGTAGGGCCAGGATGAAGGCATGGACCCCCTCAGGATCACAGAGGGAGATACACCTGAGTGATTCCTCCATCACTGCCTCCTGAGGTTTTCCATACAAGGCAGGCAGCTCCACCAGGGAAACCCAACGTCCACACACCTCTCCCTGATGTTTAACACACTCTGATGAGTTGGAGACTGAAGGAAACTCTGTCTGACCTAAAATGGCCTTGGCTGCTGAAGTCTTCCCTGCTCCTCTCCTCCCACACAGAACCAGGTTTAAAGCTGGTTTCATGTCTTCAGACTTTGGTCTTGTGGTGTCTTCAGTGAAGGTGAGGAAGGTTCCTTTGTTTTCATGAACAATGTTCTCAATCTTCTGCATTAATGATCCGTGGTCATCTTCAGACATGCTGTAGTGTCTTCCTCCACAGTCTATAAGGAGCTGATTCACAGTGAAACTTGTTTTGTTCTCCTTGTGTGTCATGATGACCATTGAGTGTTTTAAAGCATCTTGACCAAACAAACTCAGGATGAACTTCAGTGTTTGTCTGTTCTCTTCAGTGAAATCAGAAGGTTTCACTAACAGCAGAAGAACATTTGGTCCAGGAAGACAAAGACTCACACACCTCTTCATCTCTTCTCTTAATGTTTCCACAGACAGACTGAAGATGTTTGGAGTTTTCACTACTGTTAATGGTTTCCCTCTCCACTCTCCACAGGAACCCACACAATGTCTGGTTGGAAAAGTCATAAAGGGAAGATGAGAAACCTGGTCCTTGATGATGAAGTCATGAAGTTTTGACTGTTTGTCTTCATTTTTTCCCAGCAGCACAATCCTGAATCCAGATGCTGTGATACAGAGAAAAAGATTAAATGACATCAAGTTATATTTATATTATATAAGTCACAGTTTACCAAATTATGTTCACGTTTTACATCAGAAATTACATATTAGAATGAGACATATACCGTATGTGTCAGTCTAAAACAATTTGTATGTTTAATATGAACTTTCTAATGTGATGATTTAAGATGAAATTGTTCTTATTTCATTGCTTTTTGATAATGATGAATTATCACCATAAATCTATGATCAGTGTTGTGATAAATGTACTTACTGTCAGTCAAAGGGTTTTTCTCTGAGCGTCCAGTGATTCCTTTAATTATATTCAGCCCTGTAAAAAGATGACATCATTAATTTGCCTCTTTATGTTCTAATTTAATGAAAGAAGATTCATGTGAACAAAGTCAGAATTGTTTCTGCACTTACCAGCAGATTTAACAGCATCTCTGATAGAAGTCTGTGTTTCCTGTTGTTTTGGTCTTTGATGATCTCCTGGTAAAGTCGATGGTGCGTCTTCAAACACATCACAGCTGACGTGCTCTCCATTGTTCTCCTTTACAGTTTGACCCAAACGTGTTAACAGCTCTGAATGTTCAATGTTCCTCTGATTCAAATGTCTGTATCTACATTTTCTGATCATGTATTTTAATGGACGGTGTTCCATGTATTTTTCCATCAAACCTGGACTCTCCTTTCTGGGTGTTGATATCAGAACCAGTGAATGATCAAATGATTGATCACTGAAGAGTTGAAGGACTCTGCAGAGCTTCAGTTTGTGCTCCTCAGTGAAGTCTTCAGGCTGTAGAACCAGCAGGAACACATGAGGTCCAGGATCAGAGAGTCTCTCACAGGTTTTCACATGTTCTGTCAGTTTGTCTTCAGAGATGTTTGGATGCAGCAGATCTGGGGTGTTGATCAGAACTATTTTTTTCTCCTCCAATGGTCCACTGATTCTCAGAATGTAGTCTAGTTCTTTTTCAGTGTTGAACTTATTCTCTCCCAGTATGAAGTTCCCCACTGAACTCCTCTGAGACCAGCTGTTCCCCAGAAGAACAACCCTCAGCTCAGACACTGAAAAGAGAAAACACTGAATTAGAAAAGTTAAATCAAGTGGAGATTTTCTCTAAACTGGATTTAGACCTTCTGGGAAATCACAACTTCTTTAATCAGGAGAACATTAAATGTGGCATAAGTTATTTATTTTATTGTGGTGTTGAACTTTAAACAAAAATTATTCAGTTAAATCATCATTCTTTATGAATCACTGTAAATTCAGATCTTATGATGAACCAGATCAGCTCGATCTCAGTTGGACTCACTGTCAGGTGGCAGAAGTTCATAACTTTTGCTGCGCTTCAGGGGCTGCACATCATCTGTGTGAGGACAGAAATATAAATATTCATTCAGTCATCTACACCTTCATATTCTGTAATCAGTCTGTGTATAACTAACAACATGGAAGAGAGGACAAGAAGACACACTGATAAAGTTTAACAAATCAAAAATCAATCATAGTTTTATTCTGACATCATGGTGTGAATAGGCCAAAAAATGTTTCCATTAATAATAATGTAAGGCATCTTTTAAATATTAATACAACATTTAATGTTGGTTCTACAGATTGGCCTACTAATGACAACTGCAGCCTCGTCAAGACCCTCAAATCTGATTTTATTATAATAATTTTATAATTTTATAATCTTATGTTTATGTGAAACATGGTCCAGTCCAACAGGTCCAGTGTGTTTTCATTAGTGTTACTTTAGAATGAGACTTTCATATCTACAGAGGGCGCTGTCCGCTTCTTTGTTCTCATCACTAATGTCTGGTGTTTTAAAGGATTTAGTGGCATCTAGTGGTCGAGATCAACAGAATACAGCTCACCCATCCAGACTCAAGACAAACGCGACAGGCTCTGTTTAGTGTCAGTGTTTGTTTGGTTAGTTAGTTCTGGGCTACTCTTTTAACTCCCTTATAACTTCGGACTTTGCCTTCATACCTTCTATTCCAGATCCTGCGACTCCCATTGGCCCTGCAATCACCTCATTCCTCACCTGAGCTTCTCCGCCCATCTCTCCACCTGGGCCTAATTCTTCATCAGCCCTGCAGCATGTATACCAGCCCTTTTCCCTGATCAGTTGTCAGATCACTGTAATTTATTTGTTGCCGTGTTTCTTTGCTTTAGAGGCATGTGTACCTGCCTGTCTGTTTACTTGCCTACCTGTGTCTGAACCTCCCTGTGTCTGCCTGTAATCTTATTTGTACCTTCAGCAGATTCAAATCCCTCTTCTTGTTTTTCTGTTTTGTGCCATGCTGTCTCATCTCTCCTCCATCCTGCTGCCTGTGACCTGAAAATCAATAAATAGTGGAACTGTCCTTACCTTCCTCCTGCTTCACACTCACCTGCCTGACAGCTTTCAAATGACGAAATCTGATCATTGTTAATTATAAAAAATATGTTTCTGTCAAATGTTATGAATGAATTAATGAGGCCTACAGGCCATATCATTATGACCACTTTTGCTGCCAAAACAGCCTCGAGCTGTCAAGGCATGGACACCACCAGACTTCTGAAGGTGCACTGTGGTATCTGGTACCAAGATGTTAGCAGCAGATCCTTTAAGTCATGTAAGTTGTGAGGCGATGGAAGAAGGCTACCTTCTTACACAACAAACATACATACACAACACACTGTGATGATCCTCTCTATCTGCAGTACTACAGTAGTACAGTACAGTACTACAGTAGCTTGTGTGCTGGATCAGACCACACGAGCCAACCTTCACACCTCACATGCCTTAATGAGCCTTGGTCAACCATGACCCTATCATCAGTTCACCGCTTTTACTTTGTTGGGCCACTTTTGATTGGTACTGACCACTGCAGAGCAGGAACACCCCACAAGACCTGCAAATTTGGAAATACTCTGACCCAGCTGTCAAGCACAATTCGTCAAAGTTGTCAAAGTCACTCAAATCGCATCACTTGTCCATTTTTCAGCTTCTAACATGTCAACTTTGAGGACAACAGGTTCACCTGCTGCCTGATAACAAGATAATCTGTGTTACTGACTTCACGTGTCTGTGGTCTGAATGTTATGACCAGTGATGGGAATAACGGCGTTATAAATAACGGCGTTAGTAACGGCGTTACTTTTTTCAGTAACGAGTAATCTATCTGATTACTCTTCCCATCATTATAACGCCGTTATCGTTACTGCCAAAAATGCGGCGCGTTACTCTGATTGAAGGCAGCTGTTTTTCATCAGACCAACTAGATCTCTAAGCCGAGCGGCAAAGATTCTTCTTGTTCCTCCTTAATCCTCGGTGAGGGCGGGGGCACGAGACATCGCATAAATGATGACGATTGGCTGAGGTTGAGTAAAATTCCATGGTAAGCCAATCAGAGGTGGAGTTGGGCGGGTGCTGCTTTGCTTACACAAATTCGAAAGCCCGCGTAGCCTAGTGACTAGTCTGATCACACACACAAAGACGACACAGGACATTCACGTGAGTCAACGAGAAACAGGAATAGTCCAAAAGTACTGCTTCTTCCAACTACAAAGAGTGAATATATTATTTATTTCTTGGTACATTGCTTAACAAGCATAATTTAATTTTGCTTAGTTGTGGCCTGTTGAGGTGCAATAAATATCAAAAGTTCCAAAACATCAATTGTGTTATTTTTATCGATCCACTCTATAAACATAGTAATTATAATATCTACAATAATCCATGACATTTTATTGGATGCTAGTCTCACTTTCTCACAGCAACGTTAAAATAGTTTAGATTTGTGTACTGTGGATTTCTGTTATGTATTGTATGAAGTGTCCATTTCATTATAATATTCAGATTTATCATAAATAATTGAACACGCACATGTATTTTAAGTTCCGTCAAAGAGGGGTGGAGGTGGGGTCCAAATTCTTTGACACATTTGAGCATTTAAAAAATTACTTGAAAGTAACGCAATAGTTACTTTCCAAAGTAACTAGTTACTTTTATAATTTGTAACTCAGTCAGTACTTTAGTTACTTTCTGGGAGAAGTAACTAGTAACTGTAACTAGTTACTTTTTTAGAGTAACTTGCCCAACACTGGTTATGACTGACAGGTGCAAAATGAGGCTGTTCATTCAGATGAGCTTCATTCAGGACTCACAGATCTCATGTAAGGTCTAAGTACAAGGTTAATATGTGGACAGAGAGAAAAGTCTAATACAAGCTAGTAAAATCTGACTGGACTCACCTGGTGCTGCAGTCGCCATGATGTCACTCTGCTGGAGATATCAGAGACTCATTCAACTGGAGAGAAGAATAAATACTTCATGTAAAATACTACATCAGGATCAGAATCACTTTTATTCACCGGGTATGTGAACACAAACAAGGAATTTGCTCCTGGTTACAGTTTGCTCTCTTGGTACAGACATCAAACATATATAGATACAGGCACAGTTAAAAAACAAAAACGGGACTTGACGGGTAAACATAGACAAACAAGAACAAAAACAAAAGCTATGTACATGTACAAAGGTAAATATATATATGTGTGTGTGTGTGTGTGTGCGTAGACAAGGAAGATTTTTTTCAGTACAACGGTGACATGAAGTATGATACTGCCCAACAATATGCATACTGTATGTGTGTGTGTGTGTGTGTCTGATATAATCTGAACAATATACTAACCCTGTTATGTGGCAACTAAACGATTGCTTTACAATTAACACACAAATTAAAAATCTAATATAAAAAACAATAATAAAATACACATTTTTCTGAGCATGATATGAACTTTCTGATTAAACTCAGAATGACTAAACAATAAGACAAACAAAATCATCAGTTTTCTTTTTATCTGTTTGTTCAGGATTTTTTATTTAATTCTGTTTCAATTAAATAGAAAATTTTTGGTCAGTTTGTGTGAGGGAACAGAAAACGTGTATGGACAGATAGATTAATATACACAACTCAATTTCATTTTTATAGCCCCAACTCACAAATCATTAATTAATTATAATTAATTAAATAATAATACTTTGCTGCTTCGAATGATTTTATGATCTGTAGAACTCATTCTCTCTCTAAACTTTGTGAAGCCAGTCTGTATGTAGCTGGAACAAACACATTTCTTCTTTTAAAGTAATAAAATAATAAAAAATGATAAAATATCGGATCAGCTGTTCCTCCTGTCATGATATCTAAAATGGATTCTTCATATTTTACTTGAGCTTTAATGTTGACAGAAACATTTGTTCCAGTCAGTAAATCATTAGTCAGTAAATCTTCATTTCAGAGAGATTTGTGTTAATTTAGTGCTAGTGTTAAAAGCTGTTTACTCTTTACTTTGTGTGTAGTGTTATTCTTACCTAACTCTAACACCCTCATTTTCAAAACCAAGCTAACCAAAACCAAGTTAGTCTTTTGCAGTTTTCTTAGCACAAGTAAAACCTAAAATGTTTGCAGAGGTTTAAAAAAACACCATTATATCCAAGTATTAACAGTTATTTATTAAACTTGAATATAAAAACAATTTAACAGACAAGGAAATGTTCATACTACAGAATATGAACAACACTGTTAACAATTGGCCCTTAAAATCCATGAAGCTCCACGTGAAGAACTGTCCCGAACACTGGTCAAGGCTGCAATAGATGGCAATGTGGAACTATACAAAGGGAGGCTGCTATCTGTTGCTCCATACTCCATTTGAATATCAAGAGCAAAACATTGAACACCTTGATTACCTGCAGTGGCTTTAACAGAATTCTAAATACATTCATCAAAACAAATGGTTTCTACACCAGAAGCAGCAAGTACAACTCGCTCATCTTTCACAATAATAGTCCTGATCTTACAAAATACTTCATACTGCATCTCAACACAAACTATTAAGCCAGGACGATCATCAGCATCACTGTCTACAACAATGTCAATGTTCAGTTTGCTCAGCATGCTTTGTATTTAGATGTTTCCTAAAGCCTGAGAATGTGCCAAAAACCTGGCAGCATCTTCCCTGAGCACATTTTAACTGAAGTGATTTGCCCTGATATAAACCATGTATCAATCACACATGCCTCATAAGACTGTTGGTGCTCACAAAACGATCAAATAAGAGGTGAAAGTGTTAGATTAACAGAAAACATGTTGCCTGTTCCCATGTCAGTGTGTGCATGAACTAGCCTGTAGAGTGTAGAAGTCTAGCCCTAATCTCAGCAACATGTGGGCTCTCCTGGACTTGGCCCATATCAATGTTGAAGACAGTTGTCTGTAGCTGTACATGTTGTGGAGCATCTGACTGTAAAGAGTCCCAGATACAAAGTGTGCCTTAAAGAGTTCATCAAAAGCTCCAAGTGAAGAGGTTGACTTGCATGGTATGACCTGCTTGTCCAGAACGATGAAGAACTCCTGGACTGTGCTCCTCTTCATCCCAACAGCAAGTAGATAGGGTTGGGTGGTGCTGTTGATGGCCTCAGTGTGTTCCTGGATGCTTGTTCCACTCTAAAAAAAACAATAAAACAGTTAGGTCATTTACTTTATACATGGGGAGACATTATGATGGGAAAATACTGCATTTTCTTCCAACTTTACAAGCACCACAACGCTCTGAAAAAGTAAAAAAACAAACAAATAATACAATGTTATATAATAATATAATACAAACCTTCTTGAACACGACAAGGAGCTTTTCAGCTTGGGATGCAGACACCTCGTCTGGCCTTTTCTGCCCCAGGACTGTCGGAGGAATCAGGTGAAGGAGGAGAATGATTGAAGACAGATCACTGTCCCATCCTGTACACAGAAACAGAAGAGCCAAATGTTATATGATGGCACAATAATTTGACAATTTAAAAACGCCATTCCTTTAGAGTTAAAGCTGGTCAAAGTCAAAACACTAGCAGAAAGTTAGGAAAATAAAGTACCAGAGGCAATGACGTCATTATCCATTTGCTCCTCATTTGATGTAGCTTCTGCACAACAGATCAGATCTTCAAGGTCGCTTGAGGAAGGGAGAGCCTCACTCTGCTGGATGACCCTTTTCTTGAATGTTGTAGGCCACCTAGATAGAGAAATATTTTATTAATCCATCATGGATACATTCAAACACCATCAGCTGTCCAAAGAAAGAAAACCAGATAAAATGTAAGAGGGGTAAGAATAATAAAAGCTAATGTTTCCATATAACCTCCAAGTAACCATGCTGTCATTTCCATGCTAACAAGGCACTAACTTGTGGACGAATTCTACAGCTACATCCTCAATGTCCTGATAAGAACAAGTAAATGTGTAGATGTAATACAGAGAATAAGAATAAAACAAGGACCTTTGAGATGACCACCTCATTTAGGGCAAAGAGTTAGGACTAACCTCTCCAAAAACTTTGTAGCTACATCTTCTCCAAACTGCAAGATGAAGTCTTTCTCAATCTGCAAAAGATAAATGACATACCA